>CM062295.1:662593236-663207065 GCA_031216915.1 Pictodentalium vernedei
GGGGGGGGGGTGGGGGGTGGGGGGTGGGGGGTGGGGGGGGGGTTGTCATCCGATTTTTTCCGAACACTAGGCGTGGGTGGGTGGTCTGTCGGTTTGAAAAACTGATTTTTTCCGACTGTGTCAGAGTGTGTCAAATTTTTTCCTAGAGCCATTTTTCAAGTAAATAGGTATCTCAGTCTGGCAAGAAAGGTTTTGCAATTGCTATTACGTGTAATACACCCCTTTGGCGCAGTTTGTATGGAATGTGGGGCTGAGCATTGGACATTATGTATGTTTATGCAACACTATCTGAGTCGTCTGACTGGAATCCAAGAACACTTGTTCTCCGTTTTTCTTGCAGTATATCAGCATACTGTCAGTTTGGAAAGAGAATTTCAACGCAATAAGTAATTTGAAACATTTATATTAAATAATGAAAATAAAATTAATGACAAGAGCTATAACTTGAAGCGAACTTGAAACCATCACAGAAGCCATCTGTGTGGATGTCATTTGAAAAAAACAACTTTGTTAATTAATCTGTGTGAAACACACAGACCATTGTTTTTGCACGGTTTCTTTTTCTTTTTTTCTTTTTTTTCTTTTTTCTTCTTCTTCTTCTTCTTCTTCTTCTTCTTTCTTCTTCTTCTTTCTTCTTCTTCTTCTTCTTCTTCTTTCTTCTTCTTTTCTTCTTCTTCTTCTTCTTCTTCTTCTTCTTCTTCTTCTGTCTTCTCATCACTTTTTTGTCCGCAAGATAACTCGAAAACGAATTGCCCTGTCTCGTTGATTTTTGGCATGCTGATAGACAGCCACAAGTTCTCGGCCACCTGTGTTTTTCAGATTCCTGGGGTATCAGGGGTGTCTGTAGGGGTGTTTTGAAAGTGGGTCACGCCCATATCTCAGGCGTGATATGACCTACAGACCTGGGACCAACACCAAATGAGTCGACATTCGATGGAGGTTCAAAATATGGATCAAGGTCACGGAGGTCATCTAGGGGTCATTGAGTGCATTTTTCAGAATTGCTGGAAATCACATTTCTTGACCCCCTAAAGTATTCCTGATGTACACACATGCATTTTTACGTAAAAAAAGTGGGCGTGGTCAACATTTTTGAAAGTGGGTCACGCCCATATCTCAGGCGTGGTATGACGTATGGACCTGGGGCCAACACCAAATGAGTCGACATTCGATGGAGGTTCAAAATATGGGTCAAGGTCACGGAGGTCATCTAGAGGTCATTGAGTGTATTTTTCAGAATTGCTGGAAATCACTTTTTTGACCCCATAAAGTATTCCTGGCGAAAGGCAGGAAGACAGCCAATCTGGCTATGCCTTTCCCTGCCAGTATACACTTTAAAAATTAAAATTATCTCTGATTGTGTATGTGCCTTATTATTGTAAATTGGATATTGTAGATTTATACACATTTGTCAGTTCTGTATTTGCTTAGTATACTGGTGAATAAAATATCTATCTATCAGTCTTTACGTTGCCACTTGATCAGTGTGTGACGTGATTTCTGTTTGACCGAGACAAACTGCAATAACGTCGGCTGTTTTAAAACTTTATCTGATGTTTCCCGTTTGTCGCAGGCGCCACACCCATCAGCTAAGAATAACCATCCTTTGACATAGACTGTATCACTTCGATGCATCGCTATCTTCAACAAATATTATATGATCGGAGGTGGGTGTAAATCCGTTATTCTGGGCATCATCTGGCGTACATGGCGATTCAATAGCTGGATTCCAGTTTTGAATCCTTGGGCTTCTTCTCGACAGTTTGAAATCAACATCAAGGTATATATTCTTCATGTACACTGGGGACCAGGTGTTTAAATTCTTTCCAATTAACGACGGTAAACGCTGTGCCCAAATAATATAATTGCGCCCACATTATGCGGAGTTTGAAACTTGATTGATTTTTGGTGGCGAATTCTATATGATCATGCACTTAAAGCTTGAGATCTATTATATTCATGCGTGTGGCATTTACCAGTAAACGCCATGCGTAATTTACATTCAAATAGGACTTTGGCTCGACACTTGGAAACTAAGAAGCCTCCTCGGGTTAGTCGAGTAAACTTACGTCAACGGGTGGTGGGAATCAGTGATAATAGTGAAGACCTACAACAAGGGGTTGTAAACTTTCATTTTAACCCTTTACCCAACTCAGACGTTATCAAAATTTATTATTTTAAATATCATTTTTTCAAATTTTTCAAAAAATTTCAACAAAACTATATCATGTCACCCCTCGTTGGAACGAGCTCGACGAGCTCGTTCCAACGAGGGGTTACATGATATGGTTTTGTTGAAATTTTTTGAAAAATAATATTTTTTCAACTGCTGAATTTGCATATTACGCGGGCGGATGCGGGAGATTCGTTGGGTAACGGGTTAAGACGGGGACCTACACTGCAAAAAATATAGGTTCTCTTTAGAACCAAAACTGGTTCTAGTCTTGTCCCTGAGATGGAACCAGTTCTGTTTAAACAGTATGTATTTCAAATCAAATAAATTTATAAAGATTAACATGAAATATTAACAGAATTAAACATAAATTGAGGGGGTTTCAGTCGTAAGTTTAGAGCTTATACGAGGTTGTCTCAAATCATTATTAAGCAAAGGAGATATGAACAGTTGGCATATCGAACCAGAACCAAAACTGGTTTCGATATGCCAACTGTTCATATCTCCTTTGTTTCAAAATGTTTGGCGACTGCGTTGAATAAGCTCCAAGTTTACTGCTGATTTTACTTCAGTTCATGTAATATTCTGTTAAAATTGAATGCCAATCTTGGTAAATTTATTTGATTTGAAATAAATACTGTTTAAACAGAACTGGTTCCATCTCAGGGACAAGATTAGAACCGGTTTTGGTTCTAATGAGAACCTATATTTTTTGCAGTGTAAATCCTAAACTAGACGCCAAGAAGAAGAAAATACCGGTGCTTTTTCTCCAACCATGTAGGCCACATCCATATTTGCCGTTGTGCCCAAATTAGGCTGATCTAAAGGTCTGATTGGGACTGTCCTTGGTAATTTATAACCAACAATTCTGTGCACAACGTTTTGAACTTCGGATTGTTCTTGATTGTAAAGTGTTGAGCTGGCCAGGAGGGTGGGGGGGGGGGGGAGGGGGCACCAAAAATTTTCAAGACGTGACGTGGGGGTGGGTGGGTCTCTTGAGTGTGCCAAAAATGTGCATTTCCAACTTGTGCAATTTTTTGAATTTTTTAAAAATATATCATTATATCAGCTAATATATACCATCATTTGTGTTTCAAACCTTAAAGATGAAGTTGTACATCACACTCTTAACATAAATACAACATCAGGAGGCTTTATATGTGAGAATATTGGGCTTAATCTTGGAAAATGTCACACGTTAGTAGGGGGTGGGTGTCTTGTTCGAAATGTAGAAAATATGCAGACAATATTTTGGGAACAATTCAAATAAAAATTTGTTCCCGTATGTGTACACCTGCTCTGGCCAAGCCTGATAATGGACAGCTTGTAATTTGTAGATCGGGGCCCACACCAGCCCACAGAGATTTAAATTGGTGGTACCAGTTTAAGAACATTATGAAAACCCCCTACAGACAGCTGTGCCTACCAAGTTTATAAGTTTATTTTGGATTTTAACGGGAGAGTGGGAGGTGGGTGTCTGAGAACGCCAATAGAAAATTTGCACCTAGTGGTTGGGTGGGTGTAAAAAGGAGCCGATAAAAAATAGGACGTCACGTCTTGCAAATTTTTAGTGCCCCCTCCCCACCCCCCCCCCCCCCCCCCGGAGCTGGCCCCACATTTCAAGCAGGCTACTGTATGCAACGTTAGGTCACCTAGGGAGTCCATAAGCTTTCAAAAAAGACATTTATTTGTTCTTATGTACATGAACTGCACCCAGACCCAGTGGAGTAGATCGTGGATGTCGTCATGCCGGTCGGAAAGGGTACTATCCCTCTCCATCCACCGGCCAGGTGACCTGTGGGTTTGTGAGATACGCTAGCCCTATGTGCGGGAGCACAGATACCGTCGGGGAAATCATGATGGAATCCCTTGCGTAGATGGTGGGGATCAGGCCACATTGCCCCTCCCCAAATTTTCTCGGAAAGTTTTCGGCTGGTCAGGAGAAGTTTGTGGCTTTCTGTTGGTAAAACCTTTGCAAAAATACAGGAAAAAGTAATGAGTTTTGAACAAAATGTTTTTTTAGACTGTGTTTTTGACAACTGACCCGTTTTAGATAACCGAAATGGTAGAAAATTGGTTTCAGAATCTGAAAACTATTGAATTTTTTTTTTTCTGGTCTATCGAAAAATCTTAGGACTGCCTCCATAATAAAGAGCTCCCTACGCTACTGGACTGGTCGGTGTATTGTTTGGGACCGAGGCACTGAGAGCCCACAGCGAAATGTTAGGCCTACTCACGGGGTAGAGGCTCTCCGCCGTATGCTCACTGTTTGGACGAATCACACGGTTCAGAGTCCATGTATATTTGAAACAGACTTCAGTGCAATACCTGAGTTGCGCATGCACTCATTGATTACCTTCTGGTTTGCAATTACGTGTGGATCAATAGAGTGGGGATCCCCCGAGAATGGCGATCAGTTTGTTTCAGCTGTTTTTCTAAATTTTCCTTTGAGTTGTAAAGAAATTCATCATGGCTAGCTCTAATGAGATTAGCTTGGACCAGTGTAGTGACAGTGCCATCATCGAAAATAACTTTAATGTGTATTCCAAAATGTTTATGGAACATGTGAAGTGGGACAATTTACTGCCACATTGCCGAAACTTTCTCAGCAGTAAGTGTTTTCGTTTGTTCGTAGTTGTGCTTTGTGTGTACATTCCTCCTCCCACCCAACTTGTACCTCTTGTCCTCTGATTCCATCGTGTCCTACTGGGACGTGGGTTTCGTCTCCGAAAGTTGTAAAAACATTCAAATCATCTCGCTCTTGGTTGTAGCCCATATCGTTGGGGTGTTGTCACGGACTAAATTTAACAGGAATCTCTGAGTGGAAGCGGCTCACATTCCATCTCAATCATTAATGATTTGTGCGATTCCAAAACATTAAGAGCCTTAATGGTTACAAAAAATAGATTACACTTCCAAAAATAACCAGAACAGAAATGATAGTTCTCAATCAATAAGACAATATGAAAATATTGTGAAAAGGAAACCGAAAGTAGAAGTTTGAAAGCTCAAATCCCGTCGATTGATATCTAATTTGACACATATTATGTACTTGAATGTATGAAAAGACATTTCTATAATTCCCCTATTAATTTCATATAAAGAAAAACTACCTATTTTATTGATATTATTAATTTCAATTGCTAACATTGTTCATGGTCTGTTCTTGGTATTTCCATTCAACTAATTCTTAGAAATGAGTTATAAATAGAAATCGATTATGTCGGCAATGTCTCTTGTGCAATCGCTCATTTCAGGATAACAGAATACCGCAGATTATCGCACTTGATTCTCCGAATCTAAAGATAAGAGAAATGCAGTAATATTCGTTGACCTGTCCAGACTCCAAACAGGTAGCACAAATAGAAAGGAATATAACGATCAGATTCAGTTACCAGAGATGTAGCTATTTGGAGGGAATGTAGGGGTACCCCCCCCCCCCCCTCCCCAATTATGTGATGATCTCTGTCCGTACGTTTGTATGCCCGTTTTTTAACTCTTTTGGCGCGATAGACGGAAAACAGCGGAAAGGTATTGCAGTCGTCATTTTAGCCAACTGTGTGTGTCTATTTCCAAGTACTTTTAACCCTTTACCCAAAGCAGACGATATCAAATTTATTATTTTAAATATCTTTTTTTTTTTTAAATTTTCAAAAAATTGCAACAAAACCATATCATGTGATCCCTCGTTGAAACGAGCTCGACGAGCTCGTTCCAACGAGGGGTCACATGATATGGTTTTGTTGAAATATTTTGAAAAATAATATTTTTTCAACTGCTGAAGTTGCATATTACGCAGGGGGAGGGGGGTGGGTGGGATGCGGCCGATTCGTTGGGTAAAGGGTTGAACAAACATACGTATTCCTATGTTTCATGCACCATTTATGTCCTATCCATGAACAACAACAACAATCTCGTCCCTTGAAAGTATAAAGGTGCCAGTAGGGTGTAGTGGGGGATACGGGCAAAGAGTCATATTCGTGTTCCTGTCCAAACAGGTAGCGCAAATAGAAAGTAATATAATGATCAGATTCAGTTACCAGAGATGTAGCTACTTGGAGGGTGCGGAGGTGTGTCTCCCCCAAATTATCGCCTACAACTTCGAAAGTTGGAAATTCTGCGATGTGAATTGCAAAAGTAGGAAATTCAATATCATTGAAATTCAATAATTTGCTCCAGACATATTTTTTTTTTGTCAGAGCCATAGTGATTTTTCAATTTTCTATCAAATTCTCCGATTTTCCCAATCAGCAGACAAAGTTTTCTGAAATTCCACAGATACTCGGCACAAGCTGTGAAATCGAAAGAAAAATTATATTTGATAGCATTTTTGAATCGATGCTGACGTCCCCCCATAATGGTATATAAATATTAACAAGGTACACAACTCGCTTTTCGAAAACAATAGCACTCATCTTCGTTATACCCCCCTCAAATTTGATTCACGTATTCAGCAGCGCCCGGTGTCAGTGGGAAGAGGAATGAATAAGCTTTACAGTGGTGTATTACACGACTGTTGGGTGTTCTTGGGTTGTTCATGATAACTGTGAGAAGTCGCAGAAAAGGCCGAAAACATTTAGTCGGACAAGATACTGTTCAGTGGAAAGTGGGTTACCAGCGACAATTATCCGATTTATTATAAATAATTCGAGGTCCCATTTCTATGGAGATATTCAAACATTAACCGTATCACCTTATCATGAACAACCCAAGAACACCCAATACACCACTGTAAATAAAGCTTATTCATTCCCTTTTCCACTGACACTGGATACTGCGGGATACGTCATGTGAATCACATTTGAGAGGAGTATAACGAAGACGAGTGCTATCGTTTTCGAAAAGCGAGTTGTGTACCTTGTTAATATTTATATACCACTATGGGGGCACGTCAACATCGATTCATATATATCGATATCAAATATCATTTTTCTTTCGATTTCACAGCTTGTGCCGAGATCCTGTGTGAAATTCCGACTAGAATCTGTGACCGATCCGGATTCTCTTAATTCGTCGTTCCGTTTTTACTCCGACGTTTCCTATGAGCTGGAGAAAATTTCCGAAATTGTTTTTTATGGGGGGGGGGGGGGGGGAATCATCGTTCCATATTTCCAACTGAGAGCAGTTTGGAAGGAGCAGGTAATGACTGAATAGCTATCAGTCTATAGTCATTGTATGGCTGGTCAGTGAAATGGAAAACTCATGGACCAGCCCGGGCAAATTAATTATCCCCGCATTTTCAAAAATGCGTGGACATAGTGATGATCTCTGTCCGTACGTCTGTACGTCCGTTTTGACGAACGGCTCTTAGGATATGTAATTTTGATTGTTTAAAGTGTGTTCATATGTAAAGGTAGGGTCTCTAGATGTGCATAAAGGTTTCGGATTTTGTTATTCGGCCCCATATGGCACTCGTAGCGCCACTTTTGTCATTAGTGAATCGGTTTTCGGCGAAAGGCTTCAAGGGATTTTAATTCAAAACGTGGAGAGTGTGTATGGTGTCTGGATGTGCATAAAGGTTTCTGATTTTTTATTCGGCCCCATGTGGCGCCACTTTTGTCGTTAGAGAATCGGTTTCCAGCGAAAGGCTCCTAGGGGTTCCAATTCGAAACGTTGAAAGTGTGTTCATAACTTCCGGTATGGTCTGTTGATGTGTGTAAAGGTTTCGGATTTTTTATTCAGCCACATGGGGGCGCGGTGGCTCAGTAGGTAAAGGTGCAGGCTGCAAGCCGAGAGGCCCTCGGTTCGAATCCCACCTGCTGCAACCGCGTTGTGTCCTTGGGCAAGATACTTCATCCCCATTGCCCACGTAGGGGCGCAGTGACGTTGTGTACTAAGGCGTATTGCACGTCGATGGTGCACCTGTCTTCAACCAATGCGAACCCTGCTTGTGTGGAGTTAGTATGTTGGGGAGCTGACAGTTGCTCGCCGTTGCTCGGTGGTTCTCTCCGGTAGTCCGGCTTCCTCCACCCGTACAACTGTCGAGGTCATGATTGCCATTGTGCAGAAATATGTGACCTTAAACACCAATAAATAAATTCAGCCACATGTGGCGCTCGTAGCGCCACTTTTTATCGTAGGTAAAGGTGCAGGCTGCAAGCCGAGAGGCCCTCGGTTCGAATCCCACCTGCGGCAACCGCGTTGTGTCCTTGGGCAAGACACTTCATCCCCATTGCCCACGTAGGGGCACAGTGACGTTGTGTACTAAGGCGTATTGCACGTCGATGGTGCACCTGTCTTCAACCAATGCGAACCCTGCTTGTGTGGAGTTAGTATGTTGGGGAGCTGACAGTTGCTCGCCGTTGCTCGGTGGTTTTCTCCGGTAGTCCGGCTTCCTCCATCCGTAAAACTGTCGAGGTCATGATTGCCATTGTGCAGAAATATGTGACCTTAAACACCAATAAATAAATTCAGCCACATGTGGCGCTCGTAGCGCCACTTTTTATCGTTAAGAGAATCGGTTTCTGGCGAAAGGCTCCAAGGGGTTTCAATTCGAAACGTTGAAATAACGTTCATATGTTCCGGTAGAGTCTCTAGATGTGCATAAAGGTTCCGGATTTTTTATTCAGCTCCATGTGGCACCTGTAACATCTTTTTGTCGGTTTTCGACGAATGGCTCCATGAGGTTTTCATTCGAAACATTGAAAGTGTGTACATATGTTCCGGTGGGGTGTCTAGATGTGCATAAAGGTTTCAAATTTTTGATTCGGCCCCATGTGGTGCCAGTAGCAATACTTTTGTCGTAAGAGAATCGGTTTCTGGCGAAAGGTTTCAAGTTGAAAGAGTGTGTTCATATGTTCAGATAGGGTCTCTAGGTTGCATAAAAGTTTTGGATTTTTGATCCGCCCCATGTGGCACCCGTAGTGCCACTTTTGTCGTTAGTGAATCGGCTTCCAGCTAAAGACACCAAGGAGTTTTCATTCGAAACGTTGAAAGTGTGTTTTTATCTTCAGGTTGGAGCTCGAGATGTGCATAAAGGTTTGGGATTTTTTTTTATCTCAGCCCACGTGGCGCCCGTAGTGCTACTTTTGTCGTGTGAATTGATTTGTGACCATGGTGATGGCAAACTGAAAATGCGGGGATGCACTTTAGTGTGCTTTGCACACAAAAGGCATCGTTCTAGTTTTTCTTGTTGATAAAATGACTAGCCAGAGGGAGGCCCCAGAATCGATCTTAGGAGTTCACAAATTAAAATTTTCCCCCTCGGGAGGCCCTCGGACAGTCACCATCGAGGCGGGGAGGGGGAGGGGTAGGTCCCCCTCTTGAACACTCCCCAACTGAGGCCAGCGGATGTCAGGACTTACCTACGGCATGTTATGCTGGGGGGGGGGGGGGCAATTCCAAGTCAGAAATCTAAGTGATTACCCCTCCCCTGCCATCGCCCCCTGTCGGGAAAGAAGAATCATCGCTCTCACGTGCCATCACTCTCTTAAAAGTTCCACCGGGGGAGTAATTAATCACTCCCCTTCATCATATGTATTGATATTTGTTCTTAAGAATAAAGTTACATATTTCATTTCAATCACTCGTTACCTAACCCAATTAGGAGATTAAACTTGCCAAAAGACATTTTCTCATGTAACTATTTTTTGCTTAAATAGCATAGCTTATGACCCTTTCATTTTTTGCCTAAATTACATAGCTTATGATCCCTCGTTTGAGCGAGCTCAATGAGCTCTTTCCAATGAGTTTTCATAAGCATTTCAATCACTCGTTACCTAACCCAATTAGGAGATTAAACTTGCAAAAAGACATTTTCTCTTGTAACTATTTTTTGCTTAAATAGTATAGCTTATGACCCTTTCATTTTTTGCCTAAATTACATAGCTTATGATCCCTCGTTTGAGCGAGCTCAATGAGCTCTTTCCAATGAGTTTTCATAAGCTAGATATTGAGAAAAAAAGAGGGAAAAAATTGTATGACCATTTTCGTGTCGAATGCCGGTATCTTTCTTGTTCAGACATGTTAAAAAATTCCTGGTCTGCAAACATAGGCATTCAGTGGTTGTCGTAGTAAATTCTGCATTGATCAAAGTAGTTTTTACCTTAACTTGACAAAGTCAAGATAAGCTATTGCCATCACGCGTGCGGAAGTCCGTGAGTCTGTTCACATTTTCTTTGGCATGTCCGATCATTACGACATTTCGAGGTCATGTCAAGATGAGAACGTTCACTTTTGGTCGCGATCGGTCAACCGTGACGGATGCGAGAGCCCGAAACCAGAAAACCTTTAGCACAATATACAGGACGAATTTATGAAGGGATTTCAATGTAACACGGTACAGTACGTGGAGAGTGTATTATCATTAAATCACCCGCAGAGTGGAGATTCCACCTGAGCAATAATTGCAAATTTGTTGCAAAGCATAACCAGTACCAGCAAAGTTTTAGCCAATGGACCTCCGGGTTAAACCCGGAGGTCCATTGGATAAACTTTGCTTGTGTTTTTGTCGATATGTACAAAATTTGAAAGTTATAGCTTGGGTGATAACTCCACTCCGCGGGTGATTTAGTTACAATCCACTCTCCACGTACTGTAGGATGACTACGTATAATGTCTAGATAAGAACGTCTCCTTTTTTGTCGCGATCGGCTAACCGCGACGACTGCAAGAGCCCGAAACCCGAAAACGTTTGGCACAGTCTACTGCTCGTATTTATGAAGGGATTTCATTGTAACTCGGTAGGGTGATTTCGTATAATGTTTAGATAAGAACGTCCCCTTTTGGTCGCAATCGATCAACAGCTGCGAGAGCCTGAAACCCGAACATCTTTAGCGCAGTCTACAGAAGCAATGTCATTGTAACTTAGAAGGATAACTTGGTATGATGTCTGAATGAGACTGTCGTATTTTGGTCGCGATCGGTTAGTCGTTTCCGCCGCTTAGTCACTTGACGTAGATTCCTTTACCACTGCTTTCAGGTTGTTTTTATGAAGGGATTTCATTGTGGTAGGATAACTTGGTATATCTAGATGAGACTCTCCTATATTGGTCATGATCGGTCACCCGTGACCGCCGAACCGTCACTTAACCAAGATTGCTTTAACAAAGTCAACGAGTTGACATACGGCCAGGGCTATTCACAAAAAATCACCATTCAATTTTCATTATTTTTTTTGTCTCACAAACTTAGCTTATGGCTCATCATTGGAACGAGTACAACGATCTCGTTCCAGGGAGGGATCATACGCTATGAAAAAAATGGTTATTTGAAAAGTTTGTTTCCAAGTGTCATCTGCTTTTCGTGTTAGGTAAAGAGTTAAATTACTGAGAGATTACTCTCGTTCCTACATGTGTGTCCTGGTCAAATTTGTATTGAAGGTATGGTAAATGATCTGATGTTTTGGTGTTATATTTACTTAGCAGGGTTATTCAATTAAGAGATGCCAATTCAGTAGACTACACTGCATGCCCAGGCCCGTCGGAACGAAATTTATATGGGGGGGGGGGGGGGGGGGGCTGATATTGCTAATTTGGGTGAACTGGCTGATACTAAAGGGGGGTTGGGGTATCCATATGCCGACGGCATCTAGCGTGAGTGCGTGCCGAAGGCACGAGCTTTTTGAAGGGAGGGGGTCGGAGCGGGTTACCCCCCCCCCCCCCCCGAAAATGCTTTGAAAAAGGGCAATCAAAGGAAGCATTCTGGTAGCTTTTGAAGCAAAAACCTCTTGATTTTTTTAAACAACACAAGTTATTTTTTCAACATTACAAAATGTTTCAAAACTTCCAATAAAACCCCATAACATTTTGGGGACGGTTCTCACACCGGGCTCACCTGCAGGCCGTGGCCGTATTCCTTCATGCTAAACAACAGTCAGGCCTTATGGTGGATTCATTAGTTTTATCATTACGCCAACGATTGTCGTGGTCTTCCAAGCTGCCAATGGAATTGCTCAAAACTTTTGCACATTTGACTAAAAATGAGCTGAGGTTTGTTTGCTCTGTAACAGGAGGAGGTAGTTTTCTACCCATTGTCGACACAGCAGCACGTTATAATACTGAGTAAAGCTGTAGGATTCCAAGTTACAACGTCATCGCATGCAAGCTGACGCTAAACAGTGGAATTCCCAATGCAGATATTTGGGCCCCAAAAGATAAGCTTTTGCGCCGACAAAAAACCTACGTTGTGTGACTTTACGAGTTTAGTTACGACCCCTCCCCCCTCCACCCCATATCCGCTATTGATTGAGTGCCCATAAACAAGAGTTATATGAAATTTAATAATTGAGAGGCACATAGGGTTCCCCGCCCCTTAGCGATATACTGACCCATGTTAATTAGGGTCTTAGGCTTTAATTTACATGGGTCTATTATAATGCCAAGGGATCGGGGCGACTGTCCCACCAGCCCCTGTATCCGCCCTTGATTGAGTGCCCATGGGCTTCCTCCTACGACATGCCTTGACACCCCCCCCCCCCCTACCCCCGCCTTCCTTTTACAGGGATGAAGTAGCCATGGTAACGCCATTTTTGATTAATGTCAGTCATTTTTTCACAATTTCAGTATCTGAACATCGTGATACTTGTCTTAGATTAAAAACTGATTTATTTTCCATCATTTTTTTATCGTATACCTGAATGATTGAAAATAAAATAAAATCAGTCTTTGAAAATAGAGCTTCAAAAAGATCAGCTCAGTTTTGAAGTCGGGAATACTCTACATACCTCCACGGCTACACAATATTGAAATTAACCCTTTACCTAACATAACGGTCAAAAACGTCTAGACAATTAGCCTAAGACGTAATCTACCCAAAAAGTTTTGGCATCTTCGCAATAAAACCATAAAATTGGATGTCATTGGACCCCGGTAAATGAGCTGGTTCCGATAATATCCATATTTTTATAGTTTTATTGAGAACGTGAGACATAATTTCTTTAAAATCTTGAAATTTTGCATGTGGTTGGGTAAAGGATTAACTCCCTTCACTCTGGTGTTGAGTCTCAAATTTCCCTTCTTGGCTTATTACTACGTATTTTGTCAAAAGTTCAACAATTTATATTTTGATTGACAGAGCTTAGCGCGTTCTGCCAATCAAAATATAAATTGTTGAATATTTGACTACTCCAGGGGGAGATGTCAAATAGATAAACATGTTCAAGAAGTGAGTAAAAACGACATCAGAGTGAAGTGGGTTAATCTCTCTCAAATACAGTGGTTTATTGAGATACTTCAATGTAAATAATTCTGGTAACAGGTTCCATGTTGCATGTATATGAAACCAAAATTCCTTCTATCTTACTCTCATCTCTCTACATATCTCTACTGTCATATATTATTTAACCCATTCCTCTATCTGTTTGTCTATGATTATCTCTCTCTCAAGACGAAGATATGGGTAGGCGAAGATATTAGGTGTCATATACGTGACAAATTAAGACTAAAATTACGACCTCGGTCGTTTACTAAAAACAAACAGATTTGGTTAAGTATCGCGGTTAATTTATTAGATTTTGATATCTTATTTTCACTGTGCTTATCTACGTAATGTTGTAACAGCTTATGTGGAATCCCGGGCTGTAAACTGTCCAAATGTCTGCTTTCTACCTTCCACTCTTTCAACGAACTCGTTTGCGACATCAATCAAGCTTGTTTTATCAACCCTTTCTTTATGTACATGCAGCACCATTAAGTGGTTCATTCTGTTGTCGGTTGTCGTTGACCTTAGGTACGTTTTCACTCTTTTCATGGCAGAGAAAGACCTCTCGCTGATGGCATTTGTCGCAGGCATGACCAGGAGTATCTTTGCAACTTTAATCACTTCAGACATTGCAAATTTTCTGGAATAGTCAAGTTTCTGAAGCAATTGAATGAAGTCGTGGATAGTGAATTGTGTCGATTCAAATTGCAAAGCCGTCGCGGTTGGTAGTAAAAGAGGAAGCTGTGCTTCAAGTCTGTATTTGTCAATATCACTACCATAGGTGACACAAATCTCATTCAGCTCATTTTCCCAGCACTGCCCTTTGATTGCTTTGAGAAACATTTCCTGTAGAGAGAGGTACTTTCTAAAGTCTGGCTGTTCAAATCTCTCTTTGATACAATTGATCGCTGTATCTAGTGCTTGGAAGTAGATACGTCGATAGTGATCTTTTGGAGTTGAAGGGAAGTGGTATGTTTTGTCACTGCCGTCGTCAAGCCTTCTTGGAAGTCTCCTTTTGCGAGCTAGTTTTGGATCATCACTTTTGAGTTCTTCCTTTCTTCTCAACACGCGCTCCCAGAACAGATCATAAGGACCATCGTTGCGATCTTTTGAGAGTGTTTTAATGACATCTTGGGCGATTGCATTACCCTCAGCAGCTGACATCTTGGGGTCTTGCAAGGTTCTACTTAGGTTGTCAGTTTGCTTTAGCAAGAGTATTCCGAGAGAACATCCAAACACAAAATCGAATGTCGGCATATATGCCTGAACACCTCGAATTCTTGCCTTCATATCAGTGTCGTGGAGTGTTTCTATAGACCAGTCCCAAAGATCCATCAACTGGACGTAATTGTTTAAAATCGAGTCAAGTGCTTCCCCGCGAACGGTCCATCTGGTTGGGCAAAAGGTGTGGATTCCCTTTGAATCATTTTTTGATTGCTTTTTCATTTCAATTAGCTGCGTATTCCGTTTTGGTGATTTTTTAACCAGCTTGCATATCTCGTATGCAACTTCAAAAACTCCTTTCAAGCACTCAACTGATTTAATTGAATCCCCAACAGCTAGATTTAAAGCATGTCCGTAACAGTGGGTATAGAGACATTTACCATTAATTGATTTAATTTGGGTGGCGACGCCGGTCTTTGCCCCTGCCATGGCTGCAGCACCATCATAGCATTGGCCGCGTGCATCTTCGAGTTTCAGGTTCATCCTTTGCAAAGTATCCTTAATGATGAAAACAATCTGATTGGCACCTGTGTCCCGCAGAGGATGCAGACCAATAAAATCTTCGTGGACAATGAGATCCTCATCAACCCATCGGATACAAAAAACAAGCTGCTCCCTGTTGGAGACATCGGCACTTTCGTCAGCCATTATTGTATAGATCACGGCATTTTTTATGCTTTGAGCTATTTCCCGAAGTACCCGCTGGGCCATGATCTCCAACATTTCATTTTGGATATCTGTTGAAATGAATTTGTTTGTCTTTTTCTGCAGCCAGTCAGTCAACAATTGAGGGATCTTCGTCACATCTCAACTTTATCAGTTGAGAGAAGTTAGAATCTGCCTCACTTTTCTCCGAAGCTTTCCAGTCTCCGCGCAGAGGAAGAGCTTGCCTTGCCAGATAACGGATGTTTCCCAGTATTTTGAGCAGAATTTTGCGATTGTTGCATTTCTCAAGAGCGTGTTTGGTGGACATAATTTCACCGACGTCCCGTTTCACTGTAGAGGGTATATCGTACAATCTCGCTGCAGCTTCCTTGTGGCATTCTGACAATTCATGTTTATGCTGTCCTTTGTTTTTAGCCAAAGCTTTCTTCCAATTTTGAAAGCCTGTCTCGGTGAAAGCAGTCTCCCCTTTAGTGGACGAGATCATGTTATGTTGGAGTGCTTTAATGCAGGTAAAGCAGAATACCGAGTCACTATCTGCGTCATAGTGCAACCACTTAAATTTATCAAACCATGAGGGTTGGAAGCACCTTTTGAAATTTTGTTTCCCAAATGCTCGCGTTGGGAATTGATGATTGCGCGGCTGGTTCGGCTCTGTCAACAACTTGATTTTGACACATGGGTTTTTTACTACAACGTTACTAGTCATTGGTTCAGAAGAATGTGACCGAGTTACTTTAGACTCGTTGCTAGTCGACGGCTCAGAAAAATGCGACGGGGTTACTTCTACCTCGGTACTCTCTGCGTTAGCCGCTCCCTGTCCAGAGCTTACATTACTTGTACTTTCCTGAAGCTCATTTCTGGCTTGTTTTGTAAACCATTTTGTAATCTTTGCCTCTGCAGGTGTCGATTGATTTGAACTCCTTTTAGACATATTTGAAATGGTCGTGGCAGTTAGTAAATAACAAAACACTGACTGAATACAGAATCACACAAGAGACACCCGGCCCCAGATTGACTGAGAACTTGGAAAACAAGGCTTTTACATTTAACACACACAGAAACTGAATTGTCGAACATCAAAGACGCCTGTTTCCGAAACAGGCGTCTTTGATGTTCGACAATTCTGCGTGTCAGTTTCCTGTCACTGCCGTGAGAAGACAATATTTACGTATAGCGATCTTTAGAAGTTTAGCACTTGTACATTTCTGTGGGAAGGGAGCGTCGATTTCATTTACCCATCATTTCTAATTATCATATGCATGTGCATGTTATACATTCAGTGATACGTTCATAATCCTAACCTGAGTTAACTAATGTAATGTCCAGTTTTATTCAAATTATAATTAGTTGTGGATATTTAACATCGGTTGCTCCCAGCATGGATAAACTAACGACGAGATATGAGCAAATTATTGGGGGGGGGGGGGGGGGGGGTCTACAGCCCCCCCCCCCCCCAGCCCCCTCCCCCCCCCGGTTCCGACGGGCCTGATGCCAATCATAGGGAAATTTGATACCATAAGCCGTCATTTATTCTGAACACAGGTTGGTATAGTCAGGACGTTGAATTAAATGAATAGGAACAAAACGTTTTATTCGTTTTTTTTTGTAGCAGCAAAGTAGTTCTTAGATTCTCAAATTCATAAAGGTGCGAAAAATGCACCTCTCAACAGGCCTAGGGTTTCGTTTTCGTTTTCTCTTCTCAAAGCTACGATCTTCAGGCTATTAATTTCTCCCATTTCCCTTCATGTCAGTGGAAGGCGAAAGAAATGACCTGAGGGTTTTTAGTGAGAACTACTATTACAAGAACCAGCCATGAGTTATACTGAAGGAATGTGCACCCTGGCGATCGACGACTTGATTTAAGTTCACTGCTGGTGACAAGTTCTTGAAGTCACATTTAACTGAGGTTATGCTTTAAAGATACGTGCATCACTATTTTGGATGGAAGTTATTGTTCGGTGATTTCAAGTTCACAGAAATTGACATTCAAGTACGAAGGGGACTTCTAGGGTTGGTAGGTGAATAATGCTGGTTTTCAAGACGAACATTTCTATGGTCAACGGTAATACACCAGAAAAAAGTGATAATTGGTCACTTTTTTTTAAGTCGTTGCTCTGCCAATCAAAAACCCAATTTCAAGAATCCAAGCTAGCTACCGTGGAGGACATATTGGATAGGTCAGAATACTGGTTTTCAAGAAGGACTTTACTATTTTCAGACCCCCATCCCCTCACAGAATACCTGTGTACATATTGCTTTCAAGTTATTATGTGGTCAATCAAAAGTGACTGGACAGACGGACGTACGGACGCACAAAAGCAAAACAACCATTCTGGCGTTTCCCTTGCAAATTACCTCTGGTAGTAAAGCACTTAGAGAATCCTTCCTCCGTGGAAAAATTTCCAAGCGTATCTATCCGAATACCACGGGAGATACCAAAATTTGATTATCCACTCCTTAACTACTAAACAAAAATATAATATTTATACAGACATAAAGACGGATGTACGTCTCCATGATTTTACCAGTGAGACAGAGTCAGGGGGAATCCTAGGAAGAGACTCTTAATCTTTACTCTTAAAATATTGGGGGTGGTCTCTGGTTATCTAAAAGTAGAGGGAGATGAGACAAACGACCCTATTCAGCCGAATCTCATGCCGGATCTCATATGTGACGTCATGTCACGTGACCCAGTGGCGTCATGTTGTGTTGTCATGGTATCCCGCGTGAGTGGCCATGTTGTGACGTCATCCCCATAGTGATGCGTAGTTGAGTGCGCATGCGCAGCGCGTGTTGTTAGGGTGATACGTGTTTCCGTCGTCCATTTTGTATACTGGAGGCCGCCATCTTGGTTTCTATGGTAGCACGTGGTAGCTATGTGACCCAAATGCTTATAAAAGGACTGGGGTATGTTCGGAGGGTACGTTAGATTGAATCAAAGTATCACGAATTACCCAAATAAACCCGACAAGTTTTACTATTTCGAATTCTTTCAGAATTCTCTGCTTCTATCTATATATACAATAGCTTTCGTCTACATGACCATGTTCCTTTGTCCTGGAGTATACTCCAGTAGAGTAGAAGAGTCTATTAACTGGAACAGCTTTGGTTATTGTTACTATTTAGCTTTTCTGGTATGTTCTTGTTAGTTCTGACGCTATTCCGAGTGCTCTTGTTGTTTCATTCATCTAGATCATCCAAACAGTTCACTTTACTGTCGCTAACTAACCAATCAGATTGCTTGATTCCCATAATCTGTATGCAAAGATATCTCCCTTGTGTATATCAAAAGCCTATATCATTCCCAAAGCCAATAAACTATCGAGCAGTTACTGAAAAGTTATTGCTCGAACGGCTTGAAGTCCATCGAGCAAATGAGCTAAAGAGTAATTGCTCATTCGAGTGATCGCACATACTGCTCTTCGACTCATTTCGGTATTTAAGGATACCTATGGTCTGATATTGTATTATTTGAGGATACTTTTTCAGGATACTTATCTAAGGATGATATTACTTGTTTGGCCCAGCCTTCTGGGCCACCCAGGACATACCCATCCCAAATTCCCCTTATAAGAGCTAAGAGAGTAATTGCTCCAACGACTCGAAATCCATCGAGCAAATGAGCCTTAGAGCAATTGCTAGATCGAGTGACTCCACATACTGCTTGAACGACTCGAAGTCCGTCGAGCAAATGAGCTAACGAGTAATTGCTCGTACGAGTGACTCGCTCATACTACTCTTCGACTCATTTCAGAAAAAAGGTGCCTAAGACCAGTCATTTTCAAAAAAGGGATTTCGTAAATAGGATTTTCCCAAATAAGCCAAAGAGCCAAGAGAGTAATTGATTCGTGAGCAATTGCTCGAACGACTCAAAGCCCATCGAGCAAATGAGCTATAGAGCAATTGCTCGATCGAGTGACTCCACCTAGTGCTTTACGACTCATCTGGGTATTTTAGATTACCTATGGTATTGGACTATTGGAGTACATTTGTTGTAGAAACCCTACATCCGGGTACTTCATGCTACATCCGGGTACTTCTGTTGGGATAGTAGATAAAAAAAAAAAACAACAGTATGTATGATTTCATTCATTTTTAGCTCAACTTGACAAAGTCAAGCTGAGCTATTGCCATCACTTCTCGTCCGTCATCGTACGTACGTACGTACGTACGTTAGTATGTTAGTACATTAGTACGTTAGTACGTACGTCCACAATTTTCTTTGGCACACCTCACAGGTCGCATTTATGATCAGATCACTTTGAAACTTGGTATGCTTGTTTGGAGTGACCTCTAGATGGGAGCCATCGATTTTCCTCAATTTTCGTCAAAAACTGTTTCCGCGGCCAACATTCTTAGAACTTAGTTTAGTCAAACCACAATATTTCCCTTTGGCACACCCTACATGGCACATTTATGATTGGATTGCTTTGAAACCTGGTATGCTTGTTTAGAGTGACCTCTAGATGGGAGCTATCGATTTTCTTCCATTTCCGTCAAAACATATTGCCACGGCCAACGTTCTTAGAACTTGGTTTAGTCAGACCTCAATATTTCCCATTGGCACACCCTACATGGCACATTTATGATCAGATTGCTTTGAAACCTGGTATGCTTGTTTGAGGAGACCTCTAGATGGGAGCTATCGATTTTCTTCAATTTCCGTCAAAACATGTTGCCGTGGCCAACATTCTTAGAACTTAGTTTAGTCAAACCACAATATTTCCCTTTGGCACACCCTACAGGGTACATTTATGATTGGATTGCTTGAAACCTGGTATGCTTATTTAGGGTGACCTCAAGATGGAAGCTATCGATTTTCTTCAATTTCCGTCAAAAAATGTTGCCGCGGTCAACGTTCTTGGAACTTAGTTTAGTCAGACCTCAATATTTCCCTTTGGCACACCCTACATGGCACATTTATGATCAGATTGCTTTGAAACCTGGTATGCTTGTTTGGGGAGACCTCTAGATGGGAGCTATCGATTTTCTTCAATTTCCGTCAAAAAATGTTGCCGCGACCAACATTCTTAGAACTTAGTTTAGTCAAACCACAATATTTCCTTTTGGCACACCCTACATGGCACATTTATGATTGGATTGCTTTGAAACCTGGTATGCTTGTTTAGAGTGACCTCTAGATGGGAGCTATCGATTTTCTTCAATTTCCATCAAAAAATGTAGCCGCGGTCAACGTTCTTAGAACTTAGTTTAGTCAGAAGACCTCAATATTTCTCTTTGGCACACCCTACAGGGCACATTTATGATCGGATTGCTTTGACACCTGGCATGCTTGTTTGGGGTGACTTCAAGATGGAAGTTATCGATTTTCTTCAATTTCCGTCAAAAAATGTTGCCACGGCCAATGTTCTTAGAACTTAGTTTAGTCAGACCTCACTATTTCCCTTTGGCACACCCTACAGGGTACATTTATGATTGGATTGCTTGAAACCTGGTATGCTTATTTAGGGTGACTTCAAGATGGAAGTTATCGATTTTCTTCAATTTCCGTCAAAAAATGTTGCCACGGCCAATGTTCTTAGAACTTAGTTTAGTCAGACCTCACTATTTCCCTTTGGCACACCCTACAGGGCACATTTATGATTGGATTGCTTTGAAACCTGGTATGCTTGTTTGGGGTGACCTCTAGATGGGAGCTATCGATTTTCTTCAATTTCCGTCAAAAAATGTTGCCGCGGCCAACATTCTTAGAACTTAGTTTAGTCAAACCACAATATTTCCCTTTGGCACACCCTACAGGGTACATTTATGATTGGATTGCTTGAAACCTGGTATGCTTGTTTAGAGTGACCTCTAGATGGGAGCTATCGATTTTCTTCAATTTCCGTCAAAAAATGTTGCCGCGGCCAACATTCTTAGAACTTAGTTTAGTCAAACCACAATATTTCCCTTTGGCACACCCTACAGGGTACATTTATGATTGGATTGCTTGAAACCTGGTATGCTTATTTAGGGTGACTTCAAGATGGAAGTTATCGATTTTCTTCAATTTCCGTCAAAAAATGTTGCCACGGCCAATGTTCTTAGAACTTAGTTTAGTCAGACCTCACTATTTCCCTTTGGCACACCCTACAGGGCACATTTATGATTGGATTGCTTTGAAACCTGGTATGCTTGTTTGGGGTGACCTCTAGATGGGAACTATCGATTTTGTTTCCATTTTTGTCAAAAAATGTTGCCGCGGCCAACGTTCTTAGAACTTAGTTTAGTCAGAAGACCTCGATATTTCTCTTTGGCACACCCTACAGTGCACATTTATGATCGGATTGCTTTGAAACCGGGCATGCTTGTTTGGGGTGACCTATAGATGGGAGCTATCGATTTTCTTCCATTTCGGTCAAAAATGTTGCCAAGACCAACGTTCTTAGAACTTAGTTTTGTCAGACCTCAATATTTTCCTTTGGCACACCCTACAGCGTACACTTATGATTGGATTGCTTTGAAACCTGGCATGCTTGTTTGGGGTGACCTCTAGATGGAAACTATCGATTTTCTGCAATTTCCGTAGGAAAATGTTGCCGCGGCCAACGTTCTTAGAACTTAGTTTAGTCAGACCTCAATATTTTTCTTTGGCACACCCTACAGGGCACAATTATGATTGGATTGCTTTGAAACCTGGTATGCTTGTTTAACTTGGTGTGCTCATTAGACAAGACCTTTCGATAAGAACTACTGATTAGCATTCATTTCTGTGAAAAAAAGTTGCCATTTACAGTAACCTCTGAACAAACTGCATCTGTTTATCAACATTCGTCCTTTAGCCAGTCTTACAGTTTACATTTAAACATTGATGGATTACTCTGATCTTCAATTTTGCCATTTCATTTATAACTTACCAAGTTCAAGTTTGTCAAGTTAAGCTATAGTGTCATTGACACTTTCATTTCTTCGAGTATGCAAATCAGTTTCTCAAGGCATCATTTTCGTCTTTGTAGTTCTTCTATCATGGGCTAACAATTTCATCTTCTTGTGGGTTGGAGCTTCTTCCCATTGTCTGGCTAGGTTCTTGATAAAACACGTTCTCTAATTGATAGCTAACTTGGCTTTGTTGGTTGCTTTACTTTCCTGTCTGGCATCTTTGGATTCCTCTTTCTTGTTTTTTAGCTGTTTCGTGGTAGTAAGTTCAATCTTCTGAACATCATTCTTAGTTTCAGTAGTAACTTCATTTGTGGTTTGAGCGGAAGCATCGTTCTTAGTTTCAGTAGAAACTTCAGGCTTCTTCGTAGTGGTAACTTCATTCTCGGTACCAGTAGTAACTTCATTTGTGGTTTGACTGGAAGCATCGTTCTTAGTTTCAGTAGAAACTTCATGCTTCTTCGTAGTGGTGACTTCATTCTTAGTTCCAGTAGAAATTTCAGGCTGATTCGTAACTTCATCCTTAGTGAAAACATCTTTCTTCATGGGAGCTGGCATCGGTCTCTTTTCTTCGTGTTCATCCGTAATTTGAGTAGTAACTTCATTCTTGTTTGTATTGGAAGCATCAGTCAGTTCTTCTGTCTTTATTCTCTTGGTTGTAGTGGCAACTTCGGTAGTTAATGATCGGCCAGTATCCACACATCTTTGTATCTTTCCACCAGCATCCATGTCTAGATTTTTTCTTGTGGCTGCATTTACCACACGATTCACTTGAGCCATTTCCTGGGAAGTCAACTTTAATCCAGCATCATCCCTGAAGATCTCTATATGTAAGTCATCTTTGAATCTGCGCACTGTTGCTGACACAGACATCTTCACTCTTCGACGTTCAAAACGGAAATGAGTTTATTTTTATACTAACACCTCTTTTATACTTTTCTCTCTCTAATCTTCTTCTTCTTCTTCTTCTTCTTCTTCTTCTTCTACTCTGAATGAGTAGTTTGTCATAAGGTTGTCGAACAGAAATCTTCTCTTTTCCAAGGCATATTTCTGGGATTCTTCAAAGTCAAAGTCCACTTCTTCACAAAGACGCTTGGCCGTTTCTTGAATTTTCTTGTGAAATGAGTCGTTGCAAAAATGTCTAATGTGCACAAGGGTATTAATGTATTTCTCACTAATGGCTTCTCTGACACTCTTTCGAAGTGCTCTATATGCTGTTTCAAATGCACCTTCTCTACCCATTCCATCCTCGATATACTTGTTCGTGATGTTGTCGAAATCGTCTTGGTATTTGTCATTGGCACTTTGGACGATAGTTCCCATCACAGAAACGTCTTCTTCCTCTTCTTCTTCTTCTTCTTCTTCTTCTTCTTCTTCCATATCTTCTGATAGTTCCGACGACTCATCGGAGTCCGAATCTCTTGCCCATTTTTTGGTGCACAACTGGATTGCATTGCGTCCGCTCTGTTCGAAGGTCAGATTACAAATGACAAGTTTCTTGTGGGCACGACCCTTTTATAGGATATCGGACAGAACATTGATGATGGGTTCGAATAACTTTCCCAAAAATCCTCCTTTCTGTATGATCCGTCTTCTTTTCCTATAAGATAGTTCTCTCTTTGGTAAGGCAATACTTCTCATCTCCTGCTACTCCTAAATACCTGCGCTAATTCAGGGTAGTTGCAGACCCTCCTCCTCTACTATTTAGGGGCATGCACCTTTCGTTTTATGGCGTTAATGGTGCACTAATTTGACTTTGTACTCATACCATTCAGGGGTTAAGGATAACAACTCATGTCAGGATTAAAAGCAACACTGGATAGATGCCATTCCTGTTCATAGTGTATTTAGTGTTTGTGTATCAAGGGAGGCTACCGCTGACGTGATTTTGAAAATGTTCATCTCATGGTTTTTCGAACAAGCGTGGCCGTTTATTTTCTGTTGAAAGCAGCGATAACAAGAGTAAACTTGAATATATACAGTCAGCAAGCCAGAAAAAAGCGGACTGTCATCTGCAGAATGAGGTCCACAGAGGATGAATTTGGTAATGCTACCCTGCATTGCAGGGCAGCATCACTAAATTTACCCTCTGTGAGCCTCAATCTGAATCAAAGTCTCAAGCCAAAATAGAAAGAGTTACCCAGAGCATACATTGGCCTACTGTATGGGATAGTATCAGCAAATTCACCCTCTGGGGACCTCATACTGCAGATGACAGATTGCTTATTTTCAGGCTTGGCAGTCAGACACACCAACATTCCAGGACGACATAATGCTTGTCAATACTGTTTTGTCTCCCGCTTTTTGAAAAAAACGGGAGATATTAAATTAGGGGTGTCCTTCCGTCCTTCCGTGTTTTTCGTTTCCAGACTCTAATTTTCCTTACAGTGACCGGATTTCGATGAAATTTGGGTAGTAGATCACTTTCATAAATTGTGGGTCCAAGTTCGAATATGGGCATTTTCCGCGCATACTTAATTAGGTTGCTGAAGTTTGATTGGCTGACGATTTCCAGACTCTAACTTTCCTTAAAATCAACCGATGTCGATGAAATTTCATGTATGGATTACTTTTAACAATACCTAGGTCAAGTTCGAATGTGTCAAATTTTGTACCGAAAATCTGTCCGTCTGCCTGTCCGTCTGCCCAGTGCGTCAACGCACCTCGGACTAAAGGCCGTATTTATGAACCGATCTTCACGAAACTTCTTGGGTATCTTTGTTATCGTTGTGAGACCAGAATATGTGTTTTGGGGTTTGGTCCAAAATTCAAGATGGCCGAATGTTTAGTAACATGCAATACATCACATATAATACGGGTTTTGTTCTCGTGCAAAAAATTATGCAAATTAGGGGAACTTTGATTTATTCAGTGCTACTACTAATACACAGTAAGTGCACACCTTCTATGTTTTTCGTTTCCAGGCTCTATCTTTCCTTACAGTCAGCCGATTTCGATGAAATTTGGGTAGTAGATCACTTTCATCAATTGTAGGTCCAAGTTCGAACATGGGCATTTTCCGCGCATATTTAATTAGGTTGCTTAAATTTGATTGGCTGATGGTTTCCAGACTCTAATTTTCCTTATACTCAACGGATTTCAATGAAATTTCATATATAGATTACTTTTATCAATACCTAGGTGAAGTTCGAATGTGGGAAATTTTGTACCGAAAATCTGTCCGTCTGCCCATGCATCAACGCACCTCGAACTAAAAGCCGTATTTATGAACCGATCTTCACGAAACTTCTTGTGTATCTTTGCTCTCATTGTGAGACCAGAATATGTCTTTTGGGGTGTGGTCCAAAATTCAGGATGGCCACCAGCGGCCATTTTGTTCCGAAATTGTGGGTGTTATCAGTTTTTTTGTACAGAACTTCTATATGAAAGTTCGGATTTGAATAAAATTTTGTATAAATGTTTAGTAACATGCAATACATCACATATAATACGGGTTTTGTTCTCGTGCATAAATTGTGCAAATAGGGAAACTTTGATTTATTCAGTGCTACTACTTATACACAGTAAGTGCACACCTTCCGTGTTTTTCGTTTCCAGACTCTAACTTTCCTTACAGTCAGTCGATTTCGATGAAAATTGGGTAGTAGATCACTTTCATCAATTGTGGGTCCAAGTTCAAACGTGGGCATTTTCCGTGCATATTTAATTAGGTTGCTTAAATTTGATTGGCTGACGGTTTCCAGACTCAAACTATCCTTAGAGACAACCGATTTCGATGATTCTTGGTGCCTTCAACATGGATCCGTCAAATTCACATTTTATCACTTTTCTTCATCGGTATAATTTTCTGCAGATTGTGAATGAACCTACTCATTTTCATGGCAACATTTTGGACTTCATCATTACTTCTTTTGCAACTCTACAAAGTCAGACTCTCCCAGTACCATATACAGACCACCATATTATCTGGACATCACTTCCAAGGTTTCATTAACTTCCAATCACAAACTTTTCAGGTTGGTAAACACTTTTCACATCAGTTTAATGAAATATGTCTTATCATACAGTCTTAATTTTTCGTGATTCTCACAGTTATACTCCACGTCACTTTACTTGCTTTGACAGTGACCTCCGTTAAAATAAATCTGATAACCACTGTCTGGAGCACTGTCTGTTCTGTCTCTTCTAAATAACTTCCACTTGCAACTCAACTGTATTCCGCTGGGTGCATTAATTCCCCTTGAAACTGCTGCCCAGCAGGAGACATGAATTCACTGAATTTGCTTGTTATTATCTACAACTCATTGCAGTGGAATCTCTCCTTTTTCATCTTTTAATCTTTTACCGTACACGAAAAGCAGACGACATATGCAAATAAAATTCTTGAAAACCCATTTTTTCCATTTCTTGCATCAAAAACATAAGTTATGACCCCCTCATTGGAACGAGCACGTCGAGCTCTTTCTCATGAGGGGTCATTAGCAATATTTCTTAGAAAAACATTAGAAAATAATGAAACTTGAATTGTGATTTTTTGTGAATACTACCCTTCCCTATTGGAAACGTTTAGTTCAAATGGTTGTGATTCAAAACTTCATTCAGTTAAAATTAAATTATGTCAAAACGTTTGTTGGGTTCATTCAGTTGAGTTAAAGGGTGTTAATTTCATATATATTCATTCATTCAGGTCAAAACAGTTCAAAGGGGTTAACGCTGCATTATATTTTTCGTTTACTTTGTTATGTTCTCGTCGCCCGAGTGCTAGAATGTCCTATGTCCCCTATGGGACATAGGACATTCTAGCACTCAGGCGACGTAATCTATTCACTTCGATCTTGGTTGTGTTCAATCAGATCAGTTCGATCTACGTTCACTTTGCTATGTTCACTTCGATCTTGGTTGTGTTGGATCTTCGTTCACTTCGTTCTGGATCTTTTCATAATTCAGTTCGGCCCAACCAGTTCATCGTCAACGTTGGTTGAGTTCGGTCTGCACAGCTCTGTCCCACTAGTTCGATCTTTGTTGTGTTCACTTCGATCGTGGTTGTGTTGGATCTTCGTTCACTTTTGTACCTTCGTTGTTTTGTAGTGGTTGAATATTGCCATATCTTTTTCTAGTAAGTGTGTTACTAATCCTTTCCATACCCTCGAGTGTTCAATGTCAAATCACGGAATCCCATTTTACGGAGTCGGATACAAATCCTATTTACGGAATCTCTTATATCGCCTTCTAAATGTATACGTGTTATACAGGGAAAATGAAGCTATCGGATTGAATATTTTGAAGACCTGAGCGAAGGTATAGCTAGGAAATAGTGTTACAAGTGAACACTAATGGTTGAGACATGGGGCAGAATGACGGTAGCCAAAAGTAATAGTACAAGGCCGCAATGACACAAAACTGCTGAAGAAGCTAATGATAGGACAAATTGACCATAGACGAGTAGTGGCCTTGAAGTTTTGTAGATAAGATGGAAGCCGTTGGTAAGACTACTGTATAGGAGCTGTATAGGAATTGTATAGGAGCCATATAGGAGCTAGGGGCCATATAGGGGCTGTGAAGGAGCTGGGTCATAGGTATCCTCAAATACCAAAACTAGGCTAAGAGTGGTAGTAAATTAGGCCTCATTGATGGATTTTTTCATGGTCCTCATGGCCTCAACAGAAATGAGGCGAAGAGTGATAGTAGAATATACCTCACTGAGGAATTTCTACTGGCCCTTATGGCCTCATACGACAAAAACGGGATTCTCCAAAAGGTGTCCTCGAAAGGCATTCTCAAATAATACAATACCAGGCCACAGGTATCCTCAGATACCGAAATGAGGCTAAGAGGGATAGTAAATTAGGCCTCATTGAGGGATTTTTTCATGGGCCTCAACCGAAATGAGGTTAAGATGGATAGTAAATTAGACTTCACTGAGGGATTTTCTCATAGCCCTCATGGCCTCATATGACAGAAAAAGGGATTCTCCGAAACGTATCCCCGAAAGGTATCCTCAAATAATATAATACCACGCCATAGGTATCCTCAAATACCGAAATGAGGCTAACAGGGATAATTAGACCTCATTGAGAGATTTTCTCATAGCCCTCATAGCCTCATACGATAAAAAGGGATTCCAAAGCCACATACGTTTTCCAAAAAAGGGATTCCGGGCAATCTGAGACAAGTAAACTGCTCTAAATCAATCAATCGAACACCCCTGTTATTGGAGACAAAAGTCCAATCTGGAGTTTCATATGAAATAAAAGTTGTTTTTTGGTGATTTGGAGAGATTGTCGGGTTGTTTGTGGTAATTCTACGAGTCGAGAAATTATTCTTGTACAAAGGAACATACCCCACGAACATACCCTTGTCTTACTGTAAGCCTTTGGGTCACATACCAACCACGTGCTACCATATAAACCAAGATGGCGGCCTCCAGTGTACAAAATGGCTGACGGAAACACGTGTCACTCTAACCACACGCGCTGCGCTGCGCATGCGCACTAACACCACATATCACTATGGTAATGATGTCACAAGATGGCCGCTCGCGCGGGTTGCCATAACAACTAAACATGACGTAACTAGGTCACGTGACTTTGACGTCACATGAGATCCGCCATTTCCGATGTGTTACAATAAAACGCTCACATTGACCCAGCGACCCGCCCACGCCCGTTCCACATAATGCATGACCTATCTGACTCACTGCTACCAACCAGTGGGAAATTTACAGCTGAATCGACAAATCGCACCCACACGCACATGCCCATGCTCGTTCAGTGATATGGGAAATTGCGATGCGTCAGTGCCGTAACAATAGATGAGCTGTGTGTCTTAAACAATAAGCAACGTCATTGAGGACGAGATACATGCTGGAGAATAAGCAAGGCCGAGACACAATACACAATATGGCGTGCCATACCTTTTTTCTACGACTAGTAGACTTCTATTTTTTCTAAGACTAGCAGACCCTCCATTTAACCCTTTACCCAACATAACGGACAAAACAGGCCAGCTCTATTCACAAAAATCGCCAATTAATTTTCATTATTTTTTATCTCAAAAATGAAAAACAAATAGTTATTCAAATATTTTGTTTGCAAGTGTCGTCTGCTTTTCATGCTAGGTAAAGGGTCAAAGGAACTTTTTTAGGAATTTTTCCTGTTCCTCCTGATTTCAGTAATTTGGAGACACTTTCCGTACCTCCTCTACTTTTATGTTCCTACATACGAAGTATATGAATATATAATTAAACCTTTTTTCTGTTCATGCATTTTCAGGCAAAATGATTGACTAAAGTGTTTCTCTTTTTTTTCTTTTCATAACACAATGAACCGAGAAAAAACGCCTTTAGGCCCACCCTAAACCACGCCCCAGTATCTGTCTTGAGGGGACATCCAACCTAACTTTGGTCAAATTTCATGCAATTTTCTTTCAAGTCTAAAAAGGCCCAAAATGAATAACCCCAATAAATGATATACCAAAATGCTTGGAATGAAACATAGAACATGTGGAAACTGAAATTTGCCATGGAACTGCTGTCATGTGTAAATAGCACCACCTGAAAGTCTGCTATGGCATAAGTAAGAGAACAAAATTTTCACAATAAAATACCTCAAAATAAAATAACAGCTGCATTCTATAAACACTGAAGTACATACTCGAAAAAATCTTTTCCTAATTCATTAAAGTAATAAAAATTGAGACCAAATGTTATAAGTGGAGTGCTCACTGATTGAAGGCAGACATTTTCTTTTGTTTATGTTTTGATTTGGGGAGTTCAACAAAGGTCAACTTGAAGGAGTCCAGCACAAGAAGTATGGAAGGACAAAAGAGTGTCTCCCAATATAAAGATGTATGTGTTACTGTGGTGGTTTGGAAAGAAACTATGATATTCTCCTATGTAGAATGCACCGCAAAGTCATACATTGTAGTTGAATAAATATATTTACAAACCCCTTGCACTGTAACCCATTTTATCCTATGCATCAATTTGATAGTGATTAAAATGTTAAATTTGTCTGGTTTATCAATAAGTATAATAGCTTTGCTTACTCTAGGACATCAATACACTCATGATATATGTTGGAGAAGAAATAAGGGTAACTGTAACCTGTCACTGCAATAAACCATCTAATGTACTTAAAAGTACATTGTTATTCAAAACACACCAAATCAACCTTACATAACCATTATTGCATGTATTTTCCCCAAGGAGGCTTATTGGCATATTGAGATCAGAAGGGCACATCCAGAGGGTCTCGCATATTTTTTTCAAGAACACAGCACACAAAGCAATCCCCAAAAGGTGACAAGTGAGCTCCATTTGACACACAAAATTTCCCGGAAGGGGGGGGGGGGGGGGGGGGCTCTCTTCCTTGTATGACTCTACCTCCGTCACTCACAAACGAAACTCACGCCAACAAAATGTTTCCAATTTCTAAATAGCCTGATGAACTCTTCTGAGACAAAGTTCAACCAACTTCATTTCATCTGGGTTTATATCGAACTCCACATTTACACACCGGATATCCCGACAACTCGGCCTGTCAGAAGATAAGTCGGCTTTTTATGCGGATTCTCGCGCGCGTTTAGATACATGTCTGTTCAAAGGCGATTTCATGGAGAAAATAGCAAAAGAGAAGGAGGAAAACGGGCGTTTTGAGTAGGTAAGTGTTTATTTTCCATGTCTGTTCCTTTTTACGTTGCAAAATGTCATTGAAGTGGAATACTCTTTACTTGAAATCTGATTTTCTAAATTTTATCGCCGAATTTCAATTTCAACTGGCATATTTTGCTACAAATATTCATCACGCCTTCAGTTATCACTGTTCCTACCAATATTTAACATCTTTTCGTCCCTTTTATGCCAGAAAACCGTTCAATGTTTGAAAGCAATACCCCTAAATATGCATTTTTCATAACGATATGTCAGTTGATAAAGATAAGCCGGCCTGGGGAGGAATGATTGGTCGGCCTGATCTATACAATTTAAGATTTTACAACCAGGCCGACTTATCCTTCTCCTCAATACCCACCTTATGAAAAATTCAGAATTGAAATTTTAAACGTTTCGTGGTCATGGAAGTGTCCCGTAGATGCCAGACATTGAAGGGGGTATTAGTTGATAGCGGTTTACTAATTATGTTTGGACAAATATGCCGGTTGAAACGGAAATTCGTGGATAGAAAAAGATACAGTCAGAGATTCTTGCGAAGATCATTCCCTTGGCTCAATAAATTAGGGGTGAAAATGAAAATATTTACGTAGAATGAACACTTACCGACTCAGAACGTCTCTTTTCTTCACTCTCTTCCGCCATTTGCTCCGTCAAATAACTTTTAAACAAACATGTATCTAACACGCGCGCGAAACTACGAAACAGGCCGACTTATCTTCCGGCAGGCCGAGTTGTCGGGATATCCGGTGTGATTTACAAACTGTGTTTTCATTTTCCAAGGAAATGGTCGAAATCAGAATTAAATTTAATTCAGAGATGCTTTGAATGACAGCACCCTCACGTGAAATGTAGAAGGAGATTGAAGTCTTGTGTGGGTGTGGCCTATGATGTTCCTTTTAACTTACGCAATTCATTGGTCAATAAAAATTTTAATGACACAAGAACAATGTTCAGTGAAATGTACCGTTATTTCAAACAGAGTTTTAGAAAACGATGCCTTTTTATACAGTTATCACTTGGAAGCGTGATAAGACCTGGTTTTTATTTTAACTCCGCAAAGTAGAGAGTGTTTAAATTTATTGGCCCTCAAGTTTAATTATAAGGAATGATCGTTTGCTTCTGTCTATTTCTTGCTTGAGTTATGAACCCATTTACACAGTTTGGCCTTTTTTGGAGTTCATAACTCAGGAAATAGACAGAAACCCGGAGGTCAATTGGCTGAAACATTGCTTGTGTTTTTAGTAGATATATACAAAATTTGAAAGTTATAGTTTGAGTGATAACTCCACTCCGCGGGTGATTTAGTTACAATCCACTCTCCACGTACTGTATATAAATTTTCCCAGTCCTTGACTAATTCTGGTGCAATTTGGTCCTGACCGTGTGTATTGCGTTTGTCTAAATGTATCACTCGTCGCCTTGTGAAGAGTGAAATGAAAGCGGCAATTATTTATTACGTTTGTAAATGAGTTTAACTCATAAGATATCAAAAATTAACAAGCATTGTATCATCTTAATAAAGCATACATACCTCGAGATAGTATGTTATTATGTTATTAAAATGAAAACGGCACCGTGATTTGCGCGTTTCGTTTTCCATTTCGTTCGGCGATAAAATTGACAGCGGAAGTACCGCCCGCTGACGCTCATGTAAATAAAACCAGATTGGCACGTGTGTACGTCAGCTGCTCAGTAAAATCAAGAAAAAATAATAGCGATTCTTAATAATCTGACGATCATGGTATAAATAAAATATACCCAAAATAGGTTGGTGTACAAAATGTTCACCACGAATGATGAAGTGGTGTTAACTGCGAGCCTTTAGCGAGAGGTGGACACCACTTTATCACTCGTGGTGAACATTTGGTACACCAAGATACTATGTGTATATTCTATCTGTAACCAGTTATCCATTCTCTTCGAGTATCTTCCATGTTCAAAGAAATATACACGTTTTTTTCTTCTGTTTCATGATGGATTGATGAGTGTGTGAATTTTCAACATGTTCCGATTTCCTCTTCAGTAATCTCAGTCCGTGTAGAAGTGGTACTATATCGTGTCTGTGGTTTCCTTTCAGGCTGTTGAGAGTGTTGTTAGCCAGTGTTACAGCTGCGTGCTGACCCTTTTCAGGGCTCACACATTCTTAAAAATAGTTTCTGTAACACACTATACAAGTTTTTTCATGGAGACAAAAAACAGTACCCATCACTCTACGTAGTATAACCTTTCCACCAAATGTAATGCACCCACACCAGTTTGGTGTAGCAAAAGAGATATGAATGGAAATGGTATTCACTCCACCATGAACGTGATCTCAATGAAATGATATGCAGAATAATGACCTTTTTATGGGAGGGGGAGGGGTTATGTAACTATGTCTTATCGACTCGAATGAGACACCACTGTAAAGGGAGGGTATACTAGAGCTGTAACTTAACCGAAACCGAACCGAGGTTTTTAGTGTTTTTTAAAAAACCGAAACCGAAACCGTCGAGATCCCGTAATCTAAGGTTTTTCGTTTTTTATTAAAGACTCTCTTGCCAGCTCTTGCTGCAGAATTTCACAGAATGTAGCCATCCCAGAGTGGTGAGAGTACCCAGACACTGCCAATGGCAGTGTCTGGGTACTCTCACTACTCTGGGAAGGCTACATTCTCTGAATTTCCGACATTTCAGTTTAGTTGTGTTTGCAGCTTTCCTCAAGTTGCGTGTTGGTGTCAGACCACGAAAAATGGCCAAGCACAATAAAAGTTCTGTATATTTAGGTAATTATTAAATTGGCCTTCCTGAATCTTCATGTATTATAGCTTATTTCGGGCATTCATTGAGTTTCATTCAATTTCACTACCATTCAGTTATGACTCTGGACATAAGAATGAGTTTTATTGAATTTTACTTGGCCTCATGAACAAACCGAAAACCGAACCGAGGTTTTTCTCCACCTGAAAAACCAAAACCGAAACCGAACAAGAAATTTAAAAACCTACAGCTCTAGGGTATACCCTTTTCAAAAAAGTCTTATGAAAATTTAGTTTTTACCTCCCATCAATAGAGTAATGATTGGAAATATCATGAGATAGTAGTGGTGAGGGACAGTCTCCTGTAACTTTGCTATTACCTCCTGACAAAACTTTTCAAAACACTCTCCATTGTGATACTATATTCTATTTGCATGGTTATAAAGTCCCTACTGGTAGAATTATGTTCGAACAGTATTTTGTTCTTGTACAAATATGTGTTTTTTGTGTTTCAGTAGAAAATAATTTGTGAAATGCAAAACTTATTTGTGTTATAAATAATTTTTGCATTGCACGAATTATTTTTTGGAAACCTATTTTTGTTCATTTGAAAAGCAATAATGTGCCTAATACAACATTGCATTTATTTATTTATTTTTAATAATTTATGCAAGGCAAAACTTATTTGTAGCACAAATATGTTTTGCATTGGACAACTTATTTTTTTCAGAAAATAATTTGTGTTGAAAAAACCTTTTTAGTGAGAAGTGTGTGTGTGTGGGAGGGGGGGGGGCTCTCAAGTTTGGGGGCAAAGAAATTTCTAAATACTGTTTCATTTCTTTTCCTTATACTTTTCACAAAAGCTCAAGAAGGAAAAAAACAAAATGCAAAAAAGCTTAGTGGTACACATTGTGGTCAAACTCTCTGACAGTTGATTTTGGAACAAATCAGCATTCTTCTTATGATTAACAATCAGCTATTGCGAAGAGCATAACTGTTCATAATATAAAATTTTGATAAGTATGCATACCAAACCAAACCTGACACTCACAATAAAAAAGAAGTGACTCTTGACTCCATTTACTGTTGGGTTACGGGGTCACAGTGATAAAAAAAGGCTTACAAGGACTAACCCAACATTTCGACAAAACTGCCATAGAAGTTGCTTGACAAACAATTTAATATTTATTTAAAAAATTCTGAACTATATTCGTGCGAAAGTGTTAACTTACATGTACCGAGACCTGCAGTGTTTGTTTGTTATGAAAATCGATCTAAAAATAGTAGAATGATATCATTCAATCTCCGCGATTGAAAGAAACGATGTAAGATAACAAAGAAAATCTTATCTATGTTACATAATGGTTTTCTGCGACATTATATCATAGAAAATGATATGGATGACTTGTTATTCTTGCCATCTGCAAAAACAACTTAGGAGAAATAAAAAGGTGTGATGGGAAAAATACCTCTGTGTTTTTGGGTTTTTTTTTTGTTTTGACACCTGATTTGTTAATTCACACACAACCATTTTAAATGATGTTTGTAGCTTTTCTTAAACCAACGTAGAATATCTCTGTCAGTGTCTCGGAAATGTATTGGATTGTATTTGATGTATGAACATGCAGTTTCGAACTCATATCCTTTTACAAGATTATATAAAGCGAAATATATATAGAGGAATTTTCGAACGAGTTTCATAAATATGATATGAGAAAAACACCCATTTCATATTCTATTTATCACATGACACACACACGCACAAATTAGCCGTTTAGTATGACTTTTTAACACATCACCTAACTTGAGTTGCAGACGGCACTTAGAAAAAAATATCCTCGCATAACTGACAATTTCATTTTTTGCTTCCAAAACATAGGTTATGATCCCTCATTGGAACGAGCTCGTCGATCTCGTTCCAATGAGGGGTCATAACATATGTTTTGGAAGCAAGAAGTGAAAATATAAAAAAATGAATGGTGTTTTTCTTGTAGGTAAAAGATTAATACAATATAACCCACCCTAAATAGGACAGATAACGTAAATTCTCCCCACTGAAATTATGCAAATGTGACCCAGTTGTATTTTGTTTAGCCAATCAAATTGTCCAGTTTTGAAATTGACCAATGAAAGCTCCCAACTCTAATTATGCAAATTATGAAAATGTGGCCCAGTTGTATTTTCTTCAGCCAATCAAATTGTCTAGTTTTGAAATTGACCAATGAAATTGACGGAAGGCTTTATTTATCACTGATTAATATGAAAACAAAATATCAAATGTTTTAAAGTGAACAAAATGGACGAGTCATATGATAAAGTACAATACCTTCCACACACAGCACTGTGATCACTTTGTTGTTTCATTGTATTTATTGTCAAGGTTTTTGGCTATGAAACTGTGAATAGACATTGGTGGTAGTCGAAGGCAGAATGAGTGTCATTGAAATATACTGCAACCCAATGTTCTGGTTCTCTCGATGAATCTGTGTTCACGATATAAGTTTGTCTATGTTTAGTTTTTTGTTTTGATAATACATTGAGTCTCTTGAACACACCTTTTCATTGATAACCATTGAGAACTGTCACGAATGTATTTTAATTGCATGGTTTCCATCTTCTTAACCCTTAAAATGGCTGTGGTGGGGTCGGTATTTTTTAATTTGTTTCTTCTTTAATAATAATTAAATAATATGGCCACAATCAAATATATTATAATAATTGTATAATATGGCCAGTCTCTTTCTACTAAATCTTCCCATATTTTGATGTCATTATGGCATATATTTTCAAAGTTCACATTTGCATAATATTCTACGACATTCAGTTTTCTAGTTTTGTTGAACACATTTTCTACAGTATAGTGATGATACACAGTTCCTCAAATATTCTTCAATGTACATATCCACTCATGGTCCTCTGTGTATAGTCAAACAAAGCTCATGTTTATATTCACTTGATTGACATCCAGTGGCGGCGCCAGAAATTTTTTTGTTGGGGGGGGGGGGGCAATTAGGGGGGCAGACTCCCATGAAGGGGGGCAAATACGTAAAGGATCGTATCATTACTTTGTTATGAGGTAGTCCAAACTTTGACCCAAAGTCCGTAATATACTTTTTTGGTTTGGCACGTCCTGTGGACGTACCAAACCAAAAAATTATATTACGGACTTTGGGTCCAAGTTTCGACTAAATGTAATGGTAATTAGCGGTCCTCATTTCAAAAAATCCTGGATCCGCGTCTGGTGGGTCTGTGCGTGTGAGAGAGAGAGAGAGAGAGAGAGAGAGAGAGAGAGAGAGAGAGAGAGAGAGAGAGAGACTCATAATGCCCGTCTGTCATAATGCGAAATCCATGAATTTTTTTAGACAAGGGATATGGATAGACATGCCTTTGTTGGCTCATAACTTAATTATAACTTATAAGTATCTGCATCCGAGTCTTTAAATCTCTACTGCCTGGATGTGTTCATCAGCTAGCCTGAGGCTTTGGGCTAAGTGTGTATGGGAAATTATTGGGAATAAAAAAGAGGGGTGTGTGTGTGTGAGAGAGAGAGTGACTGAATGTGTTTGTTTGTGAGGGTGGATGGAAATGCATGCGAGATGGTTGGGGGGGGGGGGGGGGGGCAACTGGGGGGGGGCAAAGCCTTCGTTTGGGGGGGGGGGGGCAAATGCCCTCCCCGTAGCGCCGCCACTGTTGACATCATTCGCAAGATGCCTTTCAATTTTTCTTTAAACGATTTTGTCAGTTCCATTATGACACACTCTTGAAATAATGTAACAACTATTCTCTTTTTAGTTTTCTTGTCTTTCTGCGTCTGTAAAGATTTGGGTACTTTGAATATTGTTTATTGTTAGTTACAAGTCAAAAAAAGTCGATGTAAAAAGTTTGGCATTTAATGAAACATCAAAACCGAAATAAGGAGAAACATAGAAAAGCACTGTATACCATGAGTACAAATATTACACTTCAAAATGATTGCGAAATCGTCAATCCGTTAATGAATGTAACAGTCAGCATGTCATGAAATGTAAGTCAAAATGTTATGAAAATTGGCCAGTTCTACCCCACCGAAAAGTATAAACACTTAGAACATCTTATATTGCCCATTTGCTAAACACCCCATTTTACAACATACACAAAGCAGTAAATCTGTTCACATGCTGAGAAATCTTGAATGCATACAGTCTACCTTACTGCTTATACTATTTAGTGTCACTCTGAACTGAACTCATGGCGCTGTCCAGTATAATTTGGAATATACAACCCCAGTCCCAAAAGTTAATATTTATTAACGAAACAAAATGGCTCATCTGTTCACACACGGCAAATGTCACTTTACTTGTTACGAAATGTAAATGTAACTGACAAACCTCTACTTTCTGTGAACCAATCACTAGAAGATTTACACAAATCACGGAAGTTATATAACAAAAATCGCTGTAGCTGCAGATGTGAGATGTCATTTTGTAAATCATGGCATATGCATGCAGATGTGAGCACTGTGCCCATAATTAATCCACTGCTGCTTGTACCGTAACCGTGTATATGTTGCAAATATTGATTACCTAAAAGTGAACTTGTTTTTGTTCTGACTCAAGAAGAGCAAACCTTGTTATTTTGTTTTTGTTTTGCCATCTCCATCGCAGGATAGCTATCCAAAAGACTTTTCCTTTTTATTTGTATATCAGAAAGTTAATATTTTCGATTTTTCATTTTCAAAAACCAATCCCACCTAGCTATTATGACTCATTATACAGTACTATATATACATGCTTCATTTTAAAGAATATTCCATAAAAAATCCTCGAATATGAATGAATTATGTTGTGAATGGATATTTTAGTTGACTTTAGGAGAAAATTGTCGGACATTTTTTTTCTGTTCAATATCGGACATCCACCCCATCCTCAAGTCAGTTTTTGATGAAATTCACCCAATATTTTTCATATTTAGGGGGTTACATTTGTTAATAATGCTTCTAAATAGGCTTTTATAGTCAATTGGTGACATTTTGTTACTGTTTGTCGCACAAAAGATGCCATAATAGTGAAGAAGGAAAAAAATTGCGTTAACTGTTTATACATAGGTGGGGTGGGTAGGTTGTCAAGTTTCCAAAAATATGTGGCACATTGTTTTGGCACATGACCACCCACCCACTCCCACCCTTTGTTTACGCAATTCCCCCTCCCCCCCCCCCCCACCTCACCCTTAACCAACTAAATAATTATACCGCAATCGCAACAAACTGGAGCCCCCCCCCCACCCCATAAAATATCTTTTTAAATGCTTTATTTACTTACTATGGGTGTGTACTGAACTATATAATCCACATTTAACGACATTTGATGTATAAAAGTACCAAAATTAGTACCGTTAACGCGCAACGCGCGATCCAGAAAATTACTTCTTGGTCTTTAGTGGTTAGCGCTGTAGCTTGGTCCACTTCTTGGTGTTTAGTAGGTTAAATTAATTGATTGGATTAACACATTTGCAACACTGTAATTACATTGATTTCATTATTTTACGACACCCCAGGTGGAACCCCCAGGTTATGTTTGTATTCATATTGCCTGGTTGATAGCCCATGATACGGTAATATACAAGAATCACTCAAACTTGTAGTTATGTTATTAAACCACCTGGCATTCTACACTGCAAAAAATATAGGTTCTCTTTAGAACCAAAACTGGTCCAAATCTTGTCCCTAAGATGGAACCAGTTCTGTTTAAGTAGTATTTATTTCAAATCAAATAAATTTACCAAGATCAGCATTCAATTTTAACAGAATGTTACATGAACTGATGTAGATTCAGCAGTAAACTTAGAGCTTATTCAACGCAGTCGCCAAACATTTTGAAACAAAGGAGATATGAACAGTTGGCATATCGAACCAGTTTTGTTTCTGAAGAGAACCAAAACTGGTTCGATATGCCAACTGTTCATATCTCCTTTGCTTAATAATGATTTGAGACAATCTCGTATAAGCTCTAAACTTACGGCTGAAACCCCTCAATTTATGTTTAATTCTGTTAACATTTAATGTTAATCTTTATAAATTTATTTGACTTGAAATAAATACTGTTTAAACAGAACTGGTTCCATCTCAGGGACAAGATTAGAACCAGTTTTGGTTCTATATTTTTTGCAGTGTACAGAGGTTTGAATAAGACTAAAAGGTTCATAGATGTTCCTGTCCTGCTTAGAAACGTTTTTATTTTCATATATAATCCACGTTGAATGTGCCAATTTGCCAGTTCCTGTCTCAGTTTGTCCAACATGTCATGTCTTACCCGTCATCGGAAGCAAACTGCGTCACATTAGTGAAATCACTTCGGATTTTTCAAAAATATTTTTCCTGCTTCTCCTGGTAAATGTGCCAATTTGTTGTATTCTATCTTTACTTTTTTACTTCTTGGGTCTTTTTGGTGTTTAGTAGGACCGATCTCTAATGACATCACGCACGTGAGGTTATATTATAGCAATTCTGCAAGATTTTCGACAACTGGGGATTTTGACAGAACTTTTGTTGTACATTTTCTGTTACCAGTTGTCCGGTCATTCTTGAATTCAAAACCAGATCAATTTATTCGGATTAGATACCGAAGAAACACCCCCTTTGACACAAACGCAAAAGTCTTCATTCGGCACTAAAATATCTAGAATGGCTATAAAATGGCACCAGACCGTTTCAGACCAGCAGCCCTAAGAAACGTCTATCGTAGTAGTGCCTGCTGTCAACTCTATGAGTTTGTTACATTTGTGTTTCGTGTTCTATACATCTCAGCCTTTATTTTGATTTTGATGTATAATTTGTGTATATTTAATTTGAATTTAAAGAATATCAGAGGAGTGAATTTCAAAATAAACAAAATTCTATCACTTATATAGCAGCTCTACCCCCTCTAAAACTCTAAAATTCCCATTTAAAATTTCCAAAGCACCCCCCCCCCCCCCACTCCCCCAACCCCCCACAAGACATTGGCCCAATACAAGTTTCACACAACATAGAGACCCAAAATGGTTGTCAATATATGGGCTATACCTGCTACAAATGTCTCAGATTCGCTCTAAGAGCACTATATTTTGCAAATTTTATCTTGGGGTTTGAGGGGTTAGTCCAAACTAGGCCCCTCCACTTGGACTTTGTGGGATGGGAAGTGGAAGTGGGAGGAAGGATAATGAACAGAGGATCCTAGTTAGGACTAGGGGAGGCCCCCAAAACCCGGAGGTCCATTGGCTGAAACATTGCTTGTGTTTTTTGTTGATATGTACACAATTTGAAAGTTATAGCTTGGGTGATAACTCCACTCTGCGGGTGATTTTGTTACAATCCACTCTCCACGTACTGTATGTGGGTCCTATTGTACTGTGATCACTGAATTTTATCTCTAATGTTTTGTGTTGCCATAGTGACCACATAACAGAACTAGGTCAAAATTTTAAGTTTTAGAGATTATTTCTAAAACAAAAACACAAATTACATAAAGAGTAATCAATTTGTTTTGAGCGTTACGGTAAATAATTCATCTCGAGACGGGACTGTTTCATAAATCACTCGGGCGTACATGACATTTGGAATAAAGAGGTCTTTTACTATAATAATTCAACCCAAACTATTGTCAGATATAATCTAATTTAGTGTCAACACGGAAACATTTCTAAAATTAGCAGGAAGGAAATACGAAATAGTCCTGTCTCGAGGCGAATTATGTACCGTAACTTGCCGTAAGAATGGGTCACTCTCTTTAGTAAATGACATTTTAGACCAAAATGTCTTTCATTAAAAATAATTCAACACAAAATATTCGCAAAATCAACTCTGAAATACTTCTGAAATTAGCGCGTATGAATACATCACTTTCTGTGTCAAATCTTCGATTGGAAATGGCCCAGTTTTATTTTTGTGACTTTCGTTCGATATTTTACTATTTTATATGGCGTTCCAGTCGCATTTGGGGAATGGCATTCAGTCATAAGATAAAACATTTCTGTTTGGATTTTGTCAACTGTGCTAACTAACCTGTTCAAAGAGGAAAGAAAGGATTTTAAAAAATATTCAGAAGGAAAATTCATTTTAATTAACGGATGTGGAACTGGAAAACAAAACATCAGCAAATCGGTAGGGGCGTGGCTTATATACGCCAGTCGTTCCAAAGTTACGATTGAAGTGACAAAATTCACTCGTGACATTACCACTTTTTAATCAACATTAAATTCAATGCAAAACGAACTGAGGAATGTAATAAAAAAATATGATTGCCAATAATTTTGTGTACCGTACTCTTTTGCTCACCTGAGTGAAGCTGAAGGGGAGCTTTAATGATCACTTTATGTCTGTCATCTGGTGTCCGTCCCCACTGCACACGTGGGGGCACGGTGTCGCAGAGTGCTGTGGCGTACTGCACATCGATGGTGTACTTGTCTTCAAGCAAAATGCTAACCCTGCTTGTGTGGAGCTAGTAGTTGGAGAGCTGACAGTTGCTCGCCGTTGTTCGGTGGTTCTCTCCGGGTACTCCGGCTTCCTCCACCCGTAAAACTGTTTTTGGTCATGATTAGTCATTGTTCAGAAATATGTGACCTTAAACACCAATAAATAACCACATTTGATATGTATGTTCCTTATCATATGTCAATTCATGTTTGTTCAAATAAAGTTACCGGGTCCACAGGGGCACCACAAAGAGCATAAATCTGTTAGCACCCACAAACTATTTTAAAAAATTAAAAAACTTATTCTCCAGAACTACTAATCAGAATCTTTTAATACTTTGCAAGCATCATCCTTAGACGGGTCAGATTCAGGTTCGTCTGAAACAAGTCCCTTGGGTTTATATTTGGACTCCCCGTATATGGATGCCAACCTAAAGTTTAACTTAGTGCATTATAGGGAAATTCCTATAAAACTCTTCTTCTTCAGATCCAACAGTCAGAATCGTTTAATATTTGAGATGCAGCAACCTTAGGAGGTTCAGATTTACGTGTGTTCAAAGCAAGTCCCTCGGGTCATACTTGGGCTTCTTGTGGGATCCCAAATTTTAACTTAGTGCAATATAAGGACTATTGTTTAAAATAATTGTTCTTCACATCCATGTGTCAGATTCTTTTGTTACATAGCATTGACATCCTTAGTATGGTGAGATTCAAGGTTTTTTTTTCAAATCTAATCCCTAGGATCATATTTAGGTTCCCTGAGGAAGCCCAAATTTGAACTTATGAGGAATATTTTTTCAGAGTTCTTCTTTGATCCACCATGCAGAATCTTTTGATGTTTGGTATATTGTATTACTATGGCTTCTTGATTAAAGTTTGTTCAAAGTGTTATCCACGACTGATTGTGTTGGTCACCAGAGGGGTTTGAATTTATTACACAGAATAGTTGAACGAAGAATTTACTATTTGTTTGAATGAATTGTTCCCACGCATAACAGAGCTCATTGTGGGAAACGTTAGCTAGATGTAAATCTGAGTACATAAGATTAACGTTTGTCCAAATGGGGACCCACCCAGCCACTGGACAGAACACAGTTTTTTGTTGTTGTTTTGTTTTGTTTTTTTTTTTTGTTTTTTTTTGGGGGGGGGGGGGGGGGGTGAAGGATTTTATGCAGAAAAATAAATTTTAACCCTGTTGGATTGGGGAGGGAGTAGGAGGGGGTGGTTCCACTTGGTGTCTTTTATACGGCCGCGCTCTAGAGCCATTTGCGGTATGGCTATGTCTGTCTGTTCATCTGTCTGTCCATAATTTTTTGCTTGTCCCTGCAATACCTTGAAAATCAAGTGCACCATGGATCCTATTTTTGTGAATTAGTGGTGACTAGAGGAAGGTCCCTTTCGCTAATCAGTTTTCTGCCTCAGCCAATATGGTCGCAACGGCAGCCATCTTGGATTTTTTGTCATTTTTTTATTTGCGTAATAACTGGAAAATGACATGTACACTGGGTTCTATTTTTTATGGTGGATAAGTGATGACTATAGGAAGGTTCTGTTTCATAATCAGTTTTTTTCCATGTCCAGTATGGTCACCGTGGCAGCCATCTTGGATTTTTTGTAACTATTGCTTGTCTGCACAACAACTTGAAAATGAAATGCACCATGCATCCTATTTTTTGAGGTGGATACCGTGATTAGCGGTAAACAGAGGAAGGTTCCTTTCGATAATTAGTTTTCTACCCCATCCAATATGGCCACCATGGCAGCCATCTTGGATTTTTTGTAATTTTGTATTTGCGTAATAACTGGAAAATGAAATGCACCTTGTGTCCTATTTGTTTATGGTGGATAAGTGATGGCTAGAGGAAGGTTCCGTTTCATAATCAGTTTTTTTCCATGTCAAATATGGTCACTGTGGCAGCCATTTTGGGGTTTTTTTTTTGTAATTTTTGCTTGTCTGCACAACAACTTCAAAATGAAATGCACCATAGGTCGTATTGTTTGTGTGGAATAGTGGCGACTAGAGGAAGGTTCCTTTTTAGGTCTCACTCAGAGCCATGTGTACCACCCATGTGTGCAGGACTGGTAATTGTACTGCGACTTGAGTCAATGGAGTGCAGCCTTCACATTTCCGGTATGAACTGGCGATTGCCGTAAGTACGCCCAATTGTAACTTGTCTATCCCATAAAGGGGCGTCTCGAGAGATTACGAATACGCATTGTGGTTGTTTCTAAACTTTAGTGAATGGAAATTGACATCACTTTTCATTAACAATTGCAGAAGATAATAAAATGCGGTTTATGAATCGTCACAAAATGCTTGGCAACAATCAGTTAAACTGATGTTCCAGGAGCCGTTGCCATTGTCATCTGAATGCCCACAAGAGGCCGATTGTGGTGGCTGGTTCCGATCATTGGTTGAACACTACAACAGTCAACATTCTGTGGCTTTGTAGTTGTGTCTAGGAAAGTCTTGGCTGCCTAGACACAGGCAGCCAAGACTTGCCAAGAAACAACTGACAAGGTTCTTGGGATGACACTTGCAAATGTTTCCAACAATTGCCTGCTCAGGCACCTGTTTTATTGAAGTAAGAGTGACTACAGTTAAAGTTAAGAGTGAAAAAAGAATGAAATTTTTATTTGAATGGGGATTGAATTGGGAAAAATCATACTAAAATGCCATTGGGCTCCTGTAGACGTCTAATAGTATCCCTGAATGGTAAATAATAGTTTTGTGTCTGGAAGTTATTTTCAATGAACAGGATTATTCAATTAACCCTTTACCCAACGAATCGGCCGCATCCGCCCGCGTAATATGCAAATTCAGCAGTTGAAAAAATATTATTTTTCAAAAAATTCCAACAACCATATCATGTGACCCCTCGTTGGAACGAGGGGCCACATGATATGGTTTTGTTGAAATTTTTTGAAAAATTTTAAAAAATGATATTTAAAATAATAAATTTTGATATTGTCTGCGTTGGGTAAAGGGTTAAGAGATATCCAATCAAGTGACAGTAGTTTCACAGCCCTAATTACCAAATTCAGCAATCATTTAGGAGTTATATTAAATAGCACATGTTCATGGAACGACCACAATGACCATATCTGCTCTAAAGCCCGGTCTCGCTTAGACCAACTGAGGAAGCAGAAATTCAATCTCGATCGCAGCGAGAGAAAATACAGATCGCAGCCGCTAGGGTCGTTACCGGGGCAACTGTCAGTTGTAGCAAGTCACTGCTTTATTCCGAAACACGTTGGGACTGACTCTCTACAAGACAGACGTTGCAAATATAAGCTGTTGCAGTACTTCAAAATGTATCACCGCATGTCGCCCTTATATATTGCCAATAAAGTTCCCCCAATCGTCTCATCGTCAAATCTATCGTTTAACCTTCGGTCATGTCATAACCACAGAGTTCCTTTTTTGTCGGACTCATTTGTATCAGTCGTCTTTTATCCCGACTGTCACTGATCAATGGAACAAACTGCCTTTATCTGTCCGCGAGAACTCATCACTGATCAACTTCAAGACTTCCTAAATGCTGATAATCAGCGACCACCTGTGTTTTACTGTGGCGCGAAATCACGCGCAGCCCAAATATATCACTGCAGGTTGCGATTGCATTGTAGTAACCTTAATTCTCATTTATATGACAATCATTATTCTGTCACCTACCCCATTCTGTCAGTGTGTAAACATATCGACACTTCTTTTGGATCAGAAATTCTGAATAGTCGGGAAAACCATCTTGTTTTTGAAGTGGTGAATGACTTCATTTTGTCAACTGGGCTTTGCTATTACTGCTAAGGATCAAACCGCCACGTACGACTACTACTATATGACGAATTTACCCCATTCCTATAATCCTGCTGTTCTTTCCGTTTTCTTCGCATGGATCACCATCAAGGCTGCTTCCGTCTCACTTCTGACTAAGGGTGCTTCTGCTGCTTACTTGCAAGTGTCTTGAATGCGAAGGCAATGTATTGTGCTTTCGAGCTGGCATCCCCTGTTTTCTATTGCTCCCTTTCTTTGTACTTTCTTCTCACCTTTTCCTTCATTCACAAGCAAGGTTTAAACAATGTCATGTGTCGCCGCCAGGTAGTTTGGCTCCTTCTGCTTACCGTTCTTCGACTAGAATTACCACCATCTTTCTCACCGGTTTTGTCCCTGGCATTGTCCCGTCTACATTTTTAGGGCCTATAGGTAGCTCTCACTGTGTGCATGGATGCGGTGCCCCGGCTTGGCAGGTGGCTGATGATCAAGCTGGCGATCGACCACAGGCCATGGGTTCCAGGCGGCGATATATCTACTATATTATAAGTAGTATGTCTCGTATGCTTCACCACTAGGTTGGGGGACCCAGGAAGTGGCGTCATGTCACGTGACCTAGTGGCGCCATGTTGTGTTGTCATGGTAACACGTGTGAGCGGCCATGTTGTGATGTCACCTCCATAGTGATACGTGGTGTGAGTGCGCATGCGAAGCGCGTGTAGTTAAGGTGATATGTGTTTCCGTCGTCCATTTTGTATACTGGAGGCCGCCATCTTGGTTTCTATGGTAGCATGTGGTTGCTATGTTACCCAATTTTTCTGCAATGGGACGGGGTATGTTCGGAGGGTATGTTCGATTGAATCGGAGTAAATCTAACTACCACAAACAACACGACAATCCCTCCAAATCACCAAAATCCACCCAACTTTTACTATTTCGAATTCTTTCAGAATTCTCTGCTTCTGTCTATATATGCAATAGTTTTCGTCTATCTGGTCATGTTCCTTTGTTCTAGAGTATACTCCAGTAGCGTAGACGAGCCTATTAGTTGGAACAGTTTACCTTATTATTACTATATTTAGCAATTTCTGGTCTATTCTTGTTAGTTCTCACCCTATTCCAAGTACTCTTATTGTTTCATTTATCTAGATCCTTTATATAGATTATAACCATCCAATCAGTTTGCTTGATTTCCCATAACCGGTACATAATCGTACAGAGTTATCTCTCCTTATTACAATGATTCTCGTCACCTCTATATCCAATGGCCATATCCCCAGGCACCCCAATTTCGGCACCCCTTTTTTGAAAAACATATGGCCTTCGGCACCCCTTTTTCTGAAATGAGGCTGAGAGTCGTTCGAGGAGTCACTCGAACGAGCAATTGCTCGTTAGCTCATTTGCTCGATGAAATTCGAGTCATTCGAGCGGTATGTCGAGTCACTCGATCGAGCAATTACTCGATAGCTCATTTGACAAAAAAGAGATTCTCCAGAAGGCACCCCAATCTAGGCACCCCTTTTTGGAAAACATATGGCCTTCGGCACCCCTTTTTTCTGAAATGAGGCTAAGAGTCGTTCGAGGAGTTACTTGAACGAGCAGTTGCTCGATAGCTCATTTGCTCGATGGGATTCGAGTCATTCGAGCAGTATGTCGAGTCACTCGATCGAGCAATTACTCGATAGCTCATTTGACAAAAAAGGGATTCTCCAGAAAGCACCCCAATTTCGGCACCCCTATTTGGAAAACATATGGCCTTCGGCACCCTTTTTGTCCTATGAGGCCATGAGGGCTATGTAAAAGCCCTCAATGGGGCATTTTATATAGCGTTCAATGTAAAATATCTATTAACAGGCTATATAAGAGATTCCGTAATTGAGATTCCTAACCGACTCCGTAAAGTTGGATTCCGTGTTTTTATATAAACATCCGATGGTATTCCCCTTCCCTCCTAGTAAAAAAAACAAGAACTTTTGTTATATTTTAAAACTTTATTGCCTTTTCTGTACACTGTCTGTTATATAGTTCAATATTTGTTCTGTTTATCCTGTTATCTTCATTGTGTTCGTTCTTCGATCACTTCAGTTCGATCTTCTATTCATTCTGTTTAGTCTGTTCAGTTCTCTTCTTCAATGTCTGTTCTGCTCAACAGTTCATCTTCGTTCACTTTGTTCTCTCCGTTGTCATCACTGGTTCTGTATGTTGATTGTCACGTGTGTCCATCTCGGAAACCAACAGGGAGTATAGCCATTTCAGTTGTCAAAATTTAGCTTTAATAATTTCATACTTTTCTTCCAGGTGTTTTTGCTGATCGATATAGTGTTTTAGTGTTGTATAGGTGTGATTTGTAATAAAAGATAGTTATATTAGTGTTTAGTTTAGTTTTTCTGTCGGGTTTTAGTGGCGTGTTCCCTATCTTCGCGCGGGTCATTTTCGGTGTTTTGTTTTGTTGTGTTTACGTTTTCGACCGCTTTCTCAAATTTTTAGTTCCTCTTTGTAATTTTGGCTTTGTAATTATTTGTAATCATGAGTGGTAAGTGTTCGACGGGCGTTCGGACGGAGGTAAGTATGGGTGTTAAGGGAGGTCTGAGGGAGGTGAGTCGAGGGGTGCAGGTGGGGGAGAGTGAGGATTCGGAGGCATGCAGACAGTGTAATATGAGGTATGGTGGTGGTCGGTCAATGGAGAGTAGTGGGGTATGTGCGAATTGCAGGGATATTTTACAGTTGTTAGAGAAGTGTGTTGGATTCGAGCGGGAGATTGCAGAGCTGAGAGGGAGGTTGGGGAGGGCCGGTGTATCTGGAGTTACCCCGTTGAAGGTTACCTACGATGGTGAGGTGGAAGGTGGGTGGAAGGTCGTTGTGGACTCAAGGAGGAAACTGGGAAGCAGGAAACGTGGGGGAATAATGCTTGATGTGGGGGGTGTAACTGAGGAGGGGGGTTCTAGTAGGAAAATTCGGAAGGTGGCGTCAGGTCAGGGCTGCGTCGAGTCCGGAAGCCAGAGTCGGCGTAAGGCTGCCAAGGTTGCTAGGCGGTGTTTAGAAAACAGGTTTAGTGTTTTAGACTCTGATACCCCTGGGGACGAGAGTGAGGGGGAAAGTGTGGGGGGGGGGTGAGATGGTTGTTGATGATGATAGGCCAGTCGGGGTAAGGAGGGCGGTCAAGAGAAAGAGGGGGCCAGGAGCTTGCAAAACGAGAGGAGGTGCAGATGATATAGGAACTGGCGCCAGAAGAAGAAAATTAGTGGTAGCGGGGAGCAGCATTGTACGTGGGATTGACAATGTAGTTTGTGGTCCTGATAGTTCCAATCGAAAAGTCTTGTGCTTTCCGGGGGCGAAGGTGGAGGATCTCAGGGACCGGGTAGATGGCATTGTGGCAGGGTCAGGACCGGAACCGGTAGTGGTGGTCCATGTGGGGACCAACAATATCAGGGAGAGAAGGTCAGTAAGTTTGGTGGAGTCGTATAGAGGCTTAGTCGGCAAACTGCTAAGTAGGAATGCAAGGGTAGTCGTATCCGGGGTCCTTCCTGTCCTTGGAGGTGGGGACGAACGGAACTCAAGGATTTTGGCGCTAAATGAAGAGTTAGAGGACTACTGTGTTGATCTGGGAATTCCCTTTATCGACCATTGGGACACGTTTTGGGGCAATGGGAGCATGTACGGGCGTGACGGGCTGCATCTTAGCAGGGCGGGGAAACGGGTATTAGGGGATAAAATTCTACGGGTAGCAGAGCCTTTTTTCGAGAGGAGCGGGGTGGGAGGTCAGAGGCAAGTATAACGAGCGTGGACATAGGTGGGGTGAACAAGAGTGAGGGGGACAGAATAAGTTTACCAAGACTAGCACCAGAAAACAATGGGCCCAATAGGCGGAAGGCAATGAACCTCGGTACCCTGAAAGTGGGTTATAGCAACATCCAGGGTCTCCACCGGAAAGTAAGTGAAATTGCTACATTGATCGAGGCAGAGGAGTTTGATGTCATGGGCTTAAGCGAGACGTGGGTAAGACACGAGGAACGGGTAGACCAAGTAAGCGGGTGTGTGTGGATAGGTGTAGGGCGAACGGAGGGCCAGAAAAAGGGGGGAGGGGTAGGCATGTACATTAAAGAGGATTTAAAACCGTCGCTGATTACAGATCTGGAAGATATTATCACCTCGGCTGATGTGTCAAAAGAAATTGGATGGGTAAAGATCAGTCTGAGAAACAAAAGTATTGCCCTTGGGATTGTGTACTGTGCGGTGGAGGGAAGTAAACCCGAGTGGAATGACTCGATATACTCAACACTAAGGTCCAATATCACTGAACTAGAAAACAGGGGGCTCGGTATAATTCTGATGGGCGACTTTAATGGACACATAGGTGACAAGGAAGAAGGCATAGAGGGTGGGGACAAGAAAGTCAACAGGAATGGAAGGAAGCTGTTGAACTTCACAAATGAGCTCGGTCTGGAGATTCTGAACAGGGACGCTAGATGTAAGGGGAAATGGACCTGGGAGAGAAACGACAGAAAATCAATAATTGACTACATTCTCATAGATATGAATTTATGGAGGGAGGTGATAAGGGTAGAAGTGGATGATGAGGGCAAAATGGAGGTGGATAGTGATCACAACTTGATTACAGTGACGATGAGGGCCAAAAACCTAGAGAAAAGGAAAGGAAGCTTCAAGGATATTTGGGAACTCAAAAAGGATGCCGACTGGGTGAAGTTCGAAGAAAAACTGAAACCAAAGCTTGCAGCCGTACACAAGGGGGGTAGTGTCCAGAAGATGGCCGACGCCATAGTTGCGAGCCTAGTGGAGGCAGGGAAGGAAAGTGTAGGAAAGATTAGGGTGCCAACACGGGAACTTGGGTACAGAGTGAATGAAGAACTGAAAAGGGCCATAAAGGTTAGAAAAGCTAAATGTGCTGCATACAGGAGAAGTAGAAAACTTAAGGGGGTGGAAAGCAATGAGGCCATGGTAGCAAAGGAAGAATACCAACAAGCACGAAATAACGTAAACAAGATTAAAGACGACAACCGGAGAGTGCGAAATGGTAGTCTTATTAGGACGATAAGAACGACAGGGGGGTCGAGTTCGAGCGTATTTTGGAAATGGGTGAACAAACGTAACAAAGGGAATAACCAACAGAGCATTAAAGTAGATGGCAGAGTTACAGAAGAGCGAGATCAAATCGCATTAGAACTAGTCAAGCACTGGGAAAAGGTAAACGATAAGCGATGGGGCATGGGGAACCCACCGGAGTGTCCGAACCAGGTCGAGGAAAATCTCTCGGACTTCGTGTGCAGCGAAATCAAAACTGAGGAGGTGAGAAGGGTGATCTCAAAATTGAGGAATGGAAAAGCGGGAGGGGTGGACGAAATTCCTAACGAGTTTATCAAAAAAGGGGGAGAGGAACTCTTGGAAAGCCTAACTGCCCTATTCAATTTAGCCATAGAAAAACAAGAGGTCCCAAAGGAGTGGAGGGAAAGCAAAGTGATATTTATTCACAAAAAGGGGGAAAAAGACGTTTTGGATAACTATCGAGGTATCTCTGTCAGTAGCAACATTGGAAAGGTTTTCTGTAAAGTCCTTTATGGGAGACTAGAGGAGGTAATTGAGGAGAAGGGTTTTTTGGGAGAAATCCAGAATGGCTTCAGGAAGGGAAGGAGAGTTACTGACCATCTTTTCACACTATCCCAAATGATAGAATCCGCGAAAGCAAAAAAGAAAAAGATGTTTATGGCCTTTTTGGATATCAAGAAGGCATACGATAGAGTATGGAGGGAAGGTATGTGGCGCAAGCTGGAGGCTATGGGCTTAGGAGGCGAGTTTGTTGGAATTATGAAAGCATTATATCAAGATGTACAGAGTGAACTTAACCTGGGAAACATTACAACGAAACGTGTGCCTATGGAGATAGGCCTAAAACAGGGGTGTATCCTTTCGCCGATCTTGTTTGCATTGTACATCAAAGGCTTAGGAGATGAACTCCTGCGTAGCGAGGAGGGGGTAGCAGTTGGTGACGTGAAGATCCCAGGGCTATTTTTTGCAGACGATATGGTTCTAGTGTCAGAGAGCGAAAAGGGGCTAACGAAAATGCTGGGAATTGTTAGGAAATATGGGAGCAAATGTAGACTCGAACTTAATGAAAGCAAGAGCAAAGTTATACCTGTGGGCCGCAAAGTGGACCCCACTCGAAGGTGGAGAGTGGGTGAGTTCTGCATTCCGGAAGGGAGCAGCAAACTTCTCAGTGTGGGAGAGACGGGTGATTACGAGTATTTGGGGGTAAATATAAACATTACAGGAAGAGGCATCTACCGGAACCACACAAATAAATTGATTCTGAAGGGGAAGCGAATCCTTAACCAAATGAAACTTATAGGGAGAAACAGTTTCAATAAGGTTTTCGTGGGGAAAACCATTTGGGAAATGGTGGGTCTGCCAAGTATAACATACGGTACGGAAGTGGTACCCCTAAACCAGACGGCCGTAAAGAGCTTGGAAATCCTGCAGAACGATGCAGGCCGATGGATAACGGGGTCGAGTAATGCCGCAGCGCTAGAAGCAATCAGGGGTGAGCTTGGGTGGATGAGGATCAAGGACAGGATAGACCTGTTGAAGCTCGGTTATCTTAATTATTTGGTAAATCTCCCCGACAGCCGATGGTGTAAAGTAATGTTCCTGAGAATTTTCAACTCAAATATCAAAACAGGGTGGATGGTCCAAATGAGGGAGCTAGTAGAGAACTACTCATTGGAGATCTCGGACCTGGACGTTGGGGCAAACCAGGGTAAAAAAATCGTCAGTGAAAGGGTCATGGAAGATTGTAACCGTAATTGGCGAGAGGGGGTCAAATCAAAGAAGTCTTTGGGTGGCCTGCGTGATAAAGAGAAGCCAGGTTTTGAAGAGTACCTTGATGGCACCTTTGGGGGGTCACTGTTGTTCAAGCTGAGGTCGCGATCCCTGGAGCCGAGGGGAAAAATTGGGAAAGACGGTGAAAGGGAGTGCCAGATGTGTAACTTGGACATGGTGGAGACCCTGGAACACTTTCTTCTTGAATGCCCAAAGTATCAGCCTAAAAGAATGAGATTCACTGGGAGTATAATGGGGAAGTGGGATGGGAGAATGAAGGACATGTGGTTAGGGGGAGACTCAAAGGAGAGGGTTAATAAGCTAATCGGAGAGATTGGGAAGAATGGGACAAGGGATATCATCAAGCAGTTCGTCTCCGAGTGTTGGGAGGAGAGGAGAAGCGTGGGAATAGGGAGGCAGTTGGGAGCACAGGGGTAACCATGGCCTTCTCGTCAGAGAACCGCGACAAAACAGCGGCTGGCCAAAGTGTTATTATATTATGTTATTGGCTGCGAAGCTTTATTGTAGAATCCTCTGTAGTGCTGTAAGATCTGGTTGTAGTGACGAATCTTCTCATTCTCGTTCATGGGCTGGGATTCTATGATCTTTCTCATTCCTCTGTCCAGGTCCATCGCAGCAAGTTCGTTTGGTTCTCTGCGCACCAAACGCTGTCGATCTAGTAAGCTTCCCAATAAACTGGGTTCGACCAAAACGTATTCTTTTTCTTCACTTGTTGGATCATGCTCTGGTTCTGGCTTCTTCCCTGTTCCGGTCATTACTGTACGAGGCATTTCTATTGGAGGTATTGGTATCCACGGCTTTCTGGTTGGATTATTGTTATTCACCTGATAGGGTTTTGAGAGTTCCAGTGGTTCCAATTGGTTTATTCGTTTGCATTCTTCTCTTTGACCAATTTGTGTCCAATGGTTTCCGACTTGTTCAACATATTCTCTCTGATGATCCTTTGGTCTCCTTTTTGAGTGGATCATCTCATGTCTTCTCAGATGGTCTCTTCTGTTGAACATCTTTGCACACCTGAAGCATTGGAAGCGTTTAGGACCGTGGATGGATAATTTATGACGCAACAGACTTTTCTGCTGAATGAAGGATATCTGACATTTGTCGCAATTATGGAGTTCACCCATTTCTGGACAGAAGTGAAATAATGTAATTCGGATGTTTCACCCCTATTTATACCATCGGGTGTTTATGTAAAAACACGGAATCCAACTTTACGCAGTCGGATAGGAATCTCAATTACGGAATCTCTTATATAGCATGTTTACAGATATTTTACATTGAACGCTGTATAAAATGCCCCATTGAGGGATTTTCCATAGCCCTCATGGCCTCATAGGACAAAAAGGGGTGCCGAAGGCCAAATGTTTTCCAAATAGGGGTGCCGAAATTGGGGTGCTTTCTGGAGAATCCCTTTTTTGTCAAATGAGCTATCGAGTAATTGCTCGATCGAGTGACTCGACATACTGCTCGAATGACTCGAATCCCATCGAGCAAATGAGCTATCGAGTAGTTGCTCGTTCGAGTGACTCCTCGAACGACTCTTAGCCTCATTTCAGAAAAAGGGGTACCGAAGGCCATATGTTTCCAAAAAGGGGTGCCGAAATTGGGGTGCCTTCCGGAGAATATCTTTTTGTCAAATGAGCTATCGAGTAATTGCTCGATCTAGTGACTCGACATTCTGCTCGAATGACTCGAATCCCATCGAGCAAATGAGCTAACGAGCAATTGCTCGTTCTAGTGACATCTCGAACGACTCTCAGCCTCATTTCAGAAAAAGGGGTGCCGAAGGCCATATGTTTTTCAAAAAAGTGGTGCCGAAATTGGGGTGCCTGGGGATATGGCCATTGGATATAGAGGTGACGAGAATCATTGTAATAAGGGGAGATAACTCTGTACGATTAAGTACAGGTTATGGGACATCAAGCAATCTGATTGGTTGGTTATAATCTATATAAAAGATCTAGATAAATGAAACAACAAGAGTACTTGGAATAGGGTCAGAACTAACAAGAATAGACCAGAAATTGCTAAATATAGTAATAAGAAGGTAAACTGTTCCAACTAATAGGCTCTTCTACGCTACTGGAGTATACTCTAGAACAAAGGAACATGGCCAGATAGACGAAAACTATTGCATATATAAACAGAAGCAGAGAATTCTGAAAAAATTCGAAATAGTAAAAGTTGGGTGGATTTTGGTGATTTGGAGGGATTGTCGGGTTGTTTGTGGTAGTTAGATTTACTCCGATTCAATCGAACATACCCTCCGAACATACCCCGTCCCATTGCAAAAAAATTGGGTAACATAGCAACCACGTGCTACCAAAGAAACCAAGATGGCGGCCTCCAGTATACAAAATGGACCACGGAAACACGTATCACCTTAACAACACGCGCTGCGCATGCGCACTCACACCACGTATCACTATGGAGATGACGTCACAACATGGCCTCTCACGCGGGTTTCCATGACAATACAACATGGCGCCACTAGGTCACGTGACATGACGTCACTTCCGGGATCCCCCAACCTAGGGGTGAAACATACGAGACATACTACTGTTATACCACATTTTTGTGTAAATTTATGAATGACCCCGGGAGATGACTAACATAAGCTCCCAGCTTTCTGTCAGATCCCCCATTACATATTAATATGGTATTTTGTTATTATATTTTATATTCTTGATGTTCTCTATATATACTGTACTTTTTTGGTGTTCAATATTGTAACATATAGCATGCTTATTGAATAAATATTGTTTAAACTAAATTCAACAATCAATAAACTAAATTCAACAATCAACTTCTTCGATCCTTACTAGCGTTAACTGCGTTGGGTCCTTGGGCAAGACATTTAATCATGATACTTCTTGTGGGAGAACAGCGGCGACATACTGCACATCAAGATTGCACGTGCCTGCGACCGCCAATAACTCTGCTTGCAGATTAAGCCTGATTTAGTATCTTGGAAAGTCCGACAGCTGCTCACAACAGCTGATTTGTTCTCTCTGAGTACTGGTACTCTTGCTTCCTCCAACCCTTAAAATGTCTGACATGATGTAACCATAATATAAAATGCCAATAAACATTAGAAAAAAATAAACAGTATACAAATCTTTTTTTCAGCCAAAGAACGAGAAATGCTTACATCAGTAGAGACACACAAATGTTTAGACCTGCTTACAGGATATTTTAAAAAACCTGGATTTTGGAGACAGTTTTTGGACGCTTTGGAAGATGCTGGTATTTAATTAATGTTTTAGTGAAAAAGAGAAGTACTGACATTTTACAACGCTTTACCTTGAAAATTTATTTATTTCTTGATCAGGTTTTCATGAAGTCAGTGCATGAGTGTGCGAGCATCACCTTTCTTGTTCGCATGATAACTTGAACAAAAATTTATGGATTTGGTCAGTATTTCATGTGTGAGACTTTCTTAATGTATATGTTAACTGTACGAATTGTATATTTTGTGTGAGAAGAAAAAAAAAGTATAAAAACCATGGATTCGACTGTAAGCTTAAAGCATTTGTTTCCACTTAGAAACATAGAATATGTGAAACACACGAGATTTCTACATATTAGGCTACAGTAAATTACAATTAAAACTTTTTGTACCTTTTATAATCAATAATCATTCTTATAAAATCTGGATGTTTTTGTGTTGTGTGCTGGGTCGACTCCGTAATTAGACAATGGAGAATCTCCACGACCCAGCATGAGCACAGAACAGACATGTTAACCCTGCAGGAATGCCGGGGAAATTCAGGGAATTCAGCGTTGTTCCAGGCGTCACGGAAAAAGATCTCTTTGGGCCGAAAATCCTGGAAAATATCAATCAAAACAATTGGCAATTTTGAAATGATTCGAGGGTCAATTTGAAATCAGTTTCAAAAGATTTATAGTCTTGGCATTACCTTGTTCAAAAATCATTAAAATTATTGTAAAATTCATTAAAAAAGCAAACGAAAAATGTTTGTGCCTTTTTTAAAGTGTTGAAAATTCGTCTCGATCAGCTGTTTGTATTGTGTCAATTTCTGGTGACCCAGTTTCAAACACCCAATCACCAGTAACTTCGGTTGTTTGGTTTGTAAAAAATGTTTTATTCAACAGAGAATTTCCCTTTAATAATGTTCCCTTCGGCTGTTCCATTCGTAGAGAATGCAGTCAGAGCTGAACGAAGTGCTGCTCACGAAGTGAGCTCTATAGATAACACACATGCGTATGAAGAGAAATTCGCAATTTCCAATGAAACAGTATATCTGACAAACTGAAAATTGTGTCTTCCGGTTTGCCCATCGGGGGCGGCCATTTTTTCGTTCGATATTGAATTCTGGGATAGTGGAAAATAAAAATAGCAACAAAAACAAGAGATTGCACCGTGTGTTGGCCCCGTCAATCTTTCTGACTAAATGACGTTATTATTTCTTTTAACTTCAACACTGGCTTCCTAGGATTCAGAAATAAATTGATTATTATTACTTGAAAATTTAAAAATTCTACGTTTGACCACGAATTTGCACCGTGTGTTGGCCGCGTCAATCTATCTGAATAAATGATGCTATTTCTTTTAACTTGAACACTGGCTTCCTTGATTTTTGTTACTTGAAAATTTTAGAAATCCTACTTTTGACCACGAATCTTTTCTCTTTGGTTTACTGCCAGTAATGCAGTATCAAAAGTTGACAAAACTACTATCCCAGCAAGCATTTTATATCAAGCCGACATTGGACCAATATTGTTATCAATATCGGCCCATCATCAGATTTTAATAACGGGTCACCATCAGTTTTGCAAAGTTGACGAAATATCGGACCAACTTTGTTTCCGACATCAAGCCGATATTGGACTGATATAAAAACTCTATTAGACCAATGTTTGTTTTCAATATCGACCCATCACATCAGAGTTCAATATCGGACCAACGATGTTTCCTATATCAAGCTGATATTCTATAGATATAAAATCAACATTGTATCTTTATCAATTTCCCCCCAGATGCCACACCTCATTATCCAAGAAATTTGGCCTCTGTAGTAACAAGAAGGCAAATGGTCCTATGTTCATTCACATGAGGTTTAACTTTGATAATGCGATGGAAAAATGCAAATATTCCACATCCTACCGCAAAGAAGTTTCCAGGCAGGAGTAAATATATTTTACTTACTGAAGGGATTTCTGAATAAGTTTCAAAGAATTATAATTACAAATAGTAGATGGGCACTTTCCCGTTGAATTATAAACGCGCCAAGTGAACTAACCAGGGACTATTAATCTTCTTGTTTTTGGCAGAACTGTTGGTTGAAACCCAGGTTTCCATGATCTTCACAATACTGAAAACATATTAAAAAAAGTTAAATCATGACACGAAAACAGGTGATATAAACATTATAACATCCAATAACATGTACAGTGCCGGCACATTCACTGGGACTGATCGAACTGCAACAGACTAGAATGCAAACTTGGATACTAATGTCAATCAGAAAATTAATTTGGAGAATAATTCGCACGTTTCGAAAAATTACGCAATATTTCAACGTTTAAATTTCGCAGTGTCATTTAAGGTTATCCAGGGTCGGCGGCGTGTGTAAAACGGTACCTAAGGATTGCCGTACCACTTTCTCTCGTACGTCGAACATATGGTTTGGATCTAGCACTAAACTTCGCATTTGGAAGTACGTCCAATAGTATTATTAGTGATCAAGAAAACTATTTGGGATATATGGTAGAATATATAATAGAATATAAACTAATCTGTTTCCAAAGTTTTTTACTTCTCCCCCTACAATTATCTTGATATCAAACCGGAATTGGGCCGATATCGAAAGGTTCCATATTTCAAATGAGGATATTGACATTGATGAAATATCTGACAAATGTCATAAACAGATATCAGCTATCCGATATTTATCTGATATGCCCATGAAAGGTACCCTGTTTTAAATGAGGATATCGATATCGATAAAATATCGGACCAATGTCATAAACAGATATCAGCTATCCGATATTTATCTGATATGCAAATGAAAAGTCCCGTGTTTTAAATGAGGATATCGATATCCATGAAATATCGGACCAGTATCATAAATAGATATCAGCTATCCGATATTGGTCTGATATGCCGATGTTTGCAGGGATGCGACCATCTCAATGCTGAAATGATTGCAGCCGAAATTGAACTTGACCACTCACATGTGGCCATTATATCATATTATAACAAGCCACAAGCAACAGTAGACAGTAAAGTATTTGAATTCTTGACCAACAAATACAAGCACTGCATATTTTTGGGTGATTTTAATTCCAAACATCAGGTATTCGATTGTCATAAGACTGGACCTAATGGTGACGCCCTTTTCAACATCACTGAAGAACTCGATCTATTCGTGGTAAATAACGATCAAGACGTAACATACATAAGCAACAACCCATTCCATCAATCAGATATCCTAGACTTGATTATCACCAGCAAATCACTAACCAGCCAAATGCAAGACATATTTTGATAATTGTGTCTTCAAAAACTACCGGCAGTAGCCGGGATCATTTTCTTTTAATTGTACGATACAATTGAGTCCTTTGCGACTGCGTTTTCTTCTAGGTCAAACCTTACTCATATTATTTTTTCTGCATTTGAATAAGGGTGCCCAGATTTTGCTTTACAAAGTTTAACTGCAACACTGTGTTTGAACATTGAAAAGAGAACGTAAATTCACAATTCTGTTGATGGACGCCGCCATTTTTAACTTTGAATTCTGGGAGAGAGCGGGTCTTTTCGGCCTCGGGAACATTCGGTCTCAAGAACATTCGGCCTCCGTTTTAAACTCGGGAGGCTAAGAGAGACGCGGTTTAAGATGAGTTTAAACACCTTTATTACAATTTACAACCAAAACCGAAAAATAAATACAGCGTATTTCTATCGTGAAAAACATACTACATCATGGACAATTACAGTCCACATAAAAGGTTTAAGGCTTCAAAAAACTGTAAAAACAGTATTTGATCGCCTAATCAAGTGCGATTAAATCAATCGAGCTTCAGACGCACTGCAGTAAAAACGCTGTATGAGTATCTCAACAGAGGTCAGAACTTTGATCGCTACTTCAGAAGAACTTTTAAAAGCAAAGGTTTTAAGTTGAGTTGTGGTAAACAACATCCAATGAGTTCCGTGAAAATGATGAAACCGTGGATGTCGAAGACGAGGAGGGTTTCCGTACGACTACTGATCGGTATGTCAAGAAAACAAAACCTAACAACCAAAATTCACTGAGCACCGGTACTGAAAAAGGACTCGGTGGTCGACCACACCAAGAAATGGAGGGTCTGTTTACACAACAGTGCCTACATCACCGGAAATCGTGAATGCGACAGCTAGCCCAACCGATAGCTTGACATACGCCGACAAAGTAAAAGCCAAAACTGCCCCTTAGGTGACCAATAAAAACAACAAGACATAGGGAGCCATCCGTAACTAAACCCCTGTGTCGTAATCACACGCGTTCACCCCAAAACGGAAAAGACCTCGATTGATAAAGCCCTTTCAGGATGCTCGTACGAGAGTTTAATCTCAAAAGCCACTGGCAACCATAATTGGAAGATTAAAGTAAAATGCCCTAATAGAGCAACGAAATTAAATCTGATAAGTAAAGGGGTAATTATCAACGGCAAAAAAATGTAACCGAGGAATATCGTGTTCTTCCGCAACCCGTTCAGTGTCACAAGTGTCAGACATTTGGGCACTTGTCACACAAATGCAACTGGGAGCAACGATGTATGAAATTCGGTGACAAACACACATCGCGAAGGCACACGGTACTACAGTTCTGAAATGCCCCAATAGCGGGGGTCAACACCCCAGTAAGTAACTGCCGGGGGTGTGCCACTTCAAAAAAGTTAAAACATACATCCAGCTTAAAGCTCTAAATGTAAGTAATGTTGAGAACTCATACCCCCTTATTCCACGTGTACCCTCATGGTTGGCTCTATTTTGAGTATAATGAAGAAACACATGGACACCATGCAAAGAGATCAGTAAAACAGCCTCCAAGTTATATAAAACTGAAATATTTCACGCGCTATTAGACGCGGCCGTCAACAAAATATAATAAGGTAACAATATTACAAATAGTAAACAAACTTAAATAAACTTAGTGCAGTTATTCCCAAACCATTCATGGATACACTAAAAATCCAATCGAGCGCTCGAAGCTTTAATCAGAAAAACTTGCAAATGTCACATTATTTAAAAAATACGGACATAACTGGAATTAGCGAAATATGACTTAAACCAAACAAAACATTCCCGTTATGCGGATTTGACATTATTAGAAGATATTGAATACAAAACAATACTAAGCGACCACCTTAATGCTGAAGTGATTACATCCGAAATTGAACTTGACCACAAACAGGTGGCCGTCATATCACATTATAACAAGCCACGAGCAACAAAAGACAGTAAAGTATTTGAATTCTTGACCAACAAATACAAGCGCTGCATATTTTTGGGTGATTTTAATTCCAAACATCAGGTATTCGATTGTCATAAGGCTGAACCTAATGGTGGCGCCCTTTTCATCATCACTGAAGAACTCGATCTGTTCGTGGTAAATAACGATCAAGACGTAACATACAAAAGCAACAACCCACTCCATCAATCAGATATCCTAGACTTGATTATCACCAGCAAATCACTAACCAGCCAAATGCAAGACATATTTAGATGATGATCTAAGCAGTGATCACCTGCCAGTTCACGCCACTTTGAAATGTAATACTGGCCCCACAAGGTATCCCCCCGCGATCAGGAGGAACCTGTCAAAAATTGACTGGAACCTCTTTCGAAACATATTCGAAGTAAAAATAAATGCAAATGACCCCTTAAATGCTCATGAACTAGAAAAAGCCTGCGCCCATCTTAATGAGGTTATCAACAGTACACAAGATGAAATCTGTCCCAATCAAACAGTAAAGCCGCGGACAAACAGAATGACCCAAACAACTCTTCAAATAATTAAACAAAAAGGAAAATCCTTCCGGGCTTACCAATCAGAGAATGATCAAATCAAAAAAGCATAACTTAAAACCGCATATAATCGCCTACACGGAGAAATATAAAATGCCATAGCTAATGACAATAGCGTGAGATGGGAAAAAGCAACAAATATAAATAAATATTTAGGGCTGAGAGAACCTAAGAGGTTCTGTGATATATTTAAAACTCTTACTGGCCAAAAGAGCAAAAGTGCCAATAATAATGCGCTGAAGACTAACGACGGATCTATGGCCATGGACGACAAGGCAAACTTGAAGGCCAGCGCTTTTGCCGATCTTCTAAAGAAAGCAAATCGTCCCCAAGAAGGGAACAGATATAACAACGATTTTAAGGTAAAAGTAAATAAATTTTTCCAAGATAACAGTTCAATTTTCAATGAACCGCACTTCGACCAAAGGCATGAAGATTGGTGCGACCATGCATTAACCGAACCAAGAAGCGTAGAAGAGAACACGGGTATAATCAGAAAATGCAAGTCATCTTCGTCCCCAGGAGAAGACGAAGTCTCTTACAAAATAGTGAAACAGTGCCCCAACATCTTCTACTGTAGACTTACCCAACTCCTAAACTGTTGTCTCTCCTGTGGGTACTTCCCAAAATGCTGGAAAGTGGCCACAGGAGCCATGATACCTAAACCCGACAAAGACCTTACCAACCCTTATAACTAGAGACCAATTAGCTTGCTTGGCTGTGTTGGGAAAATATTTGAGCGGATTCTCACCATGAGACTTCGTAACTATCTCGAATCAATCAACTTTTTCAACAAATGGCAAAGAGCCTATAGGAGTCAGAAAGAGGGAATCGAATTCGTATACAGACTGGTCGATTATATGAAAACAGTATTTGGTCAAACCGAAATCGGAACAGCGGTTTTCTTGGATGCAGAAAAGGCGTTCGACTCGGCATGGCACAATGGCATGAGGTATAAACAAGCGAAAATGGGATTACCCACTAAAATTCTGAGGATCATATCATCATTTCTAACTGACCAAAAATTCAAGGTGAGGGTTAACCATGAGGTGTCAGAAGAAGTACGGTAACACTCGAAATGGGAACTCCACAAGGATCGGTTTTAAGCCCGATTCTTTTCATAATATATGCGAATGACATAGACAAAGTTGGGAAAAACTGTGTTGAACTATCGCAGTTCTCAGACGATAAAGACATGTGGACGGCCAGCAAGTCCCGAAACAATTAAAAATCGTGCACATGATACTATTCGAGATCTTGAGAGCCGGTGTGCCCTGTTGTGCATCAAGCTCAATCCCGCCAAAACTCAAAAAGTTACGTTCTTCAAAAAGCAAAGAGAAAAAAACAGTCCCCGGTATCGATCTCCAGTTGTACGATCACAAATTAGAAGCAAGCAACGAGGCCAATTTTTGTGGATTTATACTTGATAGCAACCTCACTCTCAACAGTCATGTAAACTCCATTACGGTTAGAGCTACTAAACGTATCAATTTTCTAAAGATGATCAGAGGTAAAAATTGGGGACAAAACAAAGATGTACTTCTCAAGCTCTACACGTCATTTATACGCCCGGTACTAGAATACGGTGCCATAATATCAAGTGATCTGAACAAAACCAACAGTCAGAAGTTACGAAGGGTTCAAAATCATGCCCTCGCCTCCAGAACTGACACTATAGGCCACAGAACTGACACTATAGGCCAAAACCCCATGGAGAATCCTATGTTAATTTCTGGCCTATAGTGTCAGTTCTGGGGTATGCTGAATTCAGTGTTAAATGCTTTGGCCTATAGTATCAGTCATGGGGTAGGGAGGTCTTCCAATTACTCTATACTGCCAAATATGTGTATTTTGCTTATTAATCAATCTTTCCATACTTTAAACCATACAACACTTTACTGTATGGAAGGATTGGTTACTAAACATACAATCTCTAACCACAGTGAAAAATAGTTAAGTATCTCTTAAGTTCTTAACTCTTTTTACTGATGGTTTGGGGTGGGGAAAAAAGAGAAGTATCTCTTCTCTTTTTTACTGGTGAGGGTGGGGTAATGGGTCACCACTACATTGAAACAGAAAATAAGAGTTTTTTTTGCTACCACTATTTAATACATCAAGCGAGAGGAACATATGTACTCCGAGATCTGAGTTTGACTATAAAAAAAGTCTTTTTACATTGAGATATAATACATAGAGCGAGAGGAACATATATACATCGAGATATGAGAATGACTATCTATAGAAACCCTATTTACATCAAGAATTGTTGTGTGATACCACTTTATTGGAAGGTTTTTTATGTTTGTTTTCTTGTGAAATTATCGACAGCCAGTTTTTTTTTCTTGCAATAAAGCATTATCACATATTACATATGATACACAACAGTGAGTGACAAAAAATATACAATAGAATTTTTTATCAAAAAACTCTATGGGTTGTTTTGACACCTGATTACAGTCATTTTAAATAATGTCTATAGTTTTGCTCAAACCATCGACGGACTTCTCTGTCATTCTCTTGAAAATTTCTTGGGTTGAATTTGATAGTAAGAACTGTCTCTAAATCATATCCTTTAGCAAGATGATCTAAAACAAATATACAGTACATACCACACACCACAGTATGAAGACTCTGTACTCTCATTGTGTTTATAGTCCATGAATCTGTGTTTTTCACTATGAAATTGTATATGTCTTTATGTAATGGTGGTAAGCCATAAGAATCAAAGTAGATGGCTGAATGACTGTCTTTGAAATATATCACCACCCAGTGTTCTCCTGTTTCTCTTGATGAATCTGTGTTCACAATATAAGCTTTTCTGTTTTTAAACGTTTGTTTTGGTAATAAGTCTCTTGAACACACTTTTCCATTCAATGATGATAACCTTTGAGAATTATCAAGAATATATTGTAGCTGAGTGGTGTCCATCTCTTCTTAGCCCTGAAAAGGGCTGTTATGAAGCTGTTCTTTTTTTAATCAACTTCTTCTTCTTCTTCTTTAACAGAGTGGTGTAAATAGCCCCACTCTTTCTCTACTAAATCTGCCCACATTTGAATGTCTTTATAAGCGTATATTTCAAAGTTCAAATTCACTTTTGCAAAACAGCCTTCAATATTCAGTTTCTTTGCTTGTATGTACAGTTTATATAGTACACTTGATGGGCACACTTTTTCCATACACTCTGCCATATACATTTTAATCCATGGGCTTATATCTTTTTTTATACAAAAGTCATGTTCTTGTCCAGGATTTCCTCGACATGCAGGACACAGATTGTTCACTTTTTGTTTTATCAAAGGTGCCACTTCACTCGCAACAATTTCTTTAAATAATCTAAGGAACAGTTTTTCATTGTGAGTTTTCTCTCTCCTTATTATATTTATTCTTTGTCTCATCTCCTTGTACATCTTGCAATGTTCACATTTACTCATTGTTAATAGTCAAATATCACTTCTCTGAACTTGTTGATTTGTATTTCACTATCAAATTCTGCATAGACAACAACGTTGATCACCTGTGTCAGAGCTTGAGCAAACTGAAGATCTATCCGAAGGTTGCCAGACTTTATAGGGTGAGCTAATGGTCCACTGCTTGATTGATCAGGTGTCAAATCAGTTCCCCAGAGAGTATATCCTTTTGCATAATCCTGCATTGATATATTAAATGTTTGATTTTGTCCAAAATAGCCCATTGCTTCAAACAATGATAAATATGAATTTAGATAAAGTCCACCATCGAAATTTGGTTCAAAGAGACGTGATTTAATGGAATGTCCATCCACTGTAATTTCCAACTTGTTCAAATTGAAATGTTGAAAATTAAATGGAGATGTACCAATATCTCCATTTAAATTTTTATTTGAAACTAAACCAAGAATTATTCGTTTTGGCATCTGTTTATGAAACAGATGGTCTTCTATTTTTGATCGAAGACCGTTTCCAATGGTAAAAGTTTTAACTTCAGTACGTCTAATGGGCATTTTATAATTTGTTCGATCTATTTGTGCATTCAGATCATTCGCAAATTTAGGAATTAAATCCAAAGCTGGTATTCTGAATATGGCTTTTTGAATTTCGATTTTTCCATCTACACCACCAATCAGACAAAATTTAGTTGGGGAGCGATGAATTTTAACTCTCATTTCCACACCATTTGGTAAATATTTCTCTTGCACAAACAGATCTAAATGCATTTTCCCTCTTAGTTGTACAGATTTACTGTTTGCAATTAATTTGTGACGTTCAACCAAACCTTTGTTTGCTGAATCTTTAGCAATTGCAGTATGTTGGCCAGGGGTATCTATATACCACATCTCACTAGCAGCTAGATGTGTTTTTTTCACATCTTTTGAATAGCTCAACAGATTTTCAAAAAATGCTCTATAAGGATACATGTCTGTATTGGTGGTTATCAAATTACCGTTCAGTGTCACATCAACTTTACTGAACATACTGTGAAAGAAATTATTGATAGGGGTAATATTCGTATCATCTTCCAAATCACCCCCATCTTGCTTTGTAATTTTGAACTGAACCTCAAGTGTAGATGCTGCAAGATCTAGCCACTTGGTTGTTTGTCTGGGGATTAAAAATTCTATTGGTGAAGAATTATTTAAAGATGCAATAGGAAATTGCTCAATCTCACCAATATTTTCTATACCACTCGCTGTTGGTGATACATTATCTGGATCAAATCCACTACAAAAATGCTCGCAAGATCCATGCAACATCATGATTTAATCGAATATATCAAGTGGTCTTGAATTTCGTTTTGAATAAGATTGCCGTTTACGTGTCTTCCCTCTTTGAGAAAGAATGACAGAGTGATGTCTTGGTTCTCGTTTCTGTCTTTTTACCCCTAAAGCAGCTTTACCCACTGATGTCATTAGATCGTTTGCATGAGTGAGCATAACTTCTTTGGTTGGTTTACGATTTCTCATCAATTCATTTGCTATTTCTAAACCATGTTTTAATCCTTCTTTCTTTAAAGTTCGAAATGCATTTTTTGCAATTGGTTTTATTAATGGTACAGCTGATCTTATTGCTGAGCGAAAAATGGATCCTAATCCATAACCATATTGTCGTGCTACTCCTCGATACACTGGCGGCATTTTTTATAAATTGAGTTGATGTCTCTGTCTAAAATGCAACTTGACAACACTCTTTCCACTTGAAAACTGAATGTTTTTACCAGTATTCCCATTTATATTTATAGTGATCTGATCAAAAGAAGATTTTGATACTGGTACATAATGTACATTATCAAATTCTTTATGAATGTGCAAAGTTTCCTCACATGATTCAAAAGGTATTACACGTAAAATAGGTGCTTCTATATCACCAGGAAATGTATAATCTGCTATGTCAGAATAAATAAAGAGCTGATTAAAATCCACATTTAAATCCACATTATATTTAAAAGCATTCTTGGCCGTATTAGGAAATATTACTGGAAATATATCTTTGGACCCCAATTTTTCTGATAAACTTTGTGATAATTGAATACCGACTGTTCCAATACTATTTGATACAATTTTTACACGTGATTGTCGAGATGAATAACCAAGATGAAATGACACACCAAATTCTTTAAAAATATCACCCAGTTTCTCTTGAATTTCTGATTCTATTGCTTCTACAACATGACCACCATTTGCATATGCACCTGATAAAATACTTAATTCAACAGCAGCAACACCCTTACGTACTGTATGTTTGAAAAACGATTTATTAATATTATTAATGTGTGCTGATATTTTTGAATCTGTTACAATGATTTTAAAATTTGTTTCATCATCTGATATATTTTTTGCTTCCGAAGGTAAAATTACTTCAACTAAACCCACCTCCCAATGTTCTTTATTAATATGAATGGGTTTAGATAATTTTGTTTGAAAACAACATTGTGTGTTATTTGGAAACATATCCATAGAACTATCACTCAGCAGTGTTACGTAAAATGAATTCATTTTTCTTATCGTGAGGTTTCAAATATTTTAAACCTGGACTTGGAAGAATATATCCTAAAGAACTACTCAATAACACTAACCACAATTCTTTGTTTGGGGATTGTAAACTAAGATGAATGATGGCTGTAATTATAATTGCATAAATGACAATTATTTGTGTGAAATAAGTTACTTGATTTTTTGCAGCAAGACTTCCACAACAATTAAATTGTGCTTGTTGATTTTGTACTTCAACACTTGCACTTTCGCTACTCAATGTATTTTCATTTAGTGACATATTCTTTTTATACTATATCTGTTTCTGCTACCCAACTATCAAATTTCGTAGGATAACCTTCCCAATGTACTTTAAGTTCCTTGATGAGTTTCTTACCAACACGCCTTGAACGTTTGGCAAGAACTGAATCAATGATATATTTTTTATCATCTTTTATAATTTGAATTTCTTGTGGGTAAAATGTTCCCTGTATATTTTCACCCCCCATATCTTCGAGTTTATAAGTGGGTAGTGTTGTATGTTTTACATGGGTGATTTTAAATAATTCTTTTGTCCAATTTGGTAAATACCCTTTTTCAAATGTATGTTTGGTTTTGTTAATACGTACTATATCACCAATTTTAAATTTTATTTTTTTCTCTTTAGATTTTTTACCATATAAATTTTGTGTTACTTGTATTTCATTTTCTATTGATACAGATGCAGGGGTTCTCTGAATACTACGATGGAAACTGTGATTGTAGCCATCAACTAAATTTTGTAACACATCAATATATCTTAACGTACGTTTGTGTGTAAAATATTTCCAAATTCGTGTTTTCAGTGTGCGCTGGAAACGTTCTACAATACTAGCTTTTGTTTCGGGGTTCTCTGTTGTGAAAAAATGAATTTTTTTGTTTCTTTAAAAATTTCTGCACATCTTTATTTTTAAACTCAGAACCTTTTTAAACTCAGAACCTTTATCTGATTGTAAAGATAATGGTTTACGTCCAGAAGTTTTTAAAATTCTTTGGAAGGATTTTATTAGTGTTTGTCCTGATTTATTGTGTATGGGTAAAACCCATGCATATTTCGAAAAAACATCAATGACACAAACTAAATATCGGAATCGGTCATTGTAAGATTGTAAACTTTGTAAATCTGCTAAATCTATTTGCCATTGTTGATCAATACCACCCACTATAGTCTTACGTCTTGCAAATTTTTACGAATGGGTTTATGTAAAGTGTAAGTCCTCTCTCCTTTCAACCATTTTTTAACTTGGTCAAGTGTAACAGATTTATCTTTACCATGGGCTGCTTTGTATAATTTGTGTATACCACCATAGCTGGCAGGGTGATTTGTATTGTAATATATTTCGGTTAATAAATTATTCAATAGGCCTCCCATTTATCAGGAATTTTACTTTTTGCCAATCTACGTCTAGGTGTTTTCTTTCCTCGAAGTAGTTTACGTTTTGGAGTTGTTGAAAGAGAAGTTTCTAACCAACTATCTTGAGGGGGAACTTTGATATTCATTGGGTATGCCATCCTGTTCTCTATTCATCCACACCCAACGTTCACGATTTCCAACAAAATCTTGAGGAATATTTATATCTTTTAAACCATGATTGAATATTTCCCACCCTCTTGGTTTAAAGCCTTTTCGATGTCTGAGAACATCATTGACTAAATCAATGATATTTGAACCTTTTATGGGCTCTCCATCATAACTTAAAACACCCTGATTATCCCAACTCATGTGTGGGTGAGATGATAAAGCAGATAATAATGAAGTTGCTTTACGCCTCATTGTGACAGGAACACTTTCTAAAATACGATCTCGTAAAAACAATGACTTTAGGTCTGTCTCAGGTATAACCAGTGTTGGTTGTAATGCCTTCTTATATGACATTTGATATTTTTGTAAATTTTCACCGTATTTTTGTTTTCTCTCACTTTCTGATAATTCTGAATTTTCTAACACGGATGATAATTCATTTTGCAGCAGCACTGTATTAGTAATTTGAGGGTCAGGTGGTAATCTTGGGCGTTGAGATTTTTCACTTCTATAATGCTGCATTTCTTCCATCATTTGATAAGGTACAATAGCCATTTTCTTCATATTTTATTCACTAATTTATTTGCAAGATTTGTTGCAAGTCCTACAGCTGGTGCAAGTAAACCAAGTAATGGTAAAAACCCACCTTTTTGATTTAAAATTTGTTTTTTCTTTTTAAGTGATAATGATTTACTAGCAAGGGATCTTAGTTGTTCACGTTTCGGGTGTAATTTTCGTTTCTGAACAGGGGAAAGATGTATGTTCCCTTTTAAAAGATTATGACAACATTCTGCCACACAATTAATTAATTCTTTTGGTGCATTTTTCATAATTTGTTTTTGAAATGCTGGTGGTGTTTGACTTAGTGCCAATAACACCCCACCATATTTTTTAACTAGTGGAATTTTATGAGATTGTTTACCATCTTTCAGCCACAAAGACCATTCATAAAATGATATGGCAGACAAATGCAAGTCATTTTATTCAACTAAAATAAGATCTTATCCTCTTAACAGGTTTTTGTGCATTCAACGCTGTGAATCGTGCTGTCATTGGAATATTTTCTTTCAGTGCTACATCCCCCACACTCTGTCTAGACATCATAGGATCATGTGATACTCTAAAGCCACCAGATGTTCCACGTGTTAACTTTAATGGTGGTACTTTTTTCTTTTTTTGAAGTTTGCTCACTAAAACAGACTTTGTTTTTGTCCGTTTTTGAGGAGTGACTAAGAAATTTGCACGCACGTAATTTTTATCAACATTTCTTTTGATTTTTTTGTTTTTAGACAATTTTCGTTTCTTACTTTTTGTTTTTGTAAATGGTGAATAAAAATTACGACTTGTTTTATGTCCATCCCATCGAATTAAATTACGAATAATAACACCGCCAAAAAATCCACCACCACCTGGTTTTAAAATAATGTTTCGCTTGGTTGCAAGATCAACTCTTGGATTTGCAAGTTGTTGTAAATCCTGTCTATGCTTATCCATATATGTTAGAGTTTGTTTTGGCAATTTAATTTTTTTATTGAGTATGATTTTACTTGCTAACGTAAACCATTTTAAAATTTTCTTCAAACCTTTCTTAAGTAATTTTTCTCTTGCAAACGGATTTGTCTGCTGACTCAATTGTTCTAATGATCGGATAAAAGATACCATTGTGATGTGTACTCATCAACAAAAGTTTTTACCAAGTGACACAAAAAGTTATGGATGCAGCTTTTTATAGTTTTGTGTAAATGATGGGGCCCCGTTCATTTTGTGTCACCCAAGAATGAAAAATATCAGTTCTTAATCTCAAAGAGTCGGGGGTTTTAGGATGAAAATCAATTAATAAATAACCGTGATCAGTACTCGTTGCATCTTGATAGGATGCATTTAAATGGGGTAATTGGACTTGATTTGCTAACACTTTTATCTGCCCTTTATCTCTGGTGTTTTGAAACAGAATCATATAATGTGCATTTAAACTTATGGTACGACTAGCTTTAGATTGTTGAAACATATTTTGTGTGATGTATATGACACTTGCATTTCGATGATAGCCTTTTCGTGTGAACCATAATTTAATTTTTTCTTCATCTTTATCACCTAACATATCATCAAAAACCACAAGATGTGGAATAGTGACATCACTGACAATTTCATATTCATCATCAGGAATGCCTTCTATGAATTTAACATCTTCACTTTCTTTAAGTAAAGCGTATGTATTTTGCCATTCTTTATAACACCAAACAATTTTTTGTGGCGGGATTTGAAATAAGTCACGTTTCATATCAATAAGCTTTTTGACAAATACTGTCTTTCCTGAACCACTAGGCCCCGATATAAAGATATTACAGGGATGTTGAAACAATAAACATTCACTCATTGCCATGACTTCTTTTTTTACCAAAAGGAATATCAAAACATTGACTTATATACTTTCTACCTCCATAGCTTCTTCACATCTCTGTGTGGGGTTTTGTTTTAAGGGTGATTTTAACTCAAATAAACTTTCTGAAGAACTCTGATCTATTTGTGGCATACATTGTCTATACAAGTAATTAATGATTTCTTCATAATAAATTATATTACCCCACTCAACCCTTGTACAAATATTTTGTGCATTATTTTTATAAAAAGCATTCACGATTTTTAATGCATTACAGAATTCCCTATACATTTCAACTTTTTCTAATTGATTTTGAATGAAATCTTTTGTTATTGTTAGATAACCAGGAGTGATCACTTGAAATGCATATAATAATGCCTTACGTGTGATCTTGTTTTCTAAGATGTGTCCTACTGGTTCCACGGTTGAAATCAAAGTGATGATTCTTTTGTCTGTTCTGATGTACTTTGTACATCAGAGCAGTCAGGAAAATCATTTGCTGGTCCGTAAGTAAATAAATCACTTAACTTATTTCTGAAATGTACTGCGGCATGATTGCCAATTATTTTACTAAATGATGATGTACTTTGATCATCTATGACCATGAGTGCAAATAATGAATTTGAATCTGGAAAATCATCTAGAGTTTTATCATATTTTTTCATTGTTGAAAATATTTGTTTTAAAGTAAATCCATTATCCATGACTGCTAATATTTTATCGGGAGGTGTTTGCATACATGTGGGTGGTTTATATAACTGACAGCCTCTAATAAGTTTCATGTAAGGACAATTTGGAGAATACTTGACATGTTCTTGTAAAGGAATATCCTTTTCTTCCCAATTATGTAAACCTTGTCCACATACAAAACATTTTACTTTACCATTTCCTACATAGAAAAATTCAGCTTTGGCTAATTCTTCTTTTTTCGATTGTAAGACTGGGTAGGAAGTCCAATGAAAACTTTCAAGTCTTTTTAACTCTGATAAATAATTAGGGAAAGCAGGCTCGAGTGGTAAAGACATCTTGTCTGTTCTTTGTTCAAAATTGAAATGAGTTTTTGTGACCGATATTTATATCTTATACCCATAGGGGAGGGTATCATATTTATCTACTACAAAACGTTTTGTGTATACAGATCTGAATGTTTTGGTTTGTGCTTCACTTGTGACTTGTCTGTTTTTATTACGTTTAATTTTATGTGTGTATTCAATGTTTATTTTGTAATTCTCTCTGTCTCGTGCACACTCAACCATTCTCTCAAAATTAACTTTTTGTGATGTTTTGTAATCTAAAGTAACACCCTTAACTTTACATGTGGTGTGTGTTTCTCCATCTTTAATGTATTTGTATCCATAATTCTTTGGCCCTAAACCTACAAACTCTGTGATTTTTGCCCCTGGATGTTCATCTGTCCATTGACCTAATGTACTATTTACAATTTTTGGGTTCCAAAGTGTGGGATTATGGATGTAAATACTGTCTGTGTCAAAGTATAAAACTCGTGTTCCCAATTGTTCTAAAACTTTGTACAATTCTAAACGCGCATACGCGGTCACAAAAGATGCTACAACAACATTTGCTGAATTGTGTGGTGTGAAAACATCTGCAGTGTCTATATAGTTTACTAAAACAAATTGATCATGCTCAAAAAATTCCACATTGTTCACAATTTTGTCTTTGCTCTGTATTATATCAAAATATTCGGACAGTTCATTTATATATTTAGTTTTACTTTTGATATTGTTTTGTGCATTCTTTCCCCAGAGACAATTTAACATGGTTTTGGCAAACGATCTTTTTCCTGGATTTTTTTCAACATTTTCCAAATAGATGTTTTCAATTTGTGCATAATCTTTTTTAAATGTGTTTTTGTCTGTTTCTGTTTTCACCCAATCTGGAAAGCCACTAGCTTCTTGTTTCATTTTTAAATATTTGTTCACATAATGTTTGTAAATCTCTGAAGACCATTCATTCTAGTGCCAAATCTGATAAGTGTCAATTAAAGTGTAACCCAAATCAAATGACTTGTTAAGTTCGACAGATGTCCATGTACCCACTATCGCACGTTGTTCTGGTGTGTGTTGGCAGTGATCCGTTTCATGTTCTGCACATGTTTTGCAAAGTGTGAATGTCATTTTCTTGTTGCAATGAATGGGGAGAACTGGCAGAAAAAGATTTTGAGGGGGTAGGATCTTACATTTGATAAGTCCTCTATATTCCCTTATTTTGTCAGTGTCTATGTTTTCCTTTGTGAGTATAGTCGGATGAGAGACGGGATATTCTCTGTGTTTATTGACATATGGGTAGAGTGAACAAATGTCTATGTATTTAATTTCTGTGTCTGTATTCTCATCAACTTTGTAATGTAATTTAATGGCATTTGTTCTCCCGCCAAACAATGCATCACGTGGCTGAATGGGATCCATGTGTGGGAAAAATGTATCTATAGAAACTTGAACATCTGGATCTGTTTTGCATAGATGATCAAGTTCGTGTTCCCACACTATGTGTACATTATAACCCAATGATTTGAAATGTTCTATGCGGGTCTGAGTCTTGTTATACAGGGATTGATAGAATTGTGAATTGATTGGATTTTTCTCGAATCTGTCAGGATTACAAGTCTCACATCCATGCCACATGCACCCAAAGAATTCATAGATTGTGTTTGTCTCTTTGTGAAAACCATCTACATGATAATTTCCAATTCTAGTTTCCCCACCATTTAGTGCATGTTGAATGTGTATGCCTTCTTCCTGTGCTAGTAGCTGTAAGAGTCTAATGGCTTTCATGGAATATCGAACAGCAGTGGGATATCCTATGTCTGAAATGAGACCAATTTTGTTCTCTGGCATTGAATTTTTCCGCCAAGCTTTATTACACGCATCGGCTAAAGTCACAGCTTCTCTGAAAGGATCGATTCCATCACATTCCATGAATTGTTTTCTGAATTCCCCACAACCTTTACGGAGGATGTCTACATCAGATTTACAGTACATGTCCATTTCTTTGGCAAAATTGAAAGTGGCATTACTAGTGAATTTTTTATTGTACCATTTAATGAATTCTTCTCTGGCTGGGGGAGACATAGAGTCAGGCATGTACAATTTCGCATCTAAGTAAGGTCCAATGTAATTTTGATATACTTGTGTGTTTGCAAGGTGAGGGAAATAACCTTTTTCCTAGTTCATTCAAACCAAATGTTTTAGGGAATTGTGCCAATCTCACAGAAAAAAAACTCAATGAATCAATGAGTCTAACACCACAAGCTTTCAGAGAAATAATTTTGTTTCCATTCATGATGACATCAGGTTTTGATGTGCCAGTTTCAATGATATGTCTTAAGATAAATTGTGCATCAAACCCTCTTGAATTATGAGCAATTGCTGTCGCCCCTTCGTGTTCCTTACTGAGAAGCCATTCACAAAAATCACTCAAAGTAGATTTTCCTCTAAAGATATATTCCCTTTTTCCGATTTTGTCACATCGTGTACACTTCTCATCAATAGATTTACAAATACACTCACCACATGCACGGTGTGCAACACATAAATTTGGGATATGGATTCCTGAGTCTTGAGTTGATTCAAAATCATAAAACACAAATGGTACTTTTGGTATTTTGTCATTCTCAGGTGATTTGTATTTTGGAATGAAACAATAATGTTCAAATTTGACTATTTGATGACAATATTTACATTTTTTAAAACCATCACAAATGTGTTTACCTTTCCCAGAGTAAATGCACATGTTACACGATAGACATTTTTTCACTAATTGACAGATTGTTTTCTCTTGGTCGTGTGTTTGAGTTGAGTGATTTCTATAACAAGTTGAACTTACAAAGTCTCTATTACATGTGTAGCAGTGAACAGAATGTTCAGGTGTACAAGGGGTTGGAGAATAACAGACACATCCTTTTGGACATCTGTGACGTTCTCTGTTGTTATACCCTACATTGCAATATTCACAATAGTAACCACAACCTAAAAACCCTGTGATTTTAGTGATAGTGTCAAAATGCTGGTCGTGGTGATAAATGTGAATAACTTTACTCTCTTTTGTAGTTTGGGGTGGTTCAAAAAGGAACTTTTCTTTGACAAATTGTGGGTGAATTTTAATGATATAGTCTGGGGAGAGTATCTCTTGAATTTTGTGATATTCCTCATACCCACAAGGTTTATTATATTTGAGACCTGCTTTATTCATCAATATTTTAGCTTCTTGCTCTTGTGTCGGTCTATCAGAATATCGAATATTCTTCCATTTCTTTTGCCAAAGCTCAGATTCATCTTTATCGGCGTAACACTTTCCTACCACAACGGCTCTTGCAAAACACATGGAATCATGGACATTTTTTATTTCAACAATACTTTTCTTATTTCCAACCAGTTTACCCACAGCTGAAAATGAAATAGGTGCTTTTCACCCACGACCTTGTGGTAGGCGCGTGTGTGTCACTTCCAAAGATAATTGACCGTCATGTATCGTAAATTTATCATTCGATTAATAACTTTTTCTATCTCATCTAACACTGTTTTTCCAGTGACACCCAAGGCCTTGGTGAAAGGAATAAAAATACCTACATCAAGGCCTGGATGGCTGATGGAGATCCTCACAGGATCTCTGTCTTGTATACCACACTCTACCTTCATATCTCTCACCATTGAATCAAATATTTCAGTTAAAAACTCGAGCGGATTAGTGACATCAAATTGCTTTAAAGTCACTCTGCATACATGTGATTCAGAGTGAAATTTTCTGGATGCACGCATTAACTGAGGATGAATGGAATATAAATTCTGTACACTCTTTTCAGAGTGTACAGATTTTGTATTCTTAGCATATTCAGTCAATCTCTGTTTCTTACCAGCTAATGCAACAGGTTCTGTGTCATTATCCTCTGAATCACTGTAGTCCACTAATGATCTCTTCATCTTTTCGAAAAATCACGTCTTTCACTCTTGTCAAGTCAAAAGCTTGTGTGATCCAAACCTCCCCCTACCCACATTTTTATACTTTCTCGGCGAACAGAAATTTGTGTTTCAATAAAAAATATTTTTCCTCAAAACACAAGATTCTGTTTTCAGATTTTTTTGTACACTCCAAAATGGTTATGGAAATATTTTGAAGATTTCAAAATATTTCCATAACCATTTTGGAGTGTACAAAAAAAAATCTGAAAACAGAATCTTGTGTTTTCAGGAAAAATATTTTTTCTTGAAACACAAATTTCTGTTCGCCGAGAAAGTATAAAAATGTGGGTAGGGGGAGGTTTGGATCACACTTGCTTTTGACTTCAAAGAAGACAAGACATATTTTTGAAACGCTCCAAAAGTTAAAGATGAACACTGATCCAAGAATGGAGAAAGCAAGTGATGCTAAAAGTATTTACTATAAACCATCTAAATGGGGAGAAGTTAGAAGACTTGTGAATGAACTTTATAAATTGATATCAACACCTAAAGAGATGATTTGTTCCATTTGTCATCAGAAAGGACATTGGGCAAATACATGTTCAGACAAAGGGCCATGTTTTTATTGCAATCAGAGAGGACATTGGATTAATGAATGTAGATTGAAAAAGCTATCGAATAACTCTGTGTCTCAACCAAGATGGGTTTCACCAGCTGTTGATCAACGAGGACTGGTAAAAGTTTATCCATGGTCAGAATACATAAAGCATGCAGAAGATAGATTACCGATTACAGGTTTCAACTTACAACTTGATGAAAAAGACATTGACAACCACACTTTACAGGGGATGAGCACGCTACCATTACCACCACCTTCCCATATAAACTTTACAAATGAGAAAGTTGACTTAGCAGAACCTGTGTTACCAGAGTTTGATGATAATGATGATACATTATTATACAATATGGATACACCCAAAGAAACAAAAATGGAAATCGATGATGAGTTAGAAAATTTATTCCCAGAGATAGAACCACCTCCAATGAAAGTTACAAGAAAACGAAAAGCTAAAGACATTCAAACTAGAGTGGGGAAACTTGGCAAGAAGATGTGAACATTTTTCATAGTGACATTTTCATAAAAGACATTTACAAATCTGTAAATTTTCATGGAATAAAATTTTGAAAATGTGAATACAGTGTTTAGATACTTTTTTGTGTCGTGAAATAAGAATTCAGTTATATTCTATCATATTGGTTGAGTGTGCGTAAAGTTTCTCTTTTTAAAAGAATATGGTGGCCCTGATAAGGGCCGTTTTTATGTTTTTAAAATAAACAATGTATGTTTATTTTGGCAAGATTATTCCATGCTTCTTCCTAGCAGCTCGTAGAACATCGGCTCTTGTGATAATGTTGTTTGGGTAACCGATTCTGTCTGTGGCATAGCAGCAACTATCTGTCATCAGCCTTCTAAGAAATAGCTCAAGGGCCCCTCGAGCTTCATCCATGGTCTGTGATGAAATAGATTCCACACCACCTCTCCTCGCCAATTCTCATAGATTTACTCTTGGAATGACTGTGTGCTCGGTGTTCTGTTCCCTTCTGTCACCGCTCTGTGCTATGCTCTCTACCTCGACGCTTAGTTCAATCTTCATGTTTGTCAATAAGAACATTGGTGGTATGAGGGGGAAGCCTAGTGAATTTTATAGTAATTCAAGGGAGGGAAAAGGCGCCAGAATTACTCATTGTGAAAATGAGTAATTCTGGCGCCTTCTTCCCAGACTGGTTGATTTTTAGGCGGGCTTCTCTACTGTTGGTTAATTTTTGGAGGGAGAAACTCCTTCTAATAAAAAATAAAGACTTTCTTTATTTTTTATTGGGAGGAGTTTTCCCCCCCAAAAATTTCATCCAATGGTAAAAGGAGAGGGAAAACAAAATCTAATGGTATAAATTGAAAGCAAAAACTTCTTCATTTTATCATTACACTGAAAAAATGTCAGAATTTACAACTATAAATTTTGAAGATCTACAGGCTATGGATGCCGGTTATTGGAGATATTATGATACCACACCTAGTGAAAAGAATACAAGAGATGTGGAAGTACAAACTGATGAGACAGAGCGGGGAAAAATTCTGGCAATGCTAGAAAAGATTTACGATGCTGTGGATCAACTAAAAAAAAAAACGTCACTTCTTCAACTCGTGCCGGAGAAGATTACCATCCCGGTGGGTTTTCAGATGCTAGAACCCTCCAAACAGACCAAGAAAAGACCGGGGCGTAAGAGGAAAGCCACTGAACAGCGTGTAACAGTTAGGAGGTTGGAAGATAATGGAGAAGAACCATCAAAATCACCACACCCAATACGGATGAGGATTGGAAATTTGGCGTGTGGTCAGGGGCGGTATGGAAAAATATTGCCTGAATAGAATCAACCCCCCTGGCTCAAAGACAACAACTTTAAAACGGTCCTTTTCAGGACCACCACATTCTTAGAAAAGAGCTTCTTTAGTTCACACAAACAACCAAAATACAGTACCCAATTCATTTATAAAATATTTCATTTCCCCCTCTAAATTGCAACAACAAAAAATCATCTTGTTATTACTTCACGGTATTTATTTTGGCGGGGAGGAAATGAAAATGTTTCGATCAGTGGGTAATGTGATCGAAATATTTCATTTTCCCCTCCAAATTTGCAACAAAAAATCACCGTGTTATTGCTTCACGGTATTTATTTTGGCGGGAGGGGGAAATGAAATATTTCGATCGCACGACCCACTGTTCCAAAATCTGGGGCGGCGAAACAGCCAGTGAGTCGTGTGGTCGAAATATTTCATTTCCCCCTCCCGCCAAAATAAATACCGTGAAGCAATAACAAGGTGATTTTTTGTTACAAATTTACTGACATCTCATATCCCAATATTTTTTCTGGAAAAAAAAAAACAAAAAAAAAAAACCAACAACCCAACACCGCAAGTAACATAGCCCTCTGAAGTCGAAAAAAGTTAGATGAGGTTAACAGTCTACAGTGCAAAGGAGAAAACTCTCATTTCTCTAACAGAAAAAAAGATAAATTTTTGTCTAAAAAAAAAACTTGCACTAAGAAGTAGGGTCAGACACCTGCCTGCTAATCACGCGCGCGAATTACGCATCTGAAGCCATGGAGAGAATATATGTCTCTTAGTATATTGGGGTTTTTTTAAATAGAGAAAGTGACATAGAGAGAGAGAGAGAGAGAGAGAGGAGAGAGAGAGAGAGAGAGAGAGAGAGAGAGAGAGAGATTCAAGTGTGGTGTATAATTACATTCTGTGCGCTCAAAACACATGCATATCTAATAACATATCTCCCGCCCAGAAAGACAAGTTTGATGATAATTATAAACAGATGATTTTTCACAGTGCATTATCAGAGTTATGTGCGTGTTTTTCAATTTTTGTATGTTAAAACAGCTTCATGAAAACATATTTTTCAAGACAAATCTCCCCCAGGGAAATGAATTTTCACCTCACGCACAAACAACTTTGAATACGAGTATACAAATAATTGTATACTCGCGTTCAAAGAGAAGGTGAGATAGAATTGTGTGTGTGTGTGTGTGTGTGTAGTTCAAATAAATTCTTTCAAAATGTTATAAGCTAAACACTCCCAACTAAATTTGCCCTCTTAATTTCAACCCTTCATTTATTCATTTAATGTTAATGTTGTAGTCTGATATCCACCACGCTCGAGGTAAGTTCCCCCTGAAAGTAAGAACAGACGATTTCGCGTTTCACCCTCACATCCCACTGTGGAATAAAACTTTTTTAAAATATGGAATATATGTACACAGAAACCTATTTCATGGCATTGTTACCCCCGTTAACATAACAGACGGGAGACTCAAAGAACCGCTAAGACAGCAAAGGGATAAAATGTGTTTAGTTTAATAGCGCAGACTTGCGAGAAAGTGCGCCAATTAAACTAGTCACATTTTATCCCTTTGCTGTCTTAGCGGTTCTTTGAGTCTCCCGTCTGTTATGTTAACGGGGGTAACAATGCCATGAAATAGGTTTCTGTGTACATATATTCCGTATTTTAAAAAAGTTTAGTTTCCACTGTGGGTAAGATATTGTATGTTTAATAACCAATCCTTCCATACAGTAAAGTGTTGTATGGTTTAAAGTATGGAAAGATTGATTAATAAGCAAAATACACATATTTGGCAGTATAGAGTAATTGGAAGACCTCCCTACCCCATGACTGATACTATAGGCCAAAGCATTTAACACTGAATTCAGCATACCCCAGAACTGACACTATAGGCCAGAAATTAACATAGGATTCTCCATAGGGTTTTGGCCTATAGTGTCAGTTCTGTGGCCTATAGTGTCAGTTCTGGAGGCGAGAAAAAGATTTTAAAATCTTTTTCTCACCTCCAGAACTGACACTATAGGCCACAGAACTGACACTACAGGCCAAAACCCTATGGAGAATCCTATGTTAATTTCTGGCCTATAGTGTCAGTTCTGGGGTATGCTGAATTCAGTGTTAAATGCTTTGGTCTATAGTGTCAGCCATCACTACTGTTGTTGAGCTGAACGAACACCGAACCCTAAACAGAAAAACAAAATAAGTCACAGTAAATTAAAATTACTCAATAGAATTAAACTGCATGGAGTCATTGAGAACTTTAGCATTGAGTCTGTGAGGACTGCTTCGCAACTCTGCTGAAGCGCGATTGAAATGCGTTTAATAAGACCTATTGTTGTACTGGTGGTCTTCCTGTAGTGTGTACATAGGCATCTGTTGGGTTAATGTATAGTTGTATCATATTATCTCCCTTGATATGCTCACTGGCGGACAATCTCCCTTTGTTGTCATTAATAATGTAGCATATATACTCGCCCAAAAAAGAAAGTGTGCATTGCAGAAATTGATCAAACTCCAAAAAAATAATTTCGTAGGTGCAAAGAGTGTTAACCTGTTCATGAATAAGTTATATTGAACACAAAAACAGTTTTCCCCGTTAAAATTGCATTAACGTTAAATGACGTGCTGCACGTTTGTGAAAAGGTATGTTTTGCACGTGGAGAGTCCGAAAATTCATGCAGCAGTTTGAATCCTTGGGTATTTAAACACTAAAGTAAGGCCTTCCTATCGTTCACATTCAAACTTGCTCTGCTGTTAAAACGACTCCACATTAGCATGCCAAGATTGACAATGAATCAACGCCTCCTTGCCCTGGGTATGATTAGAGCTGGCAGAACACACAGAGAGGTTGCCCAGCATTTGAACTGCCACCGTAACACTGTAGACAGGCTAGTCCATCGACATGCACAACATGATGACGTTCGAGACCGACCCCGCTCCGGGAGACCCCGAGTTACCACCCCTGCACAAGATCGGTATATCCGTGTCGTCCATCTCCGGAATCGGCAACAAACGGCAACGACGACAGCCAGGAACATCCCTAACCTGAAACGGATACATCCTCAAACAGTAATCAACCGGCTGAGAGAATACGGCTTACGTCTTCGAAGACCTGCAATTCGTCCGATTTTGACGTTACGTCACGGCCCCAGCGTCATTCTACAGCAGGACAACGCCGACCCCACGCAGCTCGTGTTGTTCAACAGTATCTGCAGCAACAGCAAGTGGATGTTCTTCCCTTGCACGCAAATTCGCCCGATATCTCACCCATTGAGCACGTATGGGACGAAATGAAACGTCAACTACGCCGGCTTCCCCATGCACCGTCAACGCTTGTGGAACTCCAAAGACAGCTTATCAGAATATGGAACAACATCCCACAACACTTCCATGCTAACTTGTTTGCTTCCATGAGGCGTAGATGCACAGCAGTAGTCCATGCAGACGGAGGTCATACCAGGTATTGAGTGTGTGACTTTTGTGTTTGACCCTTAGTGTCTTTGACTCTCCATGGCACCAAGAGTATTCGTCGTTGCGTAATGAAATTTCTCGTGTTGATCACAAATTGATTCATCTGTGATTGAATAAAATTTCCATGAATGAAAATGATATATATCTTTTTTTAGTGTTATTTTTTAGCATGCACACTTTCTTTTTTGGGAGAGTATATTTCCGTTCTCTGGCTCAAACGCAGACAAGATACATTGGTGTCGTTGACTGAGATATTGGGGTTACGCCACTGTAGACGTGTCCATATTGTGACGAATGCATGTATCCTCCGTTCGGAGCCTGATGCCAATATTGTGCAGGTAACAGAAATTGGTTATTTAATTGTTGAACGTTGCCTGCGCCGCAGCTGGATGGCACCGGTCCGTATGCACATGGCCTTCTATGAAACTGATAAGGTCAATAGCTGACTGACTCTGAGGTTCCTTTGATCAGACCACCATTGACACATGTGCTGCTGTTGATCCTTTGTTGTAAATGGTGTTGAACCATTGGGTTTTCCACAGCCTGATTTGAGACGAATAGAATGGATGGTGTGTTTTCCTGCCTGTAGTTATGTTTATTCTGGTGCAGTACTTGGTTGGCTTTTGGAAGCCGATGTCCAGTGTTTATGTGTGAAACAGTGACGTTGCTGTTAAACGTGTTATTCCATTGCATTAATGGCCTAGGCCTTGATGAGCCAGTCCTGACTTGAACACAACTTCTTTTGTGGCGTTTTCTTCTTTTTTGCTTGTTCGCCTTTCTAGTCGAGTCAGTAAAGATTGGAGACCAGTCTCCAGGCTGGAAGAAATTGATTCCCGATATTTTTGCACGGCGCGATTGATTAGCTTCATCGATGATTACTTCATGGATGGTGGGCTGAAACTGTTCGGCAGTTGCGAAAATGTTTTTATTGAAATGAGTGGAATTCTTTAGAATGTTATTCACAAATGGTCTATTTTGCAATTCTTGTTCGTTTTCTCTTTTAACGTTATCCTGATTGTATACAAGAGTATCATATTCACTTGGCATTGTGTTCTGTTGGAATGAGGGCTTTTCTGATATTGTACACAGCTCGCCCGTCGAGGTTTTCTCTGTCACGTTGTACGAATTGTTATCAACGTTCCGAATAATGTGAGTTTCATCGCCGTCGTTTTCAGTTGTAGATGATGTAAACGGGGCATGTCTGTCAGCCACGAGTTGCACAATGCTCCTGTTCACTGATTCCATACTCTTCTTGTGTTCGGAGTTTTCATTTACGCAGTCTTCGACGAAAACATCCGTTGTTTTGAACAAGCAACATAGATTTCTAAATTCCACATTGGTGGATTCTTCATCGCAAACTGTCGAAAAAGATACCTCCATCCCAGTCGTCAAAAGTTCGTTATCGACTGGCTGCAATTCGTCAGCGCGCACAGCCTTTCCACTCGGTGTGCCAACACAATTTTGTTTGAGATGGGTAGTCTCAATATGCGAACTCTGATTTTCACATGTTTCTTGGATTTGATCACCAAATGCCTTCGTAAATTTACTATTTAGAGTTGAGAACTCTTGAAGAAAACGTTTATATGTTTAGTACTCTGTTTTTACTTCACCATATTTGTGCTCCCATTTTTCTTGCATTTGTTGAATTTCATGCAAGTGCTTATCTTGCAGCATGGAGTATTTTCTTTGGGAAATGTCTAGTTTTTCCTCCCACTGTTTACTGATTTCATCAATCACTTCGTTGTATTTTTCTAGTAAAACACAATGTTCATTTGTATAGATTTCCCACTCTTTATTCGTCTCTTCTACTGCCATCCAGTAATTGGTCTCACTTGAGATTTCTCTTTTTCGTAGTTCACCTTCAAGGTCTTTCACCTCCTCCCTGAGACGCTGGACTACATTATACCAGTGATAGTTTTCGAATTCTGGCGTTCGTTTTCCAACTGTGTTTGGAGTTTGAGTATCTCGGTCCGTGCTCCATATTCTTTGTTTACAAGAAGACTGAACATTTGGTAGATGCATGGTTATTGTACCATCCAGGAGCAAATCAGACCAAAATCAAGGGATACATTCGTTTTCGATAGTAAGTCATCAAGTTCCAGAAAACCTTTTCGCGCTCTGCGTTTAAGTAATTTGTGGGAGGTATTTTCGTTGATGTGCCTCAATTTCTGGAGCTCTTCAGATGTTGCAGTCTGAATATTTATACGCCCCATGTTCCAAACAAAACCCTTTACACCAACAATGAATAAAAATCGAGATTCTTTTATGAATAAGTTGACTTTCTCAGAACGACTATAAAATTGTGTTTCTTGCACTTTCTTATGGCATCAGAGGCATGGTGGCAGTCTTTTTCAGATTCTGGTGTTTTCTCAAGCAAGATGCGCTGAAAACGGTTTAGTTCTGCTGGAATTTGCTCAGTGGACAGAGCAGGATTTTTCATTTTGACGTTCATTGAAGGAACATTGTAGAGAACAGATTCATTTTCTTCACAGCGCTCTTCTGTTCGAGTTGACGAACCAAGATCAACAACATCATCAGTCTTTTTATTAGTTGTTGGTGATTTTAGACCGACCTTATCGGAACATACACATTTGCTTTGTTCACCAGGCGAGTGAAATAAACCGAGAAGAGACATTAATCTTTTCAATTCATCTTCTACGGGCTTCTCGGAACTCAAAGAACCATTATCAGGACCAACAGCCGTATTGGCATGGACAGGTTTTGTGATTTCATTTTCATCATGGCTACTCGGCTGTTCATCTGCTGTGGTTATCTTAGTGGCACATTCTTCCAAAGTGTCTGGGAACGGTTTAAATGTTGGTGTTAGAATTTCCCCATCTGGAGATTTCAGGATTTCATTCTCAAGTGCCCCTGTCATTCTTTCATTTAGTTTTATATGTTCTTGAAAGTGATGTTTATAGGTTTTACATTCTCTTTCTAACTTTATATATTTGTCCTCCCAGTGACACTCTGTTTCTTTCATTTCCTTTAGATACACTTCGTGAAGAATGTAGTTTTGTTTTATGTATGATTCCCACTTACTATTGGTATCTTCTACCGCCATCCAATAATTCTCTTCACATAATTTTTCTTTGTGTTCCACTTTCTCCTCCAAATAGTTCACCTCCTCCCTCAAAAGCTGCACTATACTATACCAGTGGTCATTTTGCGGTGTATATTTGGTGTTTCGTAACGCTTTGTCATATGATGGGTGTATGAGGTTCATTTGCCCTTTCACCAACAGATGAGACCAATACTCAATCGGCAAGCCGGATTTTCATTCCAAATCATTCAGTTCCAGACATTGTTTCCTTTCCCTACATTTTAACAACTTGTAGGCTGTTCGCTCATCGATATTCTTTATTTGCTGAAACTCTTCGGCTGAGGCAGTTTGGACATTTACTAGCTTCATATCTTTGGTGAAGTTTGCAATGAAAAGAACAGACTAATAAAAAAGGTCTAAAACAAATACAATATTTTCAATGTAGAAGTGACTAAATTGAATTTTAAACAACTGAAATGGATGTCAAAATTTTACATGAGCTAGTGTTAAGTGTACCAAATGTGATAGCTAACAGAGAGCAACTGGGCTAAACATTTACATAAGAGTGAACACAGTCATTGAACAGTAGATCTTGCAGTGAGCTGTACTCATAATTCATCGACCACAATGACAAAGATTTCAAACAATGACTGACAAAACAATGGTGCAGTGCAAATGAATATCGCCGAGAATCACATCAAAAGACATACAATTTACAAACGACGAAATGTTTTGAATAATTTTTACACAATAAATTAAATAACTGAACAGTTTTTGTTCTGTGGAAGAGCCAAACAAGATCGTTTTCAAAAGAACAAATTACAGTTTTTACACAAAATCAAATTTACAAATGGGAACTTTGAAACGAAAGGGCTCCATGACAGAAAAACACACAACATTGAAAACAAAATACTGTTTTATCAGAAAATAACTACACTCAATGTTCATGGAAACGATGGCAAAATTAGAGAATCAGGCAGCAATTAAGATCCGCCCGGTTCACGTATGTTCTCATATCATTTCACGAAAAATAGAAGAAAAAAAAAACAGTTTTACCAACCAGATGACGAAATGGCGAGAATAAAATCAAAATATACAAACAAGTTTCCTCGCAATCATTTTAAATCCCATCCTCGTCGCCAGTATGGTAAAATTGGTTATAATCATATGAACTACTAATTCAGTAATGTAGCTTCAAAGTGACAAGACGTCCAATGATAATAATAATAACACTTTGGCCAGCCGCTGATTTGTCGCGGTTCTCGAACGAGAAGGCCTTGGTTACCCCTGAACTCCCAACTGCCTCCCTGTTCCCACGCTTCTCCTCTCCTCCCAACATTCGGAGACGAACTGCTTGATGACATCCCTTACCCCATTCTTCCCAATCTCTCCGATTAGCACATTAACCCTCTCCTTTGAGTCTCCCCCTAACCACATGTCCTTCATTCTCCCATCCCACTTCCCCATTATACTCCCAGTGAATCTCATTCTTTTAGACTGATACTTTGGGCATTCTAGAAGGAAGTGTTCCAGGGTCTCCACCATGCCCAAGTTACACATCTGGCACTCCCTTTCACCGTCTTTCCCAATTTTTCCCCTCAGCTCTAGGGATCGCGACCGCAGCTTGAACAGCAGTGACCCCCCAAAGGTGCCATCAAGGTACTCTTCAAAACCTGGCCTCTCTTTATCACGCAGGCCACCCAAAGACCTCTTTGATTTGACCCCCTCTCGCCAATTACGGTTACAATCCTCCAAGACCCTTTCTCTGACGATTTTTTTACCCTGGTTTGCCCCAACGTCCAGGTCCGAGATCTCCAATGAGTAGTTCTCTACTAGCTCCCTCACTTGGATCATCCACCCCGTTTTGATATTTGAGTTGAAGATTTGCAGGAACATTACTTTACACCATCGGCTGTCGGGGAGATTCACCAAATAATTAAGATAACCGAGTTTCAACAGGTCTATCCTGTCCTTGATCCTCATCCACCCAAGCTCACCCCTGATTGCTTCTAGCGCTGCGGCATTGCTCGACCCCGTTATCCATCGGCCTGCATCGTTCTGTAAGATTTCCAAGCTCTTTATGGCCGTCTGGTTTAGAGGTACCACTTCCGTACCGTATGTTATACTTGGCAGCCCCACCATTTCCCAAATGGTTTTCCCCACGAAAACCTTATTGAAACTGTTTCTCCCTATAAGTTTCATTTGGTTAAGGATTCGCTTCCCCTTCAGAATCAATTTGTTTGTGTGGTTTCGGTAGATGCCTCTTCCTGTAATGTTTATATTTACCCCCAAATACTCGTAATCACCTGTCTCTCCTACATTGAGAAGTTTGCTGCTCCCTTCCGGAATGCAGAACTCACCCACTCTCCACCTTCGAGTGGGGTCCACTTGGCGGCCCACAGGTATAACTTTGCTCTTGCTTTCATTAAGTTCGAGTCTCCATTTGCTCCCATATTTCCCAACAATTCCCAGCATTTTCGTTAGCCCCTCTTCGCTTTCTGACACTAGAACCATATCGTCTGCAAAAAATAGCCCTGGGATCTTCAAGTTCCCAACTGCTACCCCCTCGTCGCTACGCAGGAGTTCATCTCCTAAACCTTTGATGTACAATGCAAACAGGATTGGCGAAAGGATACACCCCTGTTTTAGGCCTATCTCCATAGGCACACGTTTTGTTGTAATGTTTCCCAGACTAAGTTCACTCTGTACATCTTTATATAATGCTTTCATAATTCCAACAAACTCGCCTCCTAAGCCCAGAGCCTCCAGCTTGCGCCACATACCCTCCCTCCATACTCTATCGTATGCCTTTTTGACATCCAAAAAGGCCATAAACATCTTTTTCTTTTTTGCTTTCGCGGATTCTATCATTTGGGATAGCGTGAAAAGATGGTCGGTTACTCTCCTTCCCTTCCTGAAGCCATTCTGGATTTCTCCCAAAAAACCCTTCTCCTCAATTACCTCCTCTAGTCTCCCATAAAGGACTTTACAGAAAACCTTTCCAATGTTGCTACTGACAGAGATCCCTCGATAGTTATCCAAAACGTCTTTTTCCCCCTTTTTGTGAATAAACGTCACTTTGCTTTCCCTCCACTCCTTTGGGACCTCTTGTTTTTCTATGGCTAAATTGAATAGGGCAGTCAGGCTTTCCAAGAGTTCCTCTCCCCCTTTTTTGATAAACTCGTTAGGAATTTCGTCCACCCCTCCCGCTTTTCCATTCCTCAATTTTGAGATCACCCTTCGCACCTCCTCGGTTTTGATTTCGCTGCACACGAAGTCCGAGAGATTTTCCTCGACCTGGTTCGGACACTCCGGTGGGTTCCCCATGCCCCATCGCTTATCGTTTACCTTTTCCCAGTGCTTGACTAGTTCTAATGCGATTTGATCTCGCTCTTCTGTAACTCTGCCATCTACTTTAATGCTCTGTTGGTTATTCCCTTTGTTACGTTTGTTCACCCATTTCCAAAATACGCTCGAACTCGACCCCCCTGTCGTTCTTATCGTCCTAATAAGACTGCTATTTCGCACTCTCCGGTTGTCGTCTTTAATCTTATTTACTTTATTTCGTGCTTGTTGGTATTCTTCCTTTGCCACCATGGCCTCATTGCTTTCCACCCCCTTAAGTTTTCTACTTCTCCTGTATGCAGCACATTTATCTTTTCTAACCTTTATGGCCCTTTTCAGTTCTTCGTTCACTCTGTACCCAAGTTCCCGTGTTGGCACCCTAATCTTTCCTACACTTTCCTTCCCTGCCTCCACTAGGCTCGCAACTATGGCGTCGGCCATCTTCTGGACACTACCCCCCTTGTGTACGGCTGCAAGCTTTGGTTTCAGTTTTTCTTCGAACTTCGCCCAGTCGGCATCCTTTTTGAGTTCCCAAATCTCCTTGAAGCTTCCTTTCCTTTTCTCTGGGTTTTTGGCCCTCATCGTCACTGTAATCAAGTTGTGATCACTATCCAACTCCATTTTGCCCTCATCATCCACTTCTACCCTTATCACCTCCCTCCATAAATTCATATCTATGAGAATGTAGTCAATTATTGATTTTCTGTCGTTTCTCTCCCAGGTCCATTTCCCCTTACCTCTAGCGTCCCTGTTCAGAATCTTCAGACCGAGCTCATTTGTGAAGTTCAACAGCTTCCTTCCATTCCTGTTGACTTTCTTGTCCTCACCCTCTATGCCTTCTTCCTTGTCACCTATGTGTCCATTAAAGTCGCCCATCAGAATTATACCGAGCCCCCTGTTTTCTAGTTCAGTGATATTGGACCTTAGTGTTGAGTATATCGAGTCATTCCACTCGGGTTTACTTCCCTCCACCGCACAGTACACAATCCCAAGGGCAATACTTTTGTTTCTCAGACTGATCTTTACCCATCCAATTTCTTTTGACACATCAGCCGAGGTGATGATATCTTCCAGATCTGTAATCAGCGCCGGTTTTAAATCCTCTTTAATGTACATGCCTACCCCTCCCCCCTTTTTCTGGCCTTCCGTTCGCCCTACACCTATCCACACACACCCGCTCACTTGGTCTACCCGTTCCTCGTGTCTTACCCACGTCTCGCTTAAGCCCATGACATCAAACTCCTCTGCCTCGATCAATGTAGCAATTTCACTTACTTTCCGGTGGAGACCCTGGATGTTGCTATAACCCACTTTCAGGGTACCGAGGTTCATTGGCTTCCGCCTACTGGGCCCATTGTTTTCTGGTGCTAGTCTTGGTAAACTTATTCTGTCCCCCTCACTCTTGTTCACCCCACCTATGTCCACTCTCGTTATACTTGCCTCTGACCTCCCACCCCGCTCCTCTCCAAAAAAGGCTCTGCTACCCGTAGAATTTTATCCCCTAATACCCGTTTCCCCGCCCTGCTAAGATGCAGCCCGTCACGCCCGTACATGCTCCCATTGCCCCAAAACGTGTCCCAATGGTCGATAAAGGGAATTCCCAGATCAACACAGTAGTCCTCTAACTCTTCATTTAGTGCCAAAATCCTTGAGTTCCGTTCGTCCCCACCTCCAAGGACAGGAAGGACCCCGGATACGACTACCCTTGCATTCCTACTTAGCAGTTTGCCGACTAAGCCTCTATACGACTCCACCAAACTTACTGACCTTCTCTCCCTGATATTATTGGTCCCCACATGGACCACCACTACCGGTTCCGGCCCTGACCCTGCCACAATGCCGTCTACCCGGTCCCTGAGATCCTCCACCTTCGCCCCCGGAAAGCACAAGACTGTTCGATTGGAACTATCAGGACCACAAACAACATTGTCAATCCCACGTACAATGCTGCTCCCCGCTACAACTAATTTTCTTCTTCTGGCCCCAGTTCCTATATCATCTGCACCTCCTCTCGTTTTGCAAGCTCCTGGCCCCCTCTTTCTCTTGACCGCCCTCCTTACCCCGACTGGCCTATCATCATCACCAACCATCTCACCCCCCACACTTTCCCCCTCACTCTCGTTAATCCCATTGTGGAATGTAGTGTCATTGCTATTATTGAATCAGTTGTTCATATGGTTATAACCAATTTTACCATACTATATAACAAAACACGATTAAAAGACTTACAAAACAAAACCCTCAACACACTCCAAGATAGTGAATGAGTTGAACGAGCACCGAACCCTAAACAGAAAAAACAAAATAAGTCACAGTAAATTAAAATTACTCAATAGAAATAAACTGCGTGGAGTCAGCGAGGACTGCCTCGCTACTCATTGAGAACTTTAGCATTGAGTCTGTGAGGATTGTCTCGCAGCTCTGCGTGTGGGGTGGGGGGGGGGGGGGCGAAGAAACCCACTCCTCACCCTATCCATAGCAACAATCACACTACAGTCACAAAATACAATAGCGCAGTTCTATTCTTTCTCTAGTAATGAAATGGAGTAGTGAAGTCAGTGAGGATTGCCTCCCAACTCATCAGGAATTCTAGGGTTGAGTCTGTGAGGACTGCCTCGCAACTCTGTGCTAGGAGAGTAGGGTCCGAAGAAACCCACCCTCGCCCCATCCATAGCAACCATCACACAACAGTCACAATATACAAGAGCGGATACCTATCTTTCTCTCTACCTACAACTTTTTCTAGTTGAACATTCTAAAATTTCCTTGCAACACTCTTATCAAGAAGACGCATGGAGCGTGAGGGGAATTGGTACAACCTACCTTTCTGTTAACATACACAGGGAAACCCCCAAACATCAGGCAAGGCTTGAAACAAACTTGCCTGGCTAGGACGAGTGTACATTTTAAATAAATAAACATTTGAATAAAGATTTAACGGTCCTTTTAAGGGCATCCGGGCAAGCCAGAAAATAAGCAGACTGACATCAGCAAAATGAGGTCCCCAGGGGTGAATTTAGTGATGCTACCCTGCACAGCAGGGTAGCATCACTATATTTACCCTATGTGAAACTCAATCTGAATCAGGGTCTCAAAACTAAACAGAACGAGGTACCCAAAGGATAAATTGGCCCACTGTACGGGATAGCATGATCAAATTCACCCTCTGGGGACCTCATTCTGCAAATGTCAGACTCCTTATTTTCAGGCCTGCATCCGGATATGTGTGTGTGTGTTTGAGGTTTAAAAAATCGCACTGGCACAGACATTTCATACTGAAACGTTTTTTTTCTTTTAATATGCCGCCGAAAAATTGTTTTCATTTACTGAACCCTGATGGGCTTCAAACATGACAAAAAATTACACAAAATTGATTTAAACTAAGTGATGAGCTTAGGAACTGGTTAAACTGACTGGCAAAAATTGATGTTATTCATTAATGGGCTCTAATTTAGTCCTTACAAGAATGTTACGCAAGCTTTTGTTTTTCTTATAGGCGATGACAGGTCGTAGATTCAAAGGTTCATTTAATTTAGCATTGGTAAAATTGAATTCATCTTTTAACATTTTTGCTATTTCGATATTCATTCTGTTGTACGTTAAAGTGAAAGGAATGATGGACCTCCTTTCGCATTCGCCCTCTGATATGTTCATACCAAATGGCCAGAGGGTTTGAAGCGTATTGATCCAAAAAGCTTCACGTTTTTTTCTAAATTCATCCGTTTCTTCTAATGTGTCTTTAATTGGTGGTTGTTCAATAGGATGGATTTCGAAATCGTCCAAAGAATGGCCAGGAAGGTTAAAATGTTGTGCTACTGGGGCATCAGCATTATGTTTTATATCCTGTTTGTGTCTAGTAGCACGTTCTCGGAAAGGATTTTGACTTTGACCAACATACTGTTTCCGACATCGCTTACAAGTGATAAGGTAAATAATGTTTGGTGAATCACAATAGAGGGGGTTACGGATCTGATAATGATTTTTCGTTTGTTCGGAGGAAAATTCCTCTTTCTGATCAGGCATAAAAGTATGCAGTCTACAACGAGGCTTTTTGCAATTAAATACCGCACCACTACCATTTTGCGACGGTCTGTTGTGTTCAATCTTCAGTGGTTCGAAATCGGTAGTTTCAGCTGGACTTTCGAGCTTTTTCAGGGTTTGGGATTTCAGGCTACGCAAAAGGCGCAGCGAGTACCCTCTCGATCTGAGGGCGCCAAATTGAGTAGAACAAGCCTCATTGAAATTTACCTTATCACTTGAATTGCGGTGGAAACGAATGAGCTGTGATTTGATGATACCTTTAAATGTATGTTGAGGATGAAATGATTTTGTGTGCAACAATTGATGTGAATCAGTTGGTTTAAAATATACTTTATAATCTAAATGACCGGACGCCTGAAATTGCTTGCCTTTATACACGGTCACATCGAGAAAATCAACAGAATTTTCACTGATAGTAGCTTTCAGTTTAATATTTGGATCGTGATTGTTCAAAATTTCTAAAAATTCATCAAAATCTTCTTTTGAATGTTCCCAAATAATAAAAATGTCATCTAAATACCTGAGATATACGAGAGGATGCTTTGCACATTTGCTTAAGGCATTTTCCTCCCATTCCGCTACATAAATGCTTGCAAAATTAGGACTGAATCTTTTACCCATAGGACAACCCATTATTTGTAGAAAATATTCTCCATTGAATTGAAAGTCATTACCTTTTAAGCTCAGCTCTAAAAGATCCAAAATTTGTTCATCCGGGCGTTTCGCATCCGGATATTTTTCAAATGCATTTTTAACTGATTTAACACCTTTATCAATATCAATGTTCGTATACATACTGTCGATATCCAAAGTAGCCAGAATTGCATTTTTCGATATTTTCAATTTCGAAATTTTTGACAGGAAATCCTGTGTATTTTTTAGATAGCTCGGATGTCTATTTGCTATAGGTTTCAGATGATAATCAATTAATTCCGAGATCGCATAAGATTCCGAATTACAATCTGATACAATTGGCCTCCCGGGTGGAGTTAAGTCATCCGTCCATGAAGAACGGTCCTTGTGGATCTTTGGTAGGATATAAAATTGTCTTGTTTGAGCACTGAGCTTAGCTGTTAAATATTTCAATTGTTTTTTGGTAATGTGACCTTCGTCGAGGAGAAATTTTAAGATCTTATTGAATTTTTCGATATTACTAGGCCAAATAAGTGAATCTATTTTCTTATAATGTTTAGTATTGCTGAGTTGTCTCATGGCTTCCTTTATATAATTATCCCGAGATAGAACAACTACCGACCCACCTTTGTCGGCTGGTTTAATTACTAATTTCTTATTTTTTCGAAGTTTCGTGAGGGCTCTCCGTTCACCAGCTGTTAAATTGTCTTTATCGGAGAGTATGTTCATGCTGAACACCTTTTGGATGATTCGTTTACTAGCCTCAATAATTTCGGGATCTACTTCACTATCTGGAGGTGACCAACCAGATGATTCTGTGAAAGGAAGTTTCCGACCGCTGGAGTTTCTAAAGCGGTCTGCTAATTTCATTTGCCTAAGAAAATTACAGTTGTATGATGGTAAATTTGTTTGGTTATCAGTTTTAGGCTTTGGTGCTGGTACAAAAGTTAAACCGCGATCTAAAAGAGATTTCTCTTGGGTTGTTAGATCATTGGTGCCAGACAGGTTAACCACATTAGTTCCTAATCCCACATCTGTTAGGCGGCTGTTACCTTTGCCTTTACTTAGTTTAAATTTAGGTGGTTCAACCAGTGATCGTACATAATATTGGCGGTTCTCGTGGTCCAATGGATTAAATCCTGAGCAACATCAAACTTCGCGTCATCAATTTTAGGTATAACGTTAACGTCCTTCACTTTCCGAATGGCTTCGTTGATGATGCTCAGGGTTCTCCTCTCAGCCTGAGGGAGTTTTTGCGAAAAGTTTAGTTCAGCGAAATAAATTTTTGCTGATCTAAACTTGACCCTGATATCGCTAAGCATATTCCGCAACTGCTTAACTACGAGATCAGAATTATCGTTTCGAGAATTCACGCCAATATTTAATAATATTTTTTTGGGGACTGGACTGGCCCCTGTGCCCTTTAAACATAGAGCGCAGATGATTGAATTTGGCGCCGGGGTAACACTCCACCTGGATGTCCGGATGGGGATTTCGATCAATGCGTCCTAAATTTGAACTTCCAATCATAAGGATGCTTTTACAAACATCGGGGAGGCGCCAATTCCTTTTGTCAAAATTAACTCCGCTTTTATGCCGAAACTGGGAGAATTTAGAATCAAATGAGCGGCCCGAGTTGCGGCTCGGTGATTTGACTTTCTCTGAGTACGATATACCTGGTTGAACCACACTAGAGGCAGGAGAAGGGGGAGAGGAAACAGAAGCAGGAGAGGAAACAGAAGCAGGAGAGGAAACAGAAGCAGGAGAAGAAACAGACGGAGGAGTTCTAGTAAGAGCACTAGGAGAACCAGAGAAGAAAGGCTGAGGAGGAGTAGGAGGTAGAGGAGCAAGACGAGGCGAGACAGCGTTACTCAATTTGCGAGCATCTTCAGTCACAATATGGACCGGAGATGTTTGCAAATTGAGGCGCTTACTCTGAGAGAAAGAAGAAGTAGAAGGAAAAGAAGAGGGAGAAGTGCTTTGCCTTGATCTTTTCTTATTTTGCTTTTCGCGTTGGGGTAGAGGGACAACACGGGCCGGAGTTTGCTTGCTCCCTCCCGTATTGTTCCTTACTCCAGACGCTGGGCGAAGTTCCGAAATGTAAGACTCATAGGCCGAAATCGTCTTATCTGTCAACTTATTTTTAAAGTTTTTTTGAGCCCAGATCAAGGCACGCGCCGAAGCGCTGTTGAAGTCTATTTTTTCGAGTCCAGGAGGTGGTCGCATAGCCAAAGTTATCTTAGACTTCAACTGGTTTAAATTTATCTTGTAATGCTCAACTAAAGCATTTAACGTTTGGTTGGCCCATCCCACACTAATCTGTCGAAAAACAGAAAAAATGTGTGGGGTGGGAAGAGCCGGCTTTAGAAAGCCACCTAACTCATCTACATTCTTCTCCAACTGTTTCGGGAAATCCCGGTTGGCCAAATGCTGCTCTAAGAGCCCAATATGGTGCATACACTGAATCACCTGGAAAAGGGCCTTGACCAATCTAGAATAGGCCTGGAACGATTGTTCCTGGCCTCTTCCAGACTGGGCAACTCTCCTTCCCTGATGATTCTGTCTTTTTTGAGCCATTTGAAGAATAGGTAGATGAATAAAATGAAATTAAAATGAAGAAATGAAATAAATTAAAATGAAATCTAGATATTACCTATTAGAGAAGATACCTGGATTGGTTGTAGTCTTCAGCAAAGGTAGAAAATAATCCGTCTGTCTCGACGCGTTTCGCTTGTTTTTGCTTCTTCAAGGAGACTTTGAGGAAAATGATTCCAACTTGGGGAGGACATGCCTGGTATATATCCATATGTGGGCTGGGGTGTTTTTCACAGCTCAGTACATAATTAAACTCGGTGACAAGCTGACAAATGTCACTCATCAAGATAATTCTTTTCAACCTGAGTGTCCAAAGTTTGTTTTCACAACTCAGTTTGTGTCGTCCAAACAAATTAGATGAAGCCCTATTGACTGGCTTTCACTGATTTTTAATCAGTCAGTGAGTGGTTTGCTTTACTGACCCCACGAAGCCCTATTGGTTGGCTTTGATTTAAGTATAACCAATCGGAGCGGTTTGCTTTACTGGCTTCAGAAGTGTGTGGAAATAATATGAAAAATGGTTTTATAAAATATATTGAGACTGGAGAAATAAATAAAAAATAACGCCAAAGATTATGATGCCTCACGAATGTTACCAGTTGGAATGAATATCCCCCGACGGAGGTTTATGACGGAAAATATTTTACATAACGTAGAAATTGTGTGTTTTACCTTCTGAACCTCTACATTGTGTGAAAGGTATGAAAAATTAAATATAAAATACAGTGAAAATAAATAAATAATGAAAAATTAAAAATTAAAAATAAAATACAGTGTAAATAAATAAATAAATAAATAAATAAATAAATAAATAAATAAATAAATGATTTTATTCAGGAAATAAATAAACATGGTTGAAATTGGAACCTATTTTGATTTTGGGCATATATCAACTCTGGCACTCGCCTGTGTGTGTTTGAGGTTTAAAAAATCGCACTGGCACAGACATTTCATACTGAAACGTTTTTTTTCTTTTAATATGCCGCCGAAAAATTGTTTTCATTTACTGAACCCTGATGGGCTTCAAACATGACAAAAAATTACACAAAATTGATTTAAACTAAGTGATGAGCTTAGGAACTGGTTAAACTGACTGGCAAAAATTGATGTTATTCATTAATGGGCTCTAATTTAGTCCTTACAAGAATGTTACGCAAGCTTTTGTTTTTCTTATAGGCGATGACAGGTCGTAGATTCAAAGGTTCATTTAATTTAGCATTGGTAAAATTGAATTCATCTTTTAACATTTTTGCTATTTCGATATTCATTCTGTTGTACGTTAAAGTGAAAGGAATGATGGACCTCCTTTCGCATTCGCCCTCTGATATGTTCATACCAAATGGCCAGAGGGTTTGAAGCGTATTGATCCAAAAAGCTTCACGTTTTTTTCTAAATTCATCCGTTTCTTCTAATGTGTCTTTAATTGGTGGTTGTTCAATAGGATGGATTTCGAAATCGTCCAAAGAATGGCCAGGAAGGTTAAAATGTTGTGCTACTGGGGCATCAGCATTATGTTTTATATCCTGTTTGTGTCTAGTAGCACGTTCTCGGAAAGGATTTTGACTTTGACCAACATACTGTTTCCGACATCGCTTACAAGTGATAAGGTAAATAATGTTTGGTGAATCACAATAGAGGGGGTTACGGATCTGATAATGATTTTTCGTTTGTTCGGAGGAAAATTCCTCTTTCTGATCAGGCATAAAAGTATGCAGTCTACAACGAGGCTTTTTGCAATTAAATACCGCACCACTACCATTTTGCGACGGTCTGTTGTGTTCAATCTTCAGTGGTTCGAAATCGGTAGTTTCAGCTGGACTTTCGAGCTTTTTCAGGGTTTGGGATTTCAGGCTACGCAAAAGGCGCAGCGAGTACCCTCTCGATCTGAGGGCGCCAAATTGAGTAGAACAAGCCTCATTGAAATTTACCTTATCACTTGAATTGCGGTGGAAACGAATGAGCTGTGATTTGATGATACCTTTAAATGTATGTTGAGGATGAAATGATTTTGTGTGCAACAATTGATGTGAATCAGTTGGTTTAAAATATACTTTATAATCTAAATGACCGGACGCCTGAAATTGCTTGCCTTTATACACGGTCACATCGAGAAAATCAACAGAATTTTCACTGATAGTAGCTTTCAGTTTAATATTTGGATCGTGATTGTTCAAAATTTCTAAAAATTCATCAAAATCTTCTTTTGAATGTTCCCAAATAATAAAAATGTCATCTAAATACCTGAGATATACGAGAGGATGCTTTGCACATTTGCTTAAGGCATTTTCCTCCCATTCCGCTACATAAATGCTTGCAAAATTAGGACTGAATCTTTTACCCATAGGACAACCCATTATTTGTAGAAAATATTCTCCATTGAATTGAAAGTCATTACCTTTTAAGCTCAGCTCTAAAAGATCCAAAATTTGTTCATCCGGGCGTTTCGCATCCGGATATTTTTCAAATGCATTTTTAACTGATTTAACACCTTTATCAATATCAATGTTCGTATACATACTGTCGATATCCAAAGTAGCCAGAATTGCATTTTTCGATATTTTCAATTTCGAAATTTTTGACAGGAAATCCTGTGTATTTTTTAGATAGCTCGGATGTCTATTTGCTATAGGTTTCAGATGATAATCAATTAATTCCGAGATCGCATAAGATTCCGAATTACAATCTGATACAATTGGCCTCCCGGGTGGAGTTAAGTCATCCGTCCATGAAGAACGGTCCTTGTGGATCTTTGGTAGGATATAAAATTGTCTTGTTTGAGCACTGAGCTTAGCTGTTAAATATTTCAATTGTTTTTTGGTAATGTGACCTTCGTCGAGGAGAAATTTTAAGATCTTATTGAATTTTTCGATATTACTAGGCCAAATAAGTGAATCTATTTTCTTATAATGTTTAGTATTGCTGAGTTGTCTCATGGCTTCCTTTATATAATTATCCCGAGATAGAACAACTACCGACCCACCTTTGTCGGCTGGTTTAATTACTAATTTCTTATTTTTTCGAAGTTTCGTGAGGGCTCTCCGTTCACCAGCTGTTAAATTGTCTTTATCGGAGAGTATGTTCATGCTGAACACCTTTTGGATGATTCGTTTACTAGCCTCAATAATTTCGGGATCTACTTCACTATCTGGAGGTGACCAACCAGATGATTCTGTGAAAGGAAGTTTCCGACCGCTGGAGTTTCTAAAGCGGTCTGCTAATTTCATTTGCCTAAGAAAATTACAGTTGTATGATGGTAAATTTGTTTGGTTATCAGTTTTAGGCTTTGGTGCTGGTACAAAAGTTAAACCGCGATCTAAAAGAGATTTCTCTTGGGTTGTTAGATCATTGGTGCCAGACAGGTTAACCACATTAGTTCCTAATCCCACATCTGTTAGGCGGCTGTTACCTTTGCCTTTACTTAGTTTAAATTTAGGTGGTTCAACCAGTGATCGTACATAATATTGGCGGTTCTCGTGGTCCAATGGATTAAATCCTGAGCAACATCAAACTTCGCGTCATCAATTTTAGGTATAACGTTAACGTCCTTCACTTTCCGAATGGCTTCGTTGATGATGCTCAGGGTTCTCCTCTCAGCCTGAGGGAGTTTTTGCGAAAAGTTTAGTTCAGCGAAATAAATTTTTGCTGATCTAAACTTGACCCTGATATCGCTAAGCATATTCCGCAACTGCTTAACTACGAGATCAGAATTATCGTTTCGAGAATTCACGCCAATATTTAATAATATTTTTTTGGGGACTGGACTGGCCCCTGTGCCCTTTAAACATAGAGCGCAGATGATTGAATTTGGCGCCGGGGTAACACTCCACCTGGATGTCCGGATGGGGATTTCGATCAATGCGTCCTAAATTTGAACTTCCAATCATAAGGATGCTTTTACAAACATCGGGGAGGCGCCAATTCCTTTTGTCAAAATTAACTCCGCTTTTATGCCGAAACTGGGAGAATTTAGAATCAAATGAGCGGCCCGAGTTTCGGCTCGGTGATTTGACTTTCTCTGAGTACGATATACCTGGTTGAACCACACTAGAGGCAGGAGAAGGGGGAGAGGAAACAGAAGCAGGAGAGGAAACAGAAGCAGGAGAGGAAACAGAAGCAGGAGAAGAAACAGACGGAGGAGTTCTAGTAAGAGCACTAGGAGAACCAGAGAAGAAAGGCTGAGGAGGAGTAGGAGGTAGAGGAGCAAGACGAGGCGAGACAGCGTTACTCAATTTGCGAGCATCTTCAGTCACAATATGGACCGGAGATGTTTGCAAATTGAGGCGCTTACTCTGAGAGAAAGAAGAAGTAGAAGGAAAAGAAGAGGGAGAAGTGCTTTGCCTTGATCTTTTCTTATTTTGCTTTTCGCGTTGGGGTAGAGGGACAACACGGGCCGGAGTTTGCTTGCTCCCTCCCGTATTGTTCCTTACTCCAGACGCTGGGCGAAGTTCCGAAATGTAAGACTCATAGGCCGAAATCGTCTTATCTGTCAACTTATTTTTAAAGTTTTTTTGAGCCCAGATCAAGGCACGCGCCGAAGCGCTGTTGAAGTCTATTTTTTCGAGTCCAGGAGGTGGTCGCATAGCCAAAGTTATCTTAGACTTCAACTGGTTTAAATTTATCTTGTAATGCTCAACTAAAGCATTTAACGTTTGGTTGGCCCATCCCACACTAATCTGTCGAAAAACAGAAAAAATGTGTGGGGTGGGAAGAGCCGGCTTTAGAAAGCCACCTAACTCATCTACTTTCTTCTCCAACTGTTTCGGGAAATCCCGGTTGGCCAAATGCTGCTCTAAGAGCCCAATATGGTGCATACACTGAATCACCTGGAAAAGGGCCTTGACCAATCTAGAATAGGCCTGGAACGATTGTTCCTGGCCTCTTCCAGACTGGGCAACTCTCCTTCCCTGATGATTCTGTCTTTTTTGAGCCATTTGAAGAATAGGTAGATGAATAAAATGAAATTAAAATGAAGAAATGAAATAAATTAAAATGAAATCTAGATATTACCTATTAGAGAAGATACCTGGATTGGTTGTAGTCTTCAGCAAAGGTAGAAAATAATCCGTCTGTCTCGACGCGTTTCGCTTGTTTTTGCTTCTTCAAGGAGACTTTGAGGAAAATGATTCCAACTTGGGGAGGACATGCCTGGTATATATCCATATGTGGGCTGGGGTGTTTTTCACAGCTCAGTACATAATTAAACTCGGTGACAAGCTGACAAATGTCACTCATCAAGATAATTCTTTTCAACCTGAGTGTCCAAAGTTTGTTTTCACAACTCAGTTTGTGTCGTCCAAACAAATTAGATGAAGCCCTATTGACTGGCTTTCACTGATTTTTAATCAGTCAGTGAGTGGTTTGCTTTACTGACCCCACGAAGCCCTATTGGTTGGCTTTGATTTAAGTATAACCAATCGGAGCGGTTTGCTTTACTGGCTTCAGAAGTGTGTGGAAATAATATGAAAAATGGTTTTATAAAATATATTGAGACTGGAGAAATAAATAAAAAATAACGCCAAAGATTATGATGCCTCACGAATGTTACCAGTTGGAATGAATATCCCCCGACGGAGGTTTATGACGGAAAATATTTTACATAACGTAGAAATTGTGTGTTTTACCTTCTGAACCTCTACATTGTGTGAAAGGTATGAAAAATTAAATATAAAATACAGTGAAAATAAATAAATAATGAAAAATTAAAAATTAAAAATAAAATACAGTGTAAATAAATAAATAAATAAATAAATAAATAAATAAATAAATAAATGATTTTATTCAGGAAATAAATAAACATGGTTGAAATTGGAACCTATTTTGATTTTGGGCATATATCAACTCTGGCACTCGCCTGTGTGTGTTTGAGGTTTAAAAAATCGCACTGGCACAGACATTTCATACTGAAACGTTTTTTTTCTTTTAATATGCCGCCGAAAAATTGTTTTCATTTACTGAACCCTGATGGGCTTCAAACATGACAAAAAATTACACAAAATTGATTTAAACTAAGTGATGAGCTTAGGAACTGGTTAAACTGACTGGCAAAAATTGATGTTATTCATTAATGGGCTCTAATTTAGTCCTTACAAGAATGTTACGCAAGCTTTTGTTTTTCTTATAGGCGATGACAGGTCGAAGATTCAAAGGTTCATTTAATTTAGCATTGGTAAAATTGAATTCATCTTTTAACATTTTTGCTATTTCGATATTCATTCTGTTGTACGTTAAAGTGAAAGGAATGATGGACCTCCTTTCGCATTCGCCCTCTGATATGTTCATACCAAATGGCCAGAGGGTTTGAAGCGTATTGATCCAAAAAGCTTCACGTTTTTTTCTAAATTCATCCGTTTCTTCTAATGTGTCTTTAATTGGTGGTTGTTCAATAGGATGGATTTCGAAATCGTCCAAAGAATGGCCAGGAAGGTTAAAATGTTGTGCTACTGGGGCATCAGCATTATGTTTTATATCCTGTTTGTGTCTAGTAGCACGTTCTCGGAAAGGATTTTGACTTTGACCAACATACTGTTTCCGACATCGCTTACAAGTGATAAGGTAAATAATGTTTGGTGAATCACAATAGAGGGGGTTACGGATCTGATAATGATTTTTCGTTTGTTCGGAGGAAAATTCCTCTTTCTGATCAGGCATAAAAGTATGCAGTCTACAACGAGGCTTTTTGCAATTAAATACCGCGCCACTACCATTTTGCGACGGTCTGTTGTGTTCAATCTTCAGTGGTTCGAAATCGGTAGTTTCAGCTGGACTTTCGAGCTTTTTCAGGGTTTGGGATTTCAGGCTACGCAAAAGGCGCAGCGAGTACCCTCTCGATCTGAGGGCGCCAAATAGAGTAGAACAAGCCTCATTGAAATTTACCTTATCACTTGAATTGCGGTGGAAACGAATGAGCTGTGATTTGATGATACCTTTAAATGTATGTTGAGGATGAAATGATTTTGTGTGCAACAATTGATGTGAATCAGTTGGTTTAAAATATACTTTATAATCTAAATGACCGGACGCCTGAAATTGCTTGCCTTTATACACGGTCACATCGAGAAAATCAACAGAATTTTCACTGATAGTAGCTTTCAGTTTAATATTTGGATCGTGATTGTTCAAAATTTCTAAAAATTCATCAAAATCTTCTTTTGAATGTTCCCAAATAATAAAAATGTCATCTAAATACCTGAGATATACGAGAGGATGCTTTGCACATTTGCTTAAGGCATTTTCCTCCCATTCCGCTACATAAATGCTTGCAAAATTAGGACTGAATCTTTTACCCATAGGACAACCCATTATTTGTAGAAAATATTCTCCATTGAATTGAAAGTCATTACCTTTTAAGCTCAGCTCTAAAAGATCCAAAATTTGTTCATCCGGGCGTTTCGCATCCGGATATTTTTCAAATGCATTTTTAACTGATTTAACACCTTTATCGATATCAATGTTCGTATACATACTGTCGATATCCAAAGTAGCCAGAATTGCATTTTTCGATATTTTCAATTTCGAAATTTTTGACAGGAAATCCTGTGTATTTTTTAGATAGCTCGGATGTCTATTTGCTATAGGTTTCAGATGATAATCAATTAATTCCGAGATCGCATAAGATTCCGAATTACAATCTGATACAATTGGCCTCCCGGGTGGAGTTAAGTCATCCGTCCATGAAGAACGGTCCTTGTGGATCTTTGGTAGAATATAAAATTGTCTTGTTTGAGCACTGAGCTTAGCTGTTAAATATTTCAATTGTTTTTTGGTAATGTGACCTTCGTCGAGGAGAAATTGTAAGATCTTATTGAATTTTTCGATATTACTAGGCCAAATAAGTGAATCTATTTTCTTATAATGTTTAGTATTGCTGAGTTGTCTCATGGCTTCCTTTATATAATTATCCCGAGATAGAACAACTACCGACCCACCTTTGTCGGCTGGTTTAATTACTAATTTCTTATTTTTTCGAAGTTTCGTGGGGGCTCTCCGTTCACCAGCTGTTAAATTGTCTTTATCGGAGAGTATGTTCATGCTGAACACCTTTTGGATGATTCGTTTACTAGCCTCAATAATTTCGGGATCTACTTCACTATCTGGAGGTGACCAACCAGATGATTCTGTAAAAGGAAGTTTCCGACCGTTGGAGTTTCTAAAGCGGTCTGCTAATTTCATTTGCCTAAGAAAATTACAGTTGTATGATGGTAAATTTGTTTGGTTATCAGTTTTAGGCTTTGGTGCTGGTACAAAAGTTAAACCGCGATCTAAAAGAGATTTCTCTTGGGTTGTTAGGTCATTGGTGCCAGACAGGTTAACCACATTAGTTCCTAATCCCACATCTGTTAGGCGGCTGTTACCTTTGCCTTTACTTAGTTTAAATTTAGGTGGTTCAACCAGTGATCGTACATAATATTGGCGGTTCTCGTGGTCCAATGGATTAAATCCTGAGCAACATCAAACTTCGCGTCATCAATTTTAGGTATAACGTTAACGTCCTTCACTTTCCGAATGGTTTCGTTGATGATGCTCAGGGTTCTCCTCTCAGCCTGAGGGAGTTTTTGCGAAAAGTTTAGTTCAGCGAAATAAATTTTTGCTGATCTAAACTTGACCCTGATATCGCTAAGCATATTCCGCAACTGCTTAACTACGAGATCAGAATTATCGTTTCGAGAATTCACGCCAATATTTAATAATATTTTTTGGGGACTGGACTGGCCCCTGTGCCCTTTAAACATAGAGCGCAGATGATTGAATTTGGCGCCGGGGTAACACTCCACCTGGATGTCCGGATGGGGATTTCGATCAATGCGTCCTAAATTTGAACTTCCAATCATAAGGATGTTTTTACAAACATCGGGGAGGCGCCAATTCCTTTTGTCAAAATTAACTCCGCTTTTATGCCGAAACTGGGAGAATTTAGAATCAAATGAGCGGCCCGAGTTGCGGCTCGGTGATTTGACTTTCTCTGAGTACGATATACCTGGTTGAACCACACTAGAGGCAGGAGAAGGGGGAGAGGAAACAGAAGCAGGAGAGGAAACAGAAGCAGGAGAACAGAAGGAGGAGTTCTAGTAAGAGCACTAGGAGAACCAGAGAAGAAAGGCTGAGGAGGAGTAGGAGGTAGAGGAGCAAGACGAGGCGAGACAGCGTTACTCAATTTGCGAGCATCTTCAGTCACAATATGGACCGGAGATGTTTGCAAATTGAGGCGCTTACTCTGAGAGAAAGAAGAAGTAGAAGGAAAAGAAGAGGGAGAAGTGCTTTGCCTTGATCTTTTCTTATTTTGCTTTTCGCGTTGGGGTAGAGGGACAACACGGGCCGGAGTTTGCTTGCTCCCTCCCGTATTGTTCCTTACTCCAGACGCTGGGCGAAGTTCCGAAATGTAAGACTCATAGGCCGAAATCGTCTTATCTGTCAACTTATTTTTAAAGTTTTTTTGAGCCCAGATCAAGGCACGCGCCGAAGCGCTGTTGAAGTCTATTTTTTCGAGTCCAGGAGGTGGTCGCATAGCCAAAGTTATCTTAGACTTCAACTGGTTTAAATTTATCTTGTAATGCTCAACTAAAGCATTTAACGTTTGGTTGGCCCATCCCACACTAATCTGTCGAAAAACAGAAAAAATGTGTGGGGTGGGAAGAGCCGGCTTTAGAAAGCCACCTAACTCATCTACTTTCTTCTCCAACTGTTTCGGGAAATCCCGGTTGGCCAAATGCTGCTCTAAGAGCCCAATATGGTGCATACACTGAATCACCTGGAAAAGGGCCTTGACCAATCTAGAATAGGCCTGGAACGATTGTTCCTGGCCTCTTCCAGACTGGGCAACTCTCTTTCCCTGATGCTTCTGTCTTTTTTGAGCCATTTGAAGAATAAGTAGATGAATTTAAAATGAAGAAATGAAATAAATTAAAATGAAATCTAGATATTACCTGTTAGAGAAGATACCTGGTTTGGTTGTAGTCTTCAGCAAAGGTAGAAAATAATCCGTCTGTCTCGACGCGTTTCGCTTGGTTTGGCTTTTTCAAAGAGACTTTGAGGAAAATGATTCCAACTTTGTATGAATGAAAGGTTTTAGCGCGCCGAAGGCGCGCAGGGACGATGTGGGATTTACAAATCCCTTGCGACCCGGTTAGCCTTATTTTATTTCACTTGGATCTTGGATCACACAGGCCTAGCTTTCCTATTGCCTCAAATGGGGTCTGAAGGGGTATGCACGCGGTTAGAATTCCTGGCAGTTTGCATTGGAGTGATAGATTGTCAAAGACCAAACCCTCAACGCCATTAAGACTATTGGAGAGTGGGCTCTATTCGGTTCCAGCTTGGCGATGGTAGAGGTTTGAGTCCCACCATGGTGGCGAGCCAGAATATAATGTTGTGCGATGGCAATTTTAAGGGAAAAAGAAAAAAGAAAACCAAACAGCAACGCCGGTTTGGTAGCGGCCCCGGTATATGACCATAGCGGTTACAAAAAAGGAATGGAGAAAGCTCCAACAGTTTAGTTTGAAAAAACCGGGAGTCATCCATCAAGCCTTCTGGGAGATAGGATGCCGTATGTGATTTGAGGTATCTGGTTATCCTTCGGGAATTCCAAATGACCTCCACCCCCCCCCCCCACCCCCACAAAAAAAAAAAAAAAAAGAAAAAAAAAAAAAAAAAAAAAAAAAGCCCTTAAAAGGGCTGTTTGCTGGCAAGATTGTTTCAATCCTTGCCTTGGTCTTGTTAGGTTTTCTGCACATCTTTGCTTGAGGATTGTTTCAATCCCTCATAGTCTGTCATTCAGTTTGGTCGTGTGTCTGTTGAGATAGAGGAGGTAGAAAAGATAGAGAGCTGGAAATTAGAGCAATTCGGTTTTTAATTTACACCTTTTCCGTCCTTTTGGATGGGGAAGCCAGCATTTTTTCCCCGAGATTTATATCTCAAGGAGGGGAGACCCGGCAGCAGGTGGAGATTTTCCTCGCTGTTTGCAACTCCCACTGGTAACAGAGGCAAGCTTTCGTGCGTATCGTGTCACCCGCAGCCAGTTCTAAATTTAGGTCACAGAATAACTGGCTCACCCCATCACAATGATGTAATCTTTAACCCTTTCGATAGACATGCCCCAGATTATTTAGTTTTCCTATTGAGGACGCGATGCGCATTGAGTTCTATTATTAATTCGCTGTCTTGAAGTCTGTTTAGAGTTTTGCTTTGAAGATCTTTTAAGCGCATTGCTATAGTGTCTATTGTTGCTATCTCGTGAAGTTGTTTTATCGATGTCCACGTGGGCTTGCGTAGAGCCACGCGCAAGGCATGATTTTGGACCCGTTGTAGTTTTTCAATGTTGGTTTTATTCAGGTCACTTGTTATTATGGCCCCATACTCTAATACTGGGCGTATATATGATTTGTAAAGATTGAGGAGAATTTCTTTATTGGCTCCCCAATTTTTACCTCTGATCATTTTCAGGAAATTGATGCGTTTAGTGGCTTTGACGGTGACTGAGTTTATGTGATTGTTTAGATTGAGACTGCTATCCAGGTTGAATCCCAGAAACTTTGCCTCATTACTAGCTTCAAGTTTATGATCGTAAAGCTTAAGCTCAATATTAGGGACAGGCTTTTTCCTTTGTTTTTTATAGAATGTGATTCTTTGTGTTTTCGTGGCATTTAGCTTGATGCGCCACAGAGCGCACCAGTCTTGCAGGTCGCGGATGGTATCCTGCAGGCGGTTTTGTATTATGTTTCCAGACTTACTGGCCGTCCACATTCCTTTGTCGTCTGAGAATTGAGATAGTTCAACATGGTTCTTCCCTAGTTTGTCAATGTCATTCACATATATTATAAATAGAAGCGGGCTGAGAACCGAACCCTGTGGAGTGCCCGCTTCGAGTTTTACCTCGGCTGACACTTCGCGGTTGACTCTCACTTTGATTTTTCGATCAGATAAAAATGATGATATGATCCTTAGAATTTTGGTAGGTAGCCCCATTTTAGCTAGTTTGTATCTCATGCCATTGTGCCAGACAGAGTCAAACGCTTTTTCTACGTCGAGTAATAGCGCGGTTCCTATTTCATTTTGACTGAACGCCGTTTTCATATAATCTACCAGTCTATAAACATGCTCGATTCCCTCTCTTTGGCTCCTGTATGCCCTTTGCCACTTATTGAAAAAGCTGATTGATTCGAGATGGCTGCGGAGTCTAGTCGTGAGAATCCGTTCGAAAATTTTTCCAATACAGCTGAGTAGGCTGATTGGGCGGTAATTAGCTGGGTTGCTCAAATCCTTGTCGGGTTTGGGTATCATGACTCCTGTAGCTACTTTCCAACATTTTGGGAAGTATCCACTAGAGAGACAGCAGTTTAGGAGGTTAGTGAGTCTACCGAAAAAAGTGTTGGGACATTGTTTCAGGATTTTGTATGAGACCTCGTCCCCTCCTGGGGAAGAAGAAGACTTACATTTTTTAATTGTGTTAGCCACTTCTTCTTTGCTTATCGGTTCCGTGAGTTCATGGCCATCCCCGTCCTCGGGCGTTTGGCTGAAGTTGGCATCGTTAAACGTTGTCTTGTTGTCTTGAACAAATTTGTTTACTTTTTCTTTGAACTTGTCATCAAACCTATCGCCCTCATGTGGACGATGATATTTCTTAAGGAGCTCAGCAAAGGCGCTAGCCTTCGCCTTGTCATCCAGGGCCATAGTTCCATCGTTGATCTTTAGTGCCTTACTGTTGGCGTCTTTATGTTTTTGTCCAGTAAGGGTTTTAAAAGTATCCCAAAACTTTTTAGTCTCCCTGAGTCCATTTAGATTTTCCGTTGCTTTTTTCCATCTCACGCGATTGTCGTTTGCTATTGCTTTTTTAACTTCGCCGTGGAGGCGATTATACACGGCTTTAAGTTCGACCTTTTTAGTTGGGAGTTTTTCTGATTTGTATGCTCGGAAGGCCTTTCTTTTTTGTTTTATTATTTGGAGTGTGGTTTCAGTTATTCTGTTGGCCCGCGGTTTAACTGTCTGTTTGGGACAAATCTCATCAAGAGTGTTGTTAATGACTTCACTGAGATTGGTACATGCTTGCTCGAGCTCGCAGGTATTCATTGGGTCGTTTTTGTTTATTTTAACCTGAATTATTTTTCTGAAGAGGTCCCTGTCTATTTTGGATAGATTCCTCCTCCTCATTGTGGGGTATCTTGCGGGTCCGCTGCAACCGTGTAATGTAGCATGAACAGGCAGGTGGTCGCTACCTAAATCATCGTCCCCCACATATATGTCTTGCATTTGATTAGTTAGTGATTTACTGGTTATAATTAGGTCAAGGATGTCGGATTGGTGGAGGGTGTTGTTACTGACGTGAGTAATGTCGTGGTCGTTATTTAATACAAAAAGATCAAATTGTTCGATGATATTGAAGAGAGCGTCGCCATTGGGCTCCGTTTTATTGCATCCGAAAACCTGATGTTTGGCATTGAAATCACCTAAGAAAATACAGTGTTTGTGATTTTTCACAAAGAATTCAAAGACTTTGCTGTCAACTGTTTTTTTCGGTTCATTATAATATGAGATTACGGCAACTTTTTTATGATCTAGTTCAATCTCAGCGGCAATCACCTCTGCGTTGAGATGATCGCTTGATATCGTTTTATATTTTAAGTCCTGCCTTATGAGGAGAGCGACTCCGCCTCCACGTTGTGTGGGACGGTCTCGTCTAATGATGTTGAATCCACTTAGCAAAAATGTCTTACTTGGCTTTAACCATGTTTCGCTGATACCAATTACATCTACGTTGGTGAAGTAATCGGACATCTGTGAGCTTTTGCAGTTAACGCTTCGAGCGTTCCACTGAATTATTTTCAACTTATCCATAAGTGTTCAGTATCTGACGTAATTTTACTAGTTAACGTGTTGTGGGTGTGATTTATATTTTATTTATGGCGGCTTCTATTAGCGAGGAAGAAATTTGAGTTCGATATAATTTGGATGCTGTTTTCCCAACTTCTTTACATATGTCGGAAAGACTGACGTCGAAGTGTTTGTTCATTATATTAAAATTGAACCAGCCATTAGGCTGCACATCGAATGTGGAGAGGTTGAGTTTTCTACGCTGTTGACATTAATAGCTTTGAGTTCTATGTCGGTTTTAACTTTTTTGTAGTGGGGACACCCCCGATAATTGCTTGGGTGTTGCCCGTTACAATTTGGGCATTTCAGTGTTGAAACCTTGCACGACTTTGTTATATGTTTTTCGCCGCATTTCATGCAGCGCAACTCTCCTTTGCATCTGTTCGACATGTGGCCAAATTTCTGGCATTTATGACATTGTGTGGGCTGAGGCAAAACACGATACTCCTCAGTCTCATATTTTTGTCCGTTTATACAAACACCTTTGTTAATGAAGTTAAGTTTTATGGCTCTATTGGGGCATTTTACTTTAATTTTCCACGTAGGGTTGCCTGTAGTCTTAGATATTAGTCTCCCCCACGAGTATCCCGACAGGGCTTCATCAATATCCCCATCATTGATCTTTGTGGGAACCCTTGTGACGACTACGCAGGGGTTTTGCAGCGGTTGATGTGGTTGTTTATTCGTCCGGTGTTTGGCCGTATTATCCTTTTGAGGTTGTTTAGAAAGGGCTCTTACCTTGTCGGCAAAAGATACACCACCGTCAGTGGTGAATGTTGGCGTCGCCGGTATCGTTTCCGTTGCGTTACTGTCTGCCGATTTCCCACCATTGTGGATCTCCGCACTGGTTGTTACTACTGTAACATCCATGGTGTCCGAGGTCTCAACGACAACAACACCCGGGTTATCGGTGTGTGTCGACGCTTTCCGGGTTTTCTTAGCCACTGTTTCTATTTCCAGGGACTCGCCATTTTCCTGGAAGTCTGTATCCAATTTCCTTTTCGGGCGCGGCGTAATCTGATTGACCACATCACAGGTGGGAACAGTAGTTGCCTCTTGCTCTATGAGCGAACGCAACCAGTTGTCTTGACTGGTGGTAACGAGTTCCGAGCCCTGATTTGGTGGTACCTCCAAAGAGATGGCGTGCACAGGTCTCCCCATCTCAGCGGTATTATCTGTAAAGGGCGAAACAGGTGTCGGATTAGTTTTGCCCACCATCCCCTTGCTAGGATTAGTTTTCGAAAACTGCTGAGTTGTATCAACTGGTTTTGAAACACTAGCGATATCCGTAACTGTGTTCGTTTTAAGGCCCAACGAGTTGGACTCCACACCCTTGCCCTTTTGTTTAGAGTTTCCGTTGCTGAGGCACGAACCCAAACCTGAATTATTTCTTCCTTTTCCCTTTTTTCCAGATGCCGACTTATTTTCTTTTTTTGATTCCGTCGAAGCTTTTATTAATTCCATTTTTTCTTTCTCGAACTGTTCTTTTTGAGCCCTAATATCCGAGCGCAAACCCTCTATAGTGTCGTTCAATCTAGCTATCTCTTTTTGAAATCCAGATACCATCGATATTAAATCCATTCCCGAAGTGGGTTCAGTGGTGGAGTTAGTTGCCATGTCACTCTGTTCAGTTATCAGTTATTGTCTAAGTTATCAGCAAATTATTGGTAAAATATTTCGTTGAAGTATATTTAGTTTTAACAGAGAAAAGCAAACAGAAAATAGATAGAGTTAAAGATAAACACTTACAAAATTACACTAGAGTGCACAGAAGTGGTACAGAGAACAATAGGCTTTGTTAATGAATTTAAAATGAAGAAATGAAATAAATTAAAATGAAATCTAGATATTACCTGTTAGAGAAGATACCTGGATTGGTTGTAGTCTTCAGCAAAGGTAGAAAATAATCCGTCTGTCTCGACGCGTTTCGCTTGGTTTGGCTTTTTCAAAGAGACTTTGAGGAAAATGATTCCAACTTTGGGAGGGCATGCATGGTATATATCCATGTGGGCTGGGGGTGTTTTTCACAGCTCAGTACATAATTAAACTCGGTAACAAGCTGACAAATGTCACTCATCTAATTAATTCTTTTCAATCTGAGATGTCCCAAGTTTGTTTTTCACAACTCAGTTTGTGTCGTCCAAACAAATTAGATGAAGCCCTATTGATTGGCTTCCATTGAATTTTAATCAGTCAGTGAGTGGTTTACTTTACTGACCCCATGAAGCCCTATTGGTTGGCTTTGATTTAAGTAAAACCAATCGGGAGCGGTTTGCTTTACTGGCTTCAGAAGTATGTGAAAATAATATTAAAAAATAGTTTGATAAAATATATTGAGACTAAAGAAATAAATGAAAAAATAACGCCAAAGATCATGGTGCCTCACGAATGTTATCAGTTGGAATGAATATCCCCCGACGGAGGTTTATGACGGAAAATATTTTACACCACGTAGAAATTGTGTGTTTTACCTTCTGAACCTCTACATTGTGTGAAAGGTATGAAAAATTAAAAATAAAAATGAAAATAATAATTTAAATAAATGAATCAACCAAATAAATAAATAAATAAACAAATAAATAAATAAATAAATTAAAAATTAAAAATTAAAAATAATAAATAAATAAATATATAAATGAATAAATAATAATTTTATTTAGGAAATACATACACATGATTGAAATTAGAACCTATTTTGTTTTTGGGCATATATGAACTCTGGCACTCGCCTGTGTGTGTTTGAGGTTAAAAAATCGCACTGGCACAGACATTTCATACTGAAACGTTTTTTCCTTTTAATATGCCGCCGAAAAATTGTTTTCATTTTCTGAACCCAGATGGGTTTCAAACATGACAAAAAATTACACAAAATTGTCTTACCAACTTGACGAGGTAACTAGACAAAAGAGTTTGCGTGTTTCGCCTTACCGAGGTACAAAAGACAAAAGAAACCCTTTACCTCGGTTGTTTTCCCAGAACTGTACCGGCAAAACGAGGTTGAAACCGTTAGTCCACACAAAGGACAGGCAATGGGATACCTCGGTATGTAGGGAAAACAAGACTGTTTGTGTGTGTGTGTGTGTGTGTGTGTGTGTGTGTGTGTGTGTGTGTGTGTGTGTGTGTGTGTGTGTGTGTGTGTGTGTGTGTGCGTGTGTGCGTTTGTCTTACCAACTTGACGAGGTAACTAGACAAAAGAGTTTGCGTGTTTCGCCTTACCGAGGTACAAAAGACAAAAGAAACCCTTTACCTCCGTTGTTTTCCCAGAACTGTACCGGCAAAACGAGGTAGAAACCGTTAGTCCACACAAAGGACAGACAATGGGGTACCTCGGTATGTAGGGAAAACAAGACTCTGTGTGTGTGTGTGTGTGTGTGTGTGTGTGTGTGTGTGTGTGTGTGTGTGTGTGTGTGTGTGCGTGTGTGTGTGTGTGTGTGTGTGTGCGTTTGTCTTACCAACTTGACGAGGTAACTAGACAAAAGAGTTTGCGTGTTTCGCCTTACCGAGGTACAAAAGACAAAAGAAACCCTTTACCTCGGTTGTTTTCCCAGAACTGTACCGGCAAAACGAGGTTGAAACCGTTAGTCCACACAAAGGACAGACAATGGGGTACCTCGGTATGTAGGGAAAACAAGACTGTGTGTGTGTGGTGTGTGTGTGTGTGTGTGTGTGTGTGTGTGTGTGTGTGTGTGTGTGTGTGTGTGTGTGTATGTGTGTGTGTGTGTGTGTGTGTGTGTGTGTCCGTCATCTGTTCTCCCTGGGCAGACCAGATGGCCAAGGCTCAGCATTCATTCTCCCTTATTGTCTAATGAATGACTCCCAGCTTTAAAAACACATATTGGTGGGTTTTTTTTTCCTTTTTTGTAATCGTTATGGATAATATGCTGGGGCTGCTCGCAAACCAGTGACTGTTTGGGTTTCTTTTTTTCTAAAAGAACGAATAAACCGCGATATCAGTATTACCATAAATATGCCCACCTCTCTGAGCAAACACAGAGCAAAGTTCTTGTAGTTATGCACAATTCCCCGTCATCTTCCAGTTCGAGGTTCTCAAAGATCTGCCCCCACTACCCAATAAAGCAAATAAAATTATTCAGGTCGCAAGAGATTTAAATCCCCCATCGTCCCTGTGTGCGTTCGGTCCGCTGAAACGTTTCATTCACCACAACAGCCAAGAAGAAATATATCATTTCGGGTTTGCATGTCGGCATTGAAGCACTTATATTGTCATTCTCTTATTCAATACAGTGGATTTTATACAATGGATTTTATATTTCATTATAATTCATTATTAATTATGGATCGGTCTTGTACTTAATATATTTCGACTTTAGGAATAAAGGTAGGTACGCCATATATATTATTGTTCAAAAAAATATTCTGGAAAACCTAATATACAAAAACAAAAATGAACTGGAAAATTATTTTTTATTTTTCAACTCCAATTTTTTTTTTATCAAAAGTGGGAATATTCGGCCTCAAAAGTGGGAACATTCGGCCTCGACTGAGGCCGAATGTTCCCGGAAAAATATCTGGGGGCCGAATGTTCCAATAATTATTTTTTTTCAGATTACCGCTACAGTCACGAATTCATTGTAGAAGTGCAAGAGAACAAAACAATTTGTTTTCAAGTTTGACATTTATATATTATGTTCTTGAAACTGAAAAGTTATGGTCTGTTTTCCATAATTTTTGGTGCTATCTTATTTTATTTTATTTTTTTTTTTGGGGGGGGGGGGGGGGCGGGGGTTATTGGGAGAAACTTGATTACTGCTGTGATTCCAGTATTTGTGAATAGAATACAGTTTTAATAAGCCATTAGACAGGATACAGAACGAGCTGAGATGAGCAGTGGTATAACTACACAATATTTTTTTATATCTCTATATTTTGACCATATTTTTATTTGGTAATACAACATTTGTGAGCGGCATTAAAAGTTTGTAGTATCTCCAACGGAGAGAAGTCCTCTCATTGGGGTGATTTAGTGGTAGTCGACTTGTTGTATCCAGCGTTTTCTGTCACACAAACTTTTCCCTGAAATCTATGCCATTTCCCTGAAAATCAACCTCCATTTCCTTGAAAATGTTTTTGGGAGGTTAACATGTCTGGCACCGAACGACACTTGAAAGTAAAATATTTAGCCAAAGATGTATGTTATAATGTTATAATCTAAAATCAATTGGGTTAAATATCAACTCAAGTCAACTGGGTTGAGAGAATATGAACCCTGTCTCGTATCTCCATTAGGCCAAGCGTAACTATCTAACAATCATAAAGATTTTGGCCTGAAAACCACGAGAAACGGTACGTATCACATAATGTGTTCCGATTCCGTATCATATAGACGACTCATTCTGATTCCGTATCATATAGATGACTCGTTTCCGATAGCGCTACGGGCTATAATAACAGGCGCATGGATACAGTGATCGACCGAACAATATGTCCCAAAAATGTTTTAAAATAATTTAACCCTTTACCTAACATGAAAAGCAGAAGACACTTGCAAAAAAAATTCTTGAATAACTAATTTTTTTCATTTTTTGTCTCAAAAACAAAGGTTATGATCACTCATTGGAACGAGCTCGGAGTCATAACCTATGTTTTTGAGACAAAAAATGAAAAAATAATGGAAACTAATTGGCGATTTTAGAATGGCATTGGCCAGTTTTACCGGTACGTTGGGTAAAGGGTTAAGATTTAATCTGTTTATGTGACAGAATTGTTAGATAAATGAATTATAATGATAATGTGCATGTCCTGTGATTTGTATCAGATTCTCGGTGGTGTCCAAAAATGGGATCACAACTCGCCGGCGAAGCCGGCTCGTTGAAATCCCATTCTGGACAGCACCTCGAATCTGATACAAATCACAGGACGTGCACATTATCATAATAATCTGTATAGATCATTCTTTGGGGGGTTCAAGAGGACCAGTTGCCAAGGCCATTGAGGCAGAAAAACGACAAAAATTAGAGGTAAAAATGAACAAATTTCATCTAATCTATAATGTTTCTTTTTCTGTTCTCATTGTCACATGTTCTCACTTATTGGCTCGTCCAGTGCAAGAGCCAACAAGACAGTCAACGACATCCATATCCTCCGCCGACTTTTATGTGTTAATAGGAATAATTTCATTATCGACCTGTTCAGCGACTGTTTCGTGCTCCCGTGTTAGGCAAGGCACTTCACCCCGATTGCCTACATGGGGGCGTACTGCACGTCGAAGGTGCGCATGTCTTCAACCAATCTAACCCTGCCTGTACCGCAATGCAGAGATCAGAGTTACGATGTTGGAGAGCTGACAGCTGCTCTTCGTTGCTCGGTGGTTTTCTCCGGGTACTCCGGCTTCCTCCACCCGTAAAACTGTCACGGTCTCGATTAGCCATTGTGCATGAGTATGTGACCTTAAACCCCAATAAATAAATAAATTATCGACCTGGACATGTATTCATACCCAATAATGTCACTCACCAAAATAACATTTAGTTTCTTTAATCGCAACTGAAGATATGATCCAAAAACATGCAATTTTGCTAATTCAAAGTTGACACGGGCTCTATAACCCTGGAAAAATTATTCGAATCCATACTTCCTTTCCATATGCACATGTACGCACTATACTCATACTGCACGCCAAGTTTTGTAAAAATCCAATGAAAAATGCAGGAGTGCACAAGCCTTTGAAAGTGATGGAAATATTTTTATTTCCAAGGTCCGTAACCATGCAAAATTCGTCGCATCAAAACTTCTTGACCACATGCACATCTACACTTAATACTGATACTTCACATCAAGTTTCGTAGAAATCCAATAAAAAATGTGGGAGGAATTAAGCGGACAAGCCTTTGTGATAGAAATTTTGCTATTTCCAAGGGCCGTAAGCACGCAAAATTCGTTGCATCGAAAATTCCTGAAAGCATGCACATCTACACTTGATATTGATACTTCAAATCAAGTTTCATAAAAATCCAATAAAATATGTAGAAGGAGTTAAGCGGACAAGCCTTTGTGATGGAAATGTTTCTATTTCCAATACCATACAAGAAATTGCCGCATCGAAAATTCCTGACCATATGCACATCTATACTTGATACTGATACTTGAGACCAAGTTTCGTAAAAATCCAATAAAAATTATAGGATAAGTTAAGCGGATATGCCTTTGTAATGGACATTCTTCTATTTCCAAGGGCCGTAACCACGAAAAACATCGTCGCATTCAAAATTCCTGGCCACATGCATATCTATACTTGATACTGATACTTCAGACCAAGTTTTGTAAAAATCCAATGAAAAATGTTGGAAAAGTTAAGCGGACAAGCCTTTGTGATGGAAATTTTTCTATTTCCAAGGGCCGTAACCATGGAAAAAAATGTTGCATCGAAAATTCCTGACCACATGCACATCTACCCTTGATAATTATACTTCAGACCAAGTTTTATTATAATCCAATAAAAATGTAGGAGGAATTGAGAGAACAAGCCTTTGTGTTGGACATTTTGCTGTTTCTGAGGGCCATAACCACGCAAAAATCGTCGCATCGAAAATTCCTGACCACATGCACATGGACTGATGGACTGACGGAGGAGAACCTTTTCAGTATCCCCCTCCTGACTTAATCAGCGGAGGAAAATAAGGTGGGAAATGTGACAATGAGAACTCAATGTATTCATCCCATGCGTTTACAAGGTAATAAAAATCATCCCCAGGAAATTTTTTATTAATGAAGCACCGGGTTGTATCCCGTGCTTCATTAAATACATTTTTGATGATTACTTCTATAATTAGTGTCCACGGAAATGTTGTCCACCCATGGAAGGTGACTGGTCCACAGCGGTCATACTGTATGAGTCTATGGGAGCCACTTGTCTAGTTTCCTCACAGTCAGATGGATTGATCAGTTTATGCACAAACACAATAAACGCATTAGACCAGTTTTTGCTCGCGGTTCAGTTTTCCAGTTTGTCCCCAAAAACCAGAACTAAATTGGAAAACTTAGAAATGCCCAGCTCTGTGGGATTAGACGATAGAAAGAAGCAGTAGATAGCCAGGAAGAGAAATTATTAAAGCAGAAACTACTGTACGTAAAGGGAGAAGTATACTGAAAACCCTGCAGATCATCAGTAGAACATTTTCCAACTAACCAGGTGTTTCTGGAACGGCTTTGTTAATTAATATCTATAAAACTAAAGGTATTTGTAACAGGTGCTTGTGGATCAGAAATAAGTAACTTTAATAGAAACTGTATTCTTAATTTAAGCAGTAAACAACACAGCAGTATGAATTATATTTTTTCTTCTATTTATTTAAATGAACTGTACATATATACACATTCAAATATTTTGGCCCTTTGAGGTGATTCGATCTGCTTCACAATACAGCGTAGAATTAGGAGAGCACCACGGTGTGGGGATATCAACAGGTGTGACAGAGGTATGAATAGTGCAGTGTCACAAGACATGTTATTCCCACTACAATTCCCATTTTCCATATTTGGTCAGACTGCCTTGTTGTTTTCCTGGAAACGTTCAGCTGGAATACCCATGTCACAACTCCGGAATGTCACCAGTAACACATGACAATAGAAGGATTGGTCTAGTCTGCAGAAAACTGCCATTCTGCAGCCTGCAAGACTGAGTCAGCTTGGAGGCAACAAATGGTAAAGTTCAACAACCAAGGAAAGCCCAGTATTAACATTAATATATCAGCACAGAACTTAATTACACTTATAGAAATAGCTCACGAGGCTATACATGGTATCAATCAACTCAGCTACTTGTACCTAGCTTGGAAACCATATGAGAATATTATACCTCGCGTCACTTCCTTGCACTCTGATTGGCTGACAGGTGATACCCTATTTCGCGTAGTTGTCCAGCACAGAGCTGAAGGGTTACTACATGCGGGCATTATATGTTTTCTATTTTTAGCACGGACACTGTATGCATTTTCTGGTTATAAAAACGTGCAAAGCAACAATTTATCCAAAATGGTGGCAGAAAATCCCGGCCACCAATTAGACAATTCGATTTACATAAAAAATATACACTTCATTTTTTTTAGTGTCACAAGAATAGCCGCAAAGTTTTCCGAGGTGATACGTTCCGATAAATAGAGATTATAACCATAATGTGGATGTACAAAATATGTATCCAAGTCGAGCTCCGGGTTGTAAGGGCAGATCACGACGAGTCGAAGACGAGTCGTGATCTACCCTTCGAACCCGGTGTGAGACATTGACAGAGGCGAGGAATAGTATCATTGTGTCGAACAATTATCAATATCCACACATCATTCTCATTTCTCCTTTATTGTTTAAAATAAAAAACGTCATTACATGTTTACAATTTCGATTGTAGATTATTTGGTTAATTCGCATTTTCGTGTTTTTCGATATAATATAAGGACTAGTGCATGGCTTGTCGTTGACTATGCCCATATAATGCCCAGTGAGGTGATGTAGTTCCCTCCGCTTCGCGTCGGGAACTACACAACCTCACTGGACACTATATGGGCATAGTCAACTCCAAGTCATGCACTATTCCTTAATTAGTTTAATTGGTGAAAGATATTCTTGTTTCAGCTTAAAATTCCAATTATGCTGCCATAGTCATATATCCGGATGTGTGTGCGTGCGTCCAGAATAACTAAAGTTTGGGTCATCAAGTCAAAACCAGATTTGGTGTATATGTCCGTTACCCCATTGATTAGGGGAATTCCAAATATGGTCTGGATTCGATCATTTTTGTTGGAGTTATGCCCCTTTTTGATGCTTTTACGCCCAATTTCGTAACTTTGAAAATTTGGTGTCTGGATGATAACTTCAATTTGAGTTAGTGAATCAGTTTTGTACACAGGGTTGTCTCAAGAATACGCAGGTCAAGTTCGAATGTAGGTTCTGTTCGACCATTTTTTGCTGAGTTATGGCGCTTTTTCCATTTTTTTTTTACTTTAAAAATTGGATGTCCGGTTGAGTAACTTTAGTTTGAGTTATTGAATCAACACCACATTTTGTACACAGGTTTATATCATACGCAGGTCAAGTTTGAAGTTGGGTTCAGTCCAACCAATTTTGGCTGAGTTATGCTCCTTTTAGCTCACCTGACTGCAAGTCAGTGTGACCTGTTGCCATCACTTGGCGTCCATCATCCATCGTCTGCCGTCCGTTAACTTTTGGAAGCTTGTCTTCTTCTTCACAACCATTAAGCCAAATTCAAACATATATTGCACAGACCATCTATGGAGTTTACCCTTTCTATTTTGTTCAAATGAAGCAGCTGCCATCTTCGAGCTCTGGTTAATGCCTGGACGAAAGCCTAAAAATCTTTAAAAATCTTCTCATGAACCTCTAGACAGAATGCCTTGATATTTGGTATGGAACATCCCTTGGTGTTGAAGATTTGTTCACGGGAAGTTGGTAGGTCAATATTTGGGCTCTCTGTGGGGGCATATCTATTTTGGGCTGCGCCCAAAATTAGCATTTCAAGAACCGGTGAGCCGATTGGAAACAAATTTGGCATGTAGTATAAGTGGGGCACAAGTAATTTAATTGATGCCCCCCAAAAAATTTTTACAGCCCCGTGGGAACTCCAGGGGCTAAAAATAGGAAAAAATTAAAACGCTCATATTTCCCAAACCACCAGGAACAGGGAACTGTTAACTGATATGAAGCATCCTTAGGACCACTAGAATGGAATCGTAAAAAATGCCATCATTTGTGTCAGGCTATCTTGTACGGGGCATCAAAAAATTCTGAGTCAGCATATTTGCAAATATTGAAAACATTTTTTTCTTCAGACTGATCATAATCTTTTGATAATTGGTATACAGCAACCATAGGGGGGTCAGATACAAGTGTGTTCAAATTAAACCCCCCCAGTTAATATTTGGGGTCAATAGAGGGGCACGTTTTTCAAATCAAGTTCTTGGGTGGATATTTATGCTCCCTGTGGAAGCCCGAATTGTAAAATGGTACCATATGAGGGAATTTCTTTAACAACCTTCTTTTTCACATCCACCAGTCAGAATATTTTCATATTTGATATACAACATATCTTGGGGTGGGAATGGGGAGGGGGGTCAGATTCAAGTTTGTTCAAATAGGGCCCTTGTGTTAATATTTGGGCTCTTTATTGGGACCCATAGTTTAACTGAGTGGAATGTCAGACAATTTCTTGAAAAATCTTCTTCTTTGGATCCACCAGGGGGGTCAGATCCATATCTAGGGGGTCAGATTCAAGTTTGTTCAAATTGAGAAAATGAGTGACTGGTTTAATATTTCGGCTCCCTATGGGAGCCCAAATATGAACTTGGTGCAATATGGGGAATAATCTTTAAAAATCTTCTTCTTCAGATCCACCAGTCAGATTGTTTTGATATTTGGTATACAACATCTCGGGGGAGGGGGGGGGGGGGGGGTCCCAGATTCAAGTTTGTTCAAATCGGATCCCGAGGTTGATATTTGGGCTCTTTATTGAAGCCTAAATTTGAACTTAGTGCAACATGAGAAAATTTGTTTTAAAATCTTCTTCAAATCCACCAGTCAGAATCCTTTCATATTTGGTATACAACATCTCTAGGGTGGTCTGATTCAAGTTTGTTCAAACCGAGAGTCCCTCGGTCAATATTTGGTCTCCCCGTGGTCCCAATTTTAACTTAGTGCAATATGGGGAATGGTGTTTTAAAATCTTCTTCAGATCCACCAGTCAGAATATTTTCAAATGTTTTGTGTGACATCTCTAGGGGTGTTAAATTGAGTCCCTGTGTTAATATTTGGGCTCCGTATGCAGGTCATTTACTGATATCTTTTGACAACTTGGGCCAGGTGAGCATTTTAGGCTAACTTGAGCCTCTGGTTTTCATTTTTTCGACTTTGAAAATTAGTTGTCTGGAAATATGTCCAATGCAAGAACTTGCCGTTGAAAGATATAACCCACGCCTGGCAGTGCACTTGTTCTGTTCAGAATTTGACACAGGCTCTTGGGCCACCAGTCTAATTCTGTGGGAAATCCAACACAGTTATGGCCAGGAACCAGACTAGCCATCAAATATGTCATCCCGTATTTTTAGGTTCACACATCAGGAATATTTCAGTTGGTTGGAAAAGTGGACTTTAATTTTCTGTGAGTGAAAGCTAGAAATGTTGCTCAATCTAGGCTTGATTTGATCAACTTTTTGATGGCATTACAATCAGCAATAACGACCATGCACAGCCTTAGTGTTATGATTATAGTGAGTAGTTCCAATGGAATGAAATAAAAATTGTCGTCAGTTGTATCATAGTGTACTGAAGAGGGAACATCTACAAACATTTTAAAAAATCTCCTGAATCACTGATCAGAATCTTTTCATATTTATATGTAATATACAACATCCATAGGGGAGGGGGTGGGGCAGATAGCTGCTTGTTAAAATTAAGCCCCACGGTTCATATTTGGGAATACAGGAGCCCAAATTTTAACTTGGTGCAATATGAGAAGTACTGTTTAACCCTTTACCTAACATGAAAAGCAGACGACACTTGCAAAAAATATTCTTGAATAACTAATTTTTTTCATTTTTTGTCTCAAAAACATAGGTTATGACCCCTCATTGGAACGAGCTCGACGAGCTCGTTCCAATGAGGGGTCATAACCTATGTTTTTGAGACAAAAAATGAAAAAAATAATGAAAATTAATTGGCGAGTTTGGAGAATAGCGCTGGCCGGTTTTGGCCGTTACGTTGGGTAAAGGGTTAAAGAATCTTCTCCAAAACCACCAGTCAGAATCTTTGTGAACGTTTCGAATACAACATCGTTACAGGGAGCAGAATCGAGTTTGTTCAAATCAAGTTCCCGGGGTAATACTTTAACTTAATGCAGTATGGGGAGTAATCTTTAAAATGTTTCTATTGGAGCCCAAATTTTAACTCCCTCCAAAATGAGGAATAATATTTAACCCTTTGCCTAACACGAAAAGCAGACGACACTTGCAAACAAAATTCTTGAATAACTAATTTTTAGCTCACCAAAGGGACCTTAACTTTTCACTTGCCGTCCGCCATCCGTCATCGTCGTCCGTCGTGAACTTTACATTATCGGCTTTTCCTCGCAAACTAAAGGACCAAATTGAATCAAATCTGGTGTGTCCCCTATCATATGTCAATTCCAGTTTGTTCAAATAAACTTGCCGCACCCACAGGGGGCACCACAAGGGCATAACTCTAATAACACCCATAAATTTGTTTCCAAAATTCAAAAAAATCTTCAGAACCTCTAGTCAGAATCGTTTCATATTTGGTATACAACGTCTGTGGGAGGGGGGTGGGAGGGGGTGGGAGGGTCAAATTTAAGTTTGTTCAAATCGAGTCCCAGGTTGAAGATTTGGGCTCTCTATTGGAGCCCGAATTTTAACTTAGTGCAATATGTGGAATATTCTTTAAAAATCTTCTTCTTCAGATCCACCAGTTGAAATATTTTGATATTTGGTATACAACATCTCTAGGGGGGTCAGATTCAAGTTTGTTCAAATTGGGTCTCCGAGTTAATATTTGGGCTCTCTTTTGGAGCACAAATTTTAACTTAGTGCAATATGAGGAAATTTCTTTGAATATCTTCTTCTTCAAGATCCACCAGTCGGAATCCTTTCATATTTGGAATACAACATCTCTAGGGGGTTCAGATTCAAGTTTGTTCAAATCAGGTTCCTGGGTTAATATTTGGGCTCCCTATTAGAGCCCAAAGTTTAACTTAGTGCAGTTTGAGGAATGTTCTTTAAAATTCTTCGTCTTCAGAGCCACCAGTCAGAATCTCTTAATATTTGGTATACAACACCTCAAAGGGGTCAGATTCATGTGTGTTCAAATTGAGTTCCTGGGTTAATATGTGGGCTCTCTATTGGAGCCTGAATTTTAACTTAGTGCAATATGAGGACATTTCTTTTAAAAATTTTCTTCTTCAGATCCACCAGTTGAAATCTTTTGGTATTTGATATACAACATCTTTAGTGGGGGTCAGGTTCAAGTTTGCTCAAAGGGTCCCTGGGTTAATATTGGGGCTCCCTATTGGAGCCCAGAGTTTAACTTAGTACAATATGAGGAATGTTCTTTAAAAATCTTCTTCTTCAGATCCACCAGTCAGAATCTTTTCCTATTTGGTATGCAACATCTCTGGGGGGTTAGATTCCAGGTTTTCAAATAGGGTCCCTGAGTTAATATATGGGCTCTCTATTGGCACTCAAATTTTAACTTAGAGCAATATGAGGACATTTCATTTAAAAGTCTTCTACTTCAGATCCCCCAGTCAGACTCCTTTCATATATGGTAAACAACATGTCTAGGGGGCTCAGATTCAGGTTTGTTCAAATCGTCTCCCTGGGTTTATATTTGGGCTCCCTAGGGGAGCCTGAATTTTAACTTAGTCAATATGAGGGTATTTCTTTAAAAATCTACTTCTTCAGATCCACCAATCAGAACCATTTCATATTTGGCATACAGCATCTCTAGGTGTGTCGGATTCACATTTGTTCAAATCGAGTCCCTTGGTTTATATTTGGGCTCCCTATGATCTACCATAGGGATCCACTATTCAGCATTTGGTATATTTGGTATACAGCATCCTTAGGAAGGTCAGATCTAAGTTTGTTCAAACCATAAAAACATTTGTCAATAGGTCAAAATGTTTTGATATTCTGTATGGAGCATCCTTAATGAGGTCAGATTCGGGGCGCGGTGGCTCAGTAGGTAGAGGTGTTGGCTGCAAGGCGAGATGTCCTCAGTTCGAATCCCACCTGCGGCAACCGCGTTGTGTCCTTGGGCAAGACACTTCACCCCCATTGCCCATGTGGGGGCACGGTGGCGTTGTGTACTAAGATGTACTGCACGTCTTCAACCAATGCTAACCCTGCTTGTATGGTATGGAGCTGGTATGTTGGGGAGCTGACAGTTGCTCGCCGTTGCTCGGTGGTTCTCTCCGGGTACTCCGGCTTCCTCCACCTGTAAAACTGTCATGGTCATGATTAGCCGATGTGCAGAAATATGTGACCTTAAACACCAATAAATAAATAAATAAATAAATGAGGTCAGATTCAAGTTCGTTCAAATCAAATTGCGGAGTTAATGTTTCAGAATCTGAAATTTAAACCTCTGCACTCTGATGTCAAAATGACAAAGTTTTCAGCAGCAAATATGTCCCATTATGCAGTTTGAAATTTAATCAAATATACATTGTTTGACAGCACAGTGAGCCCAAATTTTAGCTTAGTGCAAAATGAGGGAATTTCTTAAAAACCTTCGTCTTTAGACCCATCAGTCCAAAAGCTTTCATATTTGGTATACAGCATCTCCATGTGGGTCAGATTCAAGTTTTTTTCACATCAGGCCCCTGGGGTAATATTTGGGGTCTCTGTTGGAGGGGGGTGACTGCAGTGACATAACAAACCTTGAAAGGTTGGCAGTGCTTGTCTACAGCTGATAGGATTGGACGCAGTCAGGAAGACCTATGATAATAATCATGTGACATAGACACTAGAGTTATGAATAATTTCATGACTTCATTCTTCTGTAGTGTTGATGAACCATGACTTACTGAATATGACCTAAAATACTTCTTGGAAATACTTTGTCAGGTGAGCGATTAATGCTCCTTGTGGCCTCTTGTAACTAAAGGTGTGGTAAATGGCCTTGTGTTTAAAACTGTATGCAATTACAAAAGTTCATGCATGTTGTTTTAAGCAAAAGCGTGCACTCGCCTCGAAAGCCGACCTGAACTGAAAAAAAATAAGGAGAGCTGCAAATGTCCACCAAGAACTTCTCAATAAACTAAAGGACACTAAAAATCTGCAGTCATGAAATGTAATGGAAACATACCAAGACTTTTCAACCCTGGACCATTTTCCAGACTTTCCAGGCCTGGCATTTTCAAGAGAGTGATTTATTCGCTCGCCTACTGCTCGCCTTGAAAAGGGAGAAAATTAGCCCTCCTAGTCATAGAAAATAAAGATTTCCATAACAGCCTTTTCCTAAAGCCCATATATTTTCAGATCTCTGCTATGCTAGTGATCTCTGTAAGATGAACACACTGCCCCTCTCAGACCCCCGGGACTTGCCGAGACCCAGAGGTGTGGGAGTGGCAGTATAGCCGTCTCATGGAGATTACCTTGTTATCAGCACCAAATATAATCCACAAAGCCCACTGGGCACCATTCATTAATCGTAAAACTTCATTTTGCCACTTTTAGCTTTTGTAAGCTTGAGGAGAGCTAATTGTTAACCTATAGGCCACGCGAGGGGAGTGATTTTTAGCCCTCCTGCATTTTGAAGAATGTCAGGCCTAATATTTCAGAATATTTGGAATTTAATCATAAAGACAGGATAGACCATATGACAGACCTTTATATTACCCTAAATTCAAGACAGTAAAGGCTGTGCCCAAATTAGGAGATGGCCACCAACAGTTTGTTGTAACATTCTAAAATAAAGATATGTGTTATGAAATACTTTTGCAAAATAGGTCTTAGAAAGTCCTGTAATATTCTATTTGTATGTATATTGACTAATCATATAGTTTCTCATATTTCGGGCAAATTGTTCACTTGAATATGATGAGCCCAAATTAGGTGAATATAAAGGCCTGAGTAGTATGTCATGTACCTTTCACCCCTATTCGGCAGGACCCCGCTGCAGGACCCCGGAAGTGACGTCATGTCACATGACCTAGTGGCGCCATGTTGTGTTGTCATGGTAACCCGCGTGAGCGGCCATGTTGTGACGTCATCTCCATAGTGATACGTGGTGTTAGTGCGCATGCGCAGCGCGTGTTGTTAGGGTGATACGTGTTTCCGTCGTCCATTTTGTATACTGGAGGCTGCCATCTTGGTTTCTATGGTAGCACGTGATTGCTAGGTTACCTAAGGCCTACAATATGACAGGGGTATGTTTTGGGGGTATGTTCGATTGAATCGGAGTATTTTCTGGAACGACTTCCCTGGATAATTACCGACAACCCGACAACTTGTATTATTTCGAATTCTTTCAGAAGTCTCTGCTTCTATCTATATATGCAATAGTTATCGTTTATCTGGCCATATTCCTTTATTCTAGAGTATACTCCAGTAGTGTAGAAGAGCCTATTAGTTGGAACAGTTTACCTTATTATTGCTATATTTAGCAATTTCTGGTCTATTCTTGTTAGTTCTGACCCTATTCCAAGTACTCTTGTTGTTTCATTTATATAACTAACCAATCAGATTGCTTGATTTCCCATAATCTGTATGCAGGGTTATCTCCCTTGTGTATAACAAAATCCTATATCCAATGGCACCCCAATTTTAGCACCCCTTTTTTGAAAACACCCGTGGCTATGGAATCCCTTTTTTGTCATATGTGCTTATGTGAAAAGGCACAATGTGACACAATATGCCCTATCACATAGGCACATGCTTTATGTGCCGATATGTGCTTATGTGACAAGGCACAATGTGACACAAAATGCCCTATCACATAGGCACATACGGGTATTTGAGGATACCTATGGCCTGGTATTGTATTATTTGAGGATACCTATCGAGGATACCTACTGGAGAATCCCTTTTTGTCATATGTGCTTATGTGAAAAGTCACAATGTGACACAATATGCCCTATCACATAGACACATACGGGTATTTGAGGATACCTATGGCCTGGTATTGTATTATTTGAGGATACCTATCGAGGGTACCTACTGGAGAATCCCTTTTTGTCATATGTGCTTATGTGAAAAGTCACAATGTGACACAATATGCCCTATCACATAGACACATACGGGTATTTGAGGATACCTATGGCCTGGTATTGTATTATTTGAGGATACCTATCGAGGATACCTACTGGAGAATCCCTTTTTGTCATATGTGCTTATGTGAAAAGTCACAATGTGACTCAATATGACCTATCACAATTAAAAATCCCTCATTGAGGTCTAATTTACTACGACTCTTATCCTCATTTCAGAAAAAAGGGGTGCCGAAGGCCATATGCTTTTCAAAAAAGGGGTGCCGAAATTGGGGTGCCGGGGATATTGCCATTGATATAGGTTTTTGTTATACAGAAGGGAGATAACTCTGTACAATTAAGTACAGGTTATGGGAAATCAAGCAATCTAATTGGTTAATTATAATTTATATAAATGATCTAGATAAATGAAACAACAAGAGTACTCGGAATAAGGTAGGAACTACTGGTATTACGTACCACCTTACCAGTAACAGGATGATACAAAGCATTTGGTAGGTTAATACTATCAACGGTTAGGATGGGATCTATAGGGGAATATACCAACCATATTCTGCTGCCGTTCTGTATTACCAGGCATTGACCCCACCCAGAATACCGCTCAATAATATGAAGCACCTGGTGGATCAGTAGTACCAAGGGCCAGCAAGAGGCCTACAGGGATATGTACAGCCTGTGCTATACTACCGTTTTAAACTACCAAGCATTACCCCCGCCCCCACAAAATCACTAGGTCTACCATAGCGTACTACATATACCAGCCATATAATAAAACAAAGCAATCGGTTGGTTAATAGTACCAAGCACTAACAGGGGCCTATAGGTGTATATACCGCCATACTATAGTGCCGTTCTAAACTACCAGGCAGTACCCCTACCCACAATACCCCTATGCCTAGCATTGCATACTACCTATACCAGTCATAGGATAACATAATGCATCAGGTGGATTAATAGTACTAAGGGCCAGCAAGAGACCTATAGGGATATGTACAGCCTATATAGTATCCTCAGATAACTATCCTATAAAGGTATCCTCGATAGGTATCCTCAATAGGTATCCTCAAATAATACAATACCAGGCCATAGGTATCCTCAAATAACCGTATGTGTCTATGTGATAGGGCATATTGTGTCACATTGTGACTTTTCACATAAGCACATATGACAAAAAGGGATTCTCCAGTAGGTATCCTCGATAGGTATCCTCAAATAATACAATACCAGGCCATAGGTATCTTCAAATACCCGTATGTGTCTATGTGATAGGGCATATTGTGTCACATTGTGACTTTTCACATAAGCACATATGACAAAAAGGAATTCTCCAGTAGGTATCCTCGATAGGTATCCTCAAATAATACAATACCAGGCCATAGGTATCCTCAAATACCCGTATGTGTCTATGTGATAGGGCATATTGTGTCACATTGTGACATTTCACATAAGCACATATGAAAAAAGGGATTCTCCAGTAGGTGTCCACGATAGGTATCCTCAAATAATACAATACCAGGCCATAGGTATCCTCAAATACCCGTATGTGCCTATGTGATAGGGCATTTTGTGTCACATTGTGCCTTGTCACATAAGCACATATCGGCACATAAAGCAGGTGCCTATGTGATAGGGCATATTGTGTCACATTGTGCCTTTTCACATAAGCACATATGACAAAACAGGGATTCCATAGCAACAGGTGTTTTCAAAAAAGGGGTGCTAAAATTGGGGTGCCATTGGATATAGGATTTTGCTATACACAAGGGAGATAACCCTGCATACAGATTATGGGAAATCAAGCAATCTGATTGGTTAGTTATATAAATGAAACAACAAGAGTACTTGGAATAGGGTCAGAACTAACAAGAATAGACCAGAAATTGCTAAATATAGCAATAATAAGGTAAACTGTTCCAACTAATAGGCTCTTCTACACTACTGGAGTATACTCTAGAATAAAGGAATATGGCCAGATAAACGATAACTATTGCATATATAGATAGAAGCAGAGACTTCTGAAAGAATTCGAAATAATACAAGTTGTCGGGTTGTTTGTGGTAATTATCCAGGGAAGTCGTTCCAGAAAATACTCCGATTCAATCGAACATGCCCCCAAAACATACCCCTGTCATATTGTAGGCCGTAGGTAACATAGCAATCACGTGCTACCATAGAAACCAAGATGGCAGCCTCCAGTATACAAAATGGACGACGGAAACACATATCACCCTAACAACACGCGCTGCCCATGCGCACTAACACCACGTATCACTATGGAGATGACGTCACAACATGGCCGCTCACGCGGGTTACCATGACAACACAACATGGCGCCACTAGGTCGCGTGACATGACGTCACTTCCGGGGTCCTGCACCGGGGTCCTGCCGAATAGGGGTGAAAGGTACATGACATACTACTGGTCTGCCATTAAGTGAGGAAGTTAATAGAGAATTATTCAATGGAGATCGTGGACTTAGTCACGCGGAAGTGGGCACACACCAGGGTAAAAAAATCATCAGAGTGGATTGTAACCTGAATAGGCGAGAGGGGATTCAAAGCAAAGAGATCTTTAGGGGGGGGGGGGGAGGGGGTATGATAAAGAGAAGCCAGGTTTTGAAGACTACCTTGATGGCACCTTTGGTGGGTCCTTGTTGTTCAAGATCGCGGTCAATGTATCTTGGGGGAAAAACTGGGAAAGACAATGAAAAGAGGTGCCAAATGTGTAATTTAGACATAGTGGAGACACTGGAATACTTTCTATTAGAATTTCCAAAATACCAATCTAACAGAATAAGATTCACCGGGATCATGGTGGTAAAGTGGGATGGGAGAATGAAGGATATGTTGTTTGTGAGTGACACAAAGGAGAGGGTCTCTATACTAAATTAATTATCGGAGACGTTGGGAAGAATGGGGTACGGGATGTCATCGAGCAGTTTGTCAAGTGTTGGGAGGAGCGAAGAGGGGTGGGGATAAGGAGGCATTTGGGAGAACATGGTTAATAAATGCCTTCTCACCTGAGAACTGCGGCAAATCAACTGCCAGCCAAAGTGTTATTATATGTCAAATATACCAGGGTACCTGTTCTCAGACTGCCAAGTTCATCAGCTGAAGACGTTTTAAGAGTAACAATTTCCTGTTGTCGTTTTTAACCCTTAGAACACAAGCGACCACTTTACCGGTCCAGGAACTATACGTAACTAAATCGAGTTATTTGTGTGCAAAGCACACAATGGTGTATCCCCGCATTTCCTTAGCAACACCTTAGCATAGTTTTAACGTTTCAAATTGATACCCAAGGAGCCTGTCGATGAAAACTGATTTTCTAACGATAAAAGTGGTTCCACTGGAACCACCTGGGGCCAAATCAAAATTCCAAAACCTTCATGCACATTTAGAGAAGCTACCTGAACACATTAGCATAGTTTAAATGTTTCGAATTAAATACCCTAGGAGCCTTTCGATGAAACCTGATTTTCTAACGATAAAAGTGGTTCCAATAAAACCACCTGGGGCCAAATCAAAATTTCGAAACCTTCATGCACATCTAGAGATGTTACCTGACCACATTAGCATAGTTTAAGCATTTCAAATTAAATACCCTAGGAGCCTTTCGTTGAAAACTGATTTTCTAACAATAAAGGTGGTTCCACTGGAACCACCTGGGACCAAATCAAAATTCCGAAACCTTCATGCACATCTAGAGATGTTACCTGAACACATTAGCATAGTTTATATGTTTTGAATTAAATACCCTAAGAGCCTTTCGATGAAAATTGATTTTCTAACAATAAAAGTGGTACCACTGGAACCACCTGGGGCAAAATCAAAATTCCGAAACCTTCATGCACATCAAGAGATGTTATCTGAACACATTAGCATAGTTTAAACATTTCGAATTAAATACCCTAGGAACCTTTCGATTAAAACTGATTTTCCAACGATAAAAGTGGTTGAACCACCTGGGGCCAAATCAAAATTCCGAACCCTTCATGCACATCTAGAGATGTTACCTGAACACATTAGCATAGTTTAAACGTTTCGAATTAAATACCCAAGGAGCCTTTCAATGAAAACTGATTTTCTAACGATAAAAGTCGTTCCATTGGAACAACCTGGGGCCAAATCAAAATTCCGAAACATTCATGTACATCTAGAGATGTTACCTGAACACATTAGCATTGTTAAGACATTTCGAATTAAATACCCTAGGAGCCTTTCAAATGAAAACTGATTTTCTAACGATAAATGTGGCTCCACTGGAACCACCTGAGGCAAAATCAAAATTCCGAAATCTTCATGCACATCTAGAGTTGCTACCTGAACACATTTGCATAGTTTAAACGTTTCGAATTACATACCCTAGGAGCCTTTCGATGAAAACTGATTTTCTAATGATAAAAGTGGTTCCACTGGAACCACCTGGGGCCAAATCAAAATTTCGAAACCTTCATGCCATCTAGAGATGCTACCTGAACACATTAGCATAGTTTGAGCATTTCAAATTAAATACCCTAGGAGCCTTTTCATGAAAACTGATTTTCTAACGATAAAAGTGGTTCCACTAGAACCAGCGGGGGAAAAATCAAAATTCCGAAACCTTCATGCACATCTAGAGATGTTACCTGAACACATTAGCATAGTTTAAGCCTTTCGAATTAAATACCCTAGGAGTCTTTCAGTGTGTGACGTACGGACGGACGGACGGACGGCGGAGATCGCGACTATATCCCCGCATTTTTGAAAATGCGGGGATAATAATTTCATTAAATGGGATGAAGTTACCCCAAATGAATTTTTGGGGTAGACCAATCAATATTTTCAACTTGCAGCCTGAGCACGTTGAAAATATTAATGTGTCTACTCCCAAATAAGAGGTCATGATTAACCATTGTGCAGAAATATGTGACCTTAAACACCAATAAATAAATAAATAAATAAATAAATAAATAAATAAATAACTCCCAAATCATAAATATGGACTTTTCCAACTGCTGTCAGGGAACTGACATGGAAGATAACATCAGGGTTCAAAGGGTTAAAGAAAATCCTATAAGTGTGTTAACACTGTCAGGTGCCAATGGTGCCAATACAACTAAAACAATTGTTTGGCAACAAAAATACAGCAATTAGCACCAAACGTTGGCTCTACAATATTCTTTTGGTAGGTCTCAAAAGGCTTTATGCTTTATAATTTTAGCGCACCGTTTTCTTTATAAAATCGCTGTCTGATGACACAGACGAGACAGATTCACATCTATCAAGTATTCTATAGGTAACATGTGTGTTTCGTGGCTCTTTGCTATGGGCAAACTGAATCAACAGTTCATTTAATCTCATTCTTATCCAAATATTTATTTGTTACTTAACTTTCTTCATCTAGCTTCATCTTTTTATAAACCTTCTAGAACGTAATAAATTATTTGCAACCAGTTAAGTAGTCAGTAAACAGTGAGTAAATAATAATTATACAATAATCTTGTACACATTAACAATGGTCTTTTATTTTATTTATTTCTTAATTTATTTATTTATTTATTAATTTATTTATTTATTAATTTATTTTATTTTTATTGTCAATATTTTTTATCGTTTGTCGGGTTTTTGCAACTAAAATATTTAAAATATTCAGGTAAAACTAAATTAAAAATTCGTACTTGAAGTGCAACAAGCTGCCATCTGCAGTTCCTCAGTACTACAAATGGCACCTTATTACACACAAAAGATGTTACATGGTTAATTTGTTCTCATTTATATTCAGATTCCATTTGGCATTAAAATCTTCCATATGACACCAAAACATTTCATTTGACATCGAACAAAAATTCAACTTTGCAAAAGTTTTCGACCAGTGTGAACCCTGAGTGCAAGTTTCTCATCAGCGTGAAATGGCAGTAATACTATGGGGGGCTTTCCAGGAGAGCAATCGTCTCATTCCTGTGATTTTCAGGATGATTGGCCAGAGGGTTTTTTTTTTTATTTCTGTTAACTGTATTCTCCTGTTAAGTATACAGTTAGTAAGCTTTATATATCTTAATTACAGGGTATGAAGATATAGCTGACATACTTTGTGGAGAACATGAATATGATGAGGAAACTCAAACAAAACATCAAAGTATTATTGATATATTTGCAATGGAAATAAAGGAGAGACTTACTTTAAGTGATTTAAATGCACTCGTAATTGAACTGAAAAGTAGACGGGTGATTCAGAACAGAGATAAGGAAGAGATTATGAGAATTGAGAGGAATTATGGAATTCAGAGGGCTTACTTTAAACTGTTAGATCTGCTTCCACGGTACAAGATACATTCCTGGTATTCTGAATTTTTGTCAGCTCTTTTGCATTTGGGAAAGGGAGGTCATACAGAATCTATTTTAAAAATGATATTTGACATAGATGAAAATTGGTATAAAGGTAAGTACATCTGTACATTATTATTCATCTACAAACCTGTGAATGGAGCAAAGATTTTTTCTCTAATTCGAAGTATTTGAAGTAAAGTATGACTGCTGTAGACTGATTCAATAAATAGAGGATATGGAATGAGTGTTTTTCTCATATAATATTTATGAAACGAGTCTAAGAATTTTCCGTTTTGGCGAGCCTCTGGCGAGCCCAAACAGAAAATTCGGACGAGTTTCATAAATATTATATGAGAAAAACACTCATTTCATATTCTATTTATCAGACACACACACGCACAAATTAGCCACTTAGTATGACTTTTTAACCCATCACCTAACTTGATTTGCTGACAGCGCTTGGAAAAAACATCCTCGTATAACTAAAAAATTTAATTTTTGCTTCCAAAACATAGGTTATGACCCCTCATTGGAACGAGCTCATCGAGCTCGTTCCAATGAGGGGTCATAACCTATGTTTTGGGAGCAAAGAGTGAAAATATAAAAAAAATGAATGGCGTTTTTCTTGTAGGTAAAAGATTAATACAATATAACCCACCTTAAATAGGACATATAACCTAAATTCGCCCTACTGAAATTATGCAAATGTCACCCAGTTGTATTTTGTTTAGCCAATCAAATTGTCCAGTTTTCAAATTGACCAATGAAAGCTCCCAACTCTAATTATGCAAATTATGAAAATGTGGCCTAGTTTTATTTTGTTCAGCCAATCAAATTGTCTAGTTTTGAAACTGACCAATGAAATTGACGGAAGGCTTTATTTATCACTGATTAATATGAAAAGAAAATATCAAATGTTTTAAAGTGAACAAAACGGACGCGTCATATGATAATATTAGATTTTAAACACTAATTATGGGAATTAAAAATTAAAAATTTCATTAATGAAGTACCGGGGAGAACCCGGTGTTTCCTTAATTAAAATTTTATCAATGATGATTTTGAGCTGGAGTACCCAGACAGAACCACTGAGTACCGGTGAGCAACTGTAAGGTGCCCCAACATACTACATTAACTCCTCACAAGCAGGGTTAGCATTGTTTGAAGACAAGTGCATCATCGATGCGCAGTACTCCTTAGTACACAGCGTCAGCTTGCCCCTACATAGGCAATCATTATTATGTGTCTTGCCCATAAACACAGTGTGTAAGAAACTCTCCAAAGATCTGTAACAGGACGAGTCCATTTGAACTAATTTTTTTCTCCTTGCTTGTACATTAACATGTAAATAGTGCCATTCCTGTGTTCATTCATTAGATTTATCTTCTTCCCTAAAATATCTTGCCTCCAAACCATCCGTGACAGGATAAATACATTTAACCTTATTTTTTCTCCTTGCTGGTACACGAAGATACAAACAGTGTAATACCTGTGTTGCTGGTTTATGCCGATAAGCCCCGTTTGAATGAGTTTCTGTGCGTGCTTTCCAACAAAGTGTGGCGAGACAAGTCAACTCAAGTAATTTTTTTCTTCCTGCTCGTACATGAACATTTAAACAGTGTCATCCCGATGACCTTGGTTCATGCTGATAAAATCCCTGCTGCAGTTTGATGGAGAGTTCCTGCAGGTGCTTTCCAACAAATTGTAACACAAGTCCACCCAACCAAAATCTTTTCCCCTTGTTTGTACATGAACATGTAAACAGTGCCCATCGTGTGTTCCTGATTCATGTAGATATCTGCTGTTGCAGTTTGTTGGGGAGTTCCTGTGAGTACTTTCCAACAAACTGCAACAGGACTGGCCCAATCAAGCTAATGTTTTTCTCATGCGTGTACACGTGGGTACTTTCCAGCTAACTGTAACCTTGAAAGTCCATTTAAGCTAATGTTTTTGTTTTTTTCTCCCTCCCTCTCTCTCTCTCTAGTGTGTATATGAACATGTAATCAGTGTCTTTCCTGTGTTCTTGGTTCATATTGATAAGTTGATAAGAAACTCCCCAACAATCTGTAACAGGGTGAGTCCACATAAACTAATCCTTCCTCCTTGCTTTTGCACGAACATGCAAACAGTGACCTCCCTGTATTCTTTCTTGAAATTCAACCTTCCCCCCAAAAAAAATTTCACTGCCTTCCAACAGTCTGTAACAGAGCAAGTCCACTTAACTTAATTTTTTTCTCCTCGCTTGTAAATGAACATGTAAATAGTGTCCTTGATGTGTTCATTATCGAGATTTAACTTTTCCCCTTAAAATTCCCTGCATACTGTTTGTATAGGTGGTTTCTCCACACAGCTGAAAATGCATCTTGCAGTTTTTAGTTGATAATTTTCTCCTCATGAAATACCCGCAACTCTGTCTCAGTGAGTAAGCAACTGATTTATGTTGATATGTCCTGTTGAAGTTTGTTGAGAGGCTCTGGGGTGCCTTCCAACAAACGCTAACAGGACAAGTCCACTTAACCTAACTTCTGCTCACTTCTCGTACTTTCTTAATCTATTAGAATCTCAAACCCATTTTTAACTGTATCTCCCAGCCTAACTACCTGTGTAAGATCTCGCAACTCTTCTCATTCCACACTACATACCTTCTTTCACGTCAGCTTGAATTCAGTTCATTTTTGTTGTCGAAACTAAGCTTTTATTACCACCAGCAATTTACTTTTTAGTATATAATGTGTTCTCTAGAATTATACCGTGCCCAGATAGGCAATTTCAACCTTAAAGTCTACTCTAACCGCTTAAAACATTGCTTGCCAAGGGAAAGATGTATTTGTATCTTAGCTTACTTGCTACTACGTCTAGGTGGTGTCGGGCTTCATGAAAGCTTCACTATGGCTGTTTTGTTCCATTTGCTGACCAATGAGTCAATTACCTTTACATTAATAAATTCTCTCAAAGCATTTCCCTATCGTAACAGGGATGTGGATGAACCAAAGCCAAAATTCACATCTGAGGTAGAAATCTCGTCCTCCCTGGCCATGTCGCTCTTTCTTTACTTGGCCTTAAGCCTATTGTTGTCCGGGGACATCGAAACCAACCCAGGTCCAAATTCTCTCCACTCAGATCACCATCAGAATACGCTAAAAATTGTCCATCTTAACGTTCAGAGCCTAAAGCCGAAACTGGATATTGTCGAATGTGAATTCGCACCTATGACATTTTGGCCTTGACGGAGACATGGCTGCCTACCAATGACCCCACATCCGATGTTTTAATCCATGGATTCCATGAACCATTGCGATTCAACCGCTCGACAAGGGGAGGCGGGGTTGCGATTTACATCAAGGATGGTATCCCATTTCGACCAAGACCGGACCTTGAAACGTTGAATACGGAGTGCGTATGGGCCGAAGTATTTACAAAACGGGGTAGATCCTTATTATAAGAGGTATTTTATCGGCCACCAAATAGTCCTTCAGATTCATGGGACGTGATATCGGCATCAATTGAAAAAGCCAGAGACACATCAATTGCTGCCTTGATTATCACCGGGGACTTCAACGACAACCAAATGGTTACTTCAAGAAGCGGCTTCTCTGAAATAATTAATTATTTTAATTTAAGACAGACCGTGAGTGAGCCAACCTGTTTTACTGAACCATCGGCATCTTTGCTTGATCTCTTCGCTATTAGTGATACAATCAATGTGAAAGCATGCGAGGTGCAAGAACCTCTTATTCCAGATATGATCCGCTACCATTGTCCAATTTCAATTGAAGTTGAATTTATAAAACCGCAACTTCTTTCTTTCAAGAGGAGGGTGTGGCTTTACGCCCAAGGTAACTATGAAGCTTTAAACGATGTTTTTGTTGATGTTGATTGGAATTCTCTTTTTGATACTATAGTTTCTAAATTTACCGACATTTTACTCGACACCGCATCCAAACACATACCCAACAAAGTTATTACCACGAGAAGGGACCAGCCGAAATGGATGCACAATGACATAAGGCTATTAATTAGACAGAGAAAGCGCTTATTTCGTATTGCTAAACGCACGAATCTCCCCCAAGCCTGGGCTAAATATAAACTTAAACGAAATGACGTGGTATCGTCTATTAGAAAGGCTAAAACGTTATACTTGTCTAAAATTCAGTCCACATTGAAAAACAATAAAACACCCCCATCACGATGGTGGAAGACCCTAAAAACGCTCATCGGTAGTGGTAACTCGGTAGGAATTCTCACTCTCATCCACTCAAACAAAATTTACTCTTCAAGTGCTGAGAAAGCCGAGGTGTTCGATGAATAGTTCAGTTCTATCTCAACAGTTGACGATTCGAATGCTTCCTTCCCAGACGCACCACCCCGTGTTTCCGATGGTATTGATTCTATCACTTTACATTGTGACGAAGTATATTCTGCTATGAAGTCGATAAAAGTGTCCAAGGCGTCTGGTCCCGATCTAATAAGCCCGCGTCTCCTTAAAGAATGTAAATCCTCCTTGTGCGAGCCACTTTCAATCTTATTTAATATACTACTGAATAACTCATACTTCCCCTCACTGTGGAAAAAAGCAAATGTCTCCCCGATCCTAAAAAACAACCCTCAAATTCGGTAACCAATTATCGCCCAATATCATTGATCAGCTGTGTTGGTAAATTATTCGAAAAATGTGTATTCAAACGCTGGTGGCAATTTCTGATTGACAACAATGTTCTCAGCCAATTTCAGTCAGGCTTTACACCCGGTGATTCAATTGTCCTTCAACTGACTGACATATACGACGAATTCTGTCGCGCGTTTGACGAAGGTAAGGAAGTCAGAGTAGTCTTCTGTGATGTCAGTAAGGCTTTTGATAAAGTATGGCACGCTGGTCTTATCTACAAGTTGGAGAGCATTGGCGTCTCTGGTGAAATGTTACTGTTTTTAAAATCGTATCTTGCGGATAGGTCACAGCGTGTCGTAATAGCATTGGAGGCATCCTCGTGGAGACCCATCAATGCCGGTATGCCTCAAGGGTCGATACTCGGGCCGTTACTGTTCCTAATATACATTAATGACATAACTAGAAACTTACTTAGTGGCATACGCCTCTTTGCTGATGACACCTCCTTATACCTAATTATAGAGAACCCAGAACAAGCCTCTACCATAATCAATAATGACCTTGCGACAATTGAACATTGGGCTGAAACATGGCTGGTTGAATTCAATCCGAACAAAACTGAAAGTATGCTTATATCACGTAAAAGCAACCCCATCTCCCATCCACCTTTATTTTTAGGCGATTCACGGATATCGGAAGTGTCCAACCATAAACATTTAGGAGTAATACTGAACAGCACCTGCACATGGAATGACCATATTGATCATATCTGCACAAAGGCCTGGTCTCGTTTGGACCTGTTGAGGAGGCACAAATTTTCTCTTGACCGTATTGTCTTGGAAAAAATATACTTTGCTTTTATTAGGCCTCTTCTAGAATACGCTGATACCGTTTGGGATAATTGTTCCCAGTCCAAAATGGCGGAACTCGAAAAAATACAGATTGCTGCAGCAAGAATAATTACGGGAGCAACCGTGAGTGCTAGTAAAACATTGCTGTATGCGGAAACACGATGGGATTCTCTCCAAGAAAGACGCCGTAAACAGTTTTTCAAGATGTATCATTGTATATCACCTCCATATATCTCAAATAAAGTACCACCACTCGTCTCCTCTACGAATGCAATGTTCAGTCTACGATCGAATTCCCTTTTGTCGAACACAATTGTATAAGTCTTCTTTCATCCCTAGCGCTTCTGACGAATGGAACAACTTACCCCTGCCTGTCCGCGAGAACTCGTCACTGATACATTTCATGACCTTCCTGAACGGCGGTAATCAACGACCAACAAAGTTCTACAGTAACGCGACTTCTCGTGCAGCCCAAATATATCATTGTAGGTTACGACTGCAGTGTAGTAATCTTAATTCCCATCTATATGATAATCATTTATCACCAAATCCACTTTGTCAGTGTGGTAACCAAGAGACTCCTGATCACTTCTTCTTTCATTGTTCAATTTTCTCAGATATCCGTAATTATACAATTAACCTGCTACCCTTTGAAGTTGATACATCCACAATCCTCTTTGGTTCAGAATTTTTTAATAACGAAGATAACCGTCTTATCTTTGAAGTGGTACATGACTTCATTTTAGCAAGTAAACGTTTCCATTGATTGATTTACAACATAACGTTAATTCATTCAATCTTATCAAACTTGAATAACGCCAAATAAGCTTAACTGGATGACTATACCCCCCTCCGCATGCAGCCATTAACTTGTCTTGCAGCTCGAGGCCACTACCCACTATACTTTCATGTCTTACTAGATGAACCGAATGAAACAAGCTACCTTCTTACGTCTTTCTTGAGTGTATTTAATGCATTAAGTATTCAAACTGGCAGATATTTGTCTTTTTTTCAAATCTTTGTATTTTATTCATGTTGTAGTTTAAACATTCTCACATATCGTTGCCCCGTGGTCCGCATCTCTCAATGGCACCTTCATCTCGTTTTATGTCAATACTGGTCAGAACTATAAAAAATCTATCACTCAAATTTATTATATTTTCAGTTTTGGTTTTAGAGAGATTGCCTGTGACCCATCGTAGGCGCGAGCTCGCCGAGCTCGTTCCGATGGTGGGTCACGAGCTGTGTCTGTTGGGTGGATAATGAAAAATCGAGTGGTTCAATAATTCAGTTTATACCCGTCATCTTATATCCTCGTTGGGTGAAGAGGTAATCTGCCGTACCAGGAGCAGGGCCACGGGGAAACGATATGTGAGCTCACCTATTAACCCACACTACCTGCTTGCGAAAACTGATAATCAATCTAAGGAGACGACTGACATAAGCTATAAGCTTTCTGTCGAATCCCTACCTTACATAGCAACCCATATCTATTTCTATATGTTAGTTTGTGTTCTGTTGTATTTCGTGTTGTATACATCGTTTAGCTTAATGTACACAAATAACAAATTCTTGAATAAATATTGTTTAAACTAAACACAGTGTGGGGTACCCGGAGATCAAACCATGAATCCTTTGGTTTGAAGTCCAATGCTGTAACCACTGAGCCACTGCACCCACTTGAATGGACAGTGGAACTCTGTTAATTGTGTAGCGGCCGAGCTATATGGGTCATTGACCAGTGACCAACCAGCCCGATTGGTCCGGATCTCTTAGTCTTGTGGTAAATCTGTCACTTTGTGTGCTAGACGTCGATGGTTTGAGCCCCAGTTCCCGCACTTCTCTCTTGATCTTTTACGTTGATGCCGTTAATGCCGTTTGCCCATCACTCAGTAGTTGGTGGCATTGTGCATGCTGTGGAGGAGCATACTGGGTGTTTCGACCAGCCTGGGGTAGAATCGGGGGTGGAGGTAATTAAGAGTGGATGTATCTCAAAGATGGTGGATTAGTGTAGCAGTCGATGTTTAAGGGTTATATTTACCAGCCAGCCAGGTTGATCTGGATCTTCTAATCTTGTTGTGAATTGGGTGCTTTGTCTGCAAGAGGTAGATGGTTTGAGCCTCGGCTACTGCACTTCTCTCTCATTCTGTTACAATGAATAGCCATTGTGCTGGAGAAAAATTAACCGGAGAATACAATTAACAGGAACTGAGGCATTTTCTAACTTCTAGATATAAACTGAGCATTTATTCTTTTATACTTGTTTGACAGAGCTCATTGAGCTCTGTCAAACCAGACATAATAGATTAGATGTTTAAATTGAATTTACTGAGGCCACAAATATCAATGTGTGGGAATCAGTGGATATCAGAGTAATTCTTCCAGACCTTCAATTATGATGCACACAACTGAACTTGTGTGCCATCACATGACTGGTTTCCAAATGCTGGGTACTTAAAACTGGGCACCTCAAAAATTGTGGGTGTACTGACACATGGGCTATCGGTAAGTATATACATCATAACATGTACAACAGCAACAACCTAAACAGACTGGTGTAATCGACAAATACAAGTCAATTGTCAGAAAGAATCAAAGCAGGGGATTGCAACGTTGTCTGAGGGACAGATCAAAGCAATCATAGTGGCACTTGACTCCTGCTTTCACTTTTGTAGAAGGTGATCTTTGTATGTGAACTGGGAGAATTAGAAAAAAATGAAACTTTATTTTATTTAAATATTGGTCTTAAATAAACTAAAATGAAACTCCACCAGTCGTTGTTGTGAACAGATACTCACAGTCGACCTTACTTTAGTTGCTACTTCTTGGTCAGTGTGTGCTGGACTGTTATTCCTGAACAATTCACTCAGTTGATTACATCCGTCTACTGGTAATTCACTATGTATATGCATGCACGGGTTACTAGACTGTTCGTCCCCGGAGACTGTTCGCCCCAGGTTTTTCTGGACTGCCCCCCCCCCCCCCCAAGACTGTTCACCCCTTGGTTCTTTGAACTATATTTGTTGTTGATGCTTTTGTTTTGTGACATCGAAAGAAAAAAAAGAATAAGAAAGAGTTATAGCAGAACTGTTTTTTCTACACTTGTCACTTCTGGCATGTTGTTCATGTAGACAAACATAAAAGGTCAAACAAGTTCTCTCTGTGTTTATATAATGATTAAATAACAGTATGGGCGGCACATGAAAGCAAACTTTTTCATCAAGAGTTTTTGTTTTTCTGACTGCTGTTACAACTAATCGTCAAGCTGACAGTATTTCAAACATTTTTTTACTGTAAAGTTGCCGCTCTTTTATAAAACAATATCGGAAGGGGTATACATAATCATTTATTCGTCATTTAATCTAAAATTAAGCTAGCGCTTTTGCCGATTTTCTAAAGAAAGCACATCGTCCCCAAGAAGGGAACAGATATGACAACGATTTTAAGGTAAAAGTAATAAATTTGTACAAGATAACAATTCAATTTTTAATGAAACGCACTTCGACCAAAGGCATGAAGACGGGGACGACCATGAATTAACAGAACTAATAAGCGTAGAAGAGGTCATGGGTATAATCAGAAAATGCAAGTCATCTTCGTCCCCAGGAGAAGACGAAGTCTATTACAAAATAGTGAAACAGTGCCCCAACATCTTCTACTGTAGACTTATCCAACTCCTAAACTGTTGTCTCTCCTTTGGGTACTTCCCAAAATGCTGGAAAATGACCACAGGAGTCATGATACCTAAACCCGACAAAGACCTTACCAACCCTTCTAACTATCACCCAATCAGCTTGCTTTGCTGTGTTGGAAAAATATTTGAGCGGATTCTCACTACGAGACTTCGCAGCTATCACGAAGCAATCAACTTTTCACCAAATGGCAAAGAGCGTATATGAGACAGAAAGAGGGAATCGAACACGTATATAGACTGGTCGATTATATGAAAACATCATTTAGTCAAAACGAAATCGGAACAGCGCTTTTCTTGGATGTAGAAAAAGCGTTCGACTCGGTATGGCACAATGGCGTGAGATATAAACTAGCATAATTGTGATTACCCACTAAAATTCTGAGGATCATATCATCATTTCTAACTGACCGAAAAATCAAGGTGAAACCTAATCTCGACGTGTCCGAGGAAGTAATACTCGAAGCGGGTACACCACAAGGGTCGGTTCTTAGCCCGCTTCTTTTCATAATATATATAAATGACATAGAAAAAGTAGGAGAAAACTGCTTTGAACTATCGCAGTTCTCAGTCAACAAAGGCATTTGGACGGCCAGCAAGTCCCAAAACATAATTAAAAACCGTCTACAGGGTACCATTCGCGATCTTGAGAGCTGGTGCGCCCTGTGGCGCATCAAACTCAATGCCGCCTAACTCAAAAAGTTACGTTCTTCAAGAAGCAAAGGGAAAAAACAGTCCCCAGTGTCGATGTCCAGTTATACGATCACAAATTAGAAGCAAGCAAAGAGGACAAATTTTGGGAATTTATCATAGATGACAATCTCAGTCTAAACAGTCACGTAAACTCCATTACGGTTAGAGCTACTAAACGTATCAATTTTCTGAAGATGATCAGGGATAGAAATTGGGGAGCAAACAAAGATGTGCTTCTCAAGCTCTACAAAACATTTCTACGTCCGGTACTAGAATATGGTGCGATAATAACAAGTGACCTGAGCAAAACGAACATTCAGAAGCTACAGAGGGTTCAAAATTATGCCCTGTGTGTGGCACTTCATATGCAAACCCAAATGGACACCGATAAAAGAACTTCACAAGTTAGCAAAAATAGAAATTATTGATACGCGATTAAAAGACCTACAAAACAAAACCCTCAACAGACTCCAAGATAGTGAATTACTGGATGAGGTGAACGAACACCGATTCCTTAACAGAAAAACAAAATAAGTTTCCAGAAAATAAAAAAAGAAATAAAAAATTAATTATACAAGGTAACTAAATTGCGTGGAGTCAGTGAGGATCGTCTCGCTACTCATTGAGAACTTAAGGATATAGTCTGTGAAGACTGCCGCGCAACTCTGCTAAAGCGCGATTGAAATGCGTCTAATAAGACCTATATAACAAAACCCTCCACATACTCCAGGATAGTGAATCATTGGTGAAGCTGAACGAACATCGAACTTTTAACAGAAAAACAAACTAAGCCACAGTAAATTAAAATTACTCAATAGAATTAAACTGCGTGGAGTCAGTAAGGATTGCCTCGCTACTCATTGAGATCTTTAGGATTGAGTCAGCGAGGATTGCCTCTCAACTCTGCGTGTGGGGAGTGGGCTCCGAAGAAATCCATCCCTCATTCCATCCATAGCAACAATCACACAATAGTCACAATATACAATAGCAGATACCTCTCTTTCTCTCTACCTATAACTTTTCTAATCGAACATTCTCTAATTTTCTTGCAACACTCTTATACTCGCCCAAAAAAGAAAGTGTGCATTGCAGAAATTGATCAAACTCCAAAAAATAATTTTGTAGGTGTAAAGAGTGTTAACCTGTTCATGAATAAGTTATATTGAATACAAAAACAGCTTTCCCCGTTAAAATTGCGTTAACGTTAAATGACGTGCTGCACGTTTGTGAAAGGCATGTTTTGCACGTGGAGAGTCTGAAAATTCATGCAGCAGTGTGAATCCTTGGGTATTTAAACACTAAAGTAAGGCCTTCCTGTCGTTCACATTCAAACTTGCGCTGCTGTTAAAACGACTCCACATTAGCATGCCAAGATTGACAATGAATCAATGTCTCCTTGCCCTGGGTATGATTAGAGCTGGCAGAACACACAGAGAGGTTGCCCAGCATTTGAACTGCCGCCGTAACACTGTAGACAGGCTAGTCCACTGACATGCACAACATGATGACGTTCGAGACCGACCCCGCTCCGGAAGACCCCGAGTTACCACTCCTGCACAAGATCGGTATATCCGTGTCATCCATCTCCGGAACCGGCAACAAACGGCAGCGACGACAGCCAGGAACATCCCTAACCTGGAACAGATACATCCTCAAACAGTAATCAACAGACTGAGAGAATATGGCTTACGTCCTCGAAGACCTGCAATTTGTCCGATTTTGACGTTATGTCATCGTCGTGCTCGACTGCAGTGGTGTAAAGTAAGGTTAGGGTTAGGGTTAGCCTAACGTAACCCTAACCCTAACTCTACCCTAACCCTAACCCCAAACTAACCCTAACCCTAACCTAACCCTAACCCTACCTAACCTAACCCTAACCCTACCTAACCCTACCCTAACCCACTTCCATGCTAACTTGTTCGCTTCCATGAGGCATAGATGCACAGCAGTAGTCGATGCAGACGGAGGTCATACCAGATATTGAGTGTGTGACTTTTGTGTTTGACCCTTAGTGTCTTTGACTCTCCATGGCACCAAAAGTATTCGTCGTAGCGTAATGAAATTTCTCGTGTTGATCACAAATTGGTTTGTCTGTGATTGAATAAAATTTCCATGAATGAAAATGATATATATCTTTTTTTAGTGTTATTTTTTAGCATGCACACTTTCTTTTTTGAGAGAGTATATAAAGAAGACGCATGGAAATGGTAGACAAAGCGTAGGAGGAATTGGTGCAACCTACCTTTCTACCAAACACCAGGCAAGGATTGAAAGAAGCTTGTCTGGCTGGGGTCGAGTTACATTATATATAAATAAACATTTGAATAAAGATTTAACGGTCCTTTTAAGGGCATCCGGGCAAGCCAGAAAATAAGCAGACTGACATCAGCAAAATGAGGTCCCCAGAGGGTGAATTAAGTGATGCTACCCTGCACAGCAGGGTAGCATCACTACATTTACCCTCTGTGAACCTCAGTCTGAATCCGGGTCTCAAAACTAAACAGAACGAGGTACCGAAAGGATAAATTGGCCCACTGTATAGGATAGCATGATCAAATTCACCCTCTGGGGACCTCATTCTGCAAATGTCCGACTCCTTCTTTTCAGGCCTGCATCTGGGTGTGTGTGTGTGTGTGTGTGAGTGTTTTGTTTTTTGGGGGTTTTTTTTGTTTTTGTTTTTTTTTTCCTCCAATCACCCCGTCATCTGTTCCCCCTGAAGGCAGACCAGATGGCCAATACTCGGCATCCACTCTCCCTTACAGTTAAAACTAGAAGTCCTGTCATGAACTGTGTGCTTATCTAGGCTTAATTGTGCGTAGGAATTGCGCGCAATTGCCATATCGAATGGCTTCCAAAGCACGACAGGTTCTCCTTGTTACTCCTAGCAAACACAGGCAATGTTTCTGCTAATGGACCTCCGGGTTACCCGCAGGTCCATTGGCTGTAACATTGCTTGTGCACAGGCCATATGTACAAAATTTGATAGCTTTGCTATGGTCATAACGCGTAAATTAACGCGCAAATCGGCGTGCTATTTGTGCGTATTTCATGACAGGACTTCTAGTTTTAACTGTATAGGCTGACGGATGACTCCCAGCTTTCAAAAACACATATTGGTGGATTTTTTCCTTTTTGCATCCGTTAAGGATAATATGCTGGGGCTGCTCCCAAACCAGCGACTGTTTGGGATTCTTTTTCTTTTTTTATAAAATAACCACCAAACTGCGGTTTCAGTATTACCATAAATTTGCCAACTTCTCTTAGCAAACACAGAGCATAACTCTTGTAATTATGCAAATTCCTCGCCATTTTCCAGCTCGGGGTTCTCGGGGATCTCAACCCAGTACCCTACTGCCAGTCGCACACTCAAACTTAATAAGATTATTGGCTCTCGCTCCCGACTCTCGTGGATTTATAAGCAAATAAAGCTATGAAGCAAATAAAGTTATTAGGGTCGCAAGGGATTTCACCCCGCATCGTCCCTGTGCGTCTTCGGTGCGCAGAAACTTTTCATTCATTCATTAATCAGTTATCCTGAAAATCGTGCCTTTAAAATATCAATGTCTTTTATGTACCAGAGGAGCCAGGGCTGACAGTTTAGCCGTATGTTGCGATTTATGTAAACGTTGGCGCTACATACGGTGTGGCACAGACATTTCAAGAGAATGTATGCAGATTTTAGAGCTATAGATGTAGATTTTCAATGGACATGTCACCCATGTCAAGGTGAACATTTAGAAACAAATGAATCGTCAGAAACGCCAGACTCGTCAGAATCATCACCAAAAAGATTAAGAGCAGTACCAGAGACCTAAACATCAACCAAACTCAGCATCAGAATCACTTAGTTCAGCTTCGCCAACTCCATTAAACCAAACATACATAATAAATGAACCCACTGTGCCAGACATCAGTTTTATGGCAGACACATCGCAGCGCTCTTTCATAGTTCCTGACAACATTCATCCAAGATATTTATCGTCCCCAAAATACTAAACGCCCAAAGTTCCTTGTTTGGTTGAATCTTTTGTTTTTTACGTTTCGTTTTTTACCGGTTTAGTAACATATTTTCAGTTGAACTTTTGATATTATATGTGTATTCGGATGAAAATATATACAGTAAAACCTGTCTTGAGAGACCACTGTCTTGAGAGACCACCTGTCTTGAGAGACCACATCTGCCAGGCACCGACTGGTTTTACTCTACAATGGACCTGCTATGGGAGACCACCTGTCTTGAGAGACCACCTGTCTTGAGAGTCCACTGTGACCTGGTACCAACTTGTATTTTTATGCCATAATGGACCTGTCTTGAGAGACCGCCCCTTTGAAGACTGAAACCATGACAAAAACTGTTTACCTGTTCTGGAATTGGAAAATCCATTGTGGTTATACTAACATAATTAAAAGTATTAAAAGCTCTTAATTGGGTTTCAATTGCTAATTCATTACAGATTGAGATGTTTTTATAAGACACTGTGAAAAGATTAGGATTAGGATTATTGCTGATTAAACAATTTCAAACATACCTGAAATGTGACAGATAGGAATAAAAATAAATTTGTGTTGAAAATCTTTTTGTAACAAATTGAAATGGACTGTTATAAAAATTATAAAAATAAATTATTATTTTTATAATTTTTATAACAGTCCATTTCAGTTTGTTACAAAAACTTCATAAAACTTCATAAAAAAGGACAACTACAAAGTAATTACAAAAATCCATTCTTCTCCATTTCTGAATTTTGTGGTTGGTTATTCAGTGACTTCAGAAAACCTGAAACCTGTTATGAGAGACCACATGTCTTGAGAGACCAGTTTTGTGTGGCCCAAAGGGCGGTCTCTCAAGACAGGTTCTACTGTATGAATATATGATGTATGTTATTTACACTTCAAACTGAGACAATTAAAAAAGAGAAACGTAGCTTGTTTTTTTTGTTTTTCTGTTGGGGGCGATCAGTACAGAAAACGGGGGCGAAGAGTCCATTGGGGCGAACAGTGGTTTTTAAGTCGATCCGTCCCCAAGGACGATCCATCCCCAGATGGTCCGTCCCCAGTCGATCCGGCCCCAATTAATTGTAGTTATTTTTATTGTAGTCTGGTTGGCAAAATTAAATATGAAATATGAAATATTTTAACGACTTGTTACTTAACTCCTATCATTAGTCTATTCACTACCCTTGTATAAACCTAAATGTTTTAACTGTGTTATAACAAATCTTTTTGACTCAAAAAATGAAAAGAAGAATGAAAATCGAATGGTAATTTTTGAGAGGACAGCGCTATTTTAGTTATTCCAGAATAATGTTATCTGCTTCGTGTGTTTGGTTGAATAAAAAGGTTAAATAAAATTCACCACCGAACTGCTCCTTTTTAGCTAACTGTTATGATGTGTGGTGTAATGTTTCTTTGCATTTGAATTTTCCAATTAATTGTGTTTTTCTGTTGTGTTTCGTAACATAACGGCCAAAATCGGAGGACAGCGCTATTGGAAAAAAATATCATTAAATTTTCCTTCTTTTTTCAGGTTTTTGTCTAAAAATATTGGCTTATACGATATGTTTTGATGCACAAACTGAAAGAAATAGTTAATTCCTTAGTCCTTAAATAAAATTCACTGAAACCGTGTGTTTTTATGAATGAAAAAAATCTGCATTTCTTTGCAACATCAATTTTTTTTTTTAAACGAGGCTGATTTTTTCCAATGCAAACCCTTTGGGGATTTTTAGCTCAACTTGACGAAGTCAAGCTGAGCTATTGCCATCACACCTCGTCCGTCAGCGAACGTCCATTCACAATTTCCTTTGGAACACCGCACAGGTCACATTTATGATCGGATATCTTTGAAACTTGTTCTGGGTGACCACTGGGGGTCGGGGTCAACTCGCCACTGGGTCAACTCTCCACCAGTACTTTTTCCGGGTCAAGTCGCCACAGGTTAGTGGCGACTTGACCCACTTTTTGTGCGAGTTGACTCACTTTTGATAAGTTTTTCCCAAGATCTTTCTCTTTATTTTTTAACATTTTTTTAAAAAAAATAAATGTTATTGTACTTACTGTTCAATCCGTGACCGTCCGCGAATGATTTTCCCGTGAAAGTGAATAATAGAAGATACTTTTGGGTTTGTTTTGATTGCACAGATTGTTGAATCAACTGTCGTTGAAAGGTGATGGCGGCTCAATAAAAAGCTTGCAATATTGTTCTAATGAAACCATAAAGCGAAGCTGTTATCATACATGTATGAATGCAAGTTTAATCACATAATCCTTAATGTTCCAAATATTTGACTAGTCAGGGCTTAAAATTCGTCTGGTATCGCGAGAATCTAATTACATTCTCGCGAAATATATTCGCGCGAATCTGTATTGGCCATAACATGAAATTCTGCAAACGCCAGCTGAATGTTGCTGGGGAGATCACGAAATAAGTTAACATTTCCATCCATGGTTTACCACATGCTTCACATTTTCTTGAGTTTGGTATCAAATCAAATCAATGCTGCTAATAGCAGCCATGACTTGATTTGATACCAAACTCAAGAAAATGTGAATAGACAGTTTCCCATAATTATGTATCTTATGATACAAAACGATCAGAGCGTAATTATGCATCAAAGACATCTTTCATAGCGTGAATCCGAGAGTAAACTGACGCAAATCCACTAATCCCCAAAAAACGTTTTCTAAGATTTCAATGTAACTGCCGATCTTTCCCCACTTCTAAATAGAATATTTCACAATGATAAGATTATGTGTTAAAAGTATAAAAAACAAATCGTCAAAATATGATATTTCCTAATGTATATATTGTGTAATATATAGTGTTTCTTTGTTACGTTTTATCATATAAATGCTCAATGTTAATTGGATCATGAATAAAACTCAGTGTGTCAAACCAGTCTTATATTATTTCTTTTTTTGGTGGCGAGTTGACCAGTGGCAAGTTGACCCGTGGTGACTTGACCCGGTGGCGACTTGACCCGGTGGCGACTTGACCAAGTGGCGACTTGACCAAGTGGCGATTTGACCAGTTCCCCATCTATTCCACAGAAAACAAAGAGAAAGCGAATATGGTCAAACAATGGAATAGAACCATGAAGGAAACAATGTTCTAATATTTCATGACCAATTCGACCAAGAAATACTTAGAGACATTCTGGACAATCTGATTGATGATATAACTACACTCAGGACTGTTCGATCAAGTTGACACTCGTAGAAGCTAGCGATCCTTGAAATGAAAAGAAAGTCAATAGGAATCTTGATCTTGCATGGGTGACGAAACGAAAACTGCATTAATTTGCCATGGGTGATTTAGTGAGAATTTGTAGTTGAAAAAAACATTTCGGAAAAAGGTTATACACCTAGATGGACTGAAGAAATCATCGTCGTAGTTTGAGTTTTTTTTTTTAAGATAGAAGGGCTCGATGGTGCTGAGATCACAGGGAAATTTTATGGACAATTGCAAAAAGACCATTTTTTAAGAAAGAAAAAAAATAAAGATTTCTTTTGCATACATATAATATAATAAGAAAAGAAAAAAAAATAATTAAAAATAAAAAAAAATCAATAAATTAAAAACTTTGGACATATTAAATATAATGGACGGTATAGTAAAAAGACGAGAGTATTAAAGAATATGAAGTACATGAATATAAACTCATGATGGTAACCAATTTTAATAATGTGGGAGAAATACAAATATAATAATATCTCTTCATTCATCCCAGTGAGAGTTATCTCATCATACAAGGACATTTTTCAAATCAATATCTATCTCTTCATTCATCCCAGTGAGAGTTATCCTGTGGTACAAGGACAATTGACAAAAGCGGCGGATGGTTGCAAATATGCCAGCGATGATTCATAACTCTATTAAGCATGTGGGTGTATCACCATGAGGCGATGTGTCACATAACAGTATAATTCATGTATTCAATAATATAAAATATCTACGCTCTGGTCAAGAGAAAGAATCATATTTCATTCCGGTCAAGCCACAAGCATGTTGGGAGACTTGAAACATCCTAAACACTATTGAAAATCTAGAGGGCTCAATCAACTATGGGTGAAAGAAGACACAACACCCCAAAATAGATTTGACAACGTGGGTGCAGGAGTGAGACAGAAACACATTGTTCAGACCTTAGATTGCAAAAAAACTTTTTTTCAGGATACCTTTGAAACACATTTTCGGATTTGCCGAAGATAACGATAGCAGCAAGATTTAAAATGAGACAGTATAAAACAGTGAGCATTCCCAGAATTAATGCCCCAGAATTCCTGACGAATCTCCTGGTTTTTCCCCATAAAAAAATCCACTGGTTAGACGGGACACACTAAAAAGTGTAGTCCGTGTCCGTGTCGGAGAAAAAGTGTAGTCGGGAATTAAATTATCATTTTCTCCTTTATTTATCGGTTGTTTTCTATGAAATTTGGAAAGTATACTCAAGGGACGATACGAAATATATATGCCAAAAGAGAAGTATGTACGATGTTATTTTACGATGTTAGAAGACATTTTCTCTTTCAAACACACTAAAAAGTGTAGCCGACTCGGCGCCGTGTTATCCAATTAATTGGTTTTCCCTGTGTTGACACATGATCATGAGGAGATTAGTGGGGTGTTGATTGGATTTATAGATTTTCTTTCATTACTTTTTTTTCCATTTACATGGAGTAAAGTACAAGAGTAAGAGTATAATCAGATTATTTCATATAAGATTATGTGAAATGTCCTTGGTGGGTAGTTACACATTCACGTCCTCTCTCTCTCTCTCTCTCTCTCTCTCTCTCTCTCTCTCTCTCTCTCTCTCTCTCTCTCATGCGCCCTCCCAGTCTCACAAATCGGTTGCGATGAATGAATGAATGAATCTGAGACTGACAGAGAAGAAAAGAAAACCAGACAGCGACGCCGGTTTGGTAGCGGTCCGGTATATTGACCATAGCGGTTACAAAAAAAAGGAGTGGAGAAAGCTCCGCCAGTATAGTTTTGAATAACCGGGAGTCATCCATCAAGCCTTCAGGGAGATAGGATGGCGTGTGTGATATATGTAATATCTGGTTATCCTTCTGGAATTTCAAATACCCGCCCCACCCCCACCCCCAACCCCGGCAAAAATAAAATAAAATGAAATGGGACACACTAAAAAGTGTAGTCCGGGTTCGGTTTCAAATCGGTTGATGAATGAAATGAATGAAAGGTTTTAGGTTGCATTGGAGTGATAGATAAATTCAAATCGGTTGCAATAATAAGCAGCAATATAAACTGGGCATTGATTGCGAGTTTTGATAAACAAAATCTCGTCTTCAGCTCTGTATTCACTTTGAAAAATGCGATGAGTTTGTTGATGTGTGATAACGACTGTGTGTTTTGATTTACAAAATTTCATCTTCAGCTTGGAACAAGCTTTGAATAATGCGACTAGTTTTGTTGCTGTTTGAACTTGGCATATTCCGTCTGTCCCTTTGGCGGCCGCAATAACGCCTTCGCTTTGACTGTCGGCAAGTCCCTATATAGTGTGGCCTGTGGAACAGCCTGACATAATCAACGCTACAGGCACTTTGCGGCATCGTCATGTCTAGCGCAGTGTATGATACCAGGGGCACACCCCTGGATGTTCGGGAGATAATTTCCATATTCAATAATCCTGAAATGAAAGAAATGGGGGCGGAGAAACAATCATCAGCCACTCATGTCATACGACACTACTTTTAATTTAGGAGAGCGGTGTGTAATTCCTGTGCCAGACTCAGCAGCTGTAACGCCCGTGTCGTCAACTCCATTAGTTCTCGGTCCGTTGCCTAGTACAACAAAAAAGAGTGGATCCAAGAAACAGTTAAAATTCAACATGCCAGAAAGAGTCACAATAGACCTGTCCTGTATAGTTGAGGAGACATCTAACCACGTTGCCGATTCGTGTGCTACCATCGAATCTTCCGATCTTATTGTGTTATGCTATATCCATCATGTCCTGTATTTATCCAATAAAATACTGAAAATTAAATTAATCGTTGTTTCTTTCATCTACATCCCACTGATCTCCCTCATAACGGTGTTACTTTCATCTACACCCCACTAATCTCCTCATAATCATAAAAAGAACCAAGATAATCAGCTCGCCTCGCTGTGTCAACACAGCGTAAACCAATTAATTAGCTAACACGGCGCCGAGTCAGCTACACTTTTTAGTGTGTTTGAAAGAGAAACTGTCTTCTAACATCATAAAATAACATCGTACAAACTTCTCTTTTTGGCATATATATTTAAGAACGTCCCCTGAGTATACTTTCCAAATTTCATAGAAAACAACCTACAAATAAAGGAGAAAATGATAATTTAATTCCCGACCACACTTTTTCTCCGACACGGACACGGACACGGACTACACTTTTTAGTGTGTCCCGGTTAGACTAATTATGTCTCCCCTTCACCGAAGGGAGACATATTGTTTTTCCCTGAATTCTTCTTTTTCTCGTTGTTCTTGTTGTTCTTCCTCTTCTTCTCATAGAACTGTGTCCGGGCCAGAACTTTTTATCTTTTGACCTAGGCTTATAGTATTTAGCATGTGGGTGTATCACTGCGAGACGATGTGTCGTGTACCATCATGACCCACATATGACCCTGACCTTTGACCTCCAGGTCAAATTACTGATTTTTTGGAAAGTAAGCTTGTCCGGGCCTGAACTTATTTTACCTTTTCACCTTGACTTATGTTATTAGGCATACAGGTGTATTACCATGAGATGATGTGTCGCATACTGTCATGACCCACATATGGCCTTGTCCTTTGACCTCAAGGTAAAATTATTGGGTTTTTTTATCTTTTGACCTTGGTTTATGATATTTGGCATGGGGGTGTATCACCATGAGACGATGTGCCAGCATGACCCATATATGGCATTGACCTTTGACCTCAAGGTTAAATAACTGATATTTTGGCAAGTAAGCTTGTCCGGGCCAGAACGTTTTTTACCTTTTTCCCTCGGTTTATGATATTAAGCATGTGGGTGTATCACCGTGAGACGAAGTGTCACGTAGCATCATGATCCACATATGACCTTGACCTTTGATCTCAAGATCACATTATAGACTTTTCTTTCAATCTTTTGACCTAGGCATATGATGTTTGGCCTGTGAGTGTATCACCAAAAGATGATCTGTCACGTACCATCATGACCTACGTATGACCTTGACCTTTGACCTGAAGGTCAAATTATTTATTTTTTTTAACTTTTCACCCAGGCTCATGATATTTGGCATAAGACAGCATTGTATCATGTACTGTTGTGATGACAGATGGCCTTGATCTTTGACATCGAGGTCAAATTATTGAATTATACAGCTGGGTTTATGATATTTGGCATATGAATGCAACAGCCAGGCTGATGTGTCACATTCTATCTTGAACTCCATGATCTTGATATTTGACCTTTAGCTTGATCTTTGTTCGCTGTAAGTTGGAAGCATGGAACTAATCAAAGGGGAGACATGTGTTTTAGTTCACTAAAACAGTTCCCTCTAGTTGTTCCTTGTTTTTGAACGAGCACAGAAAATGTGTTAAAAAATGTAGGTCATTTTGGTCCAGAAATTAACAGAAACGTTTCAGCATTTTAGTTGCAAGTTATTGTGAGATCAATTTTTAGCAGCTTAACCTGACAAAGTCAAGATAAGCTATTTCCATCATGCGTGCAGAGGTCTGTGAGTCTGTTCACATTTTTTTTAGCACAAGCTAACCGCATAGTTCTTGTCCGATCATCATGAAATTACATATGCAGTTTCAAGGTCATGTCTAGATGAGAACTTTCTGTTTGGTCGTGATCGGTAAACCGTGATGACTGAGCGGGTCTGAAACCTGAAAATCTTTAGCACAGTCTTCATGTCGGATTTTTGAATGGACTTCATTGTAACTGGGTAGGACGACTCTGTATGATGTCTAGATGAGAATGGCATATTTTAGTTGGGTTCAGTCAACTGTGATGGCCGCAGGGGCATGTTACCTAGATTCCTTTAGATAAGTCTACAGGTTGCAATTATGAAGCAGATTTCATTGTAAATTGGGAGGAAAAATCAGTATAATGTCTAGATGAGAATGTCCTATCTTGGCAGTGATCAGACAACCGTGATGGCCACATGAGTACGTTACCTGAATTTGTTTAGCACAGTCTACAGTTCATATTTATAAAGCGATTTCATTGCTATTTCGAAGGATAAATCGGTATGATGTCTGGATGAGACTGACCTATTTTGGATCACGTTCTGTCAGCCATTAATGCCGCCTGGTCATGAGAACTAGTTTCTTTAGCACTATCTACAGGTTGCTTTTATGAAGGGATTTCATTGTAACTTGGTAGGATAACATGGTATGATATCTTGATGAGACTCTCCTATTTTGGTCATGATCGGTCATCTGTGACCGCCAAACTGTCATGTGTCCTAGATTCCTTGAGTAAAGTCTACGACAAATATTTATGATAGGATTTCATTGTAACCTGGTAGGATGACTCGTTTTGGAATGATTTTACTGTAACTTGGTAAATTTGGTTGACATACATTAACTGTGAGGGCCAACTTAACCTCGGCCTCAGTTCTTTAGTACAGTTTGCACCTCCAATTATTCTAATTGAAAACATAGCATATAGGGAACAGAAATTAACATTTCTCAATTAACACAATTCTTATCTCATTTCATGATCCTTTCATAAACCCTTTTTATCAAACACTACACACAATCAAGTTAAGCTACAGTGTCATTGACACTTTCATTTTATTTTTTATTTGGCTTTGTTATTGTACGGGAAAAAATTATGTGGCTTCTTCTAAAAGGAAAAGACATTTGTTATTGTACAGGAAAAAAAAATTTTTTCTTTCTTTCTCCTTTTCCAACACTTTACAAGAGCGGAATTCTCGAGAACGCTCTTAAGATTTCGTTAAAACTTCGCAAGGTTATAGACTGCTATACTTTGTCTTGACAATAAGCTTTTGACTTTGGGCGTTAACTTTCTTCTGTCAAAACCGCTTCAGAATGCCCAAATTTTTATTGAACAATATCTCCTGGTCCGAATGGGCTATTGACCTGATATTTCCACTGATTTTTCATAAATAATTTTCCAAAACATCAAAAATAGGTCTGAAAACTGAACATTTTGGCCTAAAATATAGATACAAAATAGTTCCCTTAAACTATCAATATAGTGCCTAAAATAAAATTCACACTTGAGTTGGGGAAACTGGCTATTTATAGAACATAAACAGAAATGACAGAATATAAATATTGACTCTGTAAAATCGAATGTAGTGTGTAATATCAATGCACGATGTTCAGTTGTCTAATGATTAACCCCACTGCACTGAGATGTCAAGATGGCAAAGTTTCAGCAGCAAATATTTCACATAATGCAGTTTGATATTTACCGGTACCCAAATATATCTTGTTTGACAGTGTTCACTGAACTCTGTCAAACAAGATATAATTTGTTATATTCATAGTTAAACAAGAGAAAATCAGAGTGGTTGAAGGCAGATCTGTTGCACTTCTAAAGTGTTAGGGGCTTGCTGGAATTCATGGGATAAATCACATGATCCACCTGGTATTCGTGGGAAAATAACATGAACTGGGAATGCACTGCCCATGTGGTGTTCATTGAAGAAACTGCAGTTGTGTAAACACTTCTAAATGATTATTATCTCACCAATTAGGGTTGAGGTATACTGATCACTTTGTGTTTGCCACTGTGTGGTGTAGATGTGGTATTTGACTATTCTCTTCCCACATGTTGTACAGATTCTAATAAAATATCATGAATGATGGCTGGGGAGGGTCAATTCATTTTTGTTAAAAGCAATGTGCTGCCCCCTCAAGGGGAGATCATTGAGAAAATTGCCTCAATTATTTTTTTAAAAACATCGTGATTTGATGGATGGAATGAGATTATATTCGGCATTCTGTTTTCTTTTGAGATTAACACTAAAGTGTATTCAAAGGAAGTTTGAGGGTCAATAGTTTCCTTTTTTCTGGGAGGGAAAGATTTTGTCAAAAGTACTTGATTCAAGCAACAACAAAAAATTTCCTGATCCCTGTGGAACCCTGGAGCTGAAAACAGAAATATTTTCAAATTGCCATATTTCCAAAATCCTCACAGAGCAGGGAATTCGTGTTGAGCATGGTTTACAGCTGCCTTATGGGGTTCAGATTTCAAGTTTGTTCAAATCAAGGCTTTTAGATGATATTTAGATGCCATTCTCTATGGAAAGTAAGTTACACAGTACCAGTTCACACATGCTCATTTTATGTTGGTTGTAGGAGGATATGGTAGTCGTTACACTATCTTGTTTTTGTGTTTTCATCACCTGCCAAAACGAGGTTTGCAGAGAATATAGAAATGGGTTTCGTCCATTCATCAGTCTAACAACTTTGGACCTTCATATCTCAGTCAGTGGATGTTGGATTGAAATGATCTTTGGAATGCTGATAGACCACAACTGGGAAAAGGATTCTCAAAAGTGACAGGTTTTGTCCATTTTTTTCGAGAGTTATGGGCCATTTTCCTTTTTTCAATTTAGAAAATTTTAATTGTTAAAGTTTCTGGTTAGTAAACTACTTCTCAGTGGGGGATAATACCGATGGCATTCTACCTTGTCTTGTTTGAAAGAACACTGCAATATATAGACAAAACTACATGTATGTTTCAATGAGTCGTTTTGTATTCAATGAGTCAGATGTGCGAAGGAAGAAAACGTCGAGACCGAAGGTCGAGACGTTTTCTTTCTACGCACATCTGACGAATTGAATACAAAATGACTCATTGAAACATACATGTGGTTTTGTATTTATTACATGACCCAAGCACCTACTGACCTAATTTTCTTTTCTATCAACGGTGGTAAACACCATGCACTTTATGCAGTCGCATTGCATAAAAAAAGTCCCGGTTGGAACAGGTTGGTGTACAATACGGAATTCCGTATTGCACAGCCGTATTGCACGCCGTATTGCATAAGAGAGACTGCATGGGCATGTAATAAATAATTGATTATTTGACTTTTCCCTCTGGAAAAGACATTTGTTTTGGCCACACAAAGTAGATCTTCTGTTTCTCAGGCCATTATTTGTGAAATTGCATGCGGGCGAGCGGTTTTTTATTTTATTTCAGTAATTACTTTTTTGCCATCAAAAGTTCATGTTCTTGATTCAAGTTTTAGGTCTCATAATCTACAGAATAGCATGGGTGGTGGTGTATTTCATCCCTTGAGTGCAAGAAGACTTTGCAATGCTAAAGCATTGCAAAGCCTTCTTGCACTCAAGGGACAAATTCATCAAGTTTTTTAACTTGGGTAAAATATCAGACATAAACCATTTAATTTTTATTTTTTTTAAGTTTAAATTGGTTATAAAAAGAGAGCATGCAGCAGCCAAAAGGACCATGTGGGAGGGCCTGAGAAACAGATTTTTTATTTTTTTAGGCCTTTTCTACGGATTATTATTTTTTTTAGGCTTTCCCAAACCCCGTTTGGGAAAGACTCTTGTTATTCTTCTTTTCAGAATTTTTCTTCATTATTTTTTATTTAGGCTTTTCCAAACCCAGTTGGGGAAAGACTCTTGTTATTCTTTTTCAAAATTTTTTTTTCATTTTTTTTTTATTTTTAATTTTAATTTTTTTTAGGCTTTCCCAAACCCAAGATTCGTGTTATTCTTTGTTTTCAAAAATTTTTTATTCATTCTTTTTTTTTTCTTTTTTTCTCTTTTTTTAATTCTTTTCTTTTATTTTATTATTTAATTTTTTATATTTTTTCACCTTCAGTGTTGTCTGTTGCAATGCTCAAAAAAGAAGCAGCACAATTTTAACCAAATTTGGCATACGTATGTAATGCGATAAAATCTAGTGAAATGAGGTATTGTCATGTCTGTGAAAACACTTATTTTTAAAATATACTGCCTTCAAAATTTCGCCATTTTTCAACATGGCTCAGAAACAAGCTGTACGATTTCAACCAAATTTGGCAAACTTATATAATGTCACAAAATCTAGTGAAATGAGGTATTGTCATATTCACAAAAAAACGCTTATTTTCAAACTTTTCTGCCAAAATCATAAAAATTTCATCATTTTTCAAAAGTCTCAAAGTTGTTTACAGTTATCTAGCTCAAATATTCCAAACATTTAGAGCATATTCTGATACACCAAAACCACCTCTCAAATATTTAAAAATTAATCCCTATTGGCCAAAAATGATATGAATATAGAATTTTTGTCTTCAAAATTGACCAACTTTAAGGGCAAATTTCTCTAATTGCAAGGTTGTTGTAACAATTGTTTTGGTATGGATAGATGCAACAATGATCGCAGAAGGAAGTTACTGTTCATCTTTTAATCTTAGATTTAACCCTCAAGCAAGCACATTGCGGTTGAGAATAAGAGTACCACTTAAAAATGCCAAAATTAAACAACTGTGGTTCCTTTTTTTCTGTCATTTTGGAATGGTTAAATTCAAACATTTTGCAGGTCCGTATTCACAATTGACCACCGAGCATATTTGCTGTTGTAAGTTTGGTTATAAAGTTTAACCCTATGCCCATTCTGTTTGCATAAAAGTAGGTACCGTCCAACAAAAACCTCCCATTTCTTCAGAATTTGGTTTGTTTAAATGACAATTTACTCCATTTCTTATTGATTGTGCGCTGAATGTTTTCTATGGCTGCATGCAGCAGTCAAAGTATGACAAATTTTGTTTTATATCTTATTATTGAAAGTTTAACCCTTAGCAGATTTGAGACTTCAAATAAGGGTACTGTCAGAATAATTGTTATTTTCGCCAACTTTACATGCATTTTCTCAGCACTGGAGCCATATTTTCTCAAAACGTTTCTCATGAGAAAATATGGCATTCATCGAAGAACAATTTTGCTGTTATATGTTTTATACAAAGTTGTAACCCTCACCCAGTTGTCAGGCCTTGAATTGGAGTACCTTCAACTTGTGCATGTTCATTCAAATACCAAGATTCAAGATTCCTCAATGTCTCTTATCAGACACTCAGTCTGTGATTGATGTCCACACATTTAGTGCATAATCTGATACACCAAAATCACCACACAAATATTTCAAAATTAACCCCTATTGACCAAAACTGATATGAATTTCAAAATTGACTAAATTCTAGAGCTGAAGCGGTTAAATGGTTTTCTTGATCGATTAATCACATGGATTAACCTTGGTTAACCAATTAATCACTTACGTGTAATTGGTAGCTGAATAATCACCATACAGTTGATGATTTACAGCATATTAACTCTTTACCCAACATAATGGGTAAAACCGGCCAGCATTATATACTGAAGTCTCCATTCAAACTTTATTATGTTTTAAATTTTTGTCTCAAAAACATAGCTTATGACCTCTCATTGGGTCGAGCTCATTGAGCTCGTCCCAATGAGGGGTCATAATCTATGTTTTTGTGAAAAAATTGAAAATTTTTAATAATTTAAGAATTTATGTTGCAAGTATCATCTTTCAAACGCATTGATTAAAGGGTTAAGAATGACCATTTCCAGCTACTGATACATGCACGTGAACAAGTATGTCCGCATGTAACTTGCATGCTTTACTCTGTCTCATATAATTGGTGTGAGTCACTGTGACAACGTGGGACTGTTTTGGAGCAAGTTTATTCCTTTGTTAACCCATATAATACAACAGTTCAAAAGTAACTGTTAACCGATCAATTACTTTTTTGATTGATCAAGACATAGATCATTGGTTAATTATTTAATTGGTTAACAGTTTCAGGTCTACTAACTTCATGGTCAAATTTGTCTAACTGTAAGGCTGTTGTGACAATTATTTTGGTATGGATAGATGCAAAAATGATTCTATGCTCCTTTTTCCTGTTATTAAATCTAAACCAAACCAACTCGATTTCCTCTTGAAATGGCCACTAAAGTAACTGACTTTTGCTGGAAAATATTTTGCACATTTAAAGGAACGTTGCTGTTCAAGATTTAGTTTCACTTTTAAACTCTCAGAACTCTGTTGGCTATAAAATGAGTATCAATTGAAAATGGCAAAATCAGCCTACTTTGGTGTCTAATTTCCATCAATTTGGAAACAGTTAATTTCAAACAGTGTGCTTTGCTCTGAGATTAGAGATTTCTCACTGAACAAATCTTCTATTGTAAGTTTTTCTCTATGGCATATCTCAACATATCTTGGCTTTGGCCACTTAAAGAAGAGTTCAGTTTTAAATACTGTGATTAGGCTTTTCCCTCTGGAAAAGCCTATTGTTTTTCTACGGATTATTATTATTATTTTTTTTTTTTTTAGGCTTTTCCCTCTGGAAAAGACTATTGTTTCTCTATGGATTATTATTTTTTTTTTTTTTTTTTTTAGGCTTTTCCCTCTGGAAAAGACTATTGTTTTTCTACGGACTATTATTATTATTATTATTTTTTTTTTTTTAGGCTTTTCCCTCTGGAAAAGACTATTGTTTCTCTATGGATTATTATTTTTTTTTTTTTTTTTAGGCTTTTCCCTCTGGAAAAGACTATTGTTTTTCTACGGACTATTATTATTATTTTTTTTTTTTTTTTTAGGCTTTTCCCCCTGGAAAAGACTATTGTTTTTCTACGGATTATTTTTTTTATTTTTTTTTTTTTTTAGGCTTTCCCCTCTGGAAAAGACTATTGTTTTTCTGTGGATTATTATTGTTTTTTGAGGTTTTTTTTATTTGTTGTTTTTTTTTTTCACATATTTTGTCCGTCCATACGATTCAGAAGTCATTTTCGAACCGATTTTCACAAAATTTTGCATAGAGGGGCACAACATCTAAAAATGTACTAAAGCAGAATTTTCAGTTTAACCCTTATTTCGTCAGAATTGGCAAAAAACTGCCAAAATTGGGGTTTATCGGCACTTTCTCAAAACACGTCTTGTAGATTTTAGCTCACCTGACTGAAAGTCAGGGTGAGCTTTTCTGATCACTTTTCATCTGTCGTCTGTCATCCGGCGTCCGTCGTCCGTCGTGAAGGTGGTGTTTGAGCCTTTTTCTCCCAAACCACTGGCCGCATATTAATGATGTGAGTAGGGGTTATATAAGGGCATTTTGATTTCTCGTCAAATTAGATTTCAGCTCATATTGAGCAGAGGGATGGGGCAAAAATGCTCCAATTTTTAAAAAATCTTCTTCTCAAGAACCAGCAATAGCAGAGACTTGATATTTGGTATGCAGCTTCCTTTTGAGGTGTAGACTCAAGTTTGTTCAAGAGAAGTTCGAGGGGCTATATTTGCTGATGTTAAAGGAGGGGTAAAAATTTTGGCCCTGCCCCAAATTTCTATTTTCCAAGTCGCGAGGCCGATTTGAACCAAATTTTACGTGAGTGCTTATTGGGTCATAAGTACGTAATTTATGCAGAATTTTTTTTCCCATAGCCCCATGGGAACCACAGGAGCTAAAAATAGAAAAAAATAAAAACGCCCATATCTCCAAAACTTTTCGTCACTGAGAATTCTTATTGGTTGTGAAGCTTCCTTAGGACCAACAGAATGGAATGGTAAAAAAAAATTGCCATCGGTTTTATCATGGGGTACTTTTTGGGGACTTTGAAAAAGTGCTGAGTCATCATTTTTTAACACTGTGGGTAATGGGAAAAACATATAAGACTACTTTTCTCCCAAACCACTGCTCCAAAAGCTTTCAAATTTCACATATAACATCTTTGGAAGATTGTTTCACACGTTTATTGAAATCAATTGCCTGGGTCCATATTTGGGCTCTCTATGGGAGCCCAAATGTTTAAATTAGTGCAGTATGAGGAGTATTTTTGAAAAATCTTCTTCTTCACATCTACCAACAAGAATCTTTTGATATTTGCTATGCAGCATCCTTGGGGGGGGGGGGGGGGAGATTCAAGTTTGTTGAAGCCAAGTCCCTGGGTTCATATTTAGGCTGAAAATTTGGGGTCCCGTTGCAAACTTCGAAATTTTGGACCAAAATCCTAAAAAAATTTTTTTTGTTTTTTATGCATTTCTGTCAATTTTAAGACAAAAAAAAAAAAATTTTTCCCCTGAAAATTTAGGGTCTGGGTGGGACTTAGAAAATTTTGGACCAAAATCCGGAAATTAGTTTTATTGTTTTTTATGCATTTCTGTCAATTTTAAGACAAAAATTTTTTTTTTCCCCTGAAAATTTGGGGTGCGGGTGGGACTTAGAAAATTTTGGACCAAAATCCGGAAATTAGTTTTATCGTTTTTTATGCGTTTTAAGAAGAAGAAAAAAATTTAGGCTGAAAGTATTTTGTTTGGGAAAAAAATCTGTTTTTTATGCGTTTATCTCAATTTTGGGACATAAAAGTGCAGGAACTGAAAATAGAAGGAAAATCCTGTGTATTGTGTGGGCACAATCGCTTCATCTAGTTGGTATATGCTTTTCTTAGGAGGGGTGTATGCAGCTTATTCAAGTCAAGTCCCTGTTTTGATATTTAAACTACCGTGTCAGGTGAGTGCCCTCAGGCCCCCTGGGGCCTCTTGTTTTTAAACATCCATCATTGCTAGACCTGCCTGTGACACAACCTTTGATACACACGACGTATCAGACGATGCATATGGTAACCCTCCATAGGCTGCCAAACATCGAAATTTTGATGAAATAGGCCGGTTTCAGGCCCACACAGCACCCAAACGATACAAGAGAGATAAACATAACTTCCTTTATTAGAAGTGGAATTCACCGAGGATCATTTTTGTACGTAATAAGGTTGTTCAAAAAACCAAGCGTTAACCCATTTTTAGCTGGTTAAACAGAAATACCCCATAAAGCTAAAAAATTCATGTTTTCCGTGGATTTCTCTAAACGAGTCTTGTAGATTTTCAAGAAAAATTTGTCACTCCCAGGCCTTGGTGTGTCAATAGAAACTGCATGGACAAAATACTGCGGTGAGCATTTGATAACCCTCCACGAGCTGCTAAAAGTAAAAATTGTGATAAAATGGGCTGTTTTTGGATGCCAACAGCACCCAATGGGTACGCCACAAAGAAAAGAGCCTTCTTTTATCGAGCGCACAATCTATATGAAAACATTTTTGTAAGTAGTAAGGGTATTGTAGTAAGGGTATTCAAAAGTCGAAGTCTTAACCCATTTTGGACAGGCTAAAGAGAGAGACCCCTTAAAATCTTGAAATTCTCATTTTCTGTGGATTTCTCTAAAAACATCCCGTAGGTTTTCAAGAAAAATTGACTACTCACAGGTCTTTGTGTGACATTACAAGTTGCATGGACAAAATATTCCGGTGAGCATTTATTAACCCTCTACAGACTGCCAAGCATCGTAATTTAGCTGAAATGGGCTGTTTTTGGACACGCACAGCACCCAACGTGTACCTGAGAAATAAACAAAATCTCCTTTGTTGGAAGTGGAATTCACCGAGGACCATTTTTGTAAGTAATAAGGGTATTCAAAAAACTAAGCGTTAACCCCTTTTGTGGTTGTTAATAGTGATACCCACCAAAAGCTTAAAAAATGATGTTTTCCCTGGATTTCTTTACAAATATCTGGTAGGGTTTTCAAGAGACAATGGCCATTGATAGGTCTTGGTGACACATTACCAGCTGATCAGAAAAAATATTCCGGTAAGCATTTGTTAACCCTCCATGGGCTGCTAAATGTCAAAATTTTGAAAAAATAGTCTGTTTTTGGACACCAACAACATCAAATGGGAATGCAACAGAGAAACATAACTTCTTTTACAGGACGCAAAACTAACAGGGAAACATTTTTGTAAGTAGTAAGTGTATTCAAAAATCGAGGTCTTAACCCATTTTTGACAAGTTAAGGAGATATACCCCTTAAAAGCTTAAAATTCCAGTTTTCTGTTGATTTCTGAAAAAAAAAACAAATTCAAGAAAAATTTACCATTCGCGGGTCTTGGAGTGACATTACATGTTGCATGGACAAAATATTTCGGTAAGCATTTGTTAACCCTTCAGAGGCTGCCAAGCATAGACATTTGGAGAAAATGGGCTGTTCTTGGGCAACCATAACACCAGATGTGTACCTGCGAGATAAACAATATCTCCTTCATTGGAAGTGGAATTCACCAACGATCATTTTTGTAAGTTATGAAGGTATTCACAAAACCAAGTATTAACCCGTTTAGGACTGGTTACAGAGCAATACCCTTCAAAAGGTTAAAAATTCATGTTATCCGAGGATTTCTCTGAAAACATATCGTAGATTTTCAAAAAAAAATGGCCATTCTCAAATCTTAGTGTGACATTACAAGTTGTATGAACAAAATATTCCTGTAAGCATTTGTTAACCCTATGCAGGTTCTCAAACATCAAAATGTCGTTCAAATGGGCTGTGTTTGTGCACCCACAGCGCCCGACGTTGAGAGGAGAGATCAAAATAAGGAGAAGTAGAATTCACTGAGAATTATTTTTGGAAGTAATAAGAGTATTCAAAAAACAACACTTAACCAGTTTTGGGCTGGATAAACAATGATACCCATCAAAAGCATAAAATTCATGTTCTCCCTGGATTTCTCTGAAAACATCTTGTAGATTTTAAAGAAACAATGGCCATTCGCAGTTCTTGGTGTGACATTACAAGCTGCATGAATAAATATTCCTGTTAGCACTTGTTAACCCTCTACAAACTGCCAGATATCAATATTTTGGATACATCTGAGATAAAATGGACCATTTTCAAATAGACACAGCACTCAGTGGGTATGTGTCAAACAAACATAACTCCTTTTGTCGGTCATTGACTCATTGGACGACGATATTGATATTAACCCTCTCCACCATTAATGATGGTTTTTACCCAAACAATTTTTTATCAAACTGAGTCATTTGAGACTACTATACTCACCTTTCTCATAACATCAATGAAGGAACTTCAGTGAGACAGTTAAAAACAATTCATCAGACACTGTGGGGGCATGAAAAATCATGGAATCTCATCGGGAAAAGCCATGATTCTCCAGCATCATAAAGTCTAGTTTTAATTTTGTTTTTCCCCACACATTTTGTCCATACGATTCTGAAGCTATTTTCAAACCGATTGTCACACTCTTTTGCACACGCATAAAGGGGCACAAAATCTAAAAAGGTGCCAAAGCGGAATTTTTGATTTAACAATTCTTTTGCCATTATTGGAAAAAAAACTGTCAAAAGTAAGATTTATTGGCACTTTCTCAAAACACATCTTGCAGATTTTTATTAGTCCCCTACCGGCATCGCCAGAGGGGGACTATAGGTTTGCACTCTGTCCATCCGTCAGTCTGTCAGTCACACTTTAGTTTTCCGGAGTTTTTTTGGAAACGCTTCAACGGAATGATTTTATTTTTGGTAAACTACTATAGAACGATGTCTTACAGATCAAGTTTGAGTTTCATGCTGATTGCATTATTCTTGTGTGAGTTACGGCCCTTGGAAATATGGGAAAAAGCACCAAAATATCAGTTTTCCGGAGTTTTTTTTGGACACGCTTCAACAGAATGATTTCATTTTTGGTAAACTACTATAGAACAATGACTTACAGATCAAATTTGAGTTTCATGCTGATTGCATTATTCTTGTGTGAGTTACAGCCCTTGGAAATATGGAAAAGCACCAAAATATAAGTTTTCCGGAGTTTTTTTGGAAATGCTTCAACGGAATGATTTCATTTTTGGTAAACTACTATAGAACGATAACTTACAGATCAAGTTTAAGTTTCATGCTGATTGTATCATTCTTGTGCATTATTCTTGTGTGAGTTATGGCCCTTGGAAATATGGAAAAGCGCCAAAATATCAGTTTTCCAGACTTTTTCTGGAAACGCTTCAACGGAATGATTTCTTTTTGGGTAATGCTTCAACGGAGTGATTTCATTTTTGGTAACCTACTATAGAACGATGACTTACAGATCAAGTTTCATTTGCACTCTGTCCATCCGTCAGTCTGTCAGTCAGTCTGTCAGTCATACTTTAGTTTTTCGGACTTTTTTTGGAACTGTTTCTACCGAATAATTTCATTCTTGGTAACCTACTATAGAACGATGACTTACAGATCAAGTTTGAGTTTCATGCTGATTGCATTATTCTTGTGTGAGTTACGGCCCTTGGAAATATGGAAAAGCACCAAAATATCAGTTTTCCGGAGTTTTTTTGGAAATGCTTCAACGGAATGATTTCATTTTTGGTAAACTACTATAGAACGATAACTTACAGATCAAGTTTGAGTTTCATGCTGATTGTATTATTCTTGTGCATTATTCTTGTGTGAGTTATGGCCCTTGGAAGTATGGAAAAGCGCCAAAATATCAGTTTTCCAGAGTGTTTTTGGAAACGCTTCAACAGAATGATTTCATTTTTGGTAAACTACTATAGAACGATAACTTACAGATCAAGTTTGAGTTTCATGCTGATTGTATTATTCTTGTGCATTATTCTTGTGTGAGTTATGGCCCTTGGAAATATGGAAAAGCGCCAAAATATCAGTTTTCCAGACTTTTTCTGGAAATGCTTCAACGGAATGATTTCATTTTGGGTAATGCTTCAACGGAGTGATTTCATTTTTGGTAACCTACTATAGAACGATGACTTACAGATCAAGTTTCATTTGCACTCTGTCCATCCGTCAGTCTGTCAGTCAGTCTGTCAGTCATACTTTAGTTTTCTTGACTTTTTTTGGAAATGTTTCAACCGAATAATTTCATTCTTGGTAACCTACTATAGAACGATGACTTACAGATCAAGTTTGAGTTTCATGCTGATTGCATTATTCTTGTGTGAGTTACGGCCCTTGGAAATATGGAAAAGCGCCAAAATATCAGTTTTCTGGATTTTTTTTTTGGAAATGCTTCAACGGAATTCATGCTGATCACATCTAGGTTATAAAATTTGTATAATTATTAATGCTCATTAGTCCGGTAGGGGACATTGTATTGCTTCAGCGATACGTGCGCTCTTGTTAAACATGCACCACCATTAGACCTGACTGTGACACTACAATTGATATACAAGCGATATTGGGCTAAGCATTTGTTAACTCTACACGGGCTGCCAAAAATCGAAATTTTGATAAAATGGGATGTATTCAGGCACCTACAGCACCCAATGGGCACATAAGAGATGAACATAATTTCCCTTATAGGAAGTGGAATTCACCAAGGATCATTTTTGTAAGTAATAAAGGTATTCATAAAACCAAGTGTTAAACTGTTTCGGGCTCGTTAAACAGTGATACCTCTCAAAAGCTTAAAATCTCATGTTTTCTGTGGATTTCTCGAAATATGTCTTGTAGATTTTCGAGAAAAATTGGCCATTCGCAGGTCTTGGTGTGACATTACAAGCTGCATGGACAAAATATTCCAGTAAACATTTGTTAACCTTTCACAGGCTCTCAGATATCACAATTTTTAGAAAATGGCCTGTTTTCTGGAACCCACAGCACCCAAAGTGTAACTGGGAGATAAACATAACTTCCTTTACTGGAAGTGGAATTCATTGAGGATTATTCTTGTAAGTAATAAGGGTATTCAAAAACCCAATCCTTAACCAATTTTGGGCTGGTTAAACAATGATACCCATCAAAAGTTTAGAAAGTCATGTTTTCCCTGGATTTCTCTGAAAACAACTTGTAGATTTTCAAGACAAAATGGTCATTCGCAGGCCTTGGTGTGACATTACAAACTGAATGGAAAAAATATTCCCATTAGCATTTGTTAACCCTCTACAAGCTGTCAAACATCAACATTTTAGATACATTTGAGATAAAATAGGCACTTTTCAAATAGCCACAGCACTCAGTGGGTATGTCAAACAAACATAGCTCCTTTTGTTGGACTTAGACTTGTCAGACAATGATATTAATATTAACCCTCTCCACCAATATTGATGGTTTCAACCTAAACATTTTCTTTATCAAACTGGAGTCATTTGAGACTGATACCCACCTTTCTCATAACATCAATAAAGGAACTTCAGTGATTCAGTTAAAAACAATCCATCAGACACACTGGGGTTATGGAAAATCATGGAATCTCATCTGGAAAAGCCACGATTCTCTGGAATCATTAAGTTTAGTTTTTAAATATAATTCATTACCACTGACCTGAGGCAAAAACTATCAAAAATTTTATCATAAGCAGATATTGATTGTTGTATCCATGTGTATAAGAAATATTCGAACAAAAATCGAGTTGTTATTGCTTAGCTACAATTTTACGTCTTTCATTGACATAAACTTTGAGATATTTGTTTTTCTCTTCTCATTATTCATCACAGAAAACTGCGTGGGATCTTATAAGAACATGTCACCAAGGGACAATCGTCAAAAAGAAAACACAGACAGCAAAACAAAGGATTCAGGCAGAGAATGTGAAGATTGTTCATCGGAGGAGGCCAAACTGCTTTATGGTATGTACATGTAGACAGGCCTGGCATATTCAGGAGAGTGATTTATTTGTTTTGCCTACTGTTTGCTTTAAAAAAAATTAAGGAAGGTGAAAACTAGCCCCCCCCCCCCCCCCCTGGCCTTAGAAAATGATTACCATAACAGCCTACTCCTAAAACATACATCTTGTCAGAACTTTGCCATGTTAGTGGTCTCTGCAAGATGGCCACACTGCCCCTCTCACACCCCCGGGCCCTCTTATTGATTGTTCTGTCTTTGCAGGATTTCAGAAAAATATTTACTTTTGCTTGTGTTATTTTTGTTATTACTTTGAGCAGTTAGCATTATGATAATTTAATAGATTATAAAAGAAAAGTTGATAACATTAATCATTTGTCTTGAAAGTGTACAGTAAGATCCATAGAGATTATTACCATTATGAAAATTACATTTTTATGTAAACTGTTTTATTACATGCCTGTTCTGTGTAATCCCCATCTACAGCATACTAAACTGTGTGGAAAATGAAAATCTGTTCCACAACAAGTGAAATTACCTCAGGATAAGTGCAAAAAGCTCATATTATTACATGCCTGTTATATGAAATCCCCATCCAAAGCAACACCAAACCATGCTGAAAACCATGCAGAAAAACACATGTGCGGAATAAAAATTGTTGACGGACCACTTTTAAATAGAAGCGAAATTTCACTGGAATTTTCTACAAATCGTGTAATGCCATTACAGTTTGAATTGCTAGCGATAGCTGAAAATCATCCCCTGAGTTCCGATGTGTTCTATGTGCCCACATAGAACACATTGGAACTCATTGGATGAAATAGTAGCATGGGTTCCCCTCGCAAATTTGGTTGGCAATAAAATGTGTTCTTTTTATTGATAGTTGTCAAATGAATTGCTGAGTGTCCTTCCAATAATTGCTTTATAGATGTGTAGGCATGTAATAAACACAGAATGACATGCTTGAGTGAATGGGTTAATCAATATGGCACTTGTGCCATCATGGAAGGATAAAAATTGAGGCCTGTGGCCTCTCGTTCTATCCTTCTGCGCTGGTACTCATGCCATATCGATTAACCCATTCACACACGCATGTTGTTCTGTGTTTATCTGCCTGTAGAGATAGTGTGATATGTTGTAAAAACAAGTTTGTTCTGTTATAGAAAGAATTGACACTTTTGAGCTTATTTAAATAATGCATGTAGTTTTTGGCCAATTCCTTTTCGGGCAGCCTTTATATTAAGTACATGTATTAGCCAATGGTTTACTCATGAAACATCACATGGTTTAGAGAGTAATTACATGTACTGTCCTCCATCTTGAAGAATGAAAAGTTAAACCATTTGTATCCACAAGAGCCACTGAAGTTAAGGAACATCGAGCCCGGTTAGTCCTTGGATGGGTGACCATCTGAGCAATCGTTTCAGACTCCCGCATTGTGTCCTTGGGCAAGGCACTTAACCCTGATTGTCCACATGGGGGCCCAATGACACCATGTACTAAGGCATACTGCATGTTGATTGTGTGCATGTCTTCAATAAATCTAACCCTGCCTGTGCTGCAGTGCAGAGTTACGATGTTGAGGAGCTGGCAGCTGCTCATCATTGTTCGGTGGTTCTCTCTGGGTACTCCAGCTTCCTCCACCTGTAAAACTGTCACTGAAATGATATGACCTTGACTGTTAAAGTGTCATTAAACATAAATAAATAAATAAATAAATAAATAAATAAATAAATAAATAAATAAATAAATAAATAAATAAATAAATCCACAAGAGCAAAAAACCGCCCTTTTTCGAGATGGTGTGCACAGTATGTTTTTTACATGTCAACACCATTACTTTGTAAAATAGCACTAAAACCTATTCTTCAAAATTGAATGATTTTTTTTGTAGACCAAGATATACCTAAATTATAAGAAAATATATATTACTTGATATTCCTAATGCTGAGAGAACAAACATGTTGAAATTAAATTTTGTCAACTCCATTACCAGTGAATGCCTTCACCACATGAGTGTGGAGTGACAAACTGAAAGTTCAGTGTGTTGAACCTGTCAGCTGATTTAAACCAAAATAACATACAGTATCACTGAGTCACATATACTTGATAAGAGAGAGTGGTTTCCCTTGTCCCCTTGGAACTGCCAAAGCTGGAAATAGAAGGAAATCAAGATACCTATGTTTCTAAAACTACGCAAAACAGATTCTTAGTATGTGATGTGTGGCTTTTTTTAGGAAGAGAATCAACTGGGAAGCTAACTGCTTCCAGGTGCCTGATGCATTATACCTTTGTTGGTAAACAATGATTACTCTGTTAACTTCCATCATCGTTGATTTGATTTTGTTTGGTATGCAGTTTACAGTATGACTGCCGTGGACTGGCCACTTTCGACAAGTGGGCAATATTTCCCACGGACACAAAAATATTAGATTCCAAACACTAATTATAGGAATAATCATCAAAAATATAATTAATGAAGTACTGCATGGGTACAATGGCAACTGTACTGTATTTTAAAGGCATGGATTCAAGTTTGTTCAAAGCAAGTTTCTCAGGCATCAACTGGGCTTGTTCCTGGAGTGGCAAAATTCACAGCCCTGATAAATAACGATCAGGTGTACGTGTATTTCTAATACAGTGGAACCCTGTTAATTGAATAGCCACTTTGTCAATGAAAATTATTCAATTAAAAGGAGTATTGAATTAACAGGGATTGTCACTTTCCTGTATTCTAGAAATAAACTTGGCAATTATTCTATTATATCTTGTTTGACAGAGCTCCACGAGCTCTGTCAATCAAGATATGATAGAGTAAATGCCTGTATTGGATGCACTGAGGCCAATTAAATCTATAAACAAAAGGAAATCTGGGAAGAGTCAGGGTAATTTCTCGACAGGTTACAAGAATTTAAGCTCACCGAAGGGAGCTTAACTTATCACTTGCCGTCCGTCGTCGTCGTCGTGCGTCGTCGTGAACATTTCTCAAACGACTTCTCCTCTGAAACCACTGGTCTTATTTTCACGAAACTTCATGTGGATGTTCATTATTATATGGCAATTCATGTTTGTTCAAATGAAATGGCCACATATCCCTTGGGGGCTCTGTGTGGGGCATAACTCTGAATTATAGAAATATTATTAAAAAATCTTCTTCTCCAGAACCAGTGGGCAGAATCTTTTGATACTTGGTATGCAGCATCTTGCTATGGGTCTGATTCAAGTTTGTTCAAATCGGTCCCCTGGATTCATATTTGGGCTCACTATAGAAGCCCAAATTCGAACTTAGTGCATTTCAGGCAAATTTCTTAAAAAATCTTCTTATCCAGATCCAGCAGGCAGAATCTTTTGATATTTGGTATGCAACATTATGGGGTGGATCTGATTCAAGTTTGTTCAAATCGGCCCCCTGGATTCACATTTGGGCTCAGTATAGAAGCCCGATTTCGAACTTAGTGCATTTCAGGCAAATTTCTTAAAAAATCTTCTTCTCAAGATCCAGCAGGCAGAATCTTTTGATATTTGGTATGCAACATTGTGGGGTGGATATGATTCAAGTTTGTTCAAATCAGCCCCCTGGATTCATATTTGGGCTCACTATAAAAGCTCGATTTCGAACTAAGTGCATTTCAGGCAAATTTCTTGAAAAATCTTCTTCTCCAGATCCAGCAGGCAGAATCTTTTGATATTTGGTATGCAACATTTTGGGGTGGATCTGATTCAAGTTTGGTATGCAGCATCCTTAGGAGAATGAGATTCAAGTTTGTTCAAGCCATGTCCCTAGGTCCATATTTGGGCTCACTGTGGGAGCCCGAATGATAACTTAGTTCAAAATGAGGAATTATCTTTAAAAATCTTCTTCATCAGATCCAGCAGTCGGAATGTTTTGATATTTGGTATGCAGCATTCTTAGGGGGGTGAGATTCAAGTTTGTTCAAGCCATGTCCCTAGGTCCATATTTGGGCTCACTGTGGGAGCTTGAATTGTAACTTAGTTCGAAATGAGGAATTTTCTTTAAAAATCTTCTTCTTCAGATCCAGCACTCGGAATGTTTTGATATGTGGTGTGTATCATCCTTAGGGGGTGAGATTCAAGTTGTTAAAGCCAAGTCCCTGGGTCCATATTTGGGCTCCCTGTGGGAGCCCGAATTATAACTTAGTCAATATGAGTCATTTTTAGCTCACCAAAGGAAGCTCAACTTATCACTTGCCGTCTGTCGTCGTCCGTCGTCGTGAACATTTTTCAAACGACTTCTCCTCTGAAACCACTGGTCCGATTTTCATGAAACTTCATGTGGTTGTTCATTACTATATGGCAATTCATGTTTGTTTAAATGAAATGGCCACGTCCCTTGGGGGGCTCTGTATGGGGCATAACTCTGATAGCACCGTATGAATTATAGAAAAATTATTAAAAAATCTTCTCCAGAACCAGTGGGCAGAATATTTTGATACTTGGTATGCAGCATCTTGGTATGGGTCTGATTCAAGTTTGTTCAAATAAAGTCCCTCAACCAATATTGGGGCTCACTATGGGGGCGTGAATTTTTACTTAGCGCAATTTAAGAAAAATTCTTTAAAAATCCTCTTCTCCAGAACCAATGGGCCAAATCTTTTGATATTTGGTATGCAGCATCTTGGTATGGGTCTGATTCAAGTTTGTTCAAATCGAGTCCCTTGATCAATATTGGGGCTCCCTATAGGGGAATGAATTTTTCCTTAGTGCAATTTAAGGAAAAATCTTCTTCTTCAGAACCATTGGGCAGAATGTTTTGATATTTGGTATACTGCATCTTGGTGTGGGTCTGATTCAAGTTTGTTCAAATGGAGTCCCTTGATCAATTTTGGGGCGCCCTATGGGGACCTGAAATTTTACTTAGTGCAATTTAAGAAAAAAAAATTAACAATCTTCTTCACCAGAACCAGTGGGCAGAATCTTTAGATATTTGGTATGCAGCATCTTGGTATGGGTTGGATTCATGTTTGTTCCAATTGAGTCTTTTGATCAATACTGGGGCTCACTATGGTGGCGTGAATGTTTACTTTGTGTAATTCAAGGAAAATTCTTTAAAAATCTTCTTCAGAACCATCATGCAGAATCTTTTGATAAGCAGCATTGTCCCATTCTGTCCTGTTGATGTTTTAGCTCCACAGAGAGTATAGATTTACTCTGTAGAACCTTAAGAATAGCTTTTGATAAAATTTGTGTCTTAACAGTATGGAACATTCGGTGGGTGCCTAAGGCCCCCTGAGGCCTCTTGTTTATTCAGTTAACAGGAGTTTACTCTATAACCTATATTTAATTAACAGGTTAAATTTATACTGAAAGTATGGTAAATGGTTTTGTGTTGGAAAATTATATTCAGTTAACAGGGATATACAATTAAGAGATATCCAATTGAGTGGTCTCCACTGTACTCTAATGCTGATTCACTATTTAGTAACATTAGTACAATCTACAAAGCTAATGGTATGCATCACCTGAAAAATAAATAAAATACAATGTCTTGTTATAAACATCAAGCACACTACTAAAATAACAAGCCCCACCCACTCTTTTAAAGTTTTGCAATGGGTTGACTAATTTGGTATGGAGTGTAATCGGGTGACATGTACATGATACATGCAAAAAGGAATTTCCTATGGCATTGTGGGAAGCTCATTGCCAAAAAATAACAAAATAAATTCTAATATTCCAATAAAAACTTGAATCCTCGCCCTCTGATCAGATGAGGGCTAGCATAGTCTCTCCTATGTTTACATTGCCAATGGAATATATTACTGTTTAACGCCACAGCACAAAATATTTGAAATGATGTTGCCCATTTGCATATAGTTTCATTTTTCTAGATTTTTCACATGTTCAGAAAAAGATGTTCTGAGTGAAGTATTGTTTAACCCTTTACCCAACGAATTGCCCACATCCGCCCACATAATATGCAAATTCAGCAGTTGAAAAAATATTATTTTTCAACAAAACCATATCATGTGACCCCTCATTGGAATGAGCTCATTGACTCATTCCAACAAGGGGTCATATGATATGGTTTTGTTGGAATTTTTTGAAAAATTAAAAAAAATAATATTTAAAATAATAAATTTTGATATCGTCTGCGTTGAGTAAAGGGTTAAATTACAAATCAGTTTTAGCTCCACCTGTCAAAGTCAGCGGAGCTTTTCTGATGCTAAGTCATCCGCCATCTGTCATCCATTGTCCATCTGTCTGATCATCATCAACATTTTGTTTGTCAGAGACATAATTTCTTAACCGCTGAATATTTTTTAACCCTTTACCTAACATGAAAAGCAGACGACACTTGCAAAAAAAATTCTTGAATAACTATTTTTTTTCATTTTTTGTCTCAAAAACATAGGTTATGACCCCTCGTTGGAACGAGCTCTTCGAGCTCATTCCAACGAGGGGTCATAACCTATGTTTTCGAGACAAAAAATGAAAATATTTTGAAAATTAATTGGCGATATTTGGGAATAACGCTGGCCAGTTTTGGCCGTTACGTTGGGTAAAGGGTTAATTAAACTTTATAACCATATATTATATCAAAAGGCAGTGTGTCGCAAATTATAATATGGTATGTGCCCCTCAAGATCAAGATCACAGGCCCTATGATAAGGTGACACTTAGAAAAACTTTGACATTTGTTTGCCCGGGTCATAATTTCCTAATCACAGAATATTTTTCAATGAAACTTCATAACAATATGTAATATCAAAAGACAGTGTGTCACGAATTATAATATAGTACATGCCTCACAAGGTCAAGGTCACAGGCCCTAGGATAATGTGACATTTGTTTGTCTGAGCCATAATTTCTTAACCAATATTTTTTAATGAAACTTTATAACAGTATGTAATATTGAGTGTTGCGAATTATAATATGGTATGTGACCTTCAAGATCAAGGTCACAACCCTGTGATAAGGTGACACTGAGAAAAACTTTGACATTTATTTGTCCGGGCCATAATTTCTTAACCACTGAATATTAGCTCTGCCTGACAGACTGTTAGTAGAGCTTTTCTAATGCTAATTTGTCTTGTCATCTGTACATCTGTCTGTCTGTCCATCTGTCCATCGCCTGTCTGTCCGTCATGAACATTTGTTGGTCAAGTCCATGTAATCTGATCGAATTGACAGATCTTGTTCATACTTGGTACAATTATTGTTCATAACTCAAAGGTGTGTTGTGACATTGATCCAAGGTCATATCATGAAGGTGGAGGTCACAGACAGCAAAACTTGGATATTGTTATACAGCTCTTGTCTGGGCCATATAACTTGGTGGGATTTACAGATCTTATTCCTGATTGGTACAATTATTACTCATGACTCAAAGGTGTTCCATGACTTTGATTCAAGGTCATATCATCAAGGTCAAGGGACAGGCAGCAAAACTTTTATATTGTTATACAGCCCCTTGTCTGGTTCACATAACTTTGTATGATTGACAGATCTTATTCATAGTTGGTACAATTATTTCTAAGGATTCAAAAGGGTGTTGCGACTTTGATCCAATGTCATACCATTAAAGTCACAGCAAAAAAGACTTTGATATTGTTATACTGCCCTTGTCTGGTCTGTATAATTGAATCTGTGACAGATCTTTTTCATACTTCACACAGTTGTTACCCATAACCTAACCTTGTGTCATGACTTTGACCCATTGTCATATCATGAAGGCTAAGATTACAAGTAGGTAGTAACACTTGGATTCTTGTCTTGTAGTCGGCTTCCCCAAAAAGCAGTTACCCTTGTCGGAGCTGTCTAGGTGTAGCTGCCTCTTGTCGATATGAATGTGTCATGACTTTGACCCATTGTCATATCATGAAGGCTAAGATTACAAGTAGGTAGTAACACGTGGATTCTTGTTTTGTATTCAGCTTCCCCAAAAAGCAGTTACCCTTGTTGGAGCTGTCTAGGTGTAGCTGCCTCTTGTTGATTTGAATGTGTCATGACTTTGACCTATTGTCATATCATGAAGGCTAAGATTACAAGTAGGCAGTAACACTTGGATTCTTGTCTTGTATTCAGCTTCCCCAAAAAGCAGTTACCCTTGTTGGAGCTGTCTAGGTGTAGCTGCCATTTGTTGATTTGAAGTAAGGTGGAATGACCTCAACCTATATTAATTATTGATTATTTGTCTAGTGATATCGTGGAATACATGAGAAGTTTATTTACTAAACTTGTTGTCATTAAAAGTTGGCCTGTTCCTTTCATGATGTGAGTTTGGGGTTATGGGTAGGGTCTTACTGAAACATAAACATTATTGTGATGAAAAGACAGTAACATGGTTTGCAGGTCTGAGTTTATGTTCAACTGAGATGCAGAGCATCAAAACAAAGTTTGGGGGGTATATAGGAATCACCCTGTCCATCCATCCGTCTGTCCGTCCTAGAGCTGTAGGTTTTTAAATTTCTTGTTCAGTTTCGGTTTTGGTTTTTCAGGTGGAGAAAAACCTCGGTTCGGTTCGGTTCGGTTTTCGGTTTGTTCATGAGGCCAAGTAAAATTCAATAAAACTCATTTTTATGTCCAGAGTCATATATAACTGAATGGTAGTGAAATTGAGTGAAATTCAATGAATGCCCGAAATAAGCTATAATACATGAAGAATCAGAAAGGCCAATATAATAATTACCTAAATATACAGAACTTTTATTGAGCTTGGCCATTTTTCGAGGTGTGACGCCTACACACAACTTGAAGAAAGCTGCAAACACAACTAAACTGAAATGTCGGAAATTCACAGAATGTAGCTATCCCAGAGTAGTGCAGTGTCTGGGTACTCTCACTTCTCTGGGATGGCTACATTCTGTGAATTTCTGCAGCAAGAGCTGGCAAGAGAGTATTTAATAAAAAACGAAAAACCTTAGATTACGGGATGTCGACGGTTTCGGATTCAGTTTTTTAAAAAAACTAAAAACCTCGGTTCGGTTTCGGTTAACCTACAGCTCTAAACTTCACATTGCAAATCTCAGACCATGTTACTGTCTATTCATCACAATTATTTTACAATGTTCCATTAAGACTAAAATCCTCCTCCTCTGATTGGACGAGAGCAGGTCTGAGTTTATGTTCAACCAAGATACAGAGCGTTAAGGATGAACATAAACTCCACATTGCAAACCTCAGACCATGTTACCGTCCATTCATCACAATTATTTTATAATGTCTTTTTTTTCTTAATCTACATGGAAAAAATATTAGTTGTATGCTATAGAGTGTATTTGTGAGTTGGAGAATAAAACTGGTTGGCAAAATGTTCTCATTTTTAAAAATGATTCTTACCCCAAACAATCAATAAAAATCTCTCACTCCGTACACTTCCACCATCACCATTCCCTGTACACAACATAATCCAGGTAAGTGCTTTAGCCTCTATGGAGCCTCTGGATTTTCATTTCTAATTTGAAAATTTTAATTTATTATTACTTTACAGTAATATTTTTGACACATTGACAACATATACATCTTGTTCCAGTGGCGGCATCAGAAATTTTTTTGTGGGGGGCAACTAGGGGGGCAGACTCCCATGAAGGGGGGCAAATACGTAAAGGATCATATCATTACTTTGTTATGAGGTAGTCCAAACTTGGACCCAAAGTCCGTAATATACTTTTTTGGTTTGGTACGTCCTGTGGACGTACCAAACCAAAAAATTATATTACGGACTTTGGGTCCAAGTTTCGACTAAATGTAATGGTAATTAGCGGTCCTCCTTTCAAAAAATCCTGGATCCACGTCTGGTGGGTCTGTGCGTGAGAGAGAGAGAGAGAGAGAGAGAGAGAGACTCATAATGCCCATCTGTCATAATGCAAAATCCATGAATTTTTTTAGACAAGGGATATGGATAGACATGCCTTTGTTGGCTCATAACTTAATTATAACTTATAAGTATCTGCATCCGAGTCTTTAAATCTCTACTGCCTGGATGTGTTCATCAGCTAGCCTGAGGCTTTGGGCTAAGTGTGTATGGGAAATTATTGGGAATAAAAAAAGAGAGGGGTGTGTGTGTGTGTGAGAGAGAGTGACTGAATGTGTTTGTGTGTGAGGGTGGATGGAAATGCATGTGAGATGGTTGGGGGGGGGGGGGGCAACTGGGGGGGGGAAGCCTTCATTTGGGGGGGGGGGGAATGCCCCCCATAGCGCCGCCACTGTCTTGTTCACGTGTAAACACTGTACTACTCTTTATTACCATGTCACTCCAGTACCAATTAGAAAAATATTGCCAGGTTTGAAGATATGTATTTTTAAATATTATAAATCAAAGATAGTACAAAGTTTATTAAAGAACTGATTCACCCTTGATGGTTTGATGGATTTTTGTTTTGCAGTTAATATATTTATATGATTTTTTTACGAATTAATTTTTTTACTTTTTTCATCCCCTGACTTCTTTATAATATAGTTTTTTAAAAATATTTTTAAAATTTTTAAACTCAGGTACTATCAGCTGATAGAACTTGAAAAAAAACAATCTAATTATTGTATTATGCTGAACAAAAAATAGCTTTCATTGTTAGCAACATCCCATCAATACTGTAACAATGTAGCTGAATCCAGAAACATGTTTTTAGTTACGCCATTTCGAACAACTGACATTGCTTTAGGAGTTTCCAGATCAACAAATTCGAAAATGACTGGTTACAAGTGTCATCGATTTGGGAGTTTGTATATCACCAAATGTCAGTGTTTACAACTGCATCATACTGTTCATGATATAATTCATTATTAACTGGTAGAGTGCAAAGTTATTTTTGGTCATTAAAATTTGTTCACATGTCTTTGCCTTGTTACAATTTATGGGAGAGTGCCAAGAGGCACTCTCCCATAAATTGTAACAAGGCAAACCAATATAGACTAAAGAATTTCACTTCTAAGATGAAAAGAAGCACATCCACAGAATATGACACCTTTAGGCTGGGGAACCTGCTCTTCCTATCAAAGCCCTGATAGTGGCTTCTAGCACTCTACCAGTTAATGGTAAAACTATACTGGATCCTACTCTACAGGACTAGGACTCAGTAGGAGTAGGACCTACAATTGGAAAGTTTATGAACGTAGGTGTGATAAGTGGTGTGATGTTGTCCTTTCCCATTCCCCATGAACATCGACTCTGTCTGCTGTGAAAAACTGAAAAGTTGTTCATCATCAGCAGTGTCCATGAAATAGTTGTGAGTGACACTTTCGATACTCTCTGAAGATTTGCTGCAACTTGTTGACAAAGCAACTAAAAACTGCCTTGCGCCAGACTGAGAAGTACTAAATCCACAAGGAGCTATAGATACACCATTTTGTGAATTTAGTATTTGTCTTTTGGGTACTTGAAGAGTAGCACAAACCTGCCCAGTATATTTTGTCTAAGCATCTGCCATTTCTCGCTTTTCCATGGCATTGGAATCTGTGCAGTAACTTTAAATTGAGACTGGATTTTTTTTTCCGAAATTGATTCCATTTTTTGGGACCCATTTTGAAAAAGTGCTGTGATAGCTGTTGCACGTATGCAGTGATTTTTGTACATACAGCTGATAAGTTGGAACATTGACTTATTTGCTTCATCATTGCTGATAAAGTATCTTTACTTAAAGGTGACCGACAATACCATTTCTCTTGTTTGTTGTCAAATGAACACAATGCACGTTGAAATAATGCTGGCTCATCTTTGTGTCTTTTACTTAGATACTATATTCAAAGCTGGCAACAAGGCACATTCTGGTACCAGTGGCATACATGTAAGCCCCCTTACCCTCAGAAAAGTGGAACTCTCCACTGTGATTTTTGTCCTTTTCCGATTTACTTCTCATGAATTTACACCCACTGTCATCATGGCAGATTTTGAAATGTTCAGGGGTCAAATCACGCTGATTCTCTTGGCCATGGTGGCAGAAATAAAATACAATTTCAAACCACACTTTATTTAACAATCCTTAAGGAATGTCAGGATTGAAAAACTATGGGGTGCTGATAAAGATTAGTGTTTTATGTTCAACGGAACCTTTTCCTTCTTGTCGAAGATGTTTAAGTACAGCTTTAAAAGTTTCTGATGACTTTCTGAATTCAGTCCCAGTTAAAATATTCCTGCCAAGAAATCTGTTGATTCCATTTCTTAAACAAATTAGGGAACTCTTAGTGTATACCGGTAACTGTTTTTGCTTAGTGTGCTAAACCCTTTACCCAACGCAGACGATATCAAAATTTATTATTTTAAATATTATGTTTTTTAATTTTTCAAAATATTTCAACAAAACCATATCATGTGACCCCTCATTCAAATGAGCTCAATGAGCTCGTTCCAAAGAGGGGTCACATGATATGGTTTTGTTGAACTTTTTTGAAAAATAATATTTTTTCAGCTGCTAAATTTGCATATTATGCAGGCGGATGTGGCCAATTCGTTGAGTAAAGGGTTAACAATGAGGCAGCAGGTTATCAAGTTCCTTATCAGAATAAGTTTCCACATCCTCACTCAGTCCATGACAAACACAAAATTCTTGCAAAATTCTTACGCTGTATCAGGTAGCATCCAAAGTCTTTTTTACTGGAAACACTTTCAACTAAATTCAACACAGAATTATTTGTAAATCTTTCGCTAACTTCGTTAATCTTTGTATTTTCCAAATGACTTCTTTGTAGGTAAGTTTGTGTCTACAGGTGACAAAAAAATTTAAGCAGATGTGGTACCAGTGTTTGATGTTGAGACATTCCAATCAGCACGTGTGTAATCGACTGATCAAAGTGGAGCTTACATTTTCTTTGTTCTCACATCTCCAGGAAAGATCATTCCGATAGTACCCATCAAGCCTGAAAATAAGCAATCTGTCATTTGCAAAAGAGAGTGAATTTGCTGATGCTATCCCATACAGTTTGTCAATTTATCCTCTGGGTACCTCTTGTTGTTTAGACTTGAGACCTTGATTCAGAATGAGGTTCTCAGAGGGTAAATTTAGTGATGCTACTCTGCTCTGCAGGGTAGCATGATGACTAGCATCACCAAATTCACCCTCTGGGGTCCTCATTCTGCAGAAGACAGTCTGCTTATTTTCAGGCTTGGTACCCGTGTTTTTTGTTAAAAAAAAATCAGTACTACGACTTTTAGAAGGTGTCAAATTAACCAATCACGGCGGATGTCACAGACATGAGGCATAATAAAAAATATTAGCATCATCAACTTTGATCAACCTTAAAATTGATATGGCACAGAAACTTGTACTGCTGTTGGCTGCAAAGAATCTTGTTAACATATATCTATAAAATAATATTAAATACTAGTAAATTCTAGTTGTCATATTTTCAGGAGATGGGACAATTGTTACTTATTCCCAGTTCCTTATTCAAATGTCAAATAAGGAACTGGGAATAAGTAACAGTTGTCACATCCATATATTTTCAAAAGTTTAAAATTTCCATTTTGTCCCATATTTGAGTTTTCACCCAAATATTTGGCTAAAAGGCCCTGGACAAAAAAGTTGAAAATGCCTTCCCACTAAAGTTGATATCAAGCCCTGTTGATTGAATAGCCATTTTGCCATTGAAAAAAAAATTCAAATGATGAGAATTTTTTCATTTTCATGTATTCTGGTTATAAACTGTTATATCTTTTTGGACAAAGCTCAGAGATCTCTGTACAAGATATAATAAATTAAATGATTGTGTTGGATATAGGTAGGTCTGGTATGTATACAAACATTGTGAATACAGTGATCATCAAAATAATCAGCGACAAAGACCCCCCCCCAAACCTCCCACCCTGCCACCAACTTTTTCCAGAAATACATTTGGGTGAAAGAGAGAGAGAGAAGATTAGTCCAACAAACATCATCTAATACAGTGAAGCCTACTTAATTGGATATCTCATTAACCCTGTTAATGGAATATAATTTCCCAACACAAAACCATTTACCATACCACCAGTACAAATTTGACCTGTTAATTGTATATAGGTTATAGAGTAAACTCCTGTTAATTGAATAAAAGATCTTGTAACCTGTCAAGAAATTACATTGACTCTCCCCAGTTTTCCTTTATTTATAGACCTATTTGGCCTCAGAACATCCAATACAGGAATTTAATCTATTATATCTTTTTTGACAAAGCTCATTCATAAATGTTCATATTTGTTCGGAAAAAGTTGTAACACCCACAGGGGGCACCAAAAGGAGCATAATTCTGTCAGCACCCCACAATTTTTTTTTAATTCAAAAATCTTTTGATACTTGGTATACAACATCCTTAGAGATTTCAGATTCAGGTTGTCAAAACAAGACCTCAGGTTCATATCTGGGCTCCCTGCGGGAACCCAAATTTTAAATTGGTGCAATATGAAGAAATATATCTAAGATCAACCAGTCAGAATCTCTTGATCTTTGGAATACTGCATCTTTAGGGTGGTCAGCTTGAGGTACGTTCAAATCAAGTCCCTGGAGTCATATTTGGGCTCCCTGCAGGAGCCCAAAATTTAAATTGGTGTAATAAGAGGAATATTCATAAAAATCTTTCAGATCTAACCGTCAGAATCTTTTGATATTGGATAAGTAGCACGCAAAGTGGGGTGAGATCCAAGTTTGTTCAAACCAAATCCCCAGGTTCTTATTTGGGCTTCCTATGGGAACCCAAATTTTAACTTTGTGCAATATGAAAAAATTTGTTTAAAAATCTTATTCTTCAGATCTACCTTTCAAAATCTCTTGATATTTGGTATACTGTATCTTTTGGGTTGTCAGCTTGAGGTTTGAACAAATCAAGTCCCTGAAGTCATAATTGGGCTCCCTGAAGGAGCATACCAGAAAATAAGTGGTCAGACAAGGACAATGTCAGGTACCAGTAGGCCAATGTCAGACTGAGGTTTAAAATCATCAGTCAAAATGTCTGATGCCAAAATTATTAATGAAGTTCAGTGATCAGAACATCATGCATGCTGGAAATCATGTACATAACTAGCAAGCCTAAAATTAATGATTATTGTGATTTCTGGTCCTGGCAAGTTGGGAAATGTGAAGAAAGTGACCGTACAACTCATCAGTATTAACAGAATGAGAAGAAATACGATTTGTCATGGCCATACATGTATCCAAATTATGTTTGAAGACTAATTCAGTTCCAATTCAGAATGAAAGCAATCATGCCTTGTTTGGCAGGGCTCATTGAGCCCTGCCAAACAAGGTATGGTTGGATGAATTCTGAGCATTTTTAAGATGAATGTCCATGTACACCCAAAACACATTATTTTGAATACTCAAACTCCATTTTGTAATATGTTAGATGTCATTCTCAAATGACAGACTTGATTCGTTTGGTATCTAACATTTTGTCCGGAAGCGAAATGAAAATTATTTTCAGGCTTGTGAAGGAGCCCGAGATTTAAATTGGTCTAATATGAAGAATATTCAAGAAAATGTTTTTTCTTCATATCCATCAGTCAGAATCTGTTGATATTGGATATGTAGCATCCAGCATGGGATGGGATCTAAGTTTGCTCAAACCAACTCCCTGGGTTCATATTTTCACTCCCTGCAGGAACCTGAATTTTAACTTTGTGTAATATGAAGAACATTATTTTAAAATTTTCCTCTTCAAATTTACCAGTCAGAATCTCTTGATATTTGGTATACTGTATCTGTAGAGAAGTCATCCAGAAGTTTGTCCAAATTAAATCCCTGGAGTCATGTTTGGGCTCACTGGGGAAGCCTGAATTTTAACTTAGTGTAGCATGAGGAATATTTTTAAAAATCTTCTTCATATCCATATGTCAAAATCTATTGATATATTTGGTATGTGGCATCCGTAGAGGGGTGGAATTCAGGTTTATTCAAATCAAGTCCCTGGGTTTATATTTGGGCTCCCTATGAAAACCTGATTTTTAACTTGGTGCAATATGAAGAGATTTATTTAAAAATCTTCTTCAGATCTAGTAGTCTAAATCTCTTGATATTTGACTGCATCTGTGGGGGACACAGCTTTAAGTTTAAGTTTGTTCAATTAAGTCTCTGGAGTCATATATCTTGGCTCACTGTTGGAACCCAAATTTTAACTTAGTATAACATGAGGAATGTTTTTGAAAAATCTTCTTCAGATCCATAAGTCAGAATATTTTGATATTTGGTGTATACCATATTTCATGGCATAACATTCAAGTTTGTTCAAATCAAGTCCCTGGGTTTATATTTGGGCTTCCTATGGGCACCCACTTTAAGTTGGTGCAAATTATTGAAATGTATTTAAAAAAAACTTCTTCAGATCGACCAGTCAGAATCTCTTGATATTTGGTATACTGCATCTTCAGAGTGGTCAGCTTGAGATTTGTTTGAATCAAGTCCCTGGAGTCATATTTGGGCTCCCTGTAGGAGCTCAAAATTTAAATTGGTGTAATATGAGGAATATTCATTAAAATCTTCTTCAGATCTATCTTCAGAATCTTTTGTTATTGTATATGTAGCATCCAAAGTGGGGTGAGATCCAAGTTTTTTCAAACCAAATCCCTGGGTTCATATTTGGGCTTCCTACGGGAACCTGAATTTTAACTTCGTGCAATATGAAGAACTTTATTTAAAATCTTCTTCAAATCTACCAGTCAGAATCTCTTTATATTTAGTATACTGTATCTTCAGGGAGGTCATCATGAAGTTTGTCCAAATTAAGTCCCTGGTGTCATATTTGGGGCTCACTGGGGAAGCCCAGATTTTAACTTAGTGTGCATGAGGAATATTTATTCATATATCAAAAAAATGAACTTTCCCACTGTTAAATGAGAATTACTGCAAGTGGGTGATTTCTTTTCTCTTTTCTTCAAAATATGTTTTGAGATCAAGTGTTTGAGTGATTTTACGCAAAAAACATTCACCCAACAGACACTAGCTATATTAACATGTAGATGCTGAATGTGACCTTAATCCTTCCTTAAATAATTTTATCAGGTGAGCAATTAAGAACCTTTGGGGCCTGTTGTTGCATCATAATGTCAACACCAGAGGACCAAGGTCAGTTGTCAGCACTGAAAGGCAGTCACCTGAAACGGGCATTACTCATTTGGGTTCCTGTCATTGCAATCTAATTGGAAATTAACAGGAACGTGGGACAGGAAGGTGGGACATGATTTTTTGTCTCTTCGAAGTCTTTCAAGGTGAAGAAAAGCACAGTTTTGCAAAATTCCCCCACTTGGCCAGAACAAAGTTTTGGCCTAGGTTGGGGGAATTTGTTGAAACAACAAAACCCATATGTGCTTTTTTGTTGAGTTTTTAAAAAAAAAACTCAACCTATACTTTGATGAAGTTGGTGCATTCATGTGGGTGGGTGGTTCTATCATATTAGCTCATTAACATGATAACTTGGGCAAGACACTTCACCCCCATTGCCCATATGAGAGCACAGTGGTGTTGTTTACTAAGGCATACTGCACATCGATGGTGCACTCGTCTAACCCTGCTTGTGTGAAATTAGTAGGTTGAGGCACCTGACAGTTGCTCATTGTTGCTCAGTGGTTCTCTCTGGGTAATCTGGCATCCTCCATCCGTAAAACTGTCTGACATGAGGTGACCCTGGTGTAAAAAGTGTTGTTAAACCCCAATAAATAAATAGCGTGATGGCTTGGAACAAATATCAGTAAATTCCATCAATATTTGGTATTTGAGACTTTCCTAATGTCTTGAATGAGTTTGAATTAACTGGTACGGTGTGACCATAGTGAGCAGAGTTATGACCCTTAATTCACCAATTTTTGTCTGTTTTCAGCCGGTTAGCATGATAACTTCAACTTCGATGAGCTCATTCCAATGAGGGGTCTTAACCTATGTTTTAGAGACAAAAAATATTGAAAATTAATTGGTGATTTTTGAGAATAGTGCTGGCTGGTTTTGGCTGTATGTTAGGTAAAGGGTTAACAGTGTTTTGAACTAGTTCAAAAACCAGTGTCATTTGATCATACCAAGCAGACTTAATTATGACTCTTGATTAGTTAATTGTTGCCCATTTTCAACTTATTAGTGCAGTAACTTGAACAAATATCAATAGATTTAATTTTCTTATAATGACAAGCTTAAAGATGCAAAAAATCTCAACCCTGAAATGGCAATGCATAACCCTTGTATTCTAAATATTGTGGGGCATTAATCCAAAGCATGGCTATGTGTAAAGCATTCCTACCATGCCACTAAGCAGGATTTGTACAAGTTTTGGAAAGGTATGGAATGTCTTGGAAAACAGTAAATTGATTTTCCTGGCCCTGGAAAATTATGGAAATTTGGGGTGGGTTTTGGAAAAGTTATGGAAAATGAACAGACGCATGTAACTAGGGTATTTCTCCTGTCTGATGTGACCATTCAAAAATTCTTTGTATTCCCAATTTTTAAGATTCACCAAGAATCCCTACTTGAGTCATTGCTGTTTGAGGCTTCTTAACCCTTAAGGGTCTGGCGGTTTGTATAATTTTTGCCACATTTTGATAGAGTACATCTGGTGGCCTTGGCATTTGTTTCTAGGCAAGTCTTGGCTGCCTGTACAGGCAGCCAAGACTTACCTAGAAACAACTGCCAAGGTATTTAGAATATAACTTAAAAGTTTACCTAAAGCCTCAATGTCTGACCATCCGTTTTATTGAAGTACGATGTGATCAGAGTTGGAATTGGGGGCCATCAGGGTTCAGAGAGTTGTCTTGGAGGGTGAGGAGAAGAAAAAAAAATACATTTTACATTACATGGAGTCAAATTTAACTTCTGTGGTTATGGAAATTTTATGTCTGGGCATGGAAAAATTATGGAAAACCAAATTGCCTAGTCTGTATGAACCTTGCATTAAGTGACATGGGCAAGCAGGGCTACCACTAATATTGGTGTGTGTATGTGATCAATGACCATACCATAATCCCCTCCACCTCACTCACAAATTCAAAATGCCTCTAACACCAATGAAAGTATTAGGCCACACAAAGTAGATCTTCTGTTTCTCAGGCCATTATTTGTGAAATTGCATGTGGGCGAGCGTTTTTTTATTTTATTTTTTATTTCAGTAATTACTTCTTTGCCATCAAAAGTTCATGTTCTTGGTTCAAGTTTTAGGCCTCATAATCTACAGAATAGCATGGGTGGTGGTGTATTTCATCCCTTGAGTGCAAGAAGGCTTTGCAATGCTAAAGCATTGCAAAGCCTTCTTGCACTCAAGGGACAAATTCATCAATTTTTTTAACTTGGATAAAATATCAGACATAAACCATTTAATTTTTATTTTTTTAAAGTTTAAATTGGTTATAAAAAGAGAGCATGCGGCAGCCAAAAGGACCATGCAAGAGGGCCTGTGAAACAGATTTTTAATTTTTTTAGGCCTTAACACAATTTCTTATTCAGTTAATAGAAGTTTTCCTGTGTAACTAATCTGAAATTGCTGTACAAGTAAATAATTTTGACTGAAGGTATGGTAAATAGCAAGAATGTCATGAAGTAAATTGCCTGTAAATATAAAGTAAAATTGAATCAGATAAGCAATTGTTGTGTGAATGCCACATACAGGAATGAATAATTTTCTCCCAAATACTCAGATCTGACACTGGTCATTTTTCTAGGAAAACTTTCAAAAACTGACTAGTATTAACTGGTAGAGTGCTAGAAGCCACTATCAGGGCTTTAATATGAACAGCAGGTACCTCAGCCTAAACGTCTCATATTCTGTGGATGTACTTCATAATACCTTAGAAGTGAAATTACTTAGTGTATATGGGTATGCCTTGTTACTATTTATGGGAGAGTGCCACTTGACACTCTCCCATAAATTGTAACAAGGCAAAGACACAAAAACGAATTTTGATGACCAAAAATAACTTAGCACTCTACCAGTTAATTAAAAACAGAATATTGTGTTTTCATTTTTGGAATTAAAAAAAAAACAGCTTTCCACAATCCTTCCTAATAAGGGGTCATAAGCTGAGTTGGAATAGTACTGGGTGGTTTTAGCCATCACAGTGAGCAAAGAGTTGATATAGATGTGATTCACATTGAGGTTGTACAGTGCACAGGGTTTGTTACTGAATTAATAATGAAATTTTAGCTCAACTTGATGAAGTCAAGCAAAGCTATTGCCATCACTTATCGTCCGTCAACATATGTCCACAATTTCCTTTGGCACACTGCACAGATCGCATTTTTGATCGGATCACTTTAAAACTTGGTTTGACCTCCAGATGGAAGCTATCGATTTTCTTCTATTTCCATCGAAAATTTTCTGTTGGCAACCACTCTTGAACTTTTGCATGCCCTGCAGAGTACATTTATGATCGGATTGCTTTGAACCTTAGTATGCTCATTTGGGGTGACCTCTAGATGGACACTATAGATCTACTTCCAGTTCCGTCAAAAACATGGCCATTGTCAATGACCTTGGATGATATTAGTGCAGTTATGCATCAATATTTCCTTTTGGCACACCCTGCAGGGCACATTTATGATCAGATCACTTTAAAACTTGGTATGCTTGTTCGGGGTGACCTACCTCTAGATGGGTGCTATTGATTTTCTTCCATTTCTGTAAAAAAACTTGGCCATTTGCAACGACCTTTGAACTGAATGCAGTTGTGCATCAATTTATTCCTTTGGCATGCCACACAGGACACATTTATGATCGGATCATTTTGAAACTTGGTATGGTTGTTTGGGATGACCTCTATGTGGGAGCTATCGATTTTCTTCCATTTTCAGCAAAACCCTTACCGTTAGTATTGTCCTTTGGTCTTATTTTAGTCAGGCATCAATATATTCTTTTGGCAAGCCCAACATGGCACATTTATGGTTGAATCAACTTGAAACTTGGTATGCTTGTTTGAAGTGATCTGCAGATGGTATCTATCGTTTTTTTTTTTTCCATTTCCATCAAAAAATGTCGCCATTAGCAATGGCCTTTGATAAACTTGGTGCAGTTATGCTTCAGTATTTCCTTTTGGCACACCTTGCAGGCTGCTTTGAAACCCGTTGTGCTTGTTTGGGGTGACCACTAGATGGTAGCTATTGATTTTCTTCAATTTCAGTGATAAACATGGCCGTTGGCAATGACTTTTGAACTTAGTTTAGTTATGCATTAATATATTCCTTTGGCATGCCCTACTGGACACATTTATGATCGGATCACTTTAAAACTTGGTATGCTTGTTCTGGTGATCAACCGCTAGATGGTAGCTATCGATTTGTTCCATTTCTGTAAAAAACATTGCCAGTAGCAACAACCATTGAACTTAGTGCAGTTGTGCATCAATTTGTTCCTTTGGCATGCTGCACAGGGCACATGTATGATTGGATCATTTTAAAACCTGGTTTAGTTGTTTGGGATGACCTCTGTATGGGAGCTATAGATTTTTTTCCATTTTCATCCAAAACCTTGCCGTTACTATCGACCTTTGAACTTAGTGCTTTTGTGTATCATTAAATTCCTTTGGCATACCGCACAGGTCGTATTTAAGATTGGGTTGCTTTGATACTTGGTATGCTTATTTGGGGTGACCTCTAGATGGGAGCTGTCAATTTTCTTCCATTTTCGTGAAAAAAGTTGCCGTTAGCAGCAACCTTCAAACTTAGTGCATTTGTGCATAAGCATTTTCCTTTGGCATGCCTTACAAGTTACATTCATAAATGGATCACTTTAAAACTTGGGGCTGACTTCCAGATGGGAACTTCCTTCATTGCTGTCAAAAAAGTTGCTGTTAGCAATGACCTTCAACTTTGCCCTTTTGTGCATTGACATTTTCCTTTGACACAATGCACAGGTTACATTTATGATCTGATTGCTTGGAAACTTAGTTTGCTGGTTTGGAGCAACCTATCAATGTGAGCAATTGATTTTCTTTAATTTCCATCAAGAAATGTTGCTGTTAGCATTATGATCTCTGAACTTTGCCGTTTTTGCATCAACATTTTTCTTTGGTATGCTCTGCAGGATGCATGTATGAATGGATTGGTTTGAAACTTGGTATGCTTGTTTTGGGTGACTTCTAGATGAGAGTTATAGATTTTCTTCCATTTCCTTCCAAAAAGGTTGTCCTTAGCAATGACCTTCGACTTTGCCATTTTGTCTGTCGACAATTTCTTTGGAACTCTGCACAGTTCACATTGGTTTGGTTGCCTTGAAATATGAGGTGCTTGTTTGGAGCGGTCTCTAGATGTGAGCTGTGATTTTTGCTATTTCTCTTGAAAAATGGTGCTGAATGTTGCTGTTAGAAATGACTTTTGAACTCATTGTATTTGTGCAACATATTCCTTTTCCATGCAGGGTGAATTCTTAAATGGATCAGTTTGGAACTTGGTATGCATGTGTGGGGCAACTTCTACATGTGAGATATCGATTTTCTTCCATTTCCATCAAAAAACGTTGCTGTTAGCAATGACCTTTAAAATCAGTGCATTTGTGCATAAACATATTCCTTTGGCATGCCCTAAAGGGCATATTAATGAATGGATTGCTTTGAAACTTGGTTCAAGTTCAAAAACAACATTGCTGTAGCAATGAACTTGATGAATTTGTGCACCAACATATTCATTTTGTACATTCTGTAGCAGGCAGGTCAAAGTACCACTGGTACTAACATAACCAGTACAGGGATGGGACAGAGCCTGTCCCACCAAAACCGGTACCAGGGCAAATCAACAAAGGAATGACATATCACAATCAGATGACAGAAATCTGCATTTAAACCATGGCAGTCCCCAAGATCGTAAGACAAACATGGTATTTGCAGTGACATCAAAGTAATCATCAAGCATGAAGATCGTGTTTTGTGATTACTTTGATGTTTCCATGGAACAATTTCTTTGAAGTAGCCAATGACAGCACTCCCAGTGTCTTTGATGCGATGTATGAAATGTCAAAATGGTCAGCCTTATCAAGTTGTGGTGCAGACAGAACATGTACCTGTGGAGTGTTTTGATATGTTCACTCACAAATAAGTTAAAAGTATGTCGTGCAAGTGTGCCATACATGATTATCAGCCTGTTTACCCTCGTTCAGTTAGGAATTTCCCCATAAAATAATTTTGTCCCGGTTCCGGCAGGACAAAAGCTTCAGAACTGATACCGGATGAAGCATAAGGGAACTGGCGGTACCAGTACCAGTACAGGTATCAGATGACATGCCTGCTCTGTAGGCACATTTATGAATAGATTGCTTTGCTCAGGGTGACCTCGAGATGGGAGCTATTCATTTTCTTACTTTTCCATCAAAAAACGTCATTAGCACCAACCTTTGAACATATAGATTCGTGTAGCAACTTATCCTTTTTGCATATTTATGAATTTCCATCAAAAAAAGTAGAAAAAAAACAATTGCCACTAGCAATGACCATTAAACTTAGCACATTTGTGCATTAACATCTTCCTTTGGCATGCCTCAGAGGGCACATTCATTATTGGGTTGTTTTGAAACTTGGTATGCTTATTCAGGGTGATAGGAGCTATCAATTTTCTTTTCATTTCCATCAAAAACTGTTGCTTTTAGCACTGACCTTTGAATTTAGTGCACTTGTGCATCAGCATTTTTCTTTGACATGGACTACAGGACGCATTTATCATAGGATTGTTTTTGAACATGGTGTGCTGCTTAGATGAGACCTCCAGATAAGACCTATCAATTAGCATTCATTTTGGTGAAAAAAATTGCTGTTTACAATGACCTTTAAACTTACTGCATTTGTGCATCAACATTCTTCCTTAGCCAGCCCTATACAGTTTACATTTAAAAATGTATGGATTGCTCTGACGTTGTGCACACACAATGCTGTTATGTTGAAGTTTCAACAAATAACATTGCAACCAATGATCTTCAATTTTGTCATTTCATTTACAACTTACCAAGTTCAAGTTTTTCAAGTTGAGCAACAGGGTCATTGACACTTTCATTTAACAAAGATTATACTGTTTTGCTGCACGGGTTTTTTATACAATATTTGTGGGTCTTCAGTTTCATTCATAACTCTCAGATGTATGTCGCAGACCCTTGGGTCTATCAGGCATCTTGCAACTAAAAGGCCTTTCTTCATTAAGCTTTGACTCCTCTTTCTATAATGCCTGTCTGAATGTATGGTATGTCTGTTGTTATGTTACATGGTATTAACATTTCACTGGAAGGTGGGACTGTTATGTTCTTCGCCATTGTAATTCTGAATGTTGTCTCGCCAACTGACATTTTATAGTTGACCCTTTTATTTTCATTGTCGCTCCTGTAACATTTATAAGGCTGTTATTTGTATGTAAAAAATCATATTATACCATGATTACCGTATTTACTCTATGTATTGGGACAGCTGAAAATAATTATTTTCACAGGTGTCCCAATTCTTAGAAAATGTGGAAAGAACAGAGCATGGTCTTGATTTGATGCTGAATAAAGTTGTGTGTGATTCGTTTTCCATCACTATGTACGAAAATCGCCGTCCAATTTTTTTTTATATTTTCATTTTTTGCTTCCAAAACATAGCTTATGATCCCTCATTGGAACGAGCGTATTGCGCTCGTTCCAATGAGGGATCATAAGCTATGTGTTGGAAGCCAAAAATGAAAATTTTTAGTTACCCAAGAATTTTTTCTATGAGTGTCAACTGGAAACAAATCTCCTGAATGTCCCAAACTTTGGAACATAAAAAAATAAAGTTTTCTGGGAAAAATGTGTGTCCCAAATCATAGAGTGTCCCAATACATAGAGTAAATACGGTACCTATTCTACTATATATGAAAAACCTATGACATAAATTTTAGCTTTACACACCAACCGTGATGAACACACCAACAATGGGGTTTCAATAGTAAACATTTACACCTACAATACAACTACATCCCCATTGACCTTTGGTGACATCGACCCGAATGCAAACTTGTCTAAATTTATCGCAAGTCACCTCGCAAAGAGTAAAATGGAAGTGGCAATTATTTATTATTTTAAATGGGTTTACCTCATAAGATGCCAAAAATTAACAAACATGCATTGTCTCATGGTAATAAAGCATGCATAACTCGAAATAGTATGTTATTATGTTATTAAAATGAAAAAGGCTCAGTCTCTTTTTTTTATTTCATTTCGGCGATAAAATTGACAGTGAAGTACCGCCCACCGATCCTCGTGTAAACAAAAACAGATTTGATCGTATGTACGTCTGGTGCACAGTAAAATCGAGAAAAAATAATAGCGATTCTTAATAATCGGACGATCATGGTATAAATAAAATATACCCAAGGTTGCTTGGTGTACGAAATGTTCACCACACGTGGTGAAGTGGTGTTAATTTGGTTGGCAATAAAAAGTGTTCATTTTGTTGATATTGTCCTCAAATGAATTGCTGAGTGTCCCTCTAGTAATTGTTTTTACAGATGTGTAGACATGTAATAAACACAGAATGACACACACGTGTAAATGGGTTATTTCGATATGGCACTTGTACAAAGTACAAACGGTACAATGAAGACCCTGCCAAGTGCTGCGCACTACTTTTGTAGTACACTACCACCAAAATGTCTGTCAAACCACCACATCGACCAATCAGATCTTGTTGGTTGTTCCACAGCATTTAAATTTACCACCAGTACCTAAATTTGAAAATGGTGGTATAATTTAGGAGACTATTAACCCTCTGCATTGTGATGCCAAGATCTAGAAATTTTAAGTAGCAAATGTTTCCCATAATGCAACTAAGAATTAAACCCATTCAATTTTGTTTGACAAAGCTCACTGACCTCTGTCAAACAAGATTCAATTGGTTAAATTCCAAGTTGTATTATGTGAAAAAGTTGCTTCTTATTGATATTTTGACATCAGTATGCAGAGGGTTAAATGAAATGCAGCAATTAGAAGAGTCAATATTCATTATTTGGGGGTAGACCAATCAATATTTTCAACTTGCATGTTGAAAATACTGATTGGTCCAACCCACCTTTAAATTAGTAGGCATCCTACTTAATACAAGTATGGCCTACCATGTCCCTGAGCTGGTAAAAGGCCACTCTTGTTCAAAGAGTTAAATTCTATTGCAAAGTAACAATTTCCTCATTTGCTAGTCACCATATGTCAATTTACAAATTGTGTAAATAGAGGATATGAAATGAGTGTTTTTCTCATATGATATTTATGAAACGAGTCTAAGAATTTTCCGTTTGGGCGAGCCTCTGGCGTGCCCCAAACGGAAAATTCGGATGAGTTTCATAAATATCATATGAGAAAAAACTTATTTCATATTCTATTTATAATATGACACACATATGCACAAATTAAGGACTTAGTATGACTTTTTAACCCTTTACCTAACGTGTGTTGCAGAAAACACTTGGAAAAAACATCATCATATAACTAAAAATTTTCATTTTTTGCTTCCAAAACATAGGTTATGACCCCTCATTGGAACGCACGCAATGCGCTCGTTCCAACTTCCAATGAGGGTTCATAACCTATGTTTTGGAAGCGAAAAATGAAAATTTTTCATATATAGCACCGTCCGGTTTTGGTTGTTATGTTAGGTAAAGGGTTAATGCAATATAACCCAACCTAAATAGGACAGATAATGTAAATTCTCCCTACTCAAATGATGCAAATGTGACCCAGTTGTAGTTTGTTCAGCCAATCAGACTGTCCATATTTGAAATTGACCAATGAAATCTTTCAACCCCAATTATGAAAATATGGCCCAGTTGTATTTTATTCATCCAATCAAATTGTGTAGGTTTGAAATTGACCAATGAAATCAACGGAAGGCTTTATTTATTACTGATTAAAATGAAAGCAAAATATCAAATGTTTTAAAGTGAAAAAAAACGGACGAGTCATATGATAAAGCAATATATTAAAAATGACCTGCTCCAAATTAAAATGACCTCTACTTGGAGCAGGACATTTTGACCTGCACTGGAAAAATAATTATTTTGAGCCTTGTATACAATGAATACTCAATAAGGTTAATTTATGACAAATATTTAGTTTGATGCAATGGTTAAATTGAAATATATGGTACCAAAATGATTACTCAAATTACCAAAATGAATTGCTGTATAATCTGCTACAGCTGCCGTCAACATATGACTATTTTGTTCTTCACTGCACATATCAGAGTTTGTTTTTGTGTTTTTTCTTTTATTAAAATCAGTGATGTATTTACAGTGATGGTTAAATTCAGAGTACAATATAGATTAATAGAAATGTTAATTATTTTAATAGTAATGGGAAATTATTTTAATTATTCTGATCATATCCAGTCTTTAATTATTTAACATATTACAAAAAGGTTTAACTTAGGTTTTTATACCGCCACTATCGAAGAAAATGGGGGTATACTGGATTACATGCATCCGTGCATGCGTCCGTCCATCTGTCCATCCGTCCGTCTGTCTGTCCGTCCATCCGTCTGTCCATCCATCTGTGCATCCGTGTGTGAGTCTCCGAAAGTATTCATAACTTAAGTAAATTATTATTTTTTATAATATTTGTTGGTCATAGGTATGCCCACACCTAGTTATTTTTTTTTTATTATTTTTTTTTTTTTTATTAATTGTTCACTTATAAATTGTGTCCGTCCGAGCCAAATTTTGTCTGTTCAGCCTGTATCTCGGGTATCGAATGTTCTATTGCAATGAAATTTGCCATGAACATTGCTTATGGTATAGGCTTTAAAAAAGCATACAACGGTATTTCTCACATTCTCCTTTTTAGAGTTATCCCCCTTTTTTGACTTAGAAATTGTAGGAAACAGACATTATTTGTCTGTTCAGCCTGTATCTCAGGTATGGGTTATCGGATTTTGGTGAAATATGGCATGCAGTTTGCCTATGACAAATGCTTCTGCCTCATTGCATAAAACTTCCAAACACCAAACAATTTACCATACCTTTTGACTTAGAAATTGTTGGAAATTGTTGAAAACTTTCAAAGAAAATGGGAGGGGTGGGGGGTGCATACTGGATTGGGGTTATCAGATTTCAGTGAAAAATGGCATGCAGTTTGCCTATGACAAAGGCTTCTGCTTCATTGCATAAAACTTCCAAACACCAAACAATTTACCATACCTTTTGACTTAGAAATTGTTGAAAACTTTCGAAGAAAATGGAAGGGGGGGGGGGGTATACAGGATTGTGTCTGTCCATCTGTGCATCTGTCTGTCAGTCCATACGAGAATATTCATAAATGATATTTGTTGGTCATAGGTATGCCCACACTAGGCGGTACACCACTTGGGGGTATGCACTGGACGAAAGTCCAGCTCTTGTTAAATTTGAATTAATTTTATTTTATTTTTTCCTTACTGAGCATGCTGGCTGCAATATAAAAAGCTCACAACATCTAAAGTTTTGGGGCCCTGCGAAGCTTTGAGATTCGATTCGATTTTGAATCTTAAGTTGCTATTGGATTCGATTGGAATAAGCTGCACGATTTGTTTCCTTTCGATTCTTTTCACTGGAATATAGCTTGGCATCGGTTGTCTTCATCATCTCACTATATGTATAGGTTCTGTTAGAAATTGTACATAAATAATAATATTGAAAATAAACACTGAGTGCAATTTCCGCTATCTAAACAGAAACATCTGTATCCATGCCACCAGCCATACTAATTACAGTCTCACGAGACACTACCACTGTTGAAAAAATATATTATATGTTTCCCAAGCAATATCTACGATGAGCTGTTGCTAGCAACTACTAGTGTGCAGTGCCTAGTACCTATTTCTGTTTTTGAACTATAATCCTCACTGGGTAATCTTCCAACTACATCACCAAGGCATGCCTTCGATGAACGCATGCCTTGGTGATGTAGTTGGAATATTTATCAGTTGGGGTTGGAGCCCTCACAGTTGGAACAAATCAGATTTACAGCCCCACCCCCCCCCCCCCCCCCCCCTTCCCCCAGCCGGTCATCTTCAAGATGCCATTGATTCGATTTGAGATTCAATTCATATTCGAATAATTGACTTTATTCGATTCGAGATTCTATTTGAAGCAAAAATGTGTGATTCGCAGGGCCCTACTAAAGTCATTCTTGGAATGACTTAATTGAAAATAGCATACAGAGATTGTTTAATGAAATGTTTAATTAAGGTAAGTAAACTGTTGTAACTGAAAAATTTCATTTTACAGTTTATGAAAAGCCTATTCCAAAAAATGATTTGAAAGCAGAAAATTCATCAGACTCTGAAGAAAGTGTATATGAAGATGCAATGTCAGATAGCCATCAAAAAAGTGACAGACCCAAACTGCACTACAGTTTAAATCTAAGCACTGAAAATACAGAAGTAAAACCGACAGGTAAGAAATTGTTTCCAGCTGGATTTATTGTATATACAGTATGTAGAGAGTGTATTATCACTAAATCACCCACAGAGTGGAGATTCCACCCAAGTAATAACTGCAAATTTGTTGCAAAGCATAACAAGCACAAGCAAAGTTTCAGCCAATGGACCTCCGGGTTAAACCCGGAGGTCCATTGGCAGAAACATTGCTCGTGTTTTTAATCGATATACCGTATACAAAATTTGAAAGTTATTGTTTGGGTGATAACTCCACTCTGCGGGCGATTTAGTTACAATCCACTCTCCACGTACTGTACATAAACAAGGTAAGTGCAGCATGTTTTCTTAGCGCTAAAAAACATGAATAGGACATGTTTTCTTAACCCTTTGAACCCTGGGTGTATCATTCATGTTAATTCAGTGGCAGCAATTGGTCACTTTGGAAGTTTTCGTATTCATTATCTGGGTGGAGACCAATTCATATTTTCAGTGTGAAGCCTTGAGACTGCAGGTTGCAAATATTTATTCGTCTACTCCACACATTCACTTAGCAGCGATTCTACTTACATATCATCCTGGTTCCTGAGCTGGAAAAACAGACACGCAAGTTCAACCCAGGGTGTACTATCATCCATGTTAATTCAATGGCAGCAATTGGTCACTTTGGAAGTGTTCATATTCATTATTTGGTTGGAGACCAATTCATATTTTCAGCGTGAAGCTTTGAGACTGCAGGTTGCAAATATTTATTCATCTACTCCACACATTTACTTAGCAGCCATTCTACTTAACCCTTTACCCAATGTAACGGCCAAAAGCGGCCAGTGCTATTCACAAAAATCGCCAATTAATTTTCATTATTTTTTTCATTTTTTGTCTCAAAAACATACGTTATGACCCCTCATTGGAACAAGCTCGTCGAGCCCGTTCCAATGAGGGGTCATAACCTATGTTTTTGAGACAAAAAATGAAAAAAATTAGTTATTCAAGAATGTTTTTTGCAAGTGTTGTCTGCTTTTGATGTTAGGTAAAGGGTTAAATATCATCCTGGTTCCTGAGCTGGAAAAACAGACACACAAGTTCAACCCTGGGTGTATCATCCATGTTAATTCAATGGCAGCAATTGGTCACTTTGGAAGTGTTCATATGCATTATTTGGGTGGAGACCAATTCATAATTTCAGCGTGCAGCCTAGAGACTGCAGGTTGCAAATACTTATTGGTCTACTCCACACATTCACTTATTTATTTATTTATTGGGGTTTAAGGTCACATACTTATGCACAATGGCTAATCGTGACCGTGACAGTTTTACGGGTGGAGGAAGCCGGAGTACCCGGAGAGAACCACCGAGCAACGATGAGCAACTGTCAGCTCCACAACATTCTAACTCTGTTCAAGCACCGCTCAAGCAGGGTTACAGCGGTTGAAGACATATGCACCATCGATGTGCAGTACGCTTTAGTACACGGCGTCATCGTGCCCCCAAGTAGGCAACCGGGATAAAGTGCCTTGCCCAAGGACACAACGCGGGTCGTCCCAGACGGGGATCGAACTCGGGACCTCTAGCATAGAAGTCCAACAGTCTACCACTGAGCCACCGCGCTTCCTACACATTTACTTAGCAGCCATTCTACTTACGTATCATCCTGGTTCCTGAGCGGGAAAAACAGGCACAAAAGTTTAAAGGATTAAAAGATTTTTGGTTGAGTCATGAAAACTCCTGACAATGGTTTCACAAGTGGAGTGGTCCTTTCAAGGCTGGCCAGGTAAAATTTCTGACTTATCGTCTCTCTTCAAACTCAAAACTAGGCTACCCCACCATCAAATTGGTACCACCCACCCTCTCACTGCACCAGCAGGCCTGAAAATAAGCCGTCTGACATTGGCAGAATGAGGTCCCTAGAGGGTGAATTTGATGATGATATCCCATACAGTGGGCCATTTATCCTCTGGGTACCTCTTTCTGTTTCATTTTGGGACCCTGATTCAGATTAAGGTTCACAGAGGGTAAATTTAGTGATGCTACCGTGCTGTGCAGGGTAGCATCACTAAATTCACCCACTGGGGACCTCATTTTGCAGGTGTCAGTCTGCTTATTTTCTGGCTTGTGCACCAGTCAGTCTGATTTTGAAATGCAGCGAGACCAATTTTGGATTGAAAGTAGCCCCATAATGGAACTAAAGTTCCTGTCAATCAAATAATTTTGTCACAAATAGGACTCTGTGATTTGATTCCATTTGTTTTTGATTCCAACAAATAGTTTTTAATCTTTTGAATATTCATTCAGTCTCAGAATGGTGCTCAGTAGTATATTATTCCTGTTGTCACAGAGACCATTATTTCAGTGCATGAAACTAATCTAAACCTCGAGGAACAATGTGATTCCAACAGTAACTGCATGCAAAATGGGAAGAGTTAACCCTTTACCCAACACAGACAATATCAGAATTTATTATTTTAAATATTTTTTAAAAAATTTTTTAAAAAAATTCCAACGAAACCAAATCATGTGACCCGTCAATGGAATGAGCTGGGCAAGGTCATTCTAATGAGGAGTTGAAATTTGTTGACAAATAATATTTTTTCAACTGTGAAATATGCATATTTTGGGGGCAGATACAGCTGATTTAGTCAGTAAAGGATTAACGAATGAATTGGAGTGGGAATGGGCAGCACGTTGAAAAAGCCTTGGATGGGGGATAAACCATTTTATCTTTTCCCCATCCTGTTTCTCCCCCCCACCCCCATCCCCACACACACATTCAAATTTTATTTCCTTTTACAGAAAATCATCATTTTTCTTTTCAGAACTGATATAGGAGCTTTGTGATATTATAAATTAACAAGTGTACAATCACTGATAATGAGAATTTTGTCGGTCAAGGTGGTAGATGGGTACAAATGTTTTCACATTTTTTGTCTCCCAACGTTCTGTGAACCTCATTCTGAATCAGGGTCTCAAAACTAAACAGAAAGAGGTACCCAGAGGATAAATTGGCCGACTGTATGGGACAGCATCATCAAATTCACCCTCATTCTGCAAATGTCAGTTTGCTTGTTTTCAGGCCTGTTGCCAGGGGAACAGGTGACTTTGGACATCAGCAACTTTCGACCAAAGTTACTTCGGCCAAATTTTTTTACTTAGATCCACAAAAAGTGATTTCTAAGTAGCTTAGCATACTAACACAAGTGCCTATCCTTATATCCAATTCCTCTTTGGAACTGATCAATTTCTAACATTCTCCATGAGAAAACTCCCTCAGAGAACTTAAAAGTCAACAATTACATTTTGAGCCAAACTTAACCAACCAGGGGCCAAATGTGCATGGTGTAGATAACCTGGTGTCCAAGATACTATGTAGGACAGTGACCCATTGTCCATATTCCACTAGACATAGCAATAACTCTTGTCATTTCCAGCCATCTTGGATGGTCTGTTTATAATATTCTCCTCCACTAATTCATCAAAGATATGACACAGTATCTAGAAAATTCATAAGAAAAGTGCTAGAAGACTGGGAATGATGTCTTAGACACCAGTATGCAGTTTTCAGCTGTTTCTCAGGAAAGTGATTTTAAAAAATTATTGCACTTTGTCAGTACAAGCAGTCGCAGCCCAAGACTGTCTGGGGCCCTCAGGACATACTTAAGCAAGGGGCCCCATATATGCTGAAGGCCACAGGCCAGGGATGATGCAGTTATAGGAGAGGGTGTCCCTCTTCTATTGATGGGGGTCTGGGGCAGTGGCAGAGCTATTATTGGGTGTCTACGATGTACAGCCCACCTCCTAATCTCACCTGGCCCCCAATTCAAGCCACATTTCAGCTATATTCACCCATCAATCACATGTTACAACAGCATTGAGGTAAAATCACTGATTCATTATATCTGGGGTATAAAGAGAGTCGAGGCAGTCCAGAGAAGAGCAGCTCGGTATGTATCAAAAAACCACAGAAACCGATCGAGCATAAACAGCATGGTTGAGAAATTGAAATGGAGATCCCTAACAGATAGGAAGAGAGATGCCAGGCTCATGATGCTATATAAAATCGACAGAGGACCGGTCCCCATCAACAAAGAAACACGGCTTACCCCACCCATTCAACACTCCAGGAAATCACATAACAGGGCATTCCAGATGCCATCATCCGCATTGACACAAGGAAAATGTCATTCTTCCCAAGGACTATACAGGACTGGAACTTATTACCGCCAGACATTGTAGAATTGGACACACCCGAAGCCTTTAGGGCCAGGATTGTGTTGTGATAGCACCGGCCGGTCAGTTTCCAGTGTACATAAATTTTAAAATTCCGTGAAGCTTACAATTTTAAATTATGCATAATCAGCCAAGCAAAACAAACACACCTACCTCACCAAAAGAAAATTCCTAAGTCATGCCGCACTATCATACATTGCATAATCTTCAGTATGATGAAGGAGGCAATTACATGGCAGAATCAGAAGGAGAAATATAATTTGCTCGGGAATGAAGAACAAAAACAGCTCCAAAGTTAATATGGGCTATTGTAATGGTTTGAAACCGATCATGTTTGTGTAAAATTATGGTTTGTCCACCTCTCCATCTGTCCTAGCATCCATCGAAATTTATTTTGTTTTTCGTATGATAACTAAAGGGTGGGGCATGGTGGCTCAGTCGGTAGAGGTGCAGGCTGCAAGCCGAGAGGTCCTCGGTTCGAATCCCACCTGCTGCAACCGCGTTGTGTCATTGGGCAAGACTTTTCACCCCCATTGCCCACGTGGGGGCACGGTGGCGTTGTGCACTAAGGCGTACTGCACGTCGATGGTGCACCTATCTTCAACCAATGCTAACCCTGCTTGTGTTGAGTTGGTATGTTGTGGAGCTGACAGTTGCTCACCATTGCTCAGTGGTTCTCTCCAGTTACTCCGGCTTCCTCCACCCGTAAAACTGTCATGGTCATGATTAGCCATTGTGCAGAAATATGTGACCTTACACACCAATAAATAATAATATAATAATAATGATAACTTGGGTAATTAATGGGTCTTCACATTTGGTTTGTAAGTCATTTATAAGGTCAATTGAGTTAAAATACTGGCATGCAGATATTTGGTGACAGTCACTGACACCAAATCTGGCATTTGGGGCTTGGATAACTTGTGGCTTAACCCTTTACCTAACATGTAAAGCAGACGACCTTGCAAAAATAATTCTTGAATAACTAATTTTTTCATTTTTTGTCTCAAAAACATAGGTTATGACCCCTCGTTGGAACGAGCTCGACGAGCTCGTTCCAACGAGGGGTCATAACCTATGTTTTTGAGACAAAAAATGAAAAAAATACTGAAAATTAATTGGCGATTTTTGAGAATAGCGCTGGCCGGTTTTGGCCGTTACGTTGGGGTAAAGGGTTAACCCTTTACCCAACACAGACGATATCAAAATTTATTATTTTAAATATCATTTTTTCAAATGTTTCAAAAGGTTTCAATAAAACCATATCATGTGGCCCCGATGAGCTCGTTCCAACGAGTGGTCACATTATATGGTTTTCTTGAAATTTTTTGAAAAATAATATTTTTTCAACTGCTGAATTTGCATATTACGCGGGCGGATGCGGATGATTCGTTGGGTAAAGGGTTAATTCTTAAGATTTGCATATTTATGAAACTTCAAACAATCACCAATCATTTACCCCAAATTCAAGTCAGTAAATTAAATGCTGTACCCACATTAGGAGATGGCTACCAACAGTTTGTTGTCACATTCTAAAATAAAGATATTTGTTAAGAAATACTTTTGCATGATGCAGAATAGGTCTTAGAAAGTCCTGTATTATATTCTATTTGTATGTATATTGACTAATCATATAGTTTCTCTTATTTTGGGCACATTTTTCACTTGAATCTGATGTAACCAAATTAGATGAATATAAAGGCCTGCTATGTGAGATCTGTTTGAGAATCTGTTACAAGCATTAGCATGTCTGTCCACACCACGATTTCCATTTCTTCCTGGTACAGAAAATTACCACCAGTTGGAAGTAAATGTTCCCCCAGAATCACTATCAGAGAACTATATTTTTCAAAAATTTCTCAGGAGAGGGCCCCTGGATCCCGCTCTAAGGAGTGAGACACCCTCACTGAGATCCACCTCCGCTTGACCCTTTGGGCCTTGAGACATAACTATGACATGTCACACCATGCTCCTAAATATTGTCCAGGTCTTCTTATTTGAGAATCCTAGCTCCTGATCTGGTGGCTTCATCTGGGAAAATCATAAAAATACAAGGCGCTGAGAGTGAATCTGAGGACTTTTTGGCTACAGATTCAAGACTTGGACATACAGGCCTAGGTGATGCAGCACATGCCATGAGGCTTGCAAGTGAAGCTAGGCACACGTTTGCGGTGGTGGCAATGAATCTATGATCCTAGGGTGTGATGCTTTATTTCTACTGGATGCGTTTGTTGGAGAGAAAATTAATATGGGAATTCATTGACATAGGCACATGTACGAAATTGAACCTGCCGCTGCAAATCCCATTGGCATCGGACAAAATATTTCAGTATTAGCTTTCATACGATGAGACTCGTAGACCCATATAAAAGTGGTCCCATATTTGGCCATCTTCTTCTGCTTTTTAGCTCACCAAAGGGAGCTTAACTTATCACTTGCCATCCGTCATCGTCCGCTGTCGTTGTCCGGCATTGTCGTCCGTCGTCCGTCATGAGCTTTACATTATCGACTTCTCCTCACAAACTACTTGACCAAATTGAACCAAATTTTGTGTGCATGTTCCTTATCATATGTCAATTCAAGTTTGTACACATAAATTTGCCGTGCCCACAGGGGGCACCAGAAGGGGCATAACTCTGATAGCACCTATAAATTTGTTCAAAAATTAAAAAAATCTTCTCCTTCAGATCCACCGGTCAGAATCTTTTCATATTTGTTATACAACATGTCTAGGGGGGTCAGATTCAAGTTTGTTCAAATCGAGTCCCTGGGTTAAGATTTGGGCTCTCTATTGGAGCCCAAAGTTTAACTTGGTGCAGTTTGAGGAAATTTCTTTAAAAATCTTCTTCTTCAGATCCACCAGTCAGAATCCTTTCATGTTTGGTATACAACATCTATAAGGGGGTCAGATTCAAGTTTGTTCAGATCGAGTTGCTGGGTTTATATTTGGGCTCCATATTGGAGCCCAAATTTTAACTTTGTGCAATGAGTGGAATATTCTTTAAAAATCTTCTTCTTCAGATTCACCAGTCAGAATCCTCTCATATTTGGTACACATCATTTCTAGGGGGGCCAGATACAAGTTTGTTCAAATCAAGTTTCTCGGTTAATATTTGGGTTCCCTATGGGAGCCTGAATTTTAACTTAGTGCAATATGAGAAAATTTCTTTAAAAATCTTTTTCTTCAGATCCACCAGTCAGAATCCTTTAACATTTGGTATGCATCATCTCTAGGAGGGGTCAGATTCAAGTTCTGATCAAATTGGGTCCCAGGATTGAAAATTTTGAGTCTGGTTCGGACCAAAATTTGAGAGAAAAAAATTTGTTTTGGATTTTTTTTGCATTTTGTTCAATTTTGTGCCTGTTCTAATATCCAATTCCTCCATGGAAATGAGCAGTTTCTAATGTTCTCTTATAGGAAAATCCCTTAAAGAACTTAAAAATAAAAAAGTAACAATTTTGAGCCTAACCATACCAACCAGGGGCAAAATGGGCATGGCAAACATAACCTGGTGTCCAAGGTACAGTCTAGTGCAGTCAACCATTGTCCTTTACTCGCCAGACATTACCAATTTTCTCATTTTCAGTGATCTTGGGTAGTGTGTTTATAAAATTCCCCACTAATTCATCGTAGATATGATGCAGTTTTATGGAAATTCTTTGGAAAATGCCTGGAAGTCTAAGAAAGATGTTTTTAATAGATGCCAGTTTGCAGTTTCCAATTTCTCTGGAAAGTCAGTATGAAAACTGATTTTTATCAGTACAAACGTAACTAAATGATGTAACCCATTTTAGTGGGGGTTAATTTCAACAATTACGAATGGATTTTAAATATTTGTGGTGTGTGTGTGCTTACATTACAAGATTTTTAAGTGAAACAAGTTCGCATATGAGTTTTGCCTACTTAGTTTTCCAATGATCACATTCTGTCTGCCATCTGTTGTCTGTCCGGCATAGACTTTGCAGGATTGTTTGAAATTTGTTATGCTTGTTTGGGGTGACCTCTAAATGTGAACTATCAATTTTCTTACATTTCTGCCTAGAAACGTGTCCGTTAGCAACGTCATTCAACTTATCCATTTTGTATATCAAGCATTTCTTTTGGCGCACTGCACAGGTCACATTTATCATCAGATCACTGTGAAACTTGGTGTCTCTAATAATAATAATAATAACACTTTGGTGTCTGTGCTCGGAGTGACCTCTAGATGGGAGCTATTGATTTTATTTAATTTCCAACAAAAAATGTTGCCATTAGCAATGACCTTTGAACTTTGTGGATTCGTGTGTCAATTTTTCCTTTAGCATGATCTGCAGGGTGCATTCTTGAATGGATTGCTTTGAAACTTGGTATGCTTATTTGGGGTGACCTCTAGATAGGTGCTATTGTTTTTCTTTCATTTCCATTGAGAATCGTTGCCATTGGAGACAATGTTTAACTTATCTATTTTGTACTTTAACACTTTCCTTTGGCACACTTCACAGGTCTCATTTTTTGTCGGATCTCTTTGAAAGTTGGTATGTGTATTAGAAGTGACCTCCAGATAGGAGCTATCAATTTTCTTTCATTTTGGTTAAAAAATGTTGCTCTTGCCTTGGCCTTTGAACTTTGTGGATTTGTGCATCAATATTTCCCTTTTGCACACCCTGTAGGGTGCATTCATTAATGGATGACTTTGAAACTGAGTATGCTTATTTGGGATGACCTCAAGATAGCACTTTTGATTTTATTCCATTTCCATCAAGAAACGTTGCCATCAGCAGTGACATTCAATTTATCTGTTTGAACCTCAACATTTTCCTATAGCAAACAGCACAGGTCGCATTCATCATCAAATCACTTTGAAACTTGGTATGCTTATTTGGGGTATTCTCTAGTTTTGAATTTTGTTGAAAAACATGGCTGCCAGTGGCCATCTTGAATTTGGCATATAAATTGTCAACAATTCCTTTAGCACACCCTAATTAGTGGCTGCACCACTCATCTAATCAGTTTGAAATTTCAGATGTGGCTTCAAGGTAATGTCTAGATGGGAGCTATTGAATAATTCCGAATTTTGTTGAAAAACATGTCTGCCGGTGGCTATCTTGGATTTAGCATATAACTTGACAACAATTCCATTAGTGCACCCTACAAGCCTTATCTCTAAACCTGATCTTTTTCAAATTTCATATGTAGCTTTTGTGTGAAATCGAGATGGGAGCTATCAATTTTTCTCAATTTCATTGAAAAACATGGCCGCCAGTGGCCATCTTGGATTTGGCATATAAATTGTTAACAATTCCATTAGCACAACCCACAGGCCACTCTGCTTGTCTGATATTTTCAAATTGTATATTTGGCTTTAGTGTGATGTATAGGTATCGCTACAGTAAATATTTGGCATATAAATTGTCAACAATTCCACAAATATTCTATTTTCAATTAATAGATTGTTAACTGTGGTCACAATAATAATGCTGAGTTGTTTCAAAAGATGTACAGGCATTTGCTTTTATTGAGGGATGTGAAACAAAATCTACATTGTTCACATTAATTCTCCATTACAGCAGCCAATGACCTCCACACAAAACATAACACCCAACAATATTGATCATTAAGTATATATATGTGTGTACATATATAATACGAGTGTGTGTGATGTATGTATGTATGCATGCATGTATACATGGGCATGTGTTTGTATATATACATATGTATATAGCAAAAAGATTCTAAAAGATACCAATTTCAAACAATTCTTTATATGTGTATTATTCATTGTAATCCACATTTACATAGGATACAAAAAATCTTTGGTCATTTTTGCAATATGTACAAAATTTCGGCAAGTACCTTCAACACATAAAGTCTCATCAGACCGACATTTTAAAATGGATCCATATATATGGGTCCATGTATATATGTGTGTGTGCATGTGGAGGAATTGATGGCTCAAAAACAAATTACTTGATATATTTACTCAGTGCCTGAATTATCCGCTCAATGTCTGTATGTATTTAAACACAAGTCCACTCTATAATTACACTTGAAGTAATAGCATATCATTAATGTCTTATATATATATCCTATCGAAAAAATTTATTTTTGAAGAATTTATCAAGATCTAACCAGTTTTGTTTTGTTATTTTAATTTTTTTTGTGGGAAGCGACTGGAAACGGCCAAAAAGGCCATGTTGCCTCCTGAAGATGCTAATAACTATCTGTATACTATTGTATTCATTATACTTGTATATAACTGCAATAAAATTCTGTTCTGTTCTGTTTGTGTTTTAGTTTAGGGTTCATAGCTGTTTGTACTGGGAGTGTGGGTGGTGGCTCAATAGCTATAGCATTGGACTTAAACTGAAAGATTCAAAGTTCAGTTTTGTGCCAGGAGTAACCAAGCCAGAAAATAAGCAAACTGTCATCTGCAAAATGAGGTCCCCAGACGGTGAATTTAGTGATGCTACCCTGCACAGGGTAGCATCACTAAATTTACCCTCTATGAACCTCAATCTGAATCAGGATCTCAAAACTAAACAGAAAGAAGTACCCAGAGAATAAATTAGCCACTGTTTGGGATAGCATCATCAAATTCACTCTCTGGGAACCTTGTTCTGCAAATGTCAGACTGCTTATTTTCAGGCCTGGGAGTAACTGCTTTGGGTATTTGAGCAAGGCACTTAATCCAGATTGCCCATGTGGGGGAATGGTGGCACTGTTTTCTGAGTTATACTGTATGTCAATGGTGCACTTGCCATCAACCGATGTCAACCTTGCCTGTGAGAAGTTAGTTAACTCCTTGCATGCTGCTGGTGGTTATTCCCACCCAGGATATAATTTCTCTTGCTGCTGAAATGAGGATAATTTGGATTCATTTAATCAAATTTCCCTCCAGTAAGTCGAACGGATTTTTTCACTAATGATTTCTTGAGTTAAATTTAGATTAATTTTTCATCAATCTAGTCACTTTACAGCAGCCATGACTAGATTTGTTGAAAAATATTTTGAAAATACTCTGTGGGTTAAGAGAATTACCAGTGTTTTTTAAACTCAGATTCTACAGTTGAGCAGAATTTTGTATTGGTCAAAATGTCCTATAGATTTCAAACTGTATAGGTCAAAAGTAAGTTTGGTTTTGGTCATTGTCCTTGTTCCATCACTTATTTCGAGCCTTGCAGCTCTGCCCATAAAAAATTCTGTGAATTCCTCACAAATCTCAAGTCAAGACATATGTGGAATATTGAACGGATACCATGGTATACCTCCCCCAAAATACCAAAACTGATACCATGGTATACTTCCTCTAAAAATACCAAAACTGATACCATGGTATTCCACCCCCATGGTATACCTCCTCTAAAAATACAAAACTCGTGCCATGGTATACCTCCCCCAAAATACCAAAACTGATACCATGGTATACTTCCTCTAAAAAATACCAAAACTGATACCATGGTATACCTCCCCCATGGTATTCCTCCTCTAAAAATACAAAACTCGTGCCATGATATTCCACCTCTAAAAGTACCAAAACTGGTACAAGGGTATACCTCCTCTAAAATAACAAAACTGGTACCATGGTATACCTCCCCCATGGTAAACCTCCTCTAAAAATACCAAAACTGATACCATGGTATACCTCCTCTAAAATACCAAAACTGATACCATGGTATACCTCCTCTAAAAATACCAAAACTGATACCATGGTATACCTCACAATTCCTCACAAATCTCAAGTCAAGACATATATGGAATATTGAACAGATACCATGGTATACCTCCCCCAAAATACCAAAACTGATACCATGGTATACCTCCTCTAAAAATACCCAAACTGATACCATTGTATACCTCCTCTAAACATACCAAGACTGATACTGTGGTATACCTCCTTTAAAAATACCAAAACTCATACCACAGTATACTTTCTCTAAAAATACTTAAACTGATACCATGGTATACCTCCTCTAAAAATATCTAAACTGATAGCATGGTATATCTCCTCTAAACATACCAAGACTGATACTGTGGTATACCTCCTCTAAAAATACTCAAACTCATACCACGGTATACCTCCTCTAAAAGTAGCAAAACTGATACCATGGTATACCTCCCTGAAAAATACCAAAACTGATACCATGGTATACCTCCTCTAAAAATACCAAAACTGATACCATTGTATACCTCCTCTAAACATACCAAGACTGATACCATGGTATACCTTCTCTAAAAATACCAAAACTTATACCACGGTATACCTCCTCTAAAAGTACCAAAACTGATACCATGGTATACCTCCCTGAAAAATACCCAAACTGATACCATGGTATACCTCCTCTAAAAATACCAAAACTGATACCATGGTATACCTCCTCTAAAAATACCAAAACTGATACCATGGTATACCGACCCTAAAAATACCAAAACTGATACCATGGTATACCTCCCCCATGGTATACATCCTCTAAAAATGCCAAAACTGATACCACCGTATACCTTCTCTAAAAATATCAAAACTGATACCATGGTTTTCCTCCCTTAAAAATACAAAAACTGATACCATGGTATTATGCCTCCCCTAAAAATGCCAAAACAGATACCATGGTATACCTCCCCTAAAAATACCAAAACTGATACCAAACTCAAAATTCCAGTATGTGGCACATCTCTAGACACATATAACAGAACATACAAAGAACGAGACCCGCATGCAATGCGGCAAGAGTGCCAATGCAGTAGGATGAAATGAGTGGCCAAAGGCCTCAAGTTTTATCCTTCTGGGATGGCACAAGTACCATATCAATTAACCCATTCACACCAGACCTGTTAAGTTGATGAAGGGCAAAATAGTGAGATTTTGGGGCCAAAATAATGAGATTTTGAATTATATATGGCTCAAAGAGGAAAATTTATGACTTTAATAGTGAGATTCTGTTAAACCTTCCTATTTTCTTGATCATTTAACAAAATTTAATCTGGAAAATAGTGAGTCTCCCTCTAAAATAGTGACACTTAACGTATCTGATTCACAAGTGAGTGTCATTATGTGTTTATTACATGCCTTCATGTCTATAAAAACAATTATCAGAAGGACACTCAGCAATTCATTTGACAACTATCAACAAAAAGAACACATTTTATTGCTAACCAAATTTGCGAGGGGAACCCGTGTTACTATTTCGTCCCCTGAGTTCCAATGTGTTCTGTGTGCCTACTGGCATTGGAAGTGAAATTTCGCTTCTATTTCAAAATAGTCCAACGATTTCATTTTCTGCACAGTTTAGTGTTGCTGTAGATGGGGATTGCCACAGAAGGGACTTGTATTAAAACTGCTTTGATCGGTTGGCATTGTCCGGACTAGAGTATATACAGTACGTGGAGAGTGGATTGTAACTAAATCACCTACAGAGTGGGGTTATCACCCAAACTACAGTTAAAACTAGAAGTCCTATCATGAAATGTGCACAAATAGCATGTCGATCTGCGTGTTAATTTACGCGTTATGACCATAGTAAGGCTATCAGATTCTGTTCATTTGGCCTGTACACAAGCAATGTTTCAGCCAATGGACCTCCGGGTAGCCTGGAGGTCCATTGGCAGAAACATTGTATGTGTTTGCGATGAGTAACTAGGAGAACCTGTCTTGCTTTGGATGCCATTCAATATGGCAGTTGCGTGCAATTCCTACGCGCAGTTAAGCCTAGATAAGTGCACAGTTCGTGACAGGACTTCTAGTTTTAACTGTATAACTTTCGTTTTTTTGTATATATCGACTAAAATCACAAGCAATGTTTCAGCCAATGGACCTCCGGCTTTAACCCGGTGGTCCATTAGCTGAAACTTTGCTTGTGCTTGTTTTGCTTTGCAACAAATTTGCAATTATTGCTTGGGTGGAATCTCCACTCTGCGGGTGATTTAGTGATAATACACTCTCCATGTACTGTACATTTTTTCTTTACGTATGGTTTACATTTGTAAGTCATATTCACACTCACAGAAAATTACTCTAGTGATGAAAAACAGAGCTCTTACACAGTTACCAGATTATAATCTTAACTTGAGTACTAGAAGGCACTATCATGACCCCCTGAAAAATGCTGATAGGTACCATCATGACTTTTCACTATATACATTAGTTTGTTGTTGTGTCATCATTTGGAGAAAAATGTTCATATAAAATTGTTAATTTACAATTTATTGAAGTGTACAAACAGGAACTCTTCTTTGGGGCAGTTAACTGGTAGAGTGCTGGAAGCCCATTTTTGGGCTTTATCCTGAAGTGCAGGTACCACGGCTTAAAGGCTTGATATTCTGTGGATGTGCTTCATTTAATTCTTGATGTGATATTATTTAGTCTGGATGGAATTGCCCTGCTACAATTTATGGGAGAGTGCCTGTAGGCACTCTCCCATAAATTGTAGCAAGGCAATAACATGTGAACAAAATTTTAACACCTCAAAAAACTTAGCACTCTACCAGTTAAAACACTGTCAGTGACACCAAACACTGAGGGTTGGACAAGCACCCTTTCCTCCCCTCCAAAATGCAACTCATTGAGAGAAAAGTGCCGAAGCCAATGTTTGAAGCTTGGACCTCTAGCATACAAAGTGATTTACCATGAGCCTTAATCAGTAGGGTGCCCCCCGTGGGAACCCTGGGAAGTGAAGCAGTGCTTGTTTACTGTGGTAAACAAGCTCTGTTTCACTGGTAAAATAGGACCCAGTCACTAATGCTTGGGGTCCAAGTCCTCTAAAATAGGCAACAGGGGGTATAAACGATTGACTGACCTTGACTTTATCTCCATGTTGTGGTCATGATTAGCCATTGTGCAGAAGTATGTGACCTTAAACAACAATAAATAAATAATCAGTAGGGTGCCAAATTTATTTATTGATTTATTTATTTATTTGTTTATTTAATGGGGTTTATTGACACTTTCAACAGCCTTTGTTATCTTGTGTCAGACTGTTTTATGTGTGGAGGAAGTCCGAATACCTGGAGAGAACCACCCACCAAGCAACTGCAAGTAACTCACACTCTCCAATGTACTAACTCCACATGAGCAGGGTTAGCATTGGTTGAAGACCTGGCTTTAAGTTAAAGTACCTGCATTTTAGAATAAAGCCCTAATATGGACTACCAACACTCTACCAGTTACATTTATTTATTTATTGGTGTTTAAGGTCACATATTTCTGCACAATAGCTAATCATGACCACGACAATTTTAAAGGTGGGAGAAAGCCGGAGTACCTGGAGAGAACCACTGAGCAATGGCAAGCACCTGTCAGCTCACCAACATTACTAACTCCACACAAGTAGGGTTAGCATTGGTTGAAGACAAGTGCACAATCAACATGCAGTACGCCTTAGAACACAACGGCACAATGCCCCCACATGGGCAATGGGAGTGAAGTGTCTTGCCCAAGGACACAATGTGATTGCTGCATGTTGGATTCGAACCGGGACCTCTCAGCTTGCAGCCTGCACCACTCTACCTGTTAAAGATATCCAGATAACTTTTATAGCTGAACCACTATACCTGAATCTGCATGTGCTGACTTAAATTAGGGATAACGTCATAAATCCTTACATAATGTAGGCCTACAGCTCTCTTTTCTCTTTCCTTGGTAAGTTTATTGCTTGCAAAAAAGTACATTTAATTTTCTGACAACTTCTAGAAATGTCTAGAATCTTTACCCTTTTTAGGTGCAAGAACAACACATACCTTCCAGCTCCCTAGTCTTGAAACTGGGATAAGAGCTCAACATGTTAACCCTTTACCCAACGAATCAGCCGCATCCGCCCGCGTAATATGCAAATTCAGCAGTTGAAAAAAGATTATTTTTCAAAAAATTTCAACAAAACCATATCATGTGGTCCCTCGTTGGAACGAGCTCATCGAGTTCGTTCCAATGAGGGGTCACATGATATGGTTTTGTTGAAATCTGTTGAAAAAGTTTTAAAAAATTATATTTAAAACTAGACTTTATGATTCTGGAGAATCATGGCTTTTCCTGATGAGATTCCATGATTCTTCATGACGCCACGGTGTCTGATGAATTGTTTTTAACTGTCTCACTGAAGTTCCTCCATTGATTTTAAGAGAAAGGTGAATATAGTAGTCTCAGTTTGATAAAACATTGTTTACGTAAAAACCATCATTAACGGTGGAGGGGTTAATATCAATATTGTCGTCCTACGAGTCAATGTCCGACAAAGAGAGTTATGTTTGTTTGACACATACCCACTGAGTGCTGTGTCTGTTTGAAAATGGTCCATTTTATCTCAAATGTATCAAAAATATTGATGTCTGGTCCTGTATCAATTATCTCCTATCAGACCACAGTTGTTATGCATTATTATGTAATTTTTTCACACCTTGTAGAGCTCACCTATCACATGTCTGTTAATAGCAGAAGTAAATTTCTCTCCAATTGGTTTTTCCCTGTAGGATTAGTTTTATTTATTACAATGAAGATATCCATACATACAACGACAAACATGAAGTTATTACATTCATAAATAGGAAGTGTTGTTTGTACATATGTGGAGATAAAATATACCCTGGGACGGAGAAGGGGAGTATAGCCGTCTTACAAACTAGTATATATCTAGCCCCACTGCCGGGGAAATCTTGGCGCCATGCACCACTGCATTTGATAACCGCCTTACAGAGTAGTAAATATACCTGCCCCCCTTCCCATGTTGGGGACCCCCACCTTTTATTGTAAGGTTCCTTAGGCAAAACATAGCGTCAATAAGATGGATATATACTGCCACGTCGCCACCCTGGGGCAGAGGAGGGGCAGTGTATAGCCGTTTTACAGACTAGTATATACCTGGACCCACTGTCGGGGAAATGCTATAGTGTCAACACTATTTGATATTATAAGTAACTGATCCCATTGCAGCTAACGTTATTTACTGCTTTCTTATCATGCAGTGGGGGCGCGGTGACATTGTGGTAGCCGGTTCTCGTCAGATCACCGAAGTAAAGCAAAGTTGAGCCTGGTTTATCATTGGATGGGTGGCCGTCTGAGCGATCAATTCGGACTCCCATGCTGTGTCCTTGGGCAAGGCACTTAACTCTGATTGTCCATAGGGGGCATGATGCCGCCATGTACTAAGGCATTCTGCACATCGACGGTACGCATGTCTTCAACCAATCTAACCCTGCCTGTGCTGCAGTTCGGAGTTACGATGTTGGGAAGCTGGCAGCTGCTCGTCGTTGCTCGGTGGTTCTCTCCAGGTACTGTGGCTTCCTCCACCCGTAAAACTGTCACGGTCATGATTAGCCATTGTGCATAAGTATATGCCCTTAAACACCAATAAATAAATAATAAATGATACCATGCAGGGCAGTGTGGAATATGAGGGGAGGCGTACCTTTCAATGTGTGTTTGGTTGGAGAAAGAGGCAGGGAGGATGTGGTAACCTTGGTAATTTTGTTTGGATAAATCGACCGCTGGCGTGGGACACCGTGGAATTGACCGATGAAGCGGGACACAGTGAGAGTGGAACTTATGGGCAGTTATTCTTGATAATAAATAACTATACACTTACTTTTGAGTTCATACAAGGTGAGTATAGTAGTCTCAAATGAGAATGGCCAATATTTGTCTTGAAAACCTACGAGAGGCTTTTAGAGAAATCCTCGGAAAATACGAATTTTTAACCTTTTGAGGGGTATCGCTCTGTAACCAGCCCTAAACGGATTAATGCTTGGTTTTATGAATACCTTCATTACTTACAAAAATGATCCTCAGTGAATTTCACTTCCAATGAGGAAGGTTATGTTTATCACGCATGTACACATTGGGTGTTATGGGTGCCCCAAAACAGCCCATTTTCTCAAAATGTCTATACTTTGCAGGCTCTGGGGGGTTAATAATTGCTTACCGGAATAGTTTGTCCATGCAACTTGTAATGTCACTCAAAGACCTGCAAATGGTCAATTTTTCTTGAAAACGTGCTAGATTTTTTTGAGAAATCCACAGAAAACGGGAATTTTAAGCTTTTGAGGGGTATATCTCCTTAACTAGTCGACAATGGGTTAAGACCTCGATTTTTGAATATCCTTACTACTTACAAAAATGTTTCTCTATCAGGTTTGCGTCCAGTAAAAGAAGTTATGTTTCTCTGTGGCATTTCCATTTGATGTTGTCAGTGTCCAAAAACAGACTATTTCTTCAAAATTTTTGACATTTAGCAGCCCATGGAGGGTTAACAAATACCTACCAGAATAATGTATGCAACTGGTAATGTGATACCAAGACCTATCAACGGCCATTTTCTCTCTACAAGATGTTTAAAGAAATCCAGGGAAAGCGATTTTTAAGCTTTCGATGGGTATCCCTGTTAACCTCCACAACAGGGGTTAACGCTTGGTTTTTTTAATACCCTTATTACTTACAAAAATGGTCCTCTGTGAATTCCACTTCCAACAAAGGTGATTATGTTTACCTCTCGTGTATACTTTGGGTGCTGTGCGTGTCCGAAAACAGCTCATGTCAACAAAATTACAATGCTTGGCAGCTTGTAGATGGTTAATAAACGCTCACCAGAGTATTTTGTCCCTGCAACTTGTAATGTCACATAAAGACCTACGAATAGTCAATTTTTCTTGAACCCCTACAAGTTACTGTTAGGGAAATTCACAGAAAATGGGAATTTAAAGCTTTTAAGGGATATCTCTCTTAGCCTACCCAAAATGGGTTAAGACTTCGACTTTTGAATACCCTTACTACTTACAAAAATGTTTCTGTATAAATTGTACACTCGATAAAAGGAGGCGCTTTTCTTTGTGGTGTACCCATTGGGTGCTGTTGGTGTCCAAAAACAGCCCATTTTATCACAATTTTGACGTTGGGGAGCCCTGGGAGGGTTAACTAATGCTGAACGGAATATTTTGTCCATGCAACTTGTAATGTCGCACCAAGACCTGCGAATGGCCGATTTTTTCTTGAAAACCTACAAGATGTTTTTAGAGAAATCCACAGAAAATGGGTATTTTAAGATTTTAATGGGTATCTCTCTTTAACCAGCCAAAAATGGGTTAAGACGTCGAATCTTGAATACCCTTACCACTTTCAAAAATATTTTCCTATCAATTTTGCGTCCGATAAATGAAGGCCACTTTCTCTGTGGTATACCGTTTGGGTGCTGTTGGCGTCCAAAAACAGCCCATTTTATCACAATTTGGACTTTTAGCAGCCCGTGGAGGGTTAACAAATGCTCACCGCAGTATTTTGTCCATGCAACTTCTATTGTCACATCAAGGCCTGGGAGTGACAATTTTTTCTTGAAAATCTACAAGACTCATTTAGAGAAATCCACGGAAAACCTGAATTTTTTAGCTTTATGGGGGTATTGCTGTTTAACCAGCCCAAAACGGGTTAACGCTTGGTTTTTTGAACACCCTTATTACTTACAAAAATGATCCTCAGTGAATTCCACTTCCAATAAATGAAGTTATGTTTATCTCTCGTGTATCGTTTGGGTTCTCTGGGGGCCTAAAACCGGCCCATTTCATCAAAATTTCGATGTTTGGCAGCCTGTGGAGGGTTACCATATGCATCGCCAGATATGTCATGTGTATCAAAGGTCGTGGCACAGGCAGGTGTATCAATGATGAAGGTTTGAAAAAAATCTACAAGACGTGTTTCGAGAAAGTGCCGATAAACCCCAATTTTGACAGTTTTTTGCCAATTCTGACGAAATAAGGGTTAAATCAAAAATTCCGCTTTGGTACATTTTTAGATTTTGTGCCCCTCTATGCGTGTGCAAAATTTCGTGAAAATCGGTTCGAAAATGGCTTCTGAATCGTACGGACAAAATGTGTGGAAAAAAAAAAAAACAAAAAAAAAAAACAAAAAATAATAATAATCCGTACAAAAACAATAGTCTTTTCCAGAAGGAAAAGCCTAATAATATATTTTGATATCATCTGCGTTGGGTAAAGGGTTAAACTATAAGTCTATTTATTCTGTAATCATTATTTTTCAGTTGATGCATTTCCAGAAAATGACCTTAATACCCCAAATTTCATCTCTCTAGAGAGTCCTTGTGGAGATGCTGCATCAGATAGTCAGTCAACTGAATACACAACTAAACCAAAGCTGCTGCATAATATATCCAATTTGAGCACAGAGACTGAAGACAAAGAAATTACACTTGAAAAATCACTTGCAGCTTTAATGCCAGATAAATTTGGTATGAATAGTGTTTTGGGTCACCTATGTAAAGAATAGAACAGAACATGGTGTTGAATAGACTTGTGTCATGCCCAGTGGTGGTATGGTATCACAGATTCTTTGGGGTGTCTACAGGGACCGAATATGGAACCCTTTCCCAATGGCATTTGAACATGTTTTCCCCAATTCACAACCACACATTTCCCAATCTCAATCCCCCCTCAAACAAAAATTAAATTCATAATTACTTTTTCCTGAACTAGGTGATGATAAACAACTAGTTCACCAAGAATTGCCGACCTAACAAATTGTAGAATGGGTATATGAATTATCCTTTAACTCTTAACCTTCTGAGTAATTTTAAAATATTTTTCATCAAATCTAGTCATAGCTACAGTGAAGCAGCCATGACTAGATTTGATGAAAAAGTAATGAACATTTCATATAAAAAATCATTGGTTAACCCTTTACCCAACGATTCGCCCGTATCTGCCCGCGTAATATACAAATTCAGCAGTTGAAAAAATATTATTTTTCAAAAAAATTTCAACAAAAACCATATCATGTGACTCCTCGTTGGAACAAGCTCATTGAGCTCATTCCAACAAGGGGTCACATGATATGGTTTTGTTGAAATTGTTTGAAAAATTTAAAAAAATGATATTTAAAATAATAAATTTTAATATTGTCTGCGTTGGGTAAAGGGTTAAGTCTATACAACTTATCGGGGAAAATTTAGTTAAATGTCCTCAAATTGCCTTAGCAAGAGATTTCCTGTCCTGGGCGGGAATATCCACCAGCTGCATGTAAGGAGTCAACAGTACGAGAACAGTTCTATAGAGAATACAGATATTGTATTGAGCATTATTGTACCCCCGACTGCTGAAGAAGGATTTGGGGGGCATCTAGTGAAGCCCTCCATCCATCCATCCATCCATCCATCCATCTTTCCATCCATCTGTCTGTACAAACATTTTGCACTGTAATTTCAAAGCCATCGCTCGGTTTTTGATCTCCTTTAGTATGCTGATAGACCTGGGGAATGGATAGGCACAAGGAAAGGGTTCTGTCCAATATTTTTTCTCAGAGATATGGCCCTTTTTTGACTTAAATTTTTTTTCTGTTTTCACTCTTTCCACTTAGAAAATGTTTCTGTCCCACAAACTTGCATACGGTTCAGGGGCATTGGCCCATGTTTTGCTTTGCCCTTGTTTCATCTCTTGAGGGGAGAGTGCAATAGCTCAATGGTTATAGCATTGAACTTCAAACTGAAAGGTCCATGGTTCATTATCCCCACCAAGGGTAACTGCATTGTGTCCTTAGGCAAGACACTGAATGTCTTCAACAATGCTAACCCTGCTGTGGGTGTAGTTAGTACATTGGGGAGCCTGACAGTTGCTTGCCACTGCTTATTGGTTCTCTTGAATACTCCGGTGACCCTGGCTGTCGAAAATGGCATTAAATCCCCCAAAAAAGTCTGTTGAGTGGAACCAGGTCTTATCTGCAATGTTCCTTTCCCAGGGCTTATATTTCAGCTAAATTTGGGAGAATCCATTTCGATTCTCGCAAAAATGGTTACAAGAATCCATATCTGCTATAAGTGTCCTTTACCCAACACACCTTTTTAATGTTTAAAACATCAACTGAATTTTTAAAAAATAAACAATATTTATCAATAAAACCTTAAAAACTTGGATGGCATTGGAACCGGCTCATCGAGCCATTTCCAATGGTAGCTGTATTTGTACAATTTCTTTGAAAAACAGTCAGGATATTTCAGGTTATGTGAGCCTTGTACTGGTTAATTTGCTGCCACAATGTTAGGTAAAGGGTTACAAGGGTTTAATTGACTCCGTTCTTTTCCCATGAATCCTAGCAGAGGTGCAACGGGAATCCACATGATTTCTCGCTGGTTTTGTTGCACGAATCTTTGGATGAATTGATTCTCAGATTCTCATCGAAATCCAAGCTCTGCTTTCCTGAGACGAGTCCATGCTATTGTTTATTATTAAACTTACCACACACAGTACGTGGAGAGTGTATTATCACTAAATCACCCACAGAGTGGAGATTCCACCCAAGCAATAGTTGCAAATGGGAGAGTGTGTCCCCCCCCCCCCCCCCACCCCCCCCCCCCCCCACCTGTTGTTTTGGGATCTATAGACTCTGCCCCAGGAAAAAATCATATTTGGATAATTCGGAGGCCTTGGTGGGAGAGGGGATATCTGAGCATTTCTACCAGCCTGACAGGGTCTTCAAAGGTACCAGATTGTGTCTGATAGCAAACTGAAGTTTGTTTTTTTTTTTGGGGGGGGGGAGGGGTGGCTGTGGGAAAGGGGGGGGATGGGTGGCGGGCTTGTAGCTGCCACTGATGTATAGCGTTTTTCTTTTAGAACAAATACAACAAGTAAATAATCAAATGACATGCAATCTACCCCAAATTCATGTCACCAAAGTGCTAGTGAAGTGTTCTATGTCCCAGTACTGCCAGTAGGACATTGCACACTTTAAATAGCTCTCCGATGACATTTCTATGGTTCTTTCTAGTAAGACAATAGTGATTTAGGTCAACTGAAGGGCCTGGAAATAATATCGAAAAACCGAACCGAAACCAAGGTTTTAAAAAAAAACAAACCAGAAACTGAACCTGGAAAAAAAAAAAAAAAATCCATGCACTAATACACGTACCTAAACTCCACTCTGTTTCAAGCCGTTGTGAACAAATTGTTGATAATCCATGCTACAGTACATGGAGAGTGTATTATCACTAAATCACCCGCAGAGTGGAGATTCCACCCGAGCAATAATTGCAAATTTGTTGCAAAGCATAACCAGCACCAGCAAAGTTGCAGCCAATAGACATTCTGGGTTTAAACCCCGAGGTCCATTGGCTGAAACATTGCTTGTGTTTTTTGTCGATATGTACAAAATTTGAAAGTTCTAGCTTGGCCGATAACTCCACTCAGCGGGAGATTTAGTTACAATCCACTCTCCACGTACTGTGTAGTATATGTGCAAAAGCTTTTGTTTTAATGTTCTCAGTTCAATTTGAAGGGAATATTATTCTTTGTATGTTTCTTCTTCTCCAAAACAAATTTTTAATTGGAGCCATATCGACATAAATGTTTCCAAATCCAAACAAATGGACACTGGTATCCTTTCCCAAAGAGGGCAGAAGAATTCCTGGGTATATTGTTCCTGTCATGACATAGGACACTGTGATAAAATGACTGGCAAAATTAATGCTGGGTCACCCTCCAGGACACACCTATAGCAACAAATTAACTTGCATCCTCACCATTCACTACACGAAACAGATGGCTTTGAGCTTTCTGAATCATGTTAATTTATGAAATTTCCTGTGCTTTAAATCACCAAGATAAAGAAGAGAAGAATAATTTTGCCACAAGACAGCTGTTGTTGCAGAATTTGTCTGATCATATTTCCGTGAAGTCACATCTATATTATATTGCTTCCTCAAGGGGCCAATGCTGCAACTAATGTTCGTTCATTTTGATTTTGTGTCAGCACATTAGTTTGACCCTAGCTGTACGGGACCAGATTTTGCCTATAAAATAATGTGGCATCAATGAGGTGAATAGTGCTGAGGTTGGGTGGGAGGAGTAGAATTTTGAAAAATCTGATGGTCTGAGAACAATCCTACAGCTAAGCTGCCTTTTCGACCTTGTAATTGAGAGAGAAGTCAGTCACTTTTTAGGTGTACCTAGCTGAATTTGGTTGAAAATGTTTTTCGGAAATAAATGGAATAAACCAGGAATCAGCTGGAATAAACAGTATAATGTTTGTGTAAACCAAAATTATGAAAACAAAATATTTGATTCTGAACTCGGGGGGGGGGGGGGGGGGGGGGGGGTCAGGGGATGGCTGCAGACCCCCTGAGGTCTGACAGCCCCAGCCCCAGCCCCACTCCACCAACAGGGCTCTGTGGAGGAAAAAGCCAATTATGCCTGATTTTTATTCTTGAAGAAGGACACTATATAACAGTGTTTTGTTTTTGTCCCTCCAATTATGATTAAAAAATAATTTTGTAATTCTGGGAAATTCCAAGTGTTATCATATTTTTGTAGTCATATATCAACTGCACAGTTTTCTGATGATGGAAGTCTGTGGTGTGAAGTTATCGGTCATGTAATATCATTTTAGGGGGCATTGTATATCACTACTTATTCAGCCTCTGATGATAATGTAAACAATAATCATGTCATTCTTCCCAAAAGAAAGCCGACAGTGCTGTCATTTTCCTTACCAATGTGATCCTGGTTTCCTAAGAAACACTTGAATAAACAGTAATTTAAATAAATGTTTAATTTGTTAACCAAAATTCATCCTAATGATTGATACAACGCATCTTCTGGCACATGTAGTGGGAAGTTGGTGGCAAGTATGAGAAAAGTGTCCCACTCTCATGCAAGGTCAGGGACCCTCCCCGGGGAAAATTTTAAAGAATGAAAGCAAGTGTGACCCTCCAGTGATTTCTTTGCACAAGCTATAGATGTTTGCATGGAGAAGGGTATTTCTCTGGTAGTGGTTGACCATGTGTCATCGTGGATAATTGTAACAGTAAATACTATCCCCCTGGCAATAATATCCGGGGCACCATATTTCCTAGGAAATTTTATCTGGGTGGATAATATTTCCAAAGGATAGAATCTACTCTTACATAATACCGTGTCTCGGGTTTTGGTGATTGTGAAAAAATCTGAGTATCCTCCTGGATCCACACATAATCCAAAAAAAGTTTCAAGAGTCATTCATGAACACATTTCATGAACAGCTCGTTTGTGTTGAACCTGAAAACTTCCTGATTTCGCAAAACTTAATTTGACAGCAGCTCATTTTTGTTTCTTTCTGTATAGAAACTCAGTCAGTAATATCAGAGATGGACAACACAAAAGTTAAAGAAAGAACAACAACAGAGAGTGCTGTACTTTATAACAGAGAAGGAACAGGTACTTTTAGTCCATAACCGGAGTTAATCCAAGGCCTTTTTGGGGCCCAAATTTCTATCCCATTCCCAGTCTGAAACAGGGATTTAAACTCTCATTTGAACTAACTATGTTTCTGTAAGCTACCAGTAACCCAGTCCAAGCAACAAAGAGTCCAAATTTGAACAAATTACATGCATACATGTAGGTACTGAGCTGTAGTGAAATATGTTTTCAGATGATTCAGTATAGGGTTAAGTTGCCAGGGCTTGCTTTAACTCTTATCCCGCTGAGTATTTTCAAGATATTTCTCATCAAATATTGTCATGGCTGCTGTGAAGCAGCCATGACTAGATTTGTTGAAAAATTCACTTAAACTGAACACAACTTTGGTGAAAAAAACCCATTTAAGTCACAGGGAGATAATTTGCCCATATTATACTTATATCAGTGGCAAGAGAAACCGTGTCCTTGGCAGGAGTATCCACAACCTTGGTGAAAAAAATTTAGCATGCAAGGAATTAAAACCTCAATTCCAAAGACCTTGGTAGATTTTTATTTTATTTTTTTTTTATTAGGGTTTAATGACACATTAACAGCCAGGGTCATGTCATGTTGGTGACAGTTTTACGGGTGGAGGAAGCTGGAGTACCCGGAGAGAACCACCGAGCAACGACGAGCAGCTGTCAGCTCTCCAACATCATAACTCTGAACTCTGCACAGGCAGGGTTAGATTGGTTGAAGACATGCGCACCATCGACGTGTAGTATGCCGTAGTACACAGCATCATCGTGCCCCCATGTAGGCAATCGAGGTGACGTGCCTTGCCCAAGGACACAATACGGGAGCACGAATCAGTCACTGAAATGGTCACCCATCCAACTACTAACCGCACTTGACGTTGCTTAACTTCGGTGATCTGACGAGAACCGGTTACCACGATGCCACTAATCCCCCCCCCCTCCCCCCCCCCCCTGGTAGATTATTATGCCTGACAACTTATCAGACACCACTGATCATCGTGATCCCTGGAATAAAGGCACTTTAGCTTGTTCGACCTGACATGCCTCCTTACTCTTGACAAAGGGATCTTCCCAATCTCTAATGGATTAAACCCTGAGCATACAGTGGACTCCTCTTGTCAATGACTGGATATTTCTTAACTGGTAGAGTACTAAATTGTTTTTTGAAAGGGATTTGTAACATGAGTACTTTTTTCAATGATTCTATTGCAACCAACAAGGGGAGCCTTAGTTCAGCAAGATTTTGTTCATAAATAATTGATTTTTTCAATGTATTGAAGATTGCCTGTTGGTACTCTCCAATAAATAGTAATTGAACAATTAAATAAACATTTTTGTTCTACCACTGAACATGGGACAGCCATCTAGTGCGAAAAAGTTGCCTTGTACATGTCATTCCCAAAGTTGCGTTGGCTTACATTGAGGGCAAAATTCAAGTCGCCCTCCAAAAATTCCTTGGGAGACATGGCAGTTTTGTGCATTTCTTATATTTTATTTTCAAATAGAAATGCTTCTGCATTCTAACGTTCAAAATAAAATAAACATGTTTGCAGTTGCTGTTAAAATCTGTCATGTGGCTCTGAAAATAGCAGTGTGCAAAATTTGGTGAGAACGTTCGTATATGGAGGCTACCAAATTTAAATCTAAACGGATAATTGGTTAGCCAAACATTGCATCTCGAATAGTAAAGTCTGGGTTACTTTCCCTTGCAAAAATAACCTGAGATTTCTTGGGATATCCTGGGATTTCCAAAGATAAAAAGCTTGGAAAAGCAGAGATTTAACCTGAGATATCTAAGGATTTCCAAAGATATCGAAGGATGGAAAAGCTCAGAAAACCAGGGACGGTATTTGGACGAGAAATCCTTGGATAACCTTAGATATCCAAGCTTTGCTTCAAGCTTAATACCATAGGATGAAAGTAGGGAAAAGCTGAGATTTTCAAGCTGAGAATAGCTGGGAAAAGCTGAGATATGTCAATAATTCCTTTGCAAAAATAAAAACCTAAGATTTCTCAGGATATCCTGGGATTTCCCAAGATATTGAAGCTTGGAAAAGCTCAGAAAACCTGAGATTATTGGGATGGTATTTGGATGAGAAATCCTTGGATAACCTTAGATATCCAAGCTTTGCTTCAAGCTTACTACTTTGGGATGAAAGCTGGGAAAAGCTGAGATTTTAATTTTTCAAGCTGAGAAAAGCTTGGAAAAGCTAAGAAATACCGTGGAGAAGGCTTTTGGGGAAAATCTGTTCGGTTTTTCAATTTCCAGAAAAAAACGTAACCGAAACAAAAAACCACCAGTCTGTAATTCATGGAATACAGTATGGCTGCTGTGGACTGGTTACTTTCCATGGGTGGGCAATATTTCAATGAACACAAAAAAATTAGATTCTAACCCTTTACCCAATGCAGACGATACCAAAATTTATTATTTTAAATATCATTTTTTTTAATTTTTCAAAAAATTTCAACAAAACCATATCATGTGACCCCTCGTTGGAACGAGCTCGACAAGCTCGTTCCAACGAGGGGTCACATGATATGGTTTTGTTGAAATTTTTTCAACTGCTGAATTTGGATATTACGAGGGCGGATACAGGCAATTCGTTGGGTAAAGGGCTAAACACAAATTATAATAGGAATAATCATCAAAAGTTTAAGTTTACTTAATAAAAATTTTGCTGATGATTTTTATTACTTGGTAAATGCATGCATGTACATCACTAGCCATGCATGGATTACGGCCATTCCACAGCGACTTACAGTGCATGAGGTAGGAATTTCATCATAAACTGATTTTCCTTACTTAAAAAGCAGCTCAAATTGTAAATGTTAAATTGTGAAATTTCTCACAAATTTATCAAACCATTTCAAAATTGCCAATTTTTTGACTGAGTTTACTGTGATTGTCAGCTCAATCAGATCATTTTCTGGTATGCCTGGAAGTAGAACATTGAACTCCCAGTAGTGTCCTGAGCATTCCTGGAATGTTAACATATTTGTGTGTAATAAAGTATGACGATATCCATTATTAGTTTCTACACTGGAACGACAAAGATCTTCATGAAAAAAATTTGAATGGGATAAGCTGTACCAATATTTGGCACAAAACATCCCGGTTTTCATTTCGGGACAAACTGCCTAGTAGGATGGGATGAAACATCCTGTAACCTGGCCGTAAGTAACCAAAACTGGTTAAAAGAACAAACTTTGCAAGTTGCACTGGTGATCACTAAAATGTGTATGCCAAGGCCAATGCCGGGTTCAACATTTGCCGGGGTGAAATTACCGTACTTTTCACTCTGTTATATTACACAATGAAACACACTAATTGTTCTCCTGTTTACTGAAATAAGTTACCAAATGAATACACTACACAACAAAAGAAAATAGCAGTTTTTGTAAAATTGAATTTAGAAGCAATTTTCTCACAAAACCTCACTAAAATCACAGGGGTCTGACATGTGCAAAGATCATGAAAAATGGTGCATTTGAAGATTTTTTTGGACAAATTATGTATTTTCCCATGATATTGGGGATGTGGTATACCAACATAAAGCTTAACGTCTTAGTTGTCAGATGACATCAATATCTTGACCACAAATTCAAGCATTGTTTTTCTGTGAGTTTGAAGAAGGCACGTAGACATCTTCCAAGCCAGCAAGTTGTGTACCTTGTCTCTCTTATTATACATAATCATGAGAAAATACAGTAAAACCTGTCTTGAGAGACCACTGTCTTGAAAGACCACCTGTCTTGAGAGACCACATCTGCCAGGCACCGACTGGTTTTACTCTATAATGGACCTGCTATGGGAGACCACCTGTCTTGAGAGACCACTGTGACCTGGTACCAACTGGTATTTTTATGCCATAATGGACCTGTCTTGAGAGATCGCCCCTTTGAAGACTGAAACCATGACAAAAACTTTTTACCTGTTCTGGAATTGGAAAATCCATTGTGGTGATACTAACATAATTAAAAGTATTAAAAGCTCTTAATTGGGTTTCAATTGCTTACTCAGTAAAGATTGAGATGTTTTTATAAGACCCCTGTGAAAAGATTAGGATTATTGCTGAATAAACAATTTCATAATACCTGAAATGTGACAGATAGGAATAAAAATAAATTTGTGTTGAAAATCTTTTTGTAACAAATTGAAATGGACTGTTATAAAAATTATAAAAATAAATTAGTGTTGAAAATCTTCATTGAAGATTTTCAACACTAATTTATTTTTTTAATTTTTATAACAGTCCATTTCAATTTGTTACAAAAACTTCATAAAAAAGAACAACTACAAAGTAAATACAAAAATCCATTCTTCTCTATTTCTGAATTTTGTGGTTGGTTATTCACTGTCTTGAGAAAACCTGAAACCTGTTATGAGAGACCACCTGTCTTGAGAGACCACTTTTGTGTGGCCCAAAGGGCGGTCTCTCAAGACAGGTTCTACTGTACATAATTTGTCAAAAAACCTTCAAATACTCCATTTTTCATGATCTTTGGCAAATGTCGAAAACCTTGAAAATTGGTGATTTGTTTCCTTTAAAAATGTACTCAACAGTCTCAACTAGTTTTTGTACTGCTCAAAAGTATAATCCAGAGGAATATATTTTCAAACATTAGTTACAAAACAAATTTGAAAAAGTTATTTTTACAACAATATTCACTATCGTATTCATCAGACTCGACCCATGATTTTGGGTGCATTGAAAAGGTATACTAACCGGATTGGCGGAATGAAATTGTGTGGTGTACCGATCTGATAGTGGTGAACATGAAATGTCTGTCTGAAACATTCAATGTCAGTGGTATGTTTTATTCTCTGACCTGTTTTGGGAAGAAATTTTTTTTCAATGATTCATCTCTGATGAAACAAATTGCGTGATTAATAGTATTTACGGGCACATTATTTATTGTTCAAAGTTACAAATCAAATGGTTTTCCGTGCCGAAGGCGCGCAGGGACGATTTGGAGAGCAAGCCCCTTTCGACCCTCATTTGCTGTAGAATTTCAAAGTGTCAGGCCGTGGTAAAGGAGGAGAAGTTGTGGGTTGTTAGCGGCGCTTGTGTCTTTTCTGCTTCTTTTTCAGAGGTGGAGGTTTGGAAGGAGAGACAGTGGTAGTTGGTGTTGTTGGTGGGCTGCCTGATGGTGGTTGCTGAGTTTTGTATGGTCTGGTCCTAGCCGTGTCTGGAGTGGTTGTGGGTGATTGCTGAGTCTTTTGTTGTTGTTGATTTCTGGCGTCTATTAGTTTTTGGGCTTCTTCGACTTTTTGGAGGAATTCTCCGTACTGCCTGTCCATCTTTTGCCTGTGAAGGACCCCTTGTATCTCGTGTTCCCGTAAGATGTTCTCTATTCTGTCGTCCGCGTCCTGGCATTCTGGTTTAGAAGGAATAGGCGAGTGGGGATCAGGAAGAGGTGAGAGGGCAGCTTCCATTTCCACCTCAGTCTCCACAGACTCTTCCACATCCGACAATACCGACTGGGAAGCCGGCATTTGGATGGGGCTGTCTGTGGGAGTGGGAGGGGAAGTGGTGGCCGCCTCTGGCTCTTTCTTTTCCTCACCTTTCTCTTTCTTCATCTCCAAGAATGCCTCCAAGCATCGGGAATCCCTCCGCTTGGTGGACAGGCTCTTCTTTTTTCTCTTTCTCTTTTCAGGGCCTACAGACCTACTCGGGTGAGGACCAGTGTGAGAGGGGATCCTCTCATCAAAGGTAATACCTCTCCCCGAGTAGGGTGGTGATTTCTTATCTTCCTCGATCTTGAACTCAAGAGACAGATGGACGCTCTTGCCTGTCTCCTGGATAGTCCAGGTGATAGGGCAAGAGATGCCCAGAGCTGCTATCGTTTTCTTCAGTCGCGCTGGTAGTTCCAGTGTTTCCATAATTGAGATTCTAATTAGGATGCTCGCACTCTGAGTTCAGAGATGCGAATGCTGAATGCACGTAATGCATGTTCAAAGTTTTTATAAAAGTTTAGTTTTATAGCTGACTTTGGTGATTACTAATCAGCAACCTTTGTGATCATGACAATTAGAAAAAAAGAGAAGCCAATCTGATTAAATAAGAAAAACAATATCTTTTGTTGATCTTGTCTTGATTGGTTTCTCAATATTTGTTAATCAGATAATAATCAAGTAATAATAAAGCAGATGCAAAATTAATTAAAATGTCATATTTTACTTCATCACATTGTGTGCAACCCTTGCGACATTACCAGGATCTGAAACCACTGATGTTGAATGCACCAGGATACTCCGATTGACAATGCTCACCACATCAGACCTGCAACAGGCACAATTTTGTTCCAGCAAGCCAGTGCATGTAAATTTTAATTTTACCATGGCAGATTTTGAACCCGGTATCAGCATACACTTTTTAGTGACCACCAGTTGTGAACTGTCCGCTGCAATTTTACCCAAGTTGTTCACTGCAATTTTACCCAAATCGTCCGAAACTCGTCCCCTGGGAAAAACATAAGGAGTATTGCATTTTGAATCATTTTTTATTTATATATTTTTTTTAATTTATTGAATATTATTATTGTATATCTTAATATTCCGCCTTGCTTGGATGAATGGAAGACTCAGCATGTCGTAGGCACACTGAGACAATGTGGGATTGAAATCCCTTGTGACTGGAATAGCTTTATTTGCTGATGAAGCCACAACAGACGGGAGTGACAGTCCTGGAAATGAGACGGGTGCAAGTGTAATTGCTCCCATCAGCATGCGTGTTTCTATTTTACGTGAGCTAAAAAATGCACTTGTTGAAAAATATTGTGGAGGAGTAATATACTGTGAGGATAAATGTGTGTCATTTTGAGAAAGCAGCACTCTGTGGCCAGTGGCAAGTTACTGTCATAGTACAGCAATTCCTTATACATTTAAGCCTGTGAACACTAGTGGTATTTGGCATGCCAGTTCAATGGCAGCAATTAGAAGAGTCCATATTCAATATTTGGGGGAGACCAATCAATATTTTCAATGTGCAGCCTCGAGGCTGCACGTTGAAAATACTGATTGGTCTACCCCACAGATTTACTGAACAGCCATCCTATTTAATGACATTACGACGTATCATGTTCCTGGCTGGAAAAGCAGCCACTCGGGTTCAAAGGGTTACGGTTTCTGGTGTTTGGTGACAGTATCCCCTCGAAAATTCACATACTAACATTTGACGGGTGCAATTTACTCTTGTCTCTGATTTTGCGGGAGCTTAAAACTACACCTGTCAGTTTTGTTCATTCCCAGCACTGGAGTGAGGGTCAAGCATCTTATTGGTTTAAGTGTGCACACTGGTGGTCACAACTGGAATGAAACATGGAAAAACAGTAAAAAAAAACTTGAATAATTTTGCAATTATTCATTTAAAGGTGACACTGGTGATTAACAATGAATAATCGCAAAACTATTGGTAACAAACTAGCAAATATATTTATTATAAGTACTGTATTAAGAAGCACATCATATTAAGTGCCGTAAGGCTTCTTATATATGTCACTCTACCGTCACGTCAAATTCAATTGAAGCACGACCTAAAGTCACAATATTTGAGTCTACACACAAATCTTATGTAAAATCTATACGTGTATTTTAGCTGTATACATGTATAGGAAAACAATATGCCAGGCCTTGACAATTCCATATTTTGGTAAACCGGTTACCCATTTAGTTCTTCATTAACCTATTCTGATGGTTTAGTAAATTTGTTTCATTAAACTGTTGGTTAACCCTTTACCTAACATGAAAAGCAGACGACACTTGCAAAAATAATTATTGAATAACTAATTTTTTTCATTTTTTGTCTCAAAAATATAGGTTATGACCCCTCGTTGGAATGAGCTCAATCCAATGAGGTTTCATAACCTATGTTTTTGAGATAAAAAAGGAAAAAAATAATGAAAATTAATTGGCAATTTTTGAGGATAGCGCTGGCCGGTTTTGGCCGTTACGTTAGATAAAGGGTTAACCCAAAATCCAAACTCGATATGCCACAGGTATATCCCGAAGGCCTTAGTCCTGAGCTGGGGATAGGGGGGAATGTACAGTTATGCCTCTTCTGTTGGCAACATGCGATGACTTCCGACGATAAAAATATCAGCGAAGCAGAAATATGCAATCACCAGAAATATAGAGTTGTGCGTCTTCTATTGGCAGTTTTGTATATAACCTGCAGCATTGATTAGGTCCAGAATTGATTTGGCAGTGGCCCCATCATACATCAGTCTACAGTGCATTTCAATTTCCATAATCTGTGACAACATGTTTCTAATTATGCTTTCAGCTGAGTAACAAGTAAAATTTTAATATTTCGATGTGTACTATCTCCACAGGCATCTTAATAAAACGATCATAAACAATTTGGTTAACCGATGGCTCCTTTTGGTTGACTGATCGTTTGTTCACCCTAATTTTTGTTTGCCTGACCTCCAGGCAAATGGAATGATCGTTCGCCTGAATTGTCGGGGCCTGATATACTATGGCTTCATTTTATTTATACAGGTGCTCCATTGTCGTCTGAATTCAGTTGGAGATTGTCTTATATATTATAAGGTTTAGATAGTTTGACCTGCATATACAACCATATTTTTCAGCAATATGTACTGCTTCAATGGAGTAACATGATGCATGATGTTTTAAAAAGAAACTGCTGAGTAGCGATGCATAGCTGAGTTGGTTGCCCCCCCTCCCCACCCCCCACGCCTGACCCCTCCCCCCCCCCCAACCAAGGAAGAAAAGCAATTCCCAAACCTGAATTTGATCCCTGTTGATTACAGACAATGCATCGCCGTCAGCTCGATTTAAATTCTACTGAGAACGTTAACAAAAAATTGAAAAAATATGTCAAGACATTCAGTGTTTTCCTTATTAACACATAATTATCATATTTCATTTCATTAATTCGAGGCGATGGTCATGCAACGTCTACAACCTACACGGATCTATTTAAAATTTGGGAACTGGATTGGTCTGGCTGACACGAAAAGAAATCTACGTTTATCTTCTTGCTTTCAATGGTAAAAAAACATCATCTCAACGTTGACTTGAATTCAATTATTTGAATTTGATGCGTTGGTAGTGCGACACATATAATTAATAGACCTAAAAAAAATGTTATAATTTTGCAAGTATTCTCAGAAACTGAAAGGCACCACCATGTAATGTTTAACAATGAATAATCGCAAAATTCCGAGATAAAAATTAAAGATAATTGATGTAATCTGGCAATGAACAATCATAAAATTAGTCCACAAATACATATAACTTGAAAGAATTTGTCTAAAAAACATTTGAAATTGAATGAAAGATTCAAAGATGTGCTAATTGCTATGTAAAGTGCTATGCTAACTATTTATTCTCTTGTGCTAATTGATACTAAATAAATATCATTAAAGTTATTTTCCATCAACTGTTTTCATGATTTTCAAACTCCTGGCGAATGATTTGGGTAAAATTACAAGTGGACGATTCAAGTAAAATTGCAAGCACTGAAGCAGACGAATCGGCTGGAGGACGAAACATCCATATCCAGTTCTTGAGTCAAAGTTCGTTTTGGAGGTTCGATCATCAATGAGTAGGTCAAAATTTTTTGCACCTGTGTGTTTGTATAGCCCCATACCATGAAGCAGAAATAACAGCATGTTTATTTCTTGTTCAGTTAAAGCAAAAATATCGAGTTACTTTCAGAAACAAACATCTGCTTTCTGAGTGATTCCATTTTTGGAATTCATCGAACGTGACGTAAGCCTTCCTGTAGCCTATTTTTTTCTTTAGTATTTTCACATTATTTGTGAGTCATAGTGATTCAAATAAATTATTGTATCACCAAACGAAATTATTAAACAGTCTTAGACTGCATGTGATGAAATGTGTGTCCTGATTAAATGCAGATCAGTCAAATTGTTGTTGACCAGGCTGCTTCAAGAGTACATTTTCAAGAGGAACAAGAAAATATGGATTCAAAGCACCATTGCACAAAAACTGAAAATTATTGTTTTTTATTGGTGTTCTGTGTTATGCGAGGCTTACATTGGCTCATTATACCCACTGCATGAAAAGAAAGTTGGGTATACTGGATTGCATCTGTCAGTGCATCTGTAAGAGCATCTGTCCATCTGTCCGTCTGTCCATCCATCCGTCCACCTGATGTCTGTTCATATCATTTTGAAGATTAGTGTGCTCAGATTTTGATGAAATTTTATAATGTAATCAGTATAACATGTGCGCTTCCAGAAGCATAAGCTGTATACTGGAATCACCTCATCCATCCATCCATCTGTCCATTTATCCATCCATTTGTCCATCCATCCATCTGTCAGTCCATCCATCTGTCCATCCATCCGTCCTTCCATTTGTCCATCCATAGACATAATTTTGACCGGAAATTTTCTCAGATGTTTATGGACCAATCTGCTCGAAACTTGGTATGAATTTACACCACAATGGGCCCCGAGATCCTTTCCCAAAGAGGGCAAAAGAAGCCCTGGGTATATTGTTCCTGTCATGTTGTAGGACACTGTGATAAAAATGACTGGCAAAATTAATGCCGAGTCACCCTCCAGGACACACCATAGCAACAAATCAACTTACATCCTTACCATTCACTACATGAAACAGATGGCATTGAGCTTTCTGAATCGTGTCAATTCATGAAATTTCCTGTGCTATAAATCACCAAGATAAAGAAGAGAAGAATAATTTTTGCCACAAGACAGCTGTTGTTGCAGAATTTGTCTGATCATATTTCCATGAAGTCACATCTATATTATATTGCTTCCTCAAGGGGCCAATGTTGCAACTTATGTTTGTTCATTTTGATTTTGTGGCAGCACATTATAAAATAATGTGGCATCAATGAGGTGAATAGTGCTGAGGTTGGGTGGGAGGAGTAGAATTTTGAAAAATCTGATGGTCTGAGAACAATCCTACAGCTAAGCTGCCTTTTCGACCTTGTAATTGAGAGAGAAGTCAGTCACTTTTTAGGTGTACCTAGCTGAATTTGGTTGAAAATGTTTTTTGGAAACAAATGGAATAAAGCAGGAATCAGCTGGAATAAAGAGTATAATGTTTGTGTAAACCAAAATTACGAAAACAAAATATTTGATTCTGAAGACTAACTCAGAGGGGGGGGGGGGGGGGGGAGTATGGCTGCAGACCCCCTGAGACAGCCAAAGCCCCACTCCACCGGCAGGGCTCAGTGGAGGAAAAAGCCAATTATGCCTGATTTTTATTCTTGAAGAAGGACACCATATAACAGTATTTTGTTTTTGTCCCTCCAATTATGATTAAAAAATAATTTTGGAATTCTGGGAAATTCCAAGTGTCATATTTTTGTAAGTTATATATCAACTGCACAGTTTTCTGATAATGGAAGTCTGTGGTGTGAAGTTATCGGTCATGTAATATCATTTTAGGGGGCATTGTATATCACTACTTTTTCAGCCTCTGATGATATTGACCTAATGTAAACAACAATCATGTCATTCTTCCCAAAAGAAAGCCGACAGTGCTTTCATTTTCCTTACCAATGTGATCCTGGTTTTCTAAGAAACACTTGAATAAACAGTAATTTAAATAAATATTTAATTTGTTAACCCCAATTCATCAAAATGATTGATACAATGCATCTTCTGGCACATGTAGTGGCAAGTTGGTGGCAAGTATGAGAAAGGTGTCTCACTCTCATGTGCAAGGTCAGGGACCCTCCCCAGGGAAAATTTTAAAGAATGAAAGCAAGTGTGACCCTCCAGTGGCTTCTTTGCACAAGCTATAGATGTTTGCATGAAGAAGGGTATTTCTCTGGTATTGTCGACTGTGTGTCATCGTGGATAATTGTAACAGTAAATACTATCCCCCTGGAAATGATATCCAGGGCATCATATTTCCTAGGAAATTTTATCTGGGTGGATAATATTTCCAGGTGATAGAATCTACTCTTACATAATACCATGTCTCGGGTCTTGGTGATTGTGAAAAAATCTGAGTATCCTGGATCCACACATAATCCAAAAAAAGTTTCAAGAGTCATTCATGAACACATTTCATGAACAGCTCGTTTGTGTTGAACCTGAAAACTTCCTGATTTCGCAAAACTTAATTTGACAGCAGCTCATTTTTGTTTCTTTCGATATAGAAACTCAGTCAGTAATATCAGAGATGGACAACACAAAGGTTAAAGAAAGAACAACAACAGAGAGTGCTGTACTTTATAACAGAGAAAGAACAGGTACTTTTAGTCCATAACCGGAGTTAATCCAAGGCCTTTTTGAGGCCCAAATTTCTATCCCATTCCCAGTCTGAAACAGGGATTTAAACTCTCATTTGAACTAACTATGTTTCTGTAAGCTACCAGTAACCCAGTCCAAGCAACAAAGAGTCCAAATTTGAACAAATTACATGCATGCATGTAGGTACTGAGCTGTAGTGGAATATGTTATCAGATGATTCAATATAGGGTTAAGTTGCCAGGGCTTGCTTTAACTCTTATCCCACTGAGTATTTTCAAGATATTTCTCATCAAATATAGTCGTGGCTGCTGTGAAGCAGCCATGACTTGATTTGTTGAAAAATTCCCTTAAATTGAACACAACCTTGGTGAAAAAAATCCATTTAATTTACAGGGAGATAATTTGCCCATATTATACTTATATCAGTGGCAGGAGAAATCCTGTCCTCGGCAGAAGTATCCACCAGTAGCATGCAAAGAATTAAAACCTCAGTTCCAAAGACCTTGGTAAATTATTATGCCTGACAACTTATCAGACACCACTGATCTTTGTGATCCCTGGAATAAAGGCATTTTATATTAGCTTGTTCGACCTGACATGCCTCCTTACTCTTGGGATCTTCCCAATCTCTGTGGATTAAACCCTGAGAATACAGTAGAGTCCTCTTGACTGGATATTTCTTAACTGGTAGAGTTCTAAATTATTTTTTCAAAGGGATTTGTAACGTGAGTATTTTTTCAATGATTCTATTGCTACCAACAAGGGGAGCCTTAGTTTAGCAAGATTTTGTTCGTAAATAATTGATTTTTTCCAATGTATTTAAGATTGCCTGTTGATACTCTCCAATAAATAGTAATTAAACAATTAAATAAACATTTTTGTTCTACCACTGAACATGGGTCAGCCAACTAGTTCGAAGAAAAAAAAAATTCCTTGGGAGACATGGCAGTTTTGTGCATTTCTTATATTTTATTTCCAAATAGAAACGCTTCTTCATTCTAACGTTCAAAATAAAATAAACATGTTTGCAGTTGCTGTTAAAATCTGTCATATGACTCTGAAAATAGCAGTGTGAAAAATTTGGCGAGAACGTTCATATGGAGGCTACACAATTTAAATCTATACGAACGGATGACTGCATGGTCAGCTCAATATTGCATCTTGAATAGTAAAGTCTGGGTTACTTGACCAACCTTTATTGTGTCTGATAGATTGTTAGACCTTTGCCTTGAGAGGCTATATATATATTTCAATTCCACACAATATATGAGTACTTTTTAATGACAAAGAAGCTGTTTTACATAGGCGAACATATTTCGACGAAAACATAAGGGTGCATCAAAGAAGATTACTCTTTTCATTATCAGTCGAGTGGTATAGCTGTAGCTGGAAAATTGAGCTGTGGTGTTACCAAAAGAAAATAGAGTGCTACTTCAATTCAAGATCAGAAGAGTGAAGTGAGTCCCCTTTGATCGTCTCTCTAGCAGAAACTTTCTAATCTGAGGTGTTGTTTCTTGCAACTTTCAAGAGGAAAACGATGGAAAAGATGTCAAATGGGTGAATAAAAACACTATACCTTCTTCTGTCGGTAGTGTTAATCACAATAATGACACAACCCTTTATATTTAGTGGGCAAAAACAACAGTAAATGATGTATTTGGGAATTTATTTTCTAATTTAATGAAGTCAGATTTTTCAGGGGAGATGATTTCAAATGTTATTGAAAATCAGTGGTGTTACCATGTCAGTGGTGTTAATTCTGGAAGTAACACCACTGTACCATTGACTCTCAGCCTTTTCCCAGAACGTTTTGTGAAAAAGATAATGTTTTTCTGTGTAATTTATCTTGTTTATTTAAATAATCACCAAATTACGAACACAAGATTTGAGTTTAATTTCATTCTTTTGGTACAGAAACGATTGCAAAAACAGCAAATTGGCCAGGGTCACCAATTAATTAGCATATACTGGACTCAAAATTGATCACGCTGGGACCACAACATCCACAATCAGTAATAGACCACTACTTGCATCTGACCGACTGCATGTATGACTTCCGTGCAAGAAGAATATGTAGGCCCGTAAGAAAGTGTACGATCACCAGCAAGAGTAAATTAACATTAGCAGTGCATCAGAGACTTTTGAGATATAGGTTGCTGGGTCTCATGCTGGATCTTATATGACATCATAGTCACGTGACCTAGTAATGCTATTTTGAGTTGTCATGGTAGTCCTCATAATTAAGCTGTCATGTTGTGGCGTATTTACCATAGGGATATGTGGTGTCAGCGAGCATGTGCAGGTGTGTTGTTTGATTGATATGACTCGAATGGAATCCAAATCCCATTGAGAAAATGAGCTATCAAGCAATTGCTCATTGGAGTGACTCCGCATATTGCTGTACAACTCATCTCGGTATTTGAGGATACCTATTGAGGATACCTTTGGGGGATACTTATCTGAAGATATTTGGTCAACACATTTTGCAAGGTATCCCCCTTCCCTGCTGGCAAGAAAAAAATCCATTTGTTACAGTTTAAAATTTTTACTTGAAGTTCATTATATAGTTCAATATTTGTTCTGTTATCTTCGTTGACTTGACATTGACATTCACTGGAAATGCAGAAGATAAATTCAGTTCTACACCCCAACCCATCCCATGCACAATGCTATTATGTTACACTGACTTCTGACGTCACATGCTTATTAGATGTGTTGAGAACACTTCCGTAGTAAGCTATTTGATGGTGATTAGGTGATAAACTATTGTCAGAAAGGTTAAAAAGGATCAATAATGTCAGTGGTGTAACTTGGGAGTCAGTGGTGTTACTTTAAGGTCAGTGGTGTTATCACTGATAAAACGTCAATCACAAGTTCCAATGCCACATGTTTTTGAAAACTTTCCGTCCAAATACAGACCATATAGTAATAGTATATATAAACAGATAACATCCTATATGGCTTTGATATCCCCAATGCAATCAAAATGTAGGGAGTTCCTTCATTTGACTAATTTGCTCCCTGTTGAGGATTTGATGCAATCTGAGCCTTTCGTGGCTAGAACACAATAGAATTGGGTCGGCAACTCTGCTTTCACACCAGAAATCCACATTGAGAAAAATTGACGAATGTGTATCTCACTCAAGATACTGTGTTATGGGTCAACATTGTGCAGTAATACCACTGACACTGTATGCAGGAGACAGTAATTTAGAAGGTCTCTACTTTAGTAGAATGGACTCTGCCCAATGTACCATTACTATTTTCTAACTGCTCACGTCTCAGACCTTGTGGCAGAAAAAAATTGTAATCCAAAAAGGAACTTAAAAAAATTATTTTTTGGAAAACAATTTATACACTTTTAATAGAATCACCCATATAATTATAAATAATAGAATTTTGTTTATTTTGAAATTTTCACCTCTCATATTCCTTAAATTCAAATTTAATATACACAAATTGTACATCAAAATGAAGATTGAGATGTACAGAACATGAAACATATGTAATTAACTCATAGAGTTGACAACAGGCATCACTGGTTCCTGGAAGTCTGCAACCGTATTCGTACCAGAACTGAAACTAAAATAATATTTCTCGAGAACAACTTGTGGCCAAATGTGCTTCAGATATCCAATAACAAAGGAAGGCATTCAAAACACTTTTGAATGCAGTGATAGGACTGCATTTGGGAAAAGGACAATCCTGTCTACATTTTTTATTGAAGATGGATTCCATTATCGACAGACATGTACAAATCACTTGATACCATGAATTTCCATCGAAAAACAAAATCGTAATTCTAAGAAATTTCAACAGGTGTCATGATACCTTCAAAGAATATGGCAACTGTGCAGTCTCTATATAATAATAGTGTGCTGTATTAAGGCGATCTTTCTCATTATTTGATTTCAGCCCGCATTGTGTATCAATGCTTTTTTCTGTCTGATGACGTTGACTGGAAATCGAAAGTACATTTATGTGAACAAAAGCAAAGGTTTTGAAATTTACCCCCATGCAGCTTGGCCTCTGTGTTATGAAGAATTTTGATGCCCAAGCTTTGTTCTTGGATATGTGAAGCACATTTGGCCACAAGTTGTTCTTGTAAAATATTATTTACTTATCAGTTCTGGTACGAATATGATAGCAGACTTCCAGGAACCAGTGGATCCTGTTGTCAACTCTATAAGTTGATTTCATATATTTTTATACTGTAACCAATGACCCAGACGTAGCTGGTGCTAACTCTTAAATATTCAGAGCCAAACACAAATTTTGCCCCCAAATCCCCAAAATTTGCATCCAAATAAAAAAAACTGATGTCGTATATGGTCCTCTATACTTTTGCCTACTGCGCATGCACAGTGTCAAGGAAGTACCGAAATTGGCGCAAAGTCTCATTCTTTGTTTGGCCCTTCTGTCAGTAACATCTCACTGACTTCTGTGCTTATATATCTCAGTTAAAATGATGCCAGACATAAAATAATGATGAAAATGGTGGATCCAAGGATGCAATAAGAGGATGAGAGGAAGAAACAGTGGTTGGATGTGTTCAGGGCTGCAACTTATAATTTTTATTATAAATTATTTCATGTTCCCTAATTTCAGCACATGGGCCTGATGTTTTCATTCTTGCTATGAAATCTCCACTGTTTGTTAAGTGTTTCCTCCCTCTCCTTCCTTGAAACCTCCCTAGTTAAACTCCCATGCTTTTGGAACATATTTTGAAATGTTTTTCTTGAAAATTTCTTGGGAGTTTAACTTGGTTACAGAATGTTTATTCTGTTATCCCCATAGTTACATCCTCACCCTTGGGGTGTTTAGGCGTTTTTGGTCATGCATCTACCATCTGATGTATTGCAGTTTCTTCTGATGAAGATTCTGCTTTACATCGGATAGTTTTAAGAATCTGTTACTGACTTTGGGCCGTGTTTTTCAGTGCCTGGAGTCTTGTTTCCGGTTTTTATAGACGTTTGTTTATGTTGACAACGGTTACTTTGTTTTAGTAATTCCTTGTCATCTGTTAGGTTAGTTATGTAGTCAGATAAATTAGTATACTCCGTAAGTGTAACAGGAATTTTTTAGTTTGTTTAAAAAATTTTGTCCACACTTAGGCGGTTTTGGGATCCATTTGGGCTCATCGTTCCCATTGGGAACTTGGGCTGATGTCAAAATTTTTCAAAATTTTTTTTGTAGGAATTATTTTTTGAAATTTTGTTATGGATTGTATTATTATTATGTATCTTTGTAATATTGAAGGTTAGTGCGAGTACTACGGCTTAATAATATTCTTATATTTATGAAAGAATTTTGTTCAAATTGTAAATCGAGGAAGTCTTCCTCGGGTTCTCATGCTCATTGTGTTTGCTGTAGTCATTGTACTCGCACTAACTCTTGTTCAGTTTGTGCCAATTGGGATGACATATGATGGAGATGTGTGTCATGGTATGTTGTTAGTGGTGAGAGATCGATGCCTGCCACAAAGTCACTCTAGTTTTTCAGTTTCTTTTTCAAAGGAACAAGAACATGGTGATGTTTTCGTAATGTCGTCTGGAAGTGTGCTGCCATCATCGCAAATTAATGAAGAACTAGCGGCAAAAGTGCTCAATGAAATTAGACAAGTACCTTGGTCCCAAAAGGGATTTATGACCTTGTCGCCAGCTAGCTCGACCGGCGGATCTGTCACTCAGCATATGGGTGGTGTGGCGCCGGGTAAGTCTGTTGCGGTCCAGGAGAGGAATAAGGGTGCTGCGAGCACTATAATCTCAGATCACGCACACCCTGTGATGATGGAACGGAGGACAGAACAGAGGAAGCCAGTCAGTTCTGTAATAAGCTCGTTCAGGTCATCCCAGGTCCATCTCTCTTACAACAGTATCTGGGGCCAGATGTTGTTGTTCAAAACGTTCTTCAATCGGAGCATATGTCCACACCTCCTCTTCGGGACGCTCTGTCTTATAGACAGCCTGTGTCGGCTAGTCTATCAGCTTCCTCTTCAGCATATCAGCACACACGACCGCACCTTGGCTTTGTGACCTCAGATATCAGCCTGCTTCGCCAACAAAGGATTCCATGTCATCTAGGTCACACCATCCAGTAGCCAGGGACACGAGGCCTCAACAGTTGGGACGTTCACATAAAAGGATTATGTCAGACACACCGTCCCAGGTGCTTCCAGCGGCTAAGCAACAGAGAACCGCAGCTCCACAGGCCTCTGAGACGGCCTTGCTGTCACAGATAGCACAGCTCATCGCAGCATTCCTGCAACCAGCGGAACATCCTTCAACAGTTTCTGAAGCTGGCTGGGTCGCTTCGTTGCTATGCAAGGTCAGACAGGGACGACCGAGATTCTCTTCTGGTCCAGTCGGATGGTGAAAGAGAATTATAGAGCTGGATTTTTCCCTTTTGGAACAACATAAGGTGATGAAGTTTATCCGTCAACACCTTCCAGACATTGTTCCGTCGGACCAGGTTGCTGTGAAAAAGGATAAGAGACTGATAGCGTCATTGGATACTGACTTTTTTGGCCGGATTAAGGAAGATGTTCCTGATTATCCGGCCCAGTCCAGCAATGTCTCACGGATGTTTGACTTGCTTAATGATGCTATTTTTAATTTAGCCTTAAAGACAGGCAAGAACAGTTTCTTATCTTCACATGCTCTGGATCTGCCATTGATCAATAGTAGGAATAGATTTGCAGTGACAGGACAGGGCATAACGAGAGTTCCTCGGCGTTTGGATGATCAGGCTGAGGACTTAGATTTGTCCCTGCCTTCGTCTTTTTCTATTCTCCCTAGCACTATAGAGACGACGATTTCGTCTAATAGAGCAAATTTAGACGCCATGTCGTATGCAGATTACCTTACCAGAGCGTTAGCACAACGTTTCGATGGAAAAGAATTCGAGGACGTTCACTCCTCCTTAAGAGTTCTTTCTAGGGCTATTGCATTCGCCACGTGTAACTCCGCCCTATCAGTGGCTAATTTGGAGTTGGTTAGATGTGATGCGACCCTGGCTTCATCCACTATAGTGGATTCAAAGGTGAAAAACTCTCTTTGAGTTGCTCCGGTTTCTGGGGATTTTCTCTTTTATGGCAAGCTTTCTTTAATCTATGACCAGATTACCAAGAAAGCTTCAGATTCTCTGCTTTTTAAGTTGTTTTCTAAAAGACCTGACTCAGCAGAAAAGAGTAAAGCAGGAGCTACTGGTTCGAGTTCGTTCAGGGGAAGCTCCCATAAAGGATATAAAAAATCCTCTAGCTCTTACTCTGGAGACCATCAGAGTAGCGACTCAGGTAGGGGATGAGGTTCTGGCTGAGACAACCGGTCAGATGCCCCTAGGTCAACAGGACGAGGCGCTGGACGGGGAGGACAAAGTTTCTCTTCCTGTAGGCCTCGCAGGTCCAGGATGTGATGGTCAGGATCTCTATTGCAGTCTGGTGGGCAGAAGGCTGACAAAGTTTTTGACCAATTGGTTGTCAATTACAGACAACCGATGAGTAAAAGAGGTTATCTCGGATGGCCTAAAGCTATCTTTCCGACAAAAACCTCCGCTAACACGAAGTCTGCACTGGACTCGGCTTCCGTCCAATCTTCAAAAAAGAGATTCACTTCTATCAGAGGTGCAATCCTTTTTGGAGAAGAATGCAATAGAGGTCGTGGAAAACTAGGAATCCCTGGGTTTTTACAGTCACCTGTTCTTGATACCAAAGCCAGATGGCTCGTTCCGTCCAGTTATAGATCTGAGCTGGATTAACAAGTTGATCGTGGCTCCAAAGTTTTATATGGAGACCATTCGATCAGTGAGGGCGAGCATTCGAGTGCATGATTATGCATCAAGCATAGATCTCAAGGATGCATACTTTCATGTCATAGTACATCTGACATTCAGAAAGTACCTTCACTTCGCTGTCCTAGGAGTCATTCATCAGTTCCGAGTGATGTGCTTTGGACTCAATCTAGCACCCTGGGCTTTCACTCGAATAATGAACTCGGTAATGGCTTATTTCTGAGCTCATTCACTTCTATCAGAGGTGCAATCCTTTTTGGAGAAGAATGCAATAGAGGTCGTGGAAAACTAGGAATCCCTGGGTTTTTACAGTCACCTGTTCTTGATACCAAAGCCAGATGGCTCGTTCCGTCCAGTTATAGATCTGAGCTGGATTAACAAGTTGATCGTGGCTCCAAAGTTTTATATGGAGACCATTCGATCAGTGAGGGCGAGCATTCGAGTGCATGATTATGCATCAAGCATAGATCTCAAGGATGCATACTTTCATGTCATAGTACATCCGACATTCAGAAAGTACCTTCACTTCGCTGTTCTAGGAGTCATTCATCAGTTCCGAGTGATGTGCTTTGGACTCAATCTAGTGCCCTGGGCTTTCACTCGAATAATGAACTCGGTAATGGCTTATTTCTGAGCTCATTCGTCTGCGGTAACATCAGCTTACTTGCACGACATTCTTCAGAGGCACGGCAACAAAACAATTCATCAGAACGATGTTCAGAGTCTGCTTCAATTGCTCCGACATCTCGGTTTCATTGTAAATGAAAAGAAGTCGGATCCAGCTCTGTGCAAGTCGTTCACTCACTTGGGAATGAGTTTCGAGACTCACAACAATCTGGTTCGTCTTCCATTACCCAGAGCAAAGTTAGGCAGTTGCTACAGTTAAAACTAGAAGTCCTGTCATAAAATGCTCACAAACAGCACGTCGAATGCGTTATGACCTTAGTAAGGCTCTCAAATTCTATACATATGGCCTGTGCACAAGCAATGTTTCAGCCTATGGACCTCCGGGTAACCTGGAGGTCTATTGGCAGAAACATTGCCTGTGTTTGCTATGAGTAACCAGGAGAACCTGTCATACTTTGTATGCCATTCGATATTGCAATTGCGCGCAATTCCTATGTGCAATTAAGCCTAGATAAGCACATATTTCGTGACAGGACTTCTAGTTTTAACTGTATGCTCATTTTTGTCTACACTCAGTCCTAGTAACCTCGAGAGAATTCATGCGACTGATGGGATTGTGCGGAGCGGCGGCGGATCTAATTCCGATGGGCCACTTGCGCACACGTCCATTCCAGATATTTTTCACTCAAATTTGGAGTGTGAAGATTCATTTGCTCGAAACAAATATCGTTTTATCGGACCAAGTAAAACAAAGGATTCAGACTTGGGCAGATATTCAGTGGTTGACTCAGGGAGTTCCACTGCAGCTGCCAGATCCATTTTTATCTCAACTTTGGCGAAGCCAAATTTGAGCTTTTGTCATGATCCGTTGTCCGTCTGTCCGTCTGTCCGTACATCAACAATTGGATACGGCTCGGGCTAGAGGCCGTATTTATGAACCGATCTTTACGAAACTTCTTTGGTACCTTTGTTATGACCGTGGGACGAGAACGAGTGTTTTTGGGTGCAGTCCGAAATTCAAGATGGCTGCCAGCCGCCATTTTGTACCAACGATGCAGAAATCTGTTTTTTGTACAGAACTTCCATATGAAAGCTCTGATTTGAATAATTTTTTGTATGAATGTTTAGTACCATGGGATACATCACATATAATACGGGTTTTTTTCTCTCGTGCGTAAATTGTGCAAATTAGACTAATTTTGATGTTTTTGGGGGTTACTTTCAGCACTGTAAGTGCAAATGCCAATACGGCTCAGGCTAGAGGCCGTCTTTATGAACCGATCTTTACGAAACTTCTTGGGTACCTTTGGTATCACCGTGGGACGAGAACGAGTGTTGTTGGGTCCGGTCCGAAATTCAAGATGGCCGATGGCAGCCATTTTGTACAAAATTAGGTGCAATCAGATTTTTGCACAGAACTTCCATATGAAAGCACTGATTTGAATAATTTTTTGTGTGAATGTTTAGTACCATGGGATACATCACATATAATACGGGTTTTTTTCTCGTGCAGAAATTATGCAAATTAGATGAACCTTGATTTTTTCAGTGCGACTTACACAGTAAGTACACATGTCAATACGTCTCAGACCAGAGTCTGTATATATGAACTGATCTTCACGAAATGTCTTGGGTACCTTTGTTATCACCTTGGGATGAGAACGAGTGTTTCTGGGTGCGGTGTAAAATTCAAGATGGCTGCCAGTGGCAATTTTGTACCGAAATTAGGTCTAATCAGTTTTTTGTACACAACTTCTATACAGCTCAGACTAGGGGCCATATTTATGAACCAATCTTTACGAAACTTCTTGAGTACCTTTGTTATCACCGTGGGATGAGAGCGAGTGTTTTTGGGTGTGGTCCAAAATTCAAGATGGCCACCAGCAGCCATTTTGTACCAAAATTAGTGCAATCAGTCTTTTGTACAGAATTTCTGTATGAAAGTTCTGATTTGAATAAATTTTTGTATGAATGTTTAGTAACATGGAATACATCACATATTCTAAGGGGTTTTTTTTCGTGCAGAAATTATGCAAATTAGATGAACTTTGATTTATTCAGTGCTACTTACACAATGTAAGCACACATGTCAATACGGCTCAGGGTAGAGGCTGTATTTATGAACCGATCTTCACAAAACTTCTTGGGTACCTTTGTTATCACCTTGGGATGAGAATGAGTGTTTCTGGATACGGTCCAAAATTCAAGATGGCTGCCAGTGGCCATTTTGTACCGAAATTAGGTCCAATCAGTTTTTTGTCACAAGTTCTATACAGCTCGTATTTATGAACTGATCTTCACAAAACTTCTTGGGTACTTTTGTCTTCACCTTGGGACAGGAACAAGTGTGTTTTGGGGTGCCTTTGTTATCACTGTGCTATGAGAACAAATATTTTGGGGTTCAGTCAGACCTACTCTGGGACTCAAAGATTTTTTTCTAGTTTAGCATCTGACTGTCACCCACCTTTACAATACTTTACCTATACATTTGTTACAGGCAACGGTCAGTATTTATGTACAGACCGTTACAATACTTTATATGTACCTTTGTTATCAGGTCATTACCTAGATGTTTGTCATTGCTGTGTCACATACTATACATGTACATGTCTTTGTCTTGACAAGTTGAGCTACAGTGTCATTGACACTTTCATTTACGATTATGACGGATGCGAGTCAAACAGGTTGGGGTACAACATTGAGCCCAACAGATTCAAGGTGCCAGTGTCTTTGGGATCTGGTGTTTCTGAACAAGTACATAAACATCAAGGAGATGATGTCAGTTTGGCTTGCTATGTCATTGGATGAACATAATTCAGAATTCACATGTTCAAATACTGTTGGACAATTCAATGGTAGAAGCATACATTCGGAACCAAGGAGGCACTCATTCGATTCTGTTATTCAACCTAACGGAAAGAATTCTTCTGTTTGTTCTAGAACATCACGTTCGTCTGTTGGTCCATCATATTCCAGGTCATCTGAACATTCTAGAAGACTCGCTCTCTCGGAAAGGTCGCATGTTACCATCAGAATGGACTCTCAACAAGCAAGTATTCAATCAGAGTTGCTACCAATGGGATCGACCAATGATAGACTTGTTTGCGACACACCTCAACAATCAGTTGTTGCAGATGTATGTGTCGCCATGCCCAGATCCTCGAGCATTTGCAGTAGACACTCTCTCAATTTCTTGGGATGGAATGATAGGATATGCATATCCTCCACCTCCGTTGATTCAACAGATCTTGCTAAAGATCAAGCAATCACACTGCAAGATACTGTTGGTAGTATCTCTGTCGTCTCAGAAACCATGGATAAATCTACTCAGGTGTCTGTTATGGGACGTTCCTTGGAAGCTGTGCGGTCCTTCTTGCATGAGAAGTGCTTTACCGGACAAGCAGTGGATGCAATTTCTAACTGTAGGAGGGCCTCCTCTTCGCTAAATTATGCAGCAAAGTGGAAGGTTTTCCCTCATTGGTGCAAGGATCATTCTATTAATATTTTTGATCCTTCCATTCCAGACATTGCTAATTTTTTGGTCTATTTGTTTGATGAACTCAAACTGCAGCCAGTAACCATTAAGGGTTATAGGTCTATGCTATCGGACACATATGCTCATCATGATAGCATACAGATTGGATCTAATATTTCTTTATCTAAGTTAGTTAAAAACTTTTCGATAAATAGACCTAGAACTCTTAGGTTAATCCCTAAATGGAATTTAGCTTGGGTTCTACTGAATCTCAAGCTCCTTTTGAACCTCTGAACACTGTGGACTTCAATTTTTTGTCATATAAGACAGCTTTTCTCTTAGCCTTTGCTTTCGCAAGAAGAGTTAGTGAGCTTCACACTCTGTCTATTGATGATTCTCATTATCGTGGTATTGGTAATACTATTACTTTAACTACTAATGTGGGATTTTTGGCTAAGAATCAGGCTCCTAATAAGTATCCTGAGCCTATTGTCATTAAGACTCTTCGGTCCTCAGATGGCTGTAGACCTTTGCTGTGTCTAGTTAGAGCTATGCATATTTATAAACGCAGATCAGAGTTTATCAGAAAGGGGCGAAAACACTTCTTCCTGTCTTTAATTCCCAATAGAAAGGACATTTCTGTTCATATTTCTAAATGGATTCAGCTAGCTATTCGTACTGCTCATGAGAGTTTATCTTCCAATCAGTAGTCCGTTCTTAAGATTTCAGCGTATGAAGTTAGAGTGCTGTCAACATCTTGGGCTTATTCTAACAGTATTGCTATTACGGATCTTATGAAGGCTGCTTACTGGTCACAGCCTTCTACTTTCACTAATTTTTACCTCAGAAATATTGAGTATATTTCTGGTGACCTTAGATGTTTAGGTCCATTATCTGCTGCTCAGAATGTTGTCCACTAAACGATTACAGCTATAGTTATGTAGGTTTTCTGTTCCAGCAGTGACTCTGTCCTGCTGCAATCTTCATTCTGTGGTGATTTGACCCAGAGCAAGGGGAAGGGGGGATGGTGTTCCCTTATATCATGAAAAGCAAGGGAATAAATGCCTCCTCCTGAGTCAGTAATTCCGAGTCGGTGCTGGGATGGTTTTAAAGTATAAAGCTAATGTCTCTCTCATTTATATAATATTTTTTTTAAGTGTAGCTTGGTGTGAAGCATTTGTATATGTCACATGTCATACGAGTGTTAATATGCAATCCTCGGACACTTTTAAATGAGTATAAAGAGTCTCATTCTCTGGACTATCTTTATTTAATGGCTTTCCTTTAAGGAACTATAGTATAATGGGTTATACTGGATGTTAATAGAGATCATCGATGTTATTGTGCACAATTATTGATTGGTAATGTGTCTTTTTTATTTTTAATAAACAAGAAAGACATATGTAAATCCTTTATCTCCTTTTCTCCTTGAGAGGATAATTCTTTAATACATAATGGAGCCTATTGGATTTTCCTTCATGTCCTTGGCCCTCCAGCCTTTTTTTCTATTCAGCTAAGTCTGGGTTATTGGTTACAGTATAAAAATATGAAAAAATTTAAAGTAATTTATATATTTTTTATACTTACCAATGACCCAGACGGGGATGGCCCTTCCATAAGTTGGGAACTCATACCTCCCCGCTGATTATATAACATTTAGCAGGCACTGGTTGTAAGAATGAGGCTTGGCACCAGTTTCGGTACTTCCTTGACACTGCGCATGCACAGTAGGCAAAAGTATGGAGGACCATATAGGACATCAGTTTTTTTGATTTGGATGCAAATTTGGGGGATTTGGGTGGCAAAATTTGTGTTTTGCCCTGAATATTTAAGAGTTAGCACCAGCTAAGACTGGGTCATTGGTAAGTATAAAAAATATATAAATTACTTTCAATTTTTTCATATTTTCCGTGTTCTATACCTCCCAACCTTCATTTTGATGCATAATTTGCGCATATTTAATTTGAATTTATGGAATATCAGAGGTGGGAATTTAAAAATAAACAAAATTCCATTACTTATATAGCACCTTAAACACAACTTTGCCACAACTGGTAGCAACCAGCACAAAAGTGTTTTTTTTTTTAAATAGGATGTCCATTCTGACTTACCAGACTGTGATTTTAAATCATAAATATTAACGTGGATGAGAATGGCAGGTCTCCATAGCACCAATCACACATATCAATGTAGGATGGTCTCAGAAACGGTCATGTTTCTGCACAATCTGTTGGTAAATTACCTAGTGCAGAATGGAAGGGAGACAACTGAAATATTTTGTCAATTACCTTGGAAATAAATTAACTCAAATTGTTAATAACGCTTAATTAGCAAAGAATACTGAAAACTTTTTTAACTTCACTTTTCAATTTAATTAAGACATTCAGAAACCACGATAGACCCAGCTTCTCATATGAAACTGAAATTTATTTTGGATACTTTAAATATTTAAAAAACAAAAAAATACCTTCTGTGATGAGGAACACTCTCACAATGTGCAGTGATAAATTTCAGCTTTGGACACTTCTCTGGGGAAAATTTAAAATCAACGTGAGTAAATTTGAACAGCTTTGTTTTTAGTTAATAAAATTTACTTTTTAGTTAACCTTTTACCCAACGAATCGGCCGCAACCGCCCGCGTAATATGCAAATTCAGCACTTGTAAAAATATTATTTTTTCAAAAAATTTCGACAAAACCATATCATGTGACCCCTCGATGGAACGACCTCGTCGAGCTCGTTCCAGCGTGGGGTTACATGATATGGTTTTGTTGAATTTTTTAGAAAAATTTGAAAAAATGAAATTTAAAATAATAAATTTCGATATCGTCTGCGTTGGGTAAAGGGTTAACCCTTTCCCCAATGCAGATGATATCAAAAATTATTATTTTGATATTTGTTTTTTCAAATTTTTCAAAATATTTCAATAAAACAGTATCATGTGACCCCTCATTGGAACGAGCTCATTCCAATGAGGATTCACATGATATGGTTTCATTGACATTTTTTGAAAAATATATATTTTTTTAGCTCAACTTTGGCGAAGCCAAATTTGAGCTTTTGTCATGGCCCGTTGTCCGTCGTCCGTCTGTCCGTCTGTCCATATATCAACAATTGGATACAGCTCGGGCTAGAGACCGCATTTATGAACCGATCTTTATGAAACTTCTTGGGTACCTTTGTTACGACCGTTGGATGAGAACGAGTGTTTTTGGGTGCGGTCCAAAATTCAAGATGGCTGCCAGCCGCCATTTTGTACCGACGATGCAGAAATCTGTTTTTTGTACAGAACTTCCATATGAATGCTCTGATTTGAATAATTTTTTGTATGAATGTTTAGTACCATGGGATACATCACATATAATAATAATTTTTTCTTGTGCGTAAATTGTGCAAATTAGACTAATTTTGATGTTTTTTGGGGTTACTTTCAGCACTGTAAGTGCAAATGCCAATACGGCTCGGGCTAGAGGCCGTATTTATGAACCGATCTTTATGAAACTTCTTGGGTACCTTTGGTTTCACCGTGGGACGAGAACGAGTGTTTTGGGGTCCGGTCTGAAATTCAAGATGGCCGATGGCAGCCATTTTGTACAAAATTAGGTGCAATCAGATTTTTGCACAGAACTTCCATATGAAAACGCTGATTTGAATAATTTTTTGTGTGAATGTTTAGCATCATTGGATACATCACATATAATACGGGTTTTTTTCTCGTGCAGAAATTATGCAAATTAGATGAACTTTAATTTTTTCAGTACGACTTACACACAGTAAGTACACATGTCAATACGACTCGGGCTAGAGTCTGTATTTATGAACTGATCTTCACAAAATGTCTTGGGTACCTTTGTTATCACCTTGGGATGAGAACGAGTGTTTCTGGGTGCGGTCTAAAATTCAAGATGGCTGCCAGGGGCCATTTTGTACCGAAATTAGGTCTAATCAGTTTTTTGTACACAACTTCTATACAGCTCAGACTAGATGCCATATTTATGAACCAATCTTTACGAAACTTCTTGGGTACCTTTGTTATCACCGTGGGATGAGAGCGAGTGTTTTTGGGTGAGGTCCAAAATTCAAGATGGCCACCAGCAGCCATTTTGTACCAAAATTAGTGCAATCAGTCTTTTATACAGAACTTCTGTATGAAAGTTCTGATTTGAATAAATTTTTGTATGAATGTTTAGTAACATGGAATACATCACATATTGCAAGGGTTTTTTTTTCGTGCAGAAATTATGCAAATTAGATGAACTTTGATTTATTCTGTGCTACTTACACAATGTAAGCGCACATGTCAATATGGCTCAGGGTAGAGGCTGTATTTATGAACTGATCTTCACAAAACTTCTTGGGTACCTTTGTTATCACCTTGGGAAGAGAATGAGTGTTTCTGGATACGGTCCAAAATTCAAGATGGCTGCCAGTGGCCATTTTGTACTGAAATTAGGTCCATTCAGTTTTTTGTCACAAGTTCTATACAGGGGAGCGCGGTGGCTCAGTTGGTAGAGGTGCAGGCTGCAAGCCGAGAGGTCCTCAGTTCGAATCCCACCTGCGGCAACCGCGTTGTGTCCTTGGGCAAGACACTTCATCTCCATTGCCCGCATGGGGGCACGATGACGCCGTGTACTAAGGCGTACTGCACGTCGATGGTACGCATGTCTTCAACCAATCTAACCCTGCCTGTGCTGCAGTGCGGAGTTACGATGTTGGGGAGCTGGCAGCTGCTCGTCGTTGCTCGGTGGTTCTCTCCGGGTACTCCGGCTTCCTCCACCCATAAATCTGTCACGGTCATGATTAGCCATTGTGCATAAATATGTGACCTTAAACATCAATAAATAAATAAATACAGTTCTATACAGCTCGTATTTATGAACTGATCTTCACAAAACTTCTTGGGTACTTTTGTTTTCACCTTGGGACATGAATGAGTGTGTTTTGGGGTGCCTTTGTTATCACTGTGCTATGAGAACAAATATTTTGGGGTTCAGTCAGACCCACTCTGGGACTCAAAGATTTTTTTCTAGTTTAGCATCTGACTGTCACCCACCTTTACAATACTTTACCTATACATTTGTTACAGGCAACGGTCAGTATTTATGTACAGACCGTTACAATACTTTATATGTACCTTTGTTATCAGGTTATTACCTAGATGTTTGTCATTGCTGTGTCACATACTATACGTGTACATGTCTTTGTCTTGACAAGTTGAGCTACAGTGTCATTGACACTTTCATTTAACTATTTAAGTTGTTAATTACGTGGCCAGATGTGGTCGATTCGGTAGGTAAAGGGTTAATAAAACTTACTTTTAAGTATCCAGCTTATATTCACTCTACCACCTTGCCACAATATATGTCCATGAATGAATGAATGAGTCCTCCCCTCCCTGTGGGAACCCCTGGAAGTGAAGCAGTGCCTGTTCACTGCGGTAAACAAGCTCTGTTTTATTGGTAAAATAGGACCCAATCACCAATACTTGGGAGGTGCAAACCCTCTCCTAAATGGGCAATATGGCTTATTAACGCTCACCACTGGTCTTGAGTTGATACTTATGTTGTGGTCATGAAAAGCCATTGTGCAAAAATATGTGACCTTAAACACTAATAAATAAATAAATAAATAAATAAATAAATAAATAAATAAATAAATAAATTTCAGGTCTCCCCATAATGGTTTTGGCTGTTGCGTATTGTAAAGGCTTAAAATGATCTCTGAAAATACTTATATACCTGGCATCTAATACATGTACACCTAGAATATAAGTAATACAGTTTAACTCTTCACTTAATCCAAAGACCAGATGACATATTTCGTGAATAAGTATGAATTTTCTTTTTTTGCTTCAAAAACAGTAATTCATGACCATCATTGGAAGGATTACAATGACCTCTTTCAGTGCTATGCACAGTCCTGGTAATTCATCCTTGTTTCCTCAGCAAAATAATTGCTGTGGAAAACTGGTGCTTCTGCGGCAATTGCTGTGGAGCCTGTTTGACTGTGTAAAGATCATCAGGGGGCAGTACAGTCTCAATTGCCATGTATATGTAGTATACAGTGAAGTGAAAACTTTCAAGTAACATTAACATTTGAAAGTAGTTTGAGATACATGTGTATATAATTACAATCAATGTGCAGAATAACACCAGAATCTGACATCATTGTCTGGAAAGCTCTCTAAGAGCTTTCCAGACACTGATGTCAGATTCTGGTGTTATCAACATACAAGCAGGACACATAGTTTCTAGTGGTTATACTGCAACTTGTACTGTAAACTGTAAGATTAGGAATACAACGTAGTGCAACCCACATGGTTTGGTTCTTTGTGTAACTTGGAAGTTGTGCAATTTCTGTCATCACAAGACTTTCTGAAGAAGCCATCTTCGGCAGTATTTTTGCTGTGGATATTTTTCGTGTCCTTGGCATTTTCCTTGGCACTGCTGTTTGCTGAGGGTGAATTACCAGGGTTGCTATGTGTTGAGACAAGAATGAAAAAATAATAAAATCATTATGGCGATTTTTAGCTCAACTTGACAAAGTCAAGCTGAGCTATTGCCATCACTTCTCGTCCGTCGGCGTATGTACGTACGTACGTACGTACGTACGTACGTACGTGCGTTAGTATGTTAGTACATTAGTACGTCCACAATTTCCTTTGGCACACCTCACAGGTCGCATTTATGATCAGATTACTTTGAAACTTCTTATGCTTATTTGGGGTGACCTCTAGATGGGAGCTATCGATTTTCTTCAATTTCCGTCAAAAAATGTTGCCGCGGCCCACGTTCTTAGAACTTAGTTTAGTCAAACCACAATATTTCCCTTTGGCACACCCTACAGGGCACATTTATGATTTGATTGCTTTGAAACCTGATACGCTTATTTAAGGTGACCTCTAGATGGGAGCTATCGATTTTCTTCAGTTTCCGGCAAAAAATGTTGCTACGGCCAACGTTCGTAGAACTTAGTTTAGTCAGACCTCAATATTTCCCTTTGGCACACCCTACAGTGTACATTTACGATCAGATTGCTTTGAAACCTGGTATGCTTGTTTGGCGAGACCTCTAGATGGGAGCTATCGATTTTCTTCAATTTCTGTCAAAAAATGTTGCCGCGGCCAACGTTCTTAGAACTTAGTTTAGTCAGAAGACTCAATATTTCCCTTTGGCACACCCTACAGGGTACATTTATGATCGAATTGCTTTGAAACCTGGCATGCTTGTTTGGGGTGACCTCTAGATGGGAGCTATCGATTTTCTTCAATTTCTGTCAAAAATGTTGCCGCGGCCAACATTCTTAGAACTTAGTTTAGTCAAACCACAATATTTCCCTTTGGCATACCCTACAGGGCACATTTATGATTTGATTGCTTTGAAACCTGGTATGCTTATTTAGGGTGACCTTTAGATGGGAGCTATCGATTTTCTTCAATTTCCGGCAAAAAATGTTGCCGCGGCCAACGTTCTTAGAACTTAGTTCAGTCAGACCACAATATTTCCCTTTGGCTCACCCTACAGGGCTCATTTATGATTAGATTGCTTTGAAACCTGGTATGCTTATTTACGGTGACCTCTAGATGTGAGCTATCGATTTTCTTCCATTTCCGTCAAAAAATGTTGCCACGGCCAACGTTCTTAGAATTTAGTCCAGTCAGACCACAATATTTCCCTTTTGTACACCCTACAGGGCACATTTATGATCAGATTGCTTTGAAACCTGGCATGCTTGTTTGGGGAGGCCTCTAGATGGGAGCTATCGATTTTCTTCGGTTTCTGTCAAAAAATGTTGCCACTGGCAAAAACAACTGACATTGGTCCCAATGATCTTCAATTTTGCCATTTCATTTATAACTTACCAAGTTCAAGTTTGTCAAGTTGAGCTACAGTGTCATTGACACTTTCATTATAGCTGGTTGTGACCATTATGTAGGATAAAGGATTAAGGAATTATATGAGAAAATAAACTGTTAAAATAAGGTTGGATGACATGAAAGCAATAATGATTATATTTTACCCAACAATATCCTGCCTATATATAGAATAAACGTATAGTGTTTTCAAGTAAAAAATTTATTCTACGAGTAGGATTAAGAATGAAACCAACGAGCCTCTGGCGAGTCGGTTTGATTCTTAATCCTACGAGTGGAATAAATTTTTTACTTGAAAACACTATACGTTTATTTTGTTTATCCCATAAATCTTTTACAAAGAAGTTGCGGAAAAACCATGTGGGTATTTGCTACAAAACATAGCTCGAAGTGAGGAGTACATTGGTCCATTTCAGCGACAAGAGACATTGTAAAAAATAAATAGAGCGCAGTGATACATTTCTGTCTGAAAATAATTCCCCAACAAACGTTGGCTAAACTTGCAAAAAACCTTTATTAATTAAATGAGCAATCTATATTCTTTTGTACTGGCATCGTGTAATACTTTCAAACCTTTTAAAGAAAGCAACAATTGAATTGTTAATTATGCTACATTACAACGCGTTCATGTAGCATTGAGTGGGTGAGAGCAATTGGGCCAATTTCAAAGCAGGTCACGAATGTCAGTTCATTTTTGTATGTTGATGTTTAAAGTGTTAATGTTTATACGTCCGTGAAATAAACTATTCAATAATATGCTTGGATTCGAAAGGTCAGTATGCTGCAAATGGAAGTCGTTAATGTTAACACTTGTGCCACCATTTCGTTCTAATGAGGAAATAGTTATTGCGGTTACCCAAGATTCGTGTGTGGGAGCCATGGATTCAACAGTGTGTGATACAAGTGTGTTCAAATTATTTTGACAATCTGTGAATTCAGTTGTATTGGAATTGTGCAGAGTGTACTTCATGTTATGCGTTGCTGTGCTGGGATGAGAGGTAAGGTTACTCATAATTAAAGAACATCGTTCACGTTCTTTCTCTCCTGAAACAGAATAATTGTTTATCGATACGAGGGACTGCCCCATCGAGCATATGTACATCCCCAAATTAACACTACACCAGTCACTACTGGCATCAGGTATTTCAAAATCGAGTTTTATTTTTGAATACTTTTGTTAATTAATTATGAGTATTCTTTTTTGTTTGCTCGCAATGGACGTCTTCATGCGGCATATAATCTTATTTATTACACACCCGTAAGTGTATTTGTCACGACCATATGGATTTTAGGGGCATGCGGTAATTTTAACCAGAAAGCTCTAGTGCAATCCGATAAAAAGTACCCTTCGCGTGCACAAGTTCTCTCGTTAGACTGGTTCTTTTAGTTTGCAGCATTCAGTGGAATATAACCAATGAGAACCATCGGCTATATTTATCTGTCGGAATTACCGATTCTCATTGCAAAATGTTTGATGCACAACTATGCTAAAAACTATTGAAAGTCATGAAAGAGACATGATCTCTGCCAAGAAATTGAACAGTGAAACTCAACCATTGGTTTCATTATTGAAAATCGAGGAAAACTTAACAAATTTTAGGGCGAAAAAGTCCAATTGGGTTCGATATTGCAGCCAGCCACTAGTACAGTTCTTATAAAACTTTGTTGTTGCCCTCACCGCTGCATGCTGCCGACGAGTCGACACGAGGCCTACTGAGTAACTGTGATCCTATTCGATTCACACTTCGGCAATGAAGTAGCACGTTTGCCAACGCAAACATACTTTTAAGAGCATGTTGAGTTGAAGAAGTTCTCAGGAAGCAAGACTAAATGAATCTTGAATACTGGTTACCATGAAGTGGAAAAACAGACGGCGACACGCCGACAGTGCCTGGAGATGTTTGACAGCTAGTACGTGCAGTCACTAATCAACTATCTCCAATTCCACCTTTACTAGATGACCACTCCCCCCCTCCCCCTCCGCCCCACACTAGCTGAATAAAGAAAATAAATTCGGAAGAATGAAAAGCCTGGTTTTATAAGAAAAACTCGGTAGTTTACATTTGTGGAACCAATGTTTTTTACGTGCTAGTGGGTGTTGGGGCAACAGGTTCATTTTATTTAATTTTTTTTTTGTTGGGGCAGGGGGAAGGGCTTTTTTTAGGGGGATATATATAGTATTGGTATTGCTAAAATATGACTTTCTGGAGTTTGTACTGGGAAAATTAAAAAATGTTACCAGCTACCCACTACAGAAATTCTGAAAAGGCTTGAGTAGGGTGGAAATGAGACCATGAAGAGGGGAGGGGTGGTAGGTAAATACATATGGTCTGATAAATGCAATGTATTGTCAATTTTATATGACTTCCATGAAATTCAAAAATAATTATGAGAATATTTAAAACATAGACAATATGACAATATTTTCCAGACACAGATTGATGTGTATTTTTAAATGACTAATAAGGATTTTTGCTAGTAATATTTCTGTTTTATACAAGGATATTATTTTGCTTTAATTCTCAGCAACAAAACTTAAATCGAATGCCACCTATGTGACTTAGCTACATGGGTTTATGAGATGGGGAGGGGGTGAGGCACTCTCACCCCTCCCTCCCCCCCCCCCCCCCCACCTTCACCAATAAGCAGTTAATTTTGCAGTTTTCATTGAAAGGGACTGGTATTTTCAGAACAGATTGTTCAGAGGGAGGGGTATTTATAATTTTGGCAAATATCAGGGCAGTGGGAAGAGCATTTTCATAAGCAAATTCGAGGCAAGGCCCTGCATTTTGATTTTGAAACAAAAGTTCATGGCAGTTTGATTGGTCAGCCCCCATCCCCAAGAAAATGTTCTCCAAAAGCCTGTCATTTTAGCCACATTCTATCAGTCCTCTTTAAAACTACTTACTAAATGCAAATTCAGAATACCAAATTCCAAATTTAAGATTGACAAGATATTGGAGCAGACACATAAAAAATTATTTTGTTTGGAACCAGATACCAAGAAAAAATTATTGACAGAACCGTTCAGATAACAAACTGGTGAAGTATTGTACTACTACTAGTACAAATTAATGTAAACATTAATCAATCTTTGAAAATATTATCAACCAAAATAAGTTGAAGCTTACTGGTGAGAACACCCCCCCCCCCCCCCCCCCCCAACCCCTTACCTTATTTCTCTTTCAGCCTCTGACTAAGACTGTTGGATACTCATTTCGTGAGCTTTTGAGAAAATGCTGTCAGGTTATAGATGGGTGGGGAGTTTGTAAAAAAAAGGTGTGCAAACTAAATTACTTGTGGAGACAAGACATGACATTTTCTTGCAGTTATCATGCAATATATCTCTCCCTTTGTATGTCTGTAGCATTATGTGGGCAACCCAAAGCTTTTTATTTGTAAGTGCAGCACCATTTCAAACAAAGGTTATCAAGACTTGAGGTAAAATAAAAAAAAGGCTAAATTTAAAGTCAGAAACTTTATAATGTTGAAAAATAAAGTGCAAACTTACCAAGACTGCAGAGTTCACTCAAAGCCAGAATGGAATCTCAAACTGCCTCAGGCTCAGTTACTCCAAACAATCGAATGAATGCCCCGGAAGGTTAATTATTGCACAAAATGTCTTTTCTCGTCCAGAGTGTACTTTTGTTACAGTGCAGAACTGAAATGAACGATGTCCACATGCGATAGCCTAGTGGCAGTAGTGCATGTATCGTCAAGCTGTGTTCAAACTTATATTTTTACTAGTACTAGAAGTTTCAAATTCTTTAAAAAGCACGGAATTTAAACAGAGCGGCCAGTTCGCACCGTATTCAAATTAAAATCCTTGTACATTTTCCATCCTCCAGATATAATGATGCCTGCACACACACTTTTGAAAACCTCATAATTTGTGACGTCTGATATGCTGAATGCAATCTTTTGAGTTTTGAGTGTTCGGATCAACATTTTTTTGCGAATAAAATGAATCAACAGCGATTCTACAGGTGGCAAGGTCAAAGACTTAAGACTGGTTCTCTGACAAAATTGCCCGTTTCTCTCTAAAATTCTTTCAACCGTTCAAATTGTCGACTATTTAATTAAATTAGTGATTATTTACAGTGAATTCTTTTTCATGGTTGGGTGTGTAATAAATACAGAACCACACTTATGTTTGAATGGGTTAACGATTGCTGGACTCGAACGTGTGGCGCTGGGATAACCACTCGAGCCTACCGGCTCTCGTGGTATCCCTGCGCCACTCGCTCTCATCCAGTAATCGTTAACCCATTCAAACATAAGTGTGGATCTGTATATATACCGGTACAACTCATTTAATTATGTTTAAGTGATGATCGTCGCTTTGGTTCCACAGATTTCTGATACGCGTAAATCAGGTCAAGATATCCCGACCTTTCAAATGGAACGCCAGAGGTCAACATAGTATAGTCCGTTTCCAACTCCCTACTAGGGTGATAAATTTTTCATGTGTTGAACCTATGGGGAAAATTTATCACCCTACTAGGTAATTAAAGCAAAAATTTATCCAAGGCCTTTATTGTTCAAATAAACGGCCATTTATGGGATAAATAATCCTTATTAGTCCCCCATGGTTTCACCGTGAAGGGGACTTATGGATTGCACTCTCTGGATGAACTATCAACAAAAAGAACACATTTTTTCATCAACTAAATGTGTTACTATTTTCAGCCATCTCTAGTGATTCAAATTGTAATTGCGGTGCACGATTTGTAGAAAATTCCAGTAAAATTCCGCTTCTATTTCAAAAAGTCTGTCAACGATTTCTGTTCCGCACAGATTTTCATTTTCCCCATGCTTTAGTGTTGCAGTGGATGCTGATTCAATAGAACAGGCATGTATGTTTTTTGTTCTCAACATTTTAAAACTGTATGTTAATTCAGCGTGAGGTGATTAAAAAATTCAAGAAGAATTGTCAATGTAATGGATTGCTCATTAATGTTATTTCTTATCAACCTACTCACAATTGTTTACTACAGGCTTGCACTACAGTGGAAGTCCCTAACTCGGATAAAATACTCTCTATTTTTGTCTTTCCCAAGCAAGTTGGGAAAGAAAAGTGGTGCAAAAGCACCAATAAAAATAAGCCAAAACTGGGTCGAGTGCAACCGACGCAGACCCAGTACGGGAAGCTCTCTCCCAAGTACAACTCCACGACTTCCATTGCCAGTGCTCATATACCGTCTCTAAAGACTCATTCTTTTTATAATCCGCTTCGTGTCGAGATGTTTTTGCACGCTTATCAGTGTTCCACCAGCTCGATGTTTGATGATTCCTGATTCATTGTACCACAGTGTATCCTTTGTATTCTCAGGAACAGTGTTTTATATTCTCTTTTCTATTATATGTCCATAATGTATATTTATTTGCTCTCTCTCGAGTCGCGCGCGATTTTCGTGTGCCACGCGGTTCGGACTTAGATTTTTCACAATTATTGTTAATGCTTTTTTTGCAAAATTTTCTAATTGTGTTAGAGTTAGGTGTCAGCGGGGTACCACTCCTACAGTGTTTCTTCTTTCTTTTGAGAGTAGTCTTCCTGTTGTGTGGTTCCCGGTCGACTGTCTGGGGTCTTTGTTTCTGTCACCTTTCTCTCTTCTTTGGGGGTGTTCTGTTTTCTGATCTCACCTTCTCTGCTCCTCTCACCTCTATCATGCCCAGGACAATTCCTTGTGGGCAGTGTCTGCTGCCAAAGCATGTGGACGATGTACATTCGTCTTGTTCCTCCTGTAATGGGTGTTCGGCCGAGCGGCCGTGTGGTGTCTGTGGAACATGGTCTTCCACCTTCTGGGCGTCAGTAAACCGTGTCGTTCGTTCTCGTGGCCGTGCCTCCCGCTCCCGCAGGAAAGGAGAACGTGGTCGTTCGGGGCCTCCCGAGCCGACTTTGTCTGGTGAGAGTTATTCCTCCTCCGTGGGGGATGTGCAGTCTTTTCCTGTGGTGGATACTGCGGGAGCCGTTGAGTGTTCTGGTGAAGAGATGCCTGGTTCCGGGACTACGGTCCCCCTCCAGTCGACATCTGAGGCTGTCACTAGGGTTGTGACTCCTCCTTCGGAGCCGAGCCGGTGTGCTCTCTCCACTATTTCACCAGCCTCAACGACTCTCGACGTATCTACTACTGCTGCTGGTCCGTCTGCTTCATTGTCTGTTTCAGCCGGCCTCGGCTTTTCGCTGCAGGGGACTGCAGGAATGTCCGATACTGTAGAATGGGATATCGGCCTCAGCCTTCCCTGACTTCAACTCGGCAAAGTCGGAAGGGGCTGCCGGCCGAGCCCATCTCTGTGGTCTCTTCGCCGTCGAGCACCACTGTTGTGTCTTTGGATTCGGATGTTCGTAGTGGAAACACTATGAACCCCGTGGCGTTTCCGTCTAATCACTCTGGTCACACGACCAGTTTTGGGGGACCAACGCCTTTTGTGCAGCCTGGACCTTCTGCTCCGCAGAGGTCCGCGGTGACTCTCATGAGTTCTCGCAATTTTGATCCTCAGGGTGCATCGTACCCCTATACACGTCTGCCTTCAGATGTTTCGGCTGCCGCCCGTCGTCCCGCGTCGGGTGTTTTGGAGGATCGTGACCCTTCACTAGTTAAGAGGGTCAGGGGTGAAGCCACTTTGCCGGTTCGCTCCCCTGTCGAACCGGTCGGTACGGGCAGTGAGCTTAGGGAGGCCCTCTCCTTACTCACTCAGATTCTTTCTAAGAGCCTTCCTGTTGCTTCCAGCGAGGCTATGGGTGGTTTCCAGGCGCCTCCTATGGCGCCGCCTCCCGGGATTGGAAACAGGCCGGTTTCCGATTCCTCTGGTGTCCCGACACCATGGGAGGCGTCGGCTGGTTTGCCCACGATGGGCTATGTGTCTTCCGACTCTGGGGAGGAGTCCGACATGCTTGAGATCAAGGGCCAGCAGTCTTCGGACTTGGGGGCGGCTCTTGACTTTGTGTTTGGGTTTCTGCCTGAGCTCAAACCTGCTAACCAGCCGACAGTGTCAGCCTGGCCGCGATCATCGGTCGTGCGCCAACAGCCTATGGAGCAACCTGCTTCTGGGCACCTTCGACCGTGCCAGTCGGTACAGGTGGTTGAAGCTTTTTCAGCATTGGATGCCAAGCTGAATTCCAAGGCTTTGAAGACTTCGTTCTTCACCAGGGTTGACACCTTTTTGCCTCCTGTGCGTTATCGTTCCTACGATTCCGCCAATCCGTCAGTCTGCCAGGCTTTGACGGTTCTGGATCAGGACTCCACTTCCCTCGGGCTTTCCAAGCCCAAGTCTGCCGTCATTCCAATGACGACTCTGGAGTCCAAGTTGGGCTTATCTAGAGAGATGCTTGGCATGCTTTCTCTCTCAGATCACGTCGTCTCAGCTTTGGCTGCTTATCTGCCTCGAGATAAGTTTGACGAGGTACAGGCTCCTTTGCGTGTGCTGTCCAAGGCGCTTATGCACCTTACTCACACGCATGCCTGTAACACGGCTAATTTGGAATTAGTTCGAAGGGACGCTGTGCTGGACACAGGACGATCCCTTCCTGAGGAGCAGTGTGCTACTCTTCGATCTGCTTCTTTGGCAGGTCCGCAACTTTTCCATGGTTCCGTGTCGACGGTCCGGGATGACGTCCTACGTCATTCCAAAGATCAGCTGCTGTTTCGTCAGCTTGATCAGCCTTCTCGGGGAGGCAAGGGCCGTTCCAAGCCTAACAAGTACCCTTCTGCTTCCTCTGTGAAGCAAAAGGCTGGTCCTTCTGCCGCCGCCTCTACTTCTTACTCACGGGGTAAAGGTAGGGGTCGGCAGAATCGAGGGAAGTCTCAGGATTCTTCATTTAGCAGAGGAGGTGGTTTCTCCTCTCGCAGGCCTCGTCGGGGCTCGAAATGAAGGTCCTCACCTCGACTCGTCCCAGGTTGGAGGAAGGATAGCAGAGTTCGCAGACCATTGGACCACCATCACATCCGATCCATGGGTGTTAGATGTTGTTCGGTCCGGGCTGCGCATATCCTTCCGACGGCACCCCACTCTGTCAAGGGTGCCTCTTCCAACCACAGTTCCTTCAGACGTTTTACGTCGGGAACTTTTGTCCACGGAGATTGCCAATCTCCTGGCAAAGGGGGCGATCGAGGTCGTCAAGAACGTTCAGTCAGTGGGTTTCTATTCCCGCCTGTTCTTGGTGCCGAAGAAGGACGGCCGACTCCGACCGGTTATCGATCTGGGTATCCTGAACCAGTCTATCATTGCTCCCAAGTTCAGCATGGAGACTTTCAGGTCGGTCCGCCAATCAATTCACCAGGGAGATTTCGCAGCCAGTATCGACCTGCGAGACTCTTACTTCCACGTTCCGAAGCATCGGGCGTCACGGAAGTATCTCAGGTTCGCTTTTCTGGGGCGAGTTTACCAATTCAAGGCCATGCCTTTCGGCCTCAACCTGGCTCCTTGGGCGTTCACCAGACTGATGTCGCATGTGATAGCGTTCCATCGCACACAGTCCAGGGTGACTACTTCGGCATATCTGGACGATATCTTCCAGAGGCATTCCAATGTTGCCTTACTGGAATCGGATGTCGCCACTCTGTTGAGCTTGCTCACGTCGCTAGGATTCAGAGTCAACGAGGAGAAGTCGGACCTGGTCCTTTCTCAGTCGTTTTGTCATCTGAGGATGTCTTTCCAAACCAAATTCAATTTGGTGGCTGTTCCCCAGGCCAAGGCTGTGATTCTCTCAGCTTTTGCTCTGACTCTGTCCCAGTCCAGGTCCGTGACCGCTCGGAGTTTTCTCCGGCTGATCGGTCTCTGCGGTTCGGTGACGGATCTCATTCCTCTAGGTCGGCTGCATGTCAGACCTCTCCAACACTTTCTGCTCAGTCGTTGGAGGCCGAATGTAGATTCTCTGGATCAGGTGCTTCCGTTTCCGGACTCTCTGTATCCTCACCTTCTTCCCTGGACAGATGTTCAGTGGATTACGCAGGGTGTTCCACTGGACTTACCCACGTCCAATCGCGTTCTGACGGCAGATGCCAGCGATCTCGGATGGGGTGCGACATTGGATCCTCTCGGTCTTTCCCTACATGGGATGTGGGACCAGGATCAAGCAGCTCTACACATCAACCAGAAGGAGCTTCTTGCTCTTCTTCTGAGTTTCAGGCAGTGGATCCCTCACCTGTCGAATTGCCAGGTCCTTCTACTTTCTGACAATTCGACAGTGGTTGCTTACATTCGGAACCAGGGCGGCACGCACTCGCTTCCGATGTACGAGTTAGCTCGGGATCTTCTACTGCTCGCTCAGGATGTTCACGCCGGAGTGGTTGTTCATCACATTCCCGGTCGTCTGAACGTCCTAGCCGACTCCCTGTCCCGACAGGGCAGGGTTATTTCCACCGAGTGGATGCTTCACAGGGCAGTGTTCCAGTCGCTTTGCGATCTCTGGGGACGTCCCCACATCGACCTCTTTGCGACTCGTTGGAACCATCAGGTGGACACTTTCGTGTCCCCGTGTCCAGATCCTCTGGCTTTTGCCGTGGACGCTCTGTCACTCAATTGGAACGGTCTAGTCGGCTACGCCTTCCCGCCGGTTCCGATTCTTCCTCAGGTTCTCGCCAAAATTCGAACCTGCAGTTGTCGAATCATTCTGATCGCTCCCCTGTCGCCTCAGCGGGTGTGGATCAATCAGCTCCACTCGCTGATGGCGGCGGTTCCGGCACGTCTCCCGCTACGTCGCGACCTTCTTTGTCAAGGTCGCCCGAGGAGGTTTCACGTCGACCCGACTTCATTGTGCCTTCACGCATATCTTTTGTCAGGTCCTGTCTCCTCCGTAGAGGTTTTTCGAGACGAGCAGTGGAGTGCATTTCTTCTTCAAGGAGGCACTCCACTGGTTTAGCTTATGCAGCTAAATGGAAGGTCTTCTGTCAATGGTGTGCTGATCACTCTGTTGATTATGCCAATCCTTCGATTTCACAGATTGCGGAGTTTCTGATATATCTGTTTGATTCTCGGGGTCTCCAGCCTGTTACCATCAAGGGTTACAGGTCTATGCTTTCAGAGACTTTTTCTTATGTGGGGAAGCGTCGTATCGGCACTAATCCTTACCTCTCCAAGCTTGTTCGGCACTTTTCTTTGAAAAGGCCTCGGACTTTGCAGCTTACTCCACGATGGAATCTTTCATGGGTGCTGCTTTGCTTGGGGGGGGTGGGGGGGGTGGGGGGGGTGGGGCTCCGTTCGAACCTTTATCCCAGGTGGATATGCATTTTCTCACATGTAAGATGGCTTTTCTGATGGCATTTGCTTCGGCCAGACGGGTTAGTGAGCTTCACGCCCTCTCGGTTGACCCGGCCTTTTTTAGGAGCTCTCCCAACAGTGTTACTCTTACCACTGATTGCTCCTTTTTGGCTAAGAATCAGTTACCAGATACTACTCCTCCTCCTATCTGTATCAGGGCTCTTCCCTCTGTTGAGGGTACTCGCCCTTTGCTCTGTACGGTCCGTGCTATTCACATTTATCTTGATCGGACACGCTTCATACAGAAAGGCAGAAAACGTTTTTTTCTGTCTCTCATTCCGGGTCGACAGAAGATCTCTCCTCAATCCATTTCTCGATGGATTTGTCTTGCTATTCGTACGGCTTATAGTCGTTTAGCAGCTGGCGATTGTATTACCAATCGTATTTCTGCCCACGAGGTGCGGGCACTGTCTACCTCTTGGGCTTATTCTAGCTCCGTCAAGTTGTCGGATGTTATGCAGGCAGCCTACTGGAGAAATGCTTCTACTTTCTCCACCTTTTATTTGCGCCAGTTGCAGGAGCAGTCGGAGGACCTTTTTGCCCTGGGTCCTCTTTCTTCTGCTCAGTCTGTTGTCTGCCATAGCCATTAGGCTTCTTGAGGGTCAGTTTCAGCCTTGTGCTGTTACTGCCCTTTTTCTGTCTGTGTGTCACACAGGCTCATATGTCTCTTTTCATTGTCCTTTACCAATGATTGCGACATTATGGTTGATAAGCCTCGGGACCTCTTCCTTCTACTTCACGGTTCCAGTGCACTGGGGTTATGTGGGGGTTGGTTATGCGATTCCCTCCAGCCTTTTGTCTATTCAGCCTGTAGTAAACAATTGTGAGTAGGTTGATAAGAAATCTAAATTTTATAGTAAATTTCCTTTCTTATTATACCTACCACAATTGTTTACATGGAGGCCCTCCCGTCTTCTTTACGGGTAAAGAATCTTTCCTCCCCGCTGATCACATAACTCTAACGTTTATGGATTCAAAAAGAATGAGTCTTTAGAGACGGTATATGCGCACTGGCAACGGAAGTCGTGGAGTTGTACTTGGGAGAGAGCGTCCCGTACTGGGTCTGCGCCGGTTGCACTCGACCCAGTTTTGGCTTATTTTTATTGGTGCTTTTGCACCACTTTTCTTTCCCAACTTGCTTGGGAAAGACAAAAATAGAGAGTATTTTATCCGATTTAGGGACTTCCACTGTAGTGCAAGCCTGTAGTAAACAATTGTGGTAGGTATAATAAGAAAGGAAATTTACTATAAAATTTAGATTTTCAATGTGACATTGTAATTTGTAGAGAGAATAAAATATGCACATGTTTACAAGACTGCTTTGTTTTCTTGAGATGAAGATGATGTACAGATGTTAATCACCGCTAATCCTTTAGACAATTATCTCTGAGATTACCTGACATATGCTAATCCTCTCCTCTTGAAATGCCTCACTGGATTTAATTATACCACCACTTTCGAAGAAAATGGGGGTATACTGGATTACATCCGTCCATCCGTCCATCCGTCCGTCCGTCCGTCTGTCCGTCTGGCCGTCCATCCATCCGTCCGTCCATCTGTGCATCCATGTGTGAGTCCGTCTGAGAATATTCATAACTTAAGTAAATTATTATTTTTTATAATATTTGTTGGTCATTGGTATGCCCACACTAGTTATTTTTTTTTTTATTATTTTTTTTTTTATTACTTGTTCTCTTAGAAATTGTGTCCGTCCGAGCCAAATTTTGTCTGTTCAGCCTGTATCTCGGATATCGAATGTTCTATTGCAATGAAATTTGCCATGAACACTGCTTATGGTATAGGCTTTAAAAAAAAGGTTTCAATGATATTTCTCACATTCTCCTGTTTAGAGTTATCCCCCTTTTTTGACTAAGAAATTGTAGGAAATAGACATTATTTGTCTGTTCAGCCTGTATCTCAGGTATGGGTTATCGGATTTCAGTGAAATATGGCATGCAGTTTTCCTATGACAAAGGCTTCTGCCTCATTGCATAAAACTTCCAAACACCAAACAATTTACCATACCTTTTGACTTAGAAATTGTTGAAAACTTTCGAAGAAAATGGAAGGGGGGGGGGGGGGTATACTGGATTGCATCCGTCCATCTGTGCATTCGTCCGTCAGTCCATACGAGAATATTCATAAATAATATTTGTTGATCATAGGTAAGCCCACACTAGGCGGTACACCACTTGGGGGTATGCACTGGACGAAAGTCCAGCTCTTGTTGTTGCTAACACAGTTGGCGTAATATCGGACAGGTTTAAATCTTTTCTCTTAACTCGGACCTTTAAATAAAATAACCATTTGTCTCGGTTACAAGTAAGATAATTTTCGGTATCCACTCAAAAACACTAGATTTTCTTTTTATTATACACTTTTTATAAGAATCTGATAATTCCACTCGTTTCAACCTTGAATGGATGCATGAAAGTAAACAGCGCCTGAGTCATTGAAATGCGGAATTGATTTGATTGATACTAGGAACAGATAGCATCTTGCAATCTGATTCAGTTGGTCGGGTTTCTAGTCCAAACATGACCTGAAAGTCTGTAATATAAGTTTTTGGTTTGGTACGTCCTTCGAAAGGACGTACCAAACCAAAAACTTATATTACAGACTTTCAGGCCATTTTGGACTAGCGGGTTTCAGGCATCAATTTAAGGTGAATATGTGTTGAAATATTTCTGGAAATGATCGGTATCCACTCAAAAACACAAGATTTACTTTTCATTATACGTTTTTAGAACAAATTGGAACATTTCCAGTGATAATGTGACTCGTATTCACCTTGAAGTGATGCTTTGAAAGCCACCATTTTTAGCTCAACTTTGGCGAAGCCAAATTTGAGCTTTTGTCATGGCCCGTCGTCTGTCTGTCCGTCTGTCTGTCCGTACGTCAACAATTGGATACGGCTCGGGCTAGAGGCCGTATTTATGAACTGATCTTTACGAAACTTCTTGGGTACCTTTGTTATGACCGTGGGACGAGAACGAGTGTTTTGGGGTGTGGTCTGAAATTCAAGATGGCCGCCAGCTGCCATTTTGTACCGACGATGCAGAAATCTGTTTTTTGTACAGAACTTCCATATGAAAGCTCTGATTTGAATAATTTTTTGTATGAATGTTTAGTACCATGGGATACATCACATATAATACAGTTTTTTTTCTCATGCGTAAATTGTGCAAATTAGACTAATTTTGATGTTTTTTGGTGTTACTTTCAACACTGTAAGTGCAAATGCCAATACGGCTCGGGCTAGAGGCCGTATTTATGAACCGATCTTTACGAAACTTCTTGGGTACCTTTGGTATCACCGTGGGACGAGAACGAGTGTTTTTGGGTCCGGTCCGAAATTCAAGATGGCCGATGGCAGCCATTTTGTACAAAATTAGGTGCAATCAGATTTTTGCACGGAACTTCCATATGAAAGCGCTGATTTGACTAATTTTTTGTGTGAATGTTTAGTACCATGGGATACATCACATATAATACAGGTTTTTTCTCGTGCAGAAATTATGCAAATTAGATGAACTTTGATTTTTTCATTGTGACTTACACACAGTAAGTACACATGTCAATACGGCTCGGGCTAGAGTCTGTATTTATGAACTGATCTTCACGAAATGTCTTGGGTACCTTTGTTATCACCTTGGGACGAGAACGAGTGTTTCTGGGTGCGGTCTAAAATTCAAGATGGCTGCCAGTGGCCATTTTGTACCAAAATTAGGTCTAATCAGTTTTTTGTACACAACTTCTATACGGCTCAGACTAGAGGCCATATTTATGAACCAATCTTTACGAAACTTCGTGGGTACCTTTGTTATCACCGTGGGATGAGATCGAGTGTTTTTGGGTGTGGTCCGAAATTCAAGATGGCCACCAGCAGCCATTTTGTACCAAAATTAGTGCAATCAGTCTTTTGTACAGAACTTCTGTATGAAAGTTTTGATTTGAATAAATTTTTGTATGAATGTTTAGTAACATGGAATACATCACATATTGTAAGGTTTTTTTTTTCATGCAGAAATTATGCAAATTAGATGAACTTTGATTTATTCAGTGCTACTTACACAATGTAAGCACACATGTCAATACGGCTCGGGGTAGAGGCTGTATTTATGAACCGATCTTCACAAAACTTCTTGGGTACCTTTGTTATCACCTTGGGATGAGAATGAGTGTTTCTGGTTGTGGTCCAAATTCAAGATGGCTGCCAGTGGCCATTTTGTACCAAAATTTGGTCCAATCAGTTTTTTGTCACAAATTCGATACAGCTCGTATTTATGAACTGATCTTCACAAAACTTCTTGGGTACCTTTGTTTTCACCTTGGGACAGGAACGAGTGTGTTTTGGGGTGCCTTTGTTATCACTGTGCTATGAGAACAAATATTTTGGGGTTCAGTCAGACCCACTCTGGGACTCAAAGATTTCTTTTCAGTTTAGCATCTGACTGTAGCCCACCTTTACAATACTTCACCTATACATTTGTTACAGGCAACGGTCAGTATTTATGTACAGACCGTTACAATACTTTATATGTACCTTTGTTATCAGGTCATTACCTAGATGTTTGTCATTGCTGTGTCACATACTATACATGTACATGTCTTTGTCTTGACAAGTTGAGCTACAGTGTCATTGACACTTTCATTATTGATACCGTGAAAGTGAAAATTTCTATATCTTCACAGTGGGGGATACAATTTCTATCTTCCCGCAATTTCTTTGCTAATCTATCACTTAGCGTATAATAAATGTAATCGTCGCTTGCAGCATGGTGTAATAATATGAGCTTATTGCTCTTACCTTAGGCAATATCATTTCTTCTTTTTCCATATAGATCTTCCAGGACATGAAAGAGAAAGCAAAGAGTTGAACATTCCAAATACATGTACCATGGACCAAAATGGTACTGATACCAAAGTAGCAGATTATGTTCTGCAAGGAACAGGTACTTTTATAATATAAGACTGTGATCACAAATACATGTATTATCTATCTCATGATCAAATCACAATTTGAGCACAACACATTAGAGATGGGTGGTTAATCAAAAATTCGGTTCGGTTTCAGTTTTGTTATCAAAACCAAAACCGAAACAATTACAGAAAACCGTCGTCGCGGTTTTCAACTTCAATGTTGAAAAACTCAAATCAGGTCTTCAATTCTCAGAATAAAGAGATAAACAACCTAAAATAAACCTATTTTCAAACTTCAGAGTCGCGATACCCGTTTTCAGAAAAGTTGCATTAATTTGGTATTGCGTTCAAGCATGGCATTTACCACGAAAATAGGTGACAAAATTACTTCTTACGCATCGTGTTTTAAACGTTCACGTCTATTTATCAAATGCAATTTCCTTTGCTGAACTGGAACTTGTCACTTGTTCCACATTTATAATGACAAATATATTTATTTCCACATGGAATTTTGAAAGCAAGAACTCCAAAGTCAGCTTCAAAATCACAGTTGAAGTTGGATGGAAATTTTTGGTTACAATGACGTATATGAGTGACTTTTACTCGATAAGATTTTTATGGTCGGCATAATATTTTAGGGTGTGTCGGGTTACCCAAAACACAGGTATTTGGGGAGGGTGGCTAATTTTACATCAGACTCGAGGCAAAAATCATTTTTCTCAAACTTGAAAGACTTGAGATAATTTATGCATACTCATTGTGCTTAAGAAATCAGAGTACCGATATAGGCTATAACACAGGTGAGTTGAAGTAGAAAGGGAGTCCCAGTGACATAGACTGGCACCCAATACATCTTCTTATATGCAAATACAATGTATTGTTATGTTTGTACAATGTAAACCGAAACCGAAACCCAACTCTTTGAATGAAACTGAAACCGCAGCCGACAAGAAATTTGAAAACCGCCCATCTCTACAACACATTTACACCAGTGATTTGAGATTTTCCAAAGAAAATACTGTGATATCAATGCTGATTTGAGAAAATTTGTTAGGCTACTCTGTTGGTAACAATTGAGTAATGGGTCACTTGTGGGTTGAGTATCTAAGATGATTGGGCTTGTGGACGAAGACATGATCTTTGGTGTTAATCTAATTTTGTTTCTTAACTGGTTGAGGACTAGAAGCCACTATCAGGGCTTTCAAAAAATGAGGGTAATAGAGCAAAAGCCAACATTTTCCTTGCTCATGTTTTATTTTCAGTCAAACTCAAATAACATTTTATTTATAAACATATCATGACAATAACACAGTGAGGTAAATGGGGTTATCACAATAACTTTTACTGTGGTACTGACTTATGCTTCAGTGGTTTATATCATGGCAATTACACAGTGAGATAAGCGAGACAGTATTCTTTCACCATGGTACTGACTTTTAACTCTGTGATGTCTATCATGGCAATGGCATTGTAAGTGAGAAATTCTTTCACCATAGTACTGACCTATGATTCATTGGTTAATATCATGACAATAACACTGTGAAGTAAATAAGATGCTTTGTTTCGACATGTTACTGAATTTTACTTTAGTGATTAATATGACAACACTGATGTGAGGAGGTAATATATTTCACAATGGTACTGACTTTTGATTCAGTGTTTAACCCGCTTTCCCAACGAATCGCCCACATCCGCCCGCGTAATATGCAAATTCAGCAGCTGAAAAAATATTACTTTTCGAAAAATTTCAACAAAACCATATCATATGACACCTCTTTGGACCGAGCTCATTGAGCTCGTTCCAAAGAGGGGTCACATGATATGGTTTTGTTGAAATTTTTTGAAAAAATTTAAAAAATGATATTTAAAATAATAAATTTTGAAATCGTGTGTGTTGGGTAAAGGGTTAATCATGGCACTAACACAGTGAGGTAAGTGAGGCAATATTCTTTCACTGTTGTACAGACTTTTGATTCAGTTTAAAATATCATGACAATAACAGACTGAGGTAAGTGAGACATTCATTCACCATGGTACTGACCTATGATTCAGTGGTTAATATTGATCATGTCAATAATACAGTGAGGTAAATGGGATATCATTCACCATGACACTGACTTTTTATGCTCACCTGACTGAAAGTCAGGGTGAGCTGTTCTGATCACTTTTTGTCCAACCTGAAGGTGGTGTTTGGGTCTTTTTCTCCCAATCCACTGGCCACATTTTAATGAAATTTTACATGAGAAGTGGTTATATAGGGGCATTTGGGTTTTTCTTCAAATTGGGTTTCTGCTTATATTGAGGAGGGGGTGGTGCCAAAATGCCTCAGTTTTTTTTTTTAAATCTTCTAATGAACCAACTGTAGCAGAGACTTGATATTTGGAATACAGCTTTCTTTTGAGGTGTGGACTCAAGTTTGTTCAAGAGAAGTTTGAGGGGCAGTATCAGTCATCGTTATGGGAGGGACAAGAATTTTTGCCCCGCTCAAAATTTCTATATTTTTATACTGTACCAATGACCCAGACATAGCTGGTGCTAACTCTTAAAATATAGGGCCAAACACAAATTTTGCCCCCCAATCCCCCAAATTTGCATCTGAAACCAAAGAAAACATGTCCTGAATGGCCCTCCACACTTCACCTCTACTGCGCATGCGCAGTGTCAAGGACGTTCCGAAATTGGCGCCATTAATCATTCTACGTTTGGCCCTTCATCAGTTAACATCTGACTGATCTTTGTGCTTGTAAATCTCAGTTTAAATGATGCCAGACACATAAATATTAGTGAAATGGTGATTCTAAGGAGGATAGAGAAGGAGGAGAGGAAAAAATGTGTGACAGAATATTATCAGGGCTGTAACTTAAAATTTTTTAATGAAATTATGTTAAGTTACCTATTTTCGAGGCAGCAGCCATTTTGTTGTCATTCTGATTATTTAGTTACACTGATTTTTCAGTGTTTTCCTCTCTCCCTGTTCTTTAAGTCCCCCCTTGCTATTCTCCCATGCTTTTGGCATAGTTTCTGTAATTATTATTACTAAATTTTCTTGGGAGTTTTAGCTGAATAACAGAATGAATTCTGTTCTTTTCCCCATGTTTACGTCTTCACCTACGGGTGGTTAGGCGTTGTGTTCTGCATCTACCATCTGATGTTCTGCAGTTTCTTCCCTGGAAGTCTCTGTTTTGCATCAGATAGTGTATTTTTGGTAACTGATTCCGGGCCTGGGTGCCTGGAGTCTTATTTTAGTGTTTTTACATTCATTGTTTACATTTACAACAGCCCTCTGTGTGAGGGGGGATTTCTTGAAAATAATATCTTGATGTTATTTTAATCATAACTAGATACATTATTATTGTTCGTAAGTGTTGAATAAATTGTTTAAAATATTTTTAAAATTTTTGTCCACACTTAGGCTTGGGATCCATTGGGGCTCAACGTTACTTTTCAGAAACTTGGGCTGTTCTGAAAAAATATTTTTTCAAAATATTTTGATTTCAATTATTTTTTCTATATTAATGGATCATATTATTATTATGTATTTTGATTGCCAGGGGTTGGTGCGAGTACCAGGACTTGTTTTCTTTTCACATTGAAAGGATTTTGATCAATTGTAATAAGAGGAAGTCTTCCTCTGACTTTTATAATCATTCTATATGTGGTCAGTGTACTCGCATTAACTCCTGTTCTGTATCGTATGATTTCGATGACAACATGGGAAGCGTATGTCACAGTATGTTAGTGGGGAATTGGACACTCCGGTCCTTTCCCCGCAGGGTCACTCTACTTTATCAATTTCTATTTCAGACGATCAAGATTAGGGTGTTGGATCTGTGATGTCTTCCAACAGTGTGCCTCCGTCGTCACAATTAATGAAGGGCTAGCGGAAAAGTGCTCATGTAAATACGCCAATTGCCTAAGAGGACCCTAGTAGGTTTGACGGCCTTTGACGTCTGCTAGCTCGCCTGGTGTAGCATCCATTCATCGAATGGTTCGGCAGCCGGGTTCGTCCGTTGCGGTCTAGAAGGAGTTTTGGGGTGATGCGAGCACTATAAATCAACCAAATGCACACCCAGTGACAGCGGATTAGAGGGAGAACGGAGGAAGCCTTTTAGTCCGGTTCATAGCTCGTTCTGGTCCATCCGGACGGCGAGAGAGAGAGGCCCCTCTCTCGTACAACAACATCTGGTAGCGCACACAACCGCTCTTGGCTACGTGACCTCGGATATCCAGTCAGCTTCGCCAGTCAGAGAATCATCGGTGACCAGGTCACACCATCCGGTAGCCAGGGACACGAGGCCTGCAGACTCCGGACGTTCGCATAGGAAAGTGTGCGGGAGTCAACGTACACGGAGCTTCCGGCGGCAATGCATCGTAAGACCGCTACTGCACAGGCCTCGGGAACGGACGTGCTTTCCTAAATAGCACAGTTTATCGCAGCATCCCAGCATCAACTGAATCTGTCGCATATTTTTTTTATCCGACGATGCTGGGTCGGGACGCTCCGCGGAAGCGGGTACGGACGTCCGAAAATTTCATCCAGTCCGACGGGATACCGAAAGGGATTTGGAGGATTTCGAGCTTTCCCTTTCGGAACAACATATGCTGTTGTGTATGTCATCTGACTTGATCTTCTACAGCTTCTTTCGTCGGACCAGAATGCTGCGATGCCGGATAAGAAACTGATAGCGTCGGTGGACTTAGAAATTTTTGGTTCGGTTCAGGGACATGACGTCCCTCAGTTCCGACATAGTCCAATAATGTCACACAAACTTTCCAATTATAGAACAACGCTATATATATTATTATTATATGCTTGCTATAACCAAGCATTTCTGGTTTCTTGTTCGCAAAGTTACGGAGATGTCTTTCAAAAGTGTGCCTCTGTCGTCATAGTTAATGAAGAGCTAGCGGCAATAAGTACTCATGGAATATGTCTATCGCCTAAGAGATCCCTTGTAGGATCGACGGAGTGACATTCGCTAGCTCACCCGGTGTAGCATCCATTCATCGAATGGTTCGGCTGCCGGGTTCGTCCGTTGCGGTCTAGAAAGGAGATTTGGGTGATGCGAGCACTATAATTACTTTAGTACTCACCCAGTGACGGCGGATTGAGGACAGATCGGAGGAAGCCTGTTAGTCTGGTTCCTGGCTTGTCCAGGTCCGTCCGGGCTGTGAGCGAGAGAGGTCCCTCTCTCGTCCAACAACATAGGGGACCGCATGTTGTGGTTCAGATATTTTACATTCGGAGCATATGTCTGTCGGTCGGGACGCTCCGTTATATTGACAGTCCGAGAGACTGTCGATAATGCTTCCTCATCCTCACAGCAGTGCACACGACCGCACATTGGCTACGTAACCTCGAGTATCCGATCAGTTTCGTCATTCAGTGATTCCACGGCGAATAGGTCACGTCATCCGGTAGCCAAGGGACACGAGGCCTATACACTCCGTTCGCTCGCATATTGGTAGTATGCATGGGGTAACGATCACGGAGCTTCCAGCGGCAATGCATTGTAGGACCGCTTCTCCTCAGGCCTCAGTGACGGACGTGCTATCCGAGTTAGCACAGTTGTTTCGCAGCATCCCAGCAATCGACAGTTTCTTACTCGAATCAGGAATTATCTGACGGCGCTGGGTCGGTGCGGTCCGCGGTTGCATCAGGTACGGACGACCGAACGCTTTATAGGGTCCGACAGGATGGCGAAAGGGATTCGAAAGATTTCGAGTTTTCCCTTTCGTAGCATCGGAAGCTGCCATTCAAATCTTCTGACATTATCTTCCAGTGATTGTTATTTCGGACTACATTGCTGCGATGTTGGATAAGAGACTTATAGCGTCATTGGACACGGAATTTTGGATCGGTTCAGGGACATTGTCCCTGACTTACCGACACAGTCCAATAATGTCATTACAACATGTGTTTTATTTTTCGACGCTATATATGCATATAAGCCTGCTACCAAGCATGATAGTTTAGTTTCCTGTCCGCAATGCTCATTTCTGCCGTTTTATCATTTATACGAATAATTTATTTTGGCAGAGCAGGGCATACCGAGAGTTCATATGCATCTAGACGGCGTGGTTGAAGACTGGAAATATTCTTTTTCGCCGTCTATGTCTTTTCCAACCACAATGTTGGAAACGACAGTGATGTCTAGTAGACTTAACTTAGACGCTTTATCATACGTAATCCACCTTACTGAGGCGTTATCATTTCGTCTTCAAGAAAAGATTTACGGGATATTATTCTCAATGTGATTTCTTTTGAGGGCAGTAGTTTGTTCACGTATAACTCCGCCCTTCAGTGGCTGATTGGAGTTGGTTAGACGTGACGCAGCCCTAGCTACATCCACGCGCGTGGATAGTAAGGTGAAGAACTCTCAGAGTCGCTTCGTTCTCGGTGAAGCCTCTCTTCGACGGCAACTTTTCAGCAATCCATGAATTGCTCGATTTACACGTTCTCTTGTCTATCTAGTTTTACAAGAGATTCAGACTGGGGCAAACATTCGGTGGTTGACTCAGAGAGTGCCACTGCAGTTGCCGGATCCGAGTGTTATGGTTATGACGGTTGCCAGTTAAACAGATTGGGATATAATATTGATCCCAACGGATTCGAAGTGCCAGGGTCTTTGGGTTCCGCAGTCTCTAAGCAAGCAATTATCTTCCGCGGAATAATGTTTTTTAGGCTTGCTTTATGTCATTGCATGATCATTATTCAGAAACGCATGTCCAAATCCTGTCCGTTAATTCGACAGTAGTGGCGTATCTCCGGAACCAGGGAGGCACTCATTCGTTTCCGTTATTCATTTTAATGGAAAGAATCCGTCTGTTGGTTATAGTACACCAAGTTCTGTTTCGGTCCGTCATATTCCGGGTCATCTGATTGTTTTAACGGACTCCCGTTCACTTAGGGGTCGCTTGTTGCCGTCAGAATGGACTCTCAACAAACAAGTATTCAATCAGATTTGCTATCTATGGGAGCGCCCAATGGTAATTTATTTACGACACAGCTTGCTAATCAATTGCAGACGTATGTGTTGGCTTGTCCGGATCTCTGAGCTAATGTTGTTAATGCTCTATTGATCTAATAGGACGGAATGATAGGATACGCGTATCCTCCGGCGCTGTTGTTTCAGCAGGTATTGCTAAGATAAACAACCACAATACATTTCTGTTGATAGCATCTCTATCTTCACAGAGACCGTGGGTAATTTACTCTGATGTCTACTGTGGGACTTAATGCGAAATCTTCCTCAATGAGAGGATCTTTTTTTTCGCTGGGTAAATCGTGTCATCTTTATCACAACCCGCAAGGTCGCAACCTTCACGTATTCCGTTGTGTGGTCCGTATTGCATTGTAAGCATTGTACTGGACGAGCTTTGGACGCGATTTCTTACTATAGGAGATCCTCTTCTTCGCTATTCTATGCGGCTAAAGTGGAGGCTCTTCCGTCGTTGGTGTAGGGATCAGTATGTTCATATTGTTGATCCCTCCATACTACTCATTGCAACTTTTTAGTATTCTTGTTTGACAAGATCTACTGCAGTCTGTTATTATTAAGGTTATAGGTTTATGTTACCTCATACCTATGCACTCTATGATAGTTTACAATTGAGTCTTATGTCTCTTTATCTAAGTCAGTTAGTAACTTTTTGATAAATAGACTTAGAATCTTTAGATTAAATTCCTATATGGAATTTAACTTCGGTTCTTATTTAGCTAAGTAATCATTTGAGCCTCTGGAAACAGTAGTTTTCAAATTCTGACCTTTTAGACAGTAATTCTGTTGGCTTCTCTTTTACTGAAGAGTCAGTGAGTTTCATGCACTATCGATGGATGATTTTCACTTTCGTAGTTTCGGAATCACTACTTCCTTTACTATTTAGGTTGGATATTTGCATAAGAGTTAGGCTTCTAATATCCGGAACCTATTGTTATTAAGGTCCTTCCGTCTTCGTACGGGCATAGGCCTTTACTCTGTCCGGTTAGAGTTTATGTATTTATAAACAGATATCTGTTTATTACTACGGGCGTAAGCTTCTTCTGTCTTTGATGCCTAATAGAAGGACGTTACGCTCCATTCTATTGCTAATGGATTCAATTAACTATCGGTACTGCTTATAGTATATCATTGACTCAGCAGTTGTGCTTAAGATTTCGGCTCATGAAGTAGGAGTTCTTCTACATCTTGGGCTTACATTAATAGTGTCGCTATTATAGATTTTTGAAGGCTGCTCATTGCGCTCAGCCATCCACATTCATGACTTTTTATCTCAGAAATATCGAGTCTTTTTATCTCAGAAATATCGAGTCCATTTCTGGAGGCCTCTATTGTTAGGTCTATTATCTACTGCTCAGAATGTCATTCACTTAACAGTTGCTACTATAGCTAGGTAGGCTGTCTGTTTCGGCAGTGACTCCGTTCTGCTGCCCTCTTCGCTCTGGGCTATTTGACCCAGGGCAAGAAAAAGGGGGGGGGGGGGGGGAGGGTGTTCCCTTGGGTCACCTGTTTTACTATGAAAACAAGGGGATACCTCCTCCGGAGTTAGTAATTCTGAGCTGTTATTGGGATGGTTGTTTAGTAAGAAGTTTATGTTTTAAAAATTCATTCAAGTCTTAGTTTTTAAAGTATAGCTTTTGAATATAGCACGTGTCAACGGACATGATTATGCAATCCTCAGACACTTTTAAGGAGTATAAGAGTCTCTATTCTCTAGACTTACTTTATTTATTGGCTTACTTTAAAAATTATTAGTATAAGGATTATATTGGATATTAATAGAGTACATGGATGTATGATGCTCAATTTTGGAAGGTGTTGTATCTTTCTAATTTATCATAAATAAGAAAGATACATGTAAGACCTATTACTTCTTTTTCCCTAGAGGGGATGACTCTATTTTATATTATTGAGCATATTCCATCTTGCTCTATGTCCTTGGCCCTCCAGCCTTTTTACTATTCAGCTATGTCTGGGTCATTGGTACAGTATAAAAATGTTAAAAAATTTATAGTAATTTCTATATTTTTTATACTTACCAATGACCCAGACGGGGATGGCCCTCCCAGGAGTTGGGAACTCTTGCCTCCCCACTGAGTACATAGCGCTTACCAGGCACTGGTTATTAGAATGATTAATGGCGCCAATTTCGGAACGTCCTTGACACTGCGCATGCGCAGTAGAGGTGAAGTGTGGAGGGCCATTCAGGACATGTTTTCTTTGGTTTTAGATGCAAATTTTGGGGATTGGGGGGCAAAATTTGTGTTTGGCCCTATATTTTAAGAGTTAGCACCAGCTATGTCTGGGTCATTGGTAAGTATAAAAAATATAGAAATTACTATAAATTTTTTAACTTTCCACACCGAGAGGCCGATTTGAACCAAATTTGATATGAAGTATTAATGGGTCATAAGTACTTGATTTATTTTAAAACATTTCTCAAAATGCCCCGTGGGAATCACAGCAGCTAAAAAATTTCAGATGCCCATATCTCCAAAACTACAGTTCTCTGCGAATTCTTATGTGAAGCTACCTTAGAACCAACAGAATGGAATGGTCCAAAAAAATTGCTATCGGGTTTTATCACAGGATACATTTTTGGGACTTTGGAAAAATGCTGAGTCATCATTTTTTTTTAACACTGTGGGTAATGGGGAAACATTTAAGACTCTTCTCCCAAACTACTGTTCCAAAAGCTTTCAAATTTCACATATAACATCTTTGGAAGATTGTTTCACACGTTTGTTGAAATCAAATCCCTGAGTCCATATTTGGGCTCTCTATGGGGGCCCAAATGTTTAAAATAGTTCAGTATGAGGAATATTTAAAAATCTTCTTCTTCAGATCCACCAATCAGAATCTTTTGATATTTGGTATGCAGCATCCTTAGGGGGTTGAGATTCACATTTGTGCAAGCCAAGTTTCTGGGTTCATATTTGGGCTCCCTAAAAGAGCCTGAATTATAACTTAGTTCAGTATGAGGAACTTTCTTTAAAAATCTTCTTGTTCAGATCCAGCAGTTGGAATGTTTTGATATTTCGTATATAGCATCCTTTGGGAGGTGTGATTCAAGTTTGTTCAAGCCAAGTCTCTGAGTCCATATTTGGGCTTCCAGTGGGAGACCGAATTGTAACTTAGTTTATATGAGGAACATTCTTTAAAAATCTTTTTCTTCACATCCACCAGTAAGAATCTATTGCTATTTGGTATACTGTATTGTTTGGGAGGTGAGATTCAAATTTGTTAAAGCCAAGTCCCTGGGTTCATATTTGGGCTCCCTATGGGATCAGATCCACGGTCAGAATGTTTTGATATTTGGTATATGGTTTTCTTAATGGGGCAGATGCAAGTTTTTTCAAATCAGGACACTTGGTTGATAGTTGTCAGTGTCTGGTGAGCGCTTTCAGGCCCCTTGGGGCCTCTTGTTAGTTTAGTGGTTAATATCATGACAATAACAAAGTGAGGTAAGTGAGATGATATGCCTTTACCATTGTACTGACTTTTGATTCAGTGGCTAATATGACAATAGCATAGTGAGGTAAATGAGACAATATTCTCTCAACCTGGTACTGACTTTTAATTCAGTGGCTGATATCATGACAATAACACAATGAGGTAAGTGAGACAATATTCTCTTGACCTGCTACTGACTTTTCATTCAGTGGTTAATATAATGATAATAACACAGTGAGGTACATGGGACAATTTTTTCTCACCATGGTGCTGACTTGATTCAGTCGTTAATATAATGACAATAACACAGTGAGGTACATGGGACAATTTTTTCTCACCATGGTGCTGACTTGATTCAGTCGTTAATATAATGACAATAACACAGTGAGGTACATGGGACACTTTTTTCTTACCATGGTGCTGACTTGATTCAATGATTAATATGATGACAATAACGTAGTGAGGTAAGTCAGTGAGACCATATACTTTCATCATGGTACAGACTTTTGATTCCGTGATTAATAATACAGTGAAGTAAGTGAGACATACTGACTACTACAATAGTCAATTGATGTGTGTTGTAGTCCGTCGAGTCAACGTCATGAGATCCGACAGATCAAACGAGACACTGCAGGTGTCTCGTTTGATCTGGCTGATCTCATTTTGTCAACGAGATGGAATACAACAACACAGGTGTCTCGTTTGATCTGGCCGAATGTGCATCGTATCGTTTGATCTCAACAACACAGGTGTCTCGTTTTTATCTGGCCGATCTCATTTTGTCAATGAGATGGAATACAACAACACAGATCAATTCCTAGGTTAACATGTCTGAAGTAGAAGTAGTGAAGGTGGGAAGATCTTCTAGTTCTATAGAAAATAATTCATCAAATAATTGTAATAAAGACATCAGTCATGAGATGAGTTGTTTTTTTAGTTAAAAGTTATTGTATAAAAATCGTCCCTACTTGCAAACTGACATACAGTTCTCAGGATGGATAAGTTTGTAATCAACTTCAAGACAGCAGAAGAAGCTTGACTTATTTTATTCATGGAGCTATTTTGTCTCGGTATATCCATTAATCCTTAATGACCTGGAGATTTTTTTATACATTTTCACTACATTTTGAAAGTCTACCTCCTGTGGCTTTGCATTTGCTTCTAGTCAAGTCTTGTCTGCCTACTGAGGCAGCCAAGACTAGCCTAGAAACAACTGACAAGGTACTTAGAAAACAAGTTTTGATTTTACCCAAATGATGCAGGTTGGGGCACCTGTGACCTTTGCATTAAAAACTTATCAAAGTAAGAATTAGGCTGTTAAGGGTTAAAGGAATTTAATCTATAGCATCTTGTGTGACTGAGCTCCATGACCAATTTCCTGTAAATTGATTACTCCTATTAATTGAATAATTTTCATTAGCAAAGTGGCTATTCAATTCACAGGGCTTCAGTGTACTTTTTCAACAAGAACTTCCAATCACTGATTTGGATTTGCATTTTTTACATAGAAATCAATTAGAACAATGTACATAGCATTAGGTATAGGTTTTAGCTCATCTGACTGAAAGTCATGCTTTCATGCTTTTTCACACCTTAATGTCTTAATGTGACGTTGGAGAACAATGTACATAGCATTAGGTATAGGTTTTTAGCTCAATCTGACTGAAAGTCATGCTTTCATGCTTTTTCACATCTTAATGTCTTAATGTGACGTTAGGGGATCCAACACTCCTCAGATTTTTATCTCCAAACAAAGTTTGTCAGAGATGTAGAAATTGTGTCTGTCTGTCCTGTCTGTCCATCCATCCATCTATCCATCCGTCCGTCCATCTGTCCGTCCATCCATCTGTCATACCGTCCATCCGTCCATCCGTCTGTCTGTAACAATTTGGAATTTCATATCTCAGTCACTGGATGGTGGATTTGAATGGTATTTGGTATGCTGATAGACCATCATGGGGGAAAGGATATTCACCAGTAACAGGTTTTGTCCATTTTTTTCTAGAGTTATGGGCCTTTTCTAGCTTTTTTCAATTTTGTTCCCTTTTTTGTAAAACTCTTCTTGGCTGGGGATACTGGCGGTGTTCCACCTTGTTTAATATAAAATTTTGGTTTAAGCTGCTTTTCAAATAATGGTATCACATAATTATTTATTCTATATGAAAATCATCATGATAGCTCACCCTTGGTACAACCATCAATGGCACATAAACTTACAAAGTTTACTGTGATCTGTTGCTAAGTTCTCAAGAATGGTTTCAAAAAGTTAATAAAATAAATGAGGTAACAAAATTTATTCTGATGTACTATATTTTGTGGAAACAACAACTCCAAAGAGTTGAGAAGAGAACTAAACTTGTGGCGATCCTATATCTGGTAGCTTGAGATGTTTTGCCAAACTTGTTTCATCTGGTCAGAGCCATGTACTGTATTTTGTTGTTTTTTTGTGTATCCCATGGGTTAAAAGACTCACCCTTCATGATAAAAAAAAAGAAACTGAGAATAAGGCCACACAAGTAGATCTTCTGTTTCTCAGGCCATTATTTGTAAAATTGCACGCGGGCAAGCATTTTTTTTATTTTATTTTTTATTTCTGTAATTATTTCTTTGCCATCAAAAGTTCATGTTCTTGATTTATGCTTTCGGCCTCATAATCTACAGAATAGCATGGGTGGTTGTGTATTTCATCCCTTGAGTGCAAGAAGGTTTTGCAATGCTTTAGCATTGCAACGCCTTCTTGCACTCAAGGGACACATTTATAAATTTTTTAACTTGGGTAAAATATCAGACATAAACCATTTAATTATTATTTTTTTAAAGTTTACATTGGTTATGAAAAGAGAGCTTGTGGCAGCCAAAAGGACCATCTGAGAGGGCCTGAGATACAGATTTTAAATTTTTTTAGGCCTAAAAAACCTTTCCCCAATATATGTATTCAAGTTTCATCATTTTGTATCATTGAAGCATGCCATTTATGTATCATTTGGAAAGTGTATTAAGAATTTCTGAATTTTGTTGAACTTCCCCAAGGTTATAAAAAAAAATTTCATATATTTTTTTATCTTAATTATTACTAACAAATTAATTCAGTATTTTCACATTCTCAAGTAAATTATTAAACATATTAAGGGTATGAAAAAACACTTTTGCAACCCATGTAGGTAACTGTAAGTAATTATATCTCCCCTTCCCAGAAGGGAGACATATTGTTTTAGTGCATATTCTTCTTCTTCTTCTTCTCCTTCTTCTTCTTCTTCTTCTCATACAAACTTTGTCCGGGGCATAACTTTTTTGTCTTTTGACCCAGACCATAGATGTTTGGCATGTGGATGTATCACCATGAGCCGGTGTGTCGCGTACCATAGTGACCTTCATGTGACTTTGACCTGAAGGTAAGATTCTTCTTCTTCTTCTCATACAAACTTTGTCCGGGGCATAAATTTTTTGTCTTTTGACCTAGACCATAGATATTTGGCATATGGATGTATCACCATGAGACGGTGTGTCGCATACCATAGTGACCTTCATGTGACCTTGACCTTTGACCTCAAGGTCAAATTTATGTGCTTTTTAAGGGAAACTTTGTCTGGGGCATAACTTTTTGTCTTTTGACCTAGACTTTAGATATTTGGCATGTGTATATATCACCATGAGCCGGTGTGTCGCATACCATAGTGACCTTCATGTGACCATGACCTTTGACCTGAAGGTCAGATTTATGTGCTTTTTAAGGAAACTTTGTCTGGGGCATAACTTTTTTGTCTTTTGACCTAGACCTTAGATATTTGGCATGTGGATGTGTCACCATGAGCCGGTGTGTCGCGTACCATAGTGACCTTCATGTGTCCTTGACCTTTGACCTGAAGGTCAGATTTATGTGCTTTTTAAGGGACACTTTGTCCAGGGCATAACTTTTTTGTCTTTTGACCTAGACCTTAGATATTTGGCTGTGGATGTATCACCATGAGCCGGTGGTTCGCGTACCATAAAGACCTTCATCTTTGACCTTTGAAATATGTGTAAATAAACCCTTAAGTCCTCAGATTAATTTTACGTTAATAACTACCACATATTCATGTACACAGCTGTAGATGACTTAACACTGTTTCAACATTATCGTTGGCAACCTGTATAGGCAGCCAGCAGTGATATAAAAAAGCACTGTCAAGGTAAATGCACAATTAGGCTCGAAATATTTTTTTTTTTTCATTGCAGGTCAAAATGCCCTGCCCCAAGTAGTTGGTACAGGTCATTTTAATTTGATGCAGGTCATTTTCAACATATTGCTTTACACATTGTAAATTGACATATGATGACGACTAAATGAGGAAATGATTTGTTAATTCGCAATAGAATTTAACCTTTTGATCACGAGAGACCGCTTTACTTTCCAGGGACTTGGATTAAATAGGATGCCTGCTAATTTTAGGGTGAGTTAGATGAATCAATATTTTCAACGTGCAGCCCTTAGGCTGCACGTTGAAAATATTGATTGGCCTACCCCCAAATAATGAATATGGACTCTCCTAATTGCTGCATTTTAACTGACATGGAAGATACCACCAGTGTTCAAAGGGTTAATTTTATTCCGAATTACCAGTGTTTTTTTTTAACTCAGATTCTAAAATTGAGCAGAATTTTGCATCGGTCAGAATATCCTGTGGATTTCAAAGTGTGTAGGTCAAAGTAAGTTTGGTGTTGATCATTGTCCTTGTGCCACAACTTAATTCAAGCCTTGTAAATGCATCCTACTAGTTGAGTTCTCAAGGGAGAATAGACTTGGGGCAACCTTTTCAGTGCAATATAAAAGAAGCTGTTTGTGGCTGTATTCGTAGTATTTCAGAAGAGAGAGGCCATGAGGTTGGCTCTATGAAGGTCATCACACACAGCGGGCCAAGGAGAGGCATTAATATAAGTTGAATAACTTGCTTGCCAATCCTTGTAAAAGGATTGTCTGGCTTAAAACAAAACAAATAATTTTTATTCAAGTTGTGGCTCCTATTCAGGTTAGGTAAAGGTTTAAAACAAAGGTCACAACCCAGATCTATAGCAAGGAAGTCACTATAAAGGTTATTATAAGTTACCTCTGCCAACATGTATGGTATATGGAGAATTAATACCTGGATGTCGGCTTTTAAACACACCAGTCAAATAGACTTTCTCATGCTGCGCAATTGTATTGTTTTTCCAAATGCAGAAAACAACATATAGAGTTACATCCCTTGGGTTGTTAACCCTTTACCCAACGCAGACGATATCAAAATTTATTATTTTAAATATCATTTTTTTAAATTTAAAAAAAAATGTCAACAAAATCATATCATGTGACCCCTCATTGGAACGAGCTCAAGGAGCTCGTTCCAATGAGGGGTCACATGATATGGTTTTGTTGAAATATTTTGAAAAATTTAATTTTTTCAACTGCTCAATTTGCATATTAGGTGGGCGGTTGTGGGCGATTCATTAGGTAAAGGGTTAAGGAAACAAGTAAACAGTAGTTTGTTGACGTATCGTCCCCTGAGTTCCAATGTGTTCTAAGTGCCTACTGGCACATGCACATAGAACACATTGGTACTCAGGGGACCAATTATTTGCTTTTATTTTATTTTTCTCAAGTTGTTTCATTTTAACTATTCGACTATTTAATTTTTACGACAAAATATGATCGAAATGTCGGAAATCTGATGATATTGGTGACTATTTTCTTGTTCTGGGTTTGATTTTTATATCGAGGCGAGCAAACGTGGAAAGCTTTCGTTTAAACCATATACCCCGGATGTTTCTCATGCGCTTATACCCTGGATGTTACACGCTCTCATATACCTTGGATGTTGGGTGCACCCTTTGCTATGGCTATTTGTCCAAGGCATTCTGACCAATCAAAAGACAGAATTTATCGGGATATAGTGACAAAGGAATATAGCTTTGGTGTCATCTTTCCTAAACTGTGGAGCAATCATTATTTTTTACAGAGCAAACAGACAAAGATTTTCCAGATCAAGAAAGCCAGTCAGTTACAAAAGGTGGACATATCAGCCTCTATGACTATCAAAAGGAACTTGCTGAGGAAGCTCTGAATCAAAAAAATATTATAATATGTGCCCCCACTGGAAGTGGAAAAACAATAGTGGCATTAAAAATTATTCAGGTAATAAATTAAAATACTGTGAAATATTATTCATAATTAACTCTTTTACCGAAAATGGCAATTTTTTTCTTAGAAAAGTACACATTTTTAATTTTAATGATTTATATCTGATATTTTACCAACGTTAAAAAAATTGATAAATTTGTCCCTTGAGTACAAGAAGGCTTTGCAATGCTTTAGCATTGCAAAGCCTTCTTGCACTCAAGGGTGAAATACACCAGCCCCCATGCTATTTTGTAGCTTATGAGGCCTAAAACAAACTAAGAACATGAACTTTTAATGGCAAAGAAATAATTACAAATATAAAATAAAAAACAGTGTGCCCGCCCACCTGCCCGGCGGCCCGTCTGCCCACCTGCATGCAATTTTATAAAATATGACCTGAGAAACAGAAGATCTACTTTGTGCAGCCTGATGTCACTAGCCTTGACTTTCATTTGAGAAATGTGATATTTATGTAAATAAACAACATCATGTTCTGCATTAAAGCCCAATCTCAAATGGGCTTTACCATGGGCTTTACAAATTAATTTGGAATAGATAAAATCATAATATGGAGTTCGGGAAAAAGTTTCTTGAAGGGCAAAACTTAGGACATGAATTGATAAAACTAAGATGTGACTCCATCCAAAACTTAAAAGTGTTAAACACAATTATTGCCATTCAACTTTTGTTTATTAAATTTTATCAAGATGTGTTAACAACTGAGACCTATGGTTTGGCGATGGTCAGTTGGGTCTGGGTAGGCATTCCTATAAGTGAGCATATGTTGAATTTTTTTTTTAATGACTTTTTTAAATTTTTTAATTCAAAAAGGATAGGGTAAAAGGTTAATTCTTTATTTGCCTGTGCAATATATATGCAAATTCAGCAATTGAAAATAGAATATTCTAAAAATCAACAAAACCATATTATGTCACCAACCATTGGAATGAACTCATTGAGCTCGCTCCGATTAACGGTCACTTGATATGGGTTTTTTTTAAATTTTTTTGGAAAAATATGAAAAAATAATATTAAAAATAATAAATTTTGACATTATGTGTGTTTTTGAAGGGTTAAATGGGGTGTAAACAGGCCTGTCGGTTTGAGGTGAATGCCCGTTTGGGTCTTGTGCCTGTGGTGGTACCTGAAATGAAAAACACGTGAACAAAAAATGGGTTGCACCAAATTGATGCCGGGCCCCGCAAAAGTTCCATCAAGTTGAATGGTGGAATGATGTTGAGCATCAACCAATCATAAGCTGCACAGGTGTTTGCATCTTCCTAAAGTTTAGATGCTCTGTTGGTCAATTATTGACTAATAGAGCAGCTATACTCAGCCCTGGTAATTCACTCTCAGGATCAGCAGTGCCAAGGAAAATGCCAAGGAAACAAAAAATATCCACATCAAAAATATTGCCAAGGGTGGTTTCTTCAGAAAGCCTTGTGATGGCAGAAATTACACAACTTCCAGGATACATGAGGAATCAAACCATATGGGTTGCACTATGCTGTATTGCGCTAATATTACAATTTACAGTACAAGATGCAGCATAACTACTAGAAACTCTATGTTCTGCTTCTTCTATGTTGATAACACCAGAATCTGACATCAGTTTCTGGAAAGCTCTTACAGATGTCAGATTCTGGTGTTATCAACACAGAAGGAGTGAGATACTTAGTTTGTGGTTATGCTGCATCTTATTTTCACTCATATTCTACATATTGAGCAAGTTGCCTGCTTACTTAAGTTTTTTTCTCCACATTCACATGGCTCATGATATTGGCATGATCTAATTGAGTGAAATATTTTGCACATTGATTGTGATTATATACACATGTATCTCGAACTACTTTCACATGTTAAAGTTACATGAAAGTTTTTTCTTCGCCGCATACTACATATACATGGCAATTGAGATTCTGCCCAGTCCCTGAGGATTTTTACACAATCGAATAGGCCCCACAGCAATTGCCGTAGAAGCACCAGTTTTCCACAGCAGTTTTTTTGCTGAGGAAATGGATGAATTACCAGGACTGTATACTTCAGGCAAATGCAAACACCTATGCTGATTACTGGTTGATTCTCAACATCATTTTAAACTGTTGATCATCTTAAGTCATATATCAGAATAGTTACGATACATAAATATTTAGGTTACCTAATTGGTTACCTGAATAAAGTACAGGGCAATGAATGATAGTTTACCAAGGCTCAGACCATGTGAACGATATATGGGTTATGCAAAATTTTTAAAATGTAAAGCCTGGTAAACATCATGATTGAGTCTAAAATCTTCAAATTTCCTACAGTTATAAAGGACAATATGGAAGGAAATTTCTCCCCCCACTGCATGTGTAACATACATGTGTCCCAGGTGAGATAGCAAGGAGAGACAGATGTATCCCACCCCATCCACATGACGTTATACATTTATAACGCTGTTATGCATATCGTATCAAAGTTCAATGCTCTGAAACTCTTCAACTCACAATCTGCCACCATTCATAATCGATTTCGTGGTATATAAATTGGTATATACATAACTTGTGCATGCTCTTTCCTATGGTGTCATCAGTTTCTCCAAACAGCGAATACAAATGAATTGATTGAATCAGCACGTGACTCCCGATTACCTCTGACTAACGTAATCGCTGCATGGTGGGGGGAGAAAAATCATCCTCGATGAGTCTGAAGGTGGGAATGGGGAAATCTCACCCTCGGGGCAAGATATTTGAATCAGACCCTCGTCAAGCCTCGGGTCTGGTTGAAATATCTTGCCCCTCGGGTGAGATTTCCCCATCCCACCTCCAGACTCATCGGGGATCATAATAGTCCCACACAAGCCTGAAAATAAGCAGACTGTCATCTGCGAAATGAGGTCCCCAGAGGGTGAATTTAGTGATGCTACCCTGCACAGCAGGGTAGCATCACAAAATTTACCCTCTGTGAACCTCAGTCTGAATCAAGGTCTCAACTCAAAACAGAAAGATGTACCAAGAGGATGAATTGGCCCACTGTATGGGATAGCATCAGCAAATTCATCCTCTGGGGACCCCATTTTGCAAATGACAGGTTGCTTTTATTCAGGCTTGGTCCCACACCATATCTGGATCCACACCGGAGTTGGTTTGTAACTTCAAGGTCTAACTTGAAATTTCTTGATATTCAAGTCCCAGCCATAACTTAAAAGTGTTAAAAACAGTCAGAAGAAGGTGTGTCATGTATAATAGTTTTTCTGCTAGTAATTATCCCCCACCAAATTGAAGGTTGCAAGGGATATAGAAATGGGGTCCAACCATCCAGGTGGCCAACCATTTGTTTGTCAGTTCATTCGTCTGTCCATCTATCTGTAACAACTTTGGACCTTGATATATCTCAGTCAGTGGATGTTGGATTTAAATGATCCTTGGTATGCTGGTAGACCACAATGGGAGAAAGGATATTCGCAAGTAACAGGTTTTGTCCATTTTTTTTACAGAGTTATGGGCCTTTTTCCACTTTTTTTCTACATGGATATTCTTCAACTTAAAAACCCCTTGGTGGGGGATACTGGTGGCATTGCACCTTGTTTATTCTAGAAGGATATTCAGCTTATTTGCTTAACCCTGTTTTAAGAATTACTTTTTAGCTCATTTTTTTACTTTGATTTCTCTTGGGAGGAGAAGGGGTGGTAGCAAATTAAAGTTTGTTCAAATCAATTCCCTTGGTTCATATTTGGGCTCTTTATGGAAGCCCAATTTTTAACTTAGTCAATATGAGAAATATTCTTTAACCCTCAATGTACTGATGTTAGTATAGCAAAGGTTCAAGCTGTCAATCATTCCCATAATGCAACTAGAAAATTAATCAATTCTCAGTGAGCTCTGTCAAACAAGATTTAATTGGTTAAATTTCCATGTACATTATGGTAAAATGTTGCTGCTTGAAATTCTGGTGTTTTGACATCAGTATGCAGAGGGTTAAATTTAAAATAATCTTCTTCAGATATACCAGGCAAAAACTTTTGATATTTGGTATGCAGCACTCTTGGAGGTGTGGTGGTTATGGCATTGGACTTCAAATCACATGGTCCATGGTTTGATCCCTGCCAGATGTAACTGCATTGTGTCTTTGGGCAATGCAATTAATCCTGATTGCCCATGTGAGTGCATGGTGGAGGAGGGTGCTAAGGTATACCGCCAGGCCTGAAAATAAGCAGTCTGACATTTGCAGAATGAGGTCCCCAGAGGGTGAATTTGATGATGCTATCCCATACAGTGGGCCAATTTATCCTCTGGGTACCTCTTTCTGTTTAATTTTGAGACCCTGATTCAGATTGAGGTTCAGAGAGGGTAAATTTAGTGATGCTACCCTGCTGTGCAGGGTAGCATCACTAAATTCACCCTCTGGGGACCTCATTTTGCAGATGACAGTCTGCTTATTTTCTGGCTTGTATACCGCATATCAGTGGTACACTTGTCTTCAACCAGTGCTAACCCTGTTTGTGCTAAGTTAGTACACTGAGGTGTTGGACAGTTACTAGCCATATTTCGGTGGTTCTTACCAGGTTGTCCGGCTTCCCCAACATTTAAAACGATCAGATGCAAGGTAACTCTGGCTGTCGAAAATGTTGTTAAAATGCCGTAAAAAATCATCCAACAATCATAATCGATTCTCACAAATGATTTTCGCAAACAAAACAATGAGAATCAACTTTGATCTTGCAAATTTTTATTTAAATCTCATCCTAGAATCAAAAAGAGTCCTTAGAGATTGTGAGCGTTGTACAATAAAATAATGCGTTGACTTAGCAGTCGTATCCATTGATGTCTTGGCTGCCTGTAGCAGGCAGGAACTCAATAGGAACTACTGTGAGGGTACTATAACTTCCATTTTAGCAAGACCACCAAAACATTGTATGATTTGTACATGTAAAGCAAAAGGGTAAAACTCTGGTACATATATAATTATTATGCCTCAAAGTTAGTTTGGCCAATCAGAATGCTGGAATACCATCTACGGGCTCTGCCATATCTGAGGTAACTCACCTGATATTATAAGTTATGGGGCTTTCAGACTGCCTCACCTAATATTGATCTTGCTGAGCCTTATATCACACCATATCTGCCCACTGAAAGCCCCATAACATATTTATTATGCCAATTCTTTGAAAGAGACACAACCATAAGTGTACCTAGATTCCTAGTGCAAATGTTCTGGTATCACTGTCAGGGAATTTCCCAGTTTTACGTCATGAGAAGGTCACGCTAGTAGCAGGCGCTGAAACAACTGAGTTTTCTTCTCAATAAACAGGAATTAATATTAACAATTCACAACTTTAATTCAGTGTTAAGTACTGGAAAAATAAAACAACTGGAGCAAATGGATTAACAATTCTTTCAAGAAGGTAAGTGGGAACAGTTTCATTCATTATTTGTTGTTTATGGTGATACATGTATTAGTGTTTCTGACTCGGCAGTTCACGAACACAGGCATATTTCCAGTAAGTTTACGCATGTCATTTCTTTTGGTTAACCACACAAGTTTCAGAATCTTCAGAGGGCATGAATAACTGTTCAATGTCAAAATCCTCGTCATCTTTATCCAAATCATTCGAAACTATTTGCATGAACTGAGAAGGGCAGATTATTCGGGAAAGGATTCTCACTTGAGTTCGTCTCAGACAGTGCAAGTTAATTAAAATTAAAATGTAAATTAAAAGCTGAGGCATGTGGATATAATGATAAAACAAAATGGCTGACGGGCACCTAATATTAAATTAATATTGGTGCTTTTCAGCCTTCCTGAACCTAATATTGCAGAGTCTATGTTTAGTAACTTCATTTGATTGGATAAACAAATTTACTAGCATAATAATATTTGATCTTGGGTGAGTAGTAGCCATTACTATTTTGATGCATTTCCACTTGCTTTGAATTTTCAAAATTTGAATTAAAACAAAATAAGAGAATTTAAGTTTCAAAAATATTTTCAAGGTACCGTATTTCAGAAATTGGAAAATCGGCAATATTAATATTACTATAAACAATAAATGAAAAAATTTGTTTTCACAACATTCCTATCAAATAGAAAGTTGTTTTGCATTTCACATTCAACTTCAAATTTCATTATTGTTACTGCTAAATGAACAGATTAAAGGTGATTTTTTGAATGTTTAAAAGTGCTTTGTTAACCCTTTTCAGGTGGCAATGACAGTAAATATATGTAAAGGTATTTCAGATATGCTTGAAGTGAGAAATATTGCACTTTGAACAGCTGTGATTGTGTACTGTCACCATTGATACGTACCCACGCCAATTGCTGTTGGTGATACAGTGCGGTGCTGTCAATAGCAGTTTCTAAAAAATAAACATCCGGCTGTTCTTTTTTTCTTGTAAAAATTTATTAATCCCTTGATTTCCATGAACATTCGACATATGGTGGAACCCAGAAAATTGAATAGCCACTTTGCCAATGAAAATTGTTCAGTTATCAGGAGTATTCAATTAACAGGGATGGTGGCATTTTTCTGTATTCTAGAGATAAACTTAGCATTTATTTTATTATATCTTGTTTGACAGAGCTCCATGAGCTCTGTCAAACAAGGTACAATAGATTAAATGTCTGTATTGGATGTACTGAGGCCAAATAGATCTATAAACAAAAGAAAACTGGGGAGAGGAAAAACATCGAAGCGAGTGTTGGATGTCAAAAACAAATGTCGGAACTGACCGTATATAAGCTCTATATATGGTCAGCCCGATGATACACAGTCTCATATATGGTCACTAGATATTGAAGCTGACTGGTCAATAACAATTACTGGCATAATAAAAGAGATTAAATGCCTGCATTGGATGTCCTGAGGTCAAAAAGATCTATAAACAAAGGAAAACTGGAGAGAGTCAGGGTAATTTCTCAACAGGTTATAAGATTTTTTATTCAATTAACAGCAATTTACTCTATAACCTATATTCAATTAAAAGGTCAAATTTGTACTGGAGGTATGGTAAATGGTTTTGTGTTGGGAAAAATTATATTCAATTAACAGGGCTATTCAGTTGAGAGATATACAATTAAGTGGGCTCCACTGTACAGCTCCATGCATAAAATAATAACACATTTCATTTAATTATAAGTGACAACAGATACAGAAAGATTTAACTTTTTGTAACACAAACATCATAACAAGCACATCGTGTCCTCATCTGACCTTAGTATTGAGTAGTACCCCCTTTTGCTTCAATAACTGTGGCTATTCTCCACTTTTTAACTGTGGACAAGGTCTGTTAGGAAGGGTTTTGACAGCGCATACCACTGTTTCTGTGTTAGAGGCCAAAGGTCATCCTTGCCTGTGAGAATGTTTTTACCTATTTCCTTCTTGACATGACTCAGTATACAGCTCCATGCACCCAACAAGTGTTTCTTGTTTGGGTGTGTTCAGCACAAATGATGTCGGTGTGCTAAAGTGGTACATGTACGAAGAGACACTCAATTCTCTCTCTCAGATTCTCGGTCAGATTCTCGGTGGTGTCCAAAAATGGATCACAACTTGCCGGCAAAGCCGGCTCATTGAGATCCCATTCTGGACACCATCTCAAATCTGACACAAATCACAGGACATGCACATTATCATGATAATTTGTATGTATATATCAGCCAGCTACATACCATGTAACTTATAATATGAGGTTTGTTTATCATTTGGGATTATGAACTAGTTGCACTCACAAACCTGAAAAAGGTGTAATATACACCTAGAACTTAAGTAACTCTTTACATGCTGCTGGCGGATATTCCTGCCCAGCACAGGGTTTCTCTTGACACTGAAATTTATTTATTATTATTATTAGTATTATTTATTGATGTTTAAGGTCACATATTTCTGCACAATGGCTAATCATGACCACGACAGTTTTACGGGTGGAGGAAGCCAGAGTGCCCAGAGAGAACCACTGAGCAATGGCAAGCAACTGTCAGCTCCTCAACATACTCCACACAAGCAGGGTTAACATTGGTTGAAGACAGGTGCACCATTGACGTGCAGTACGCCTTAGTTCACAGCATCACCGTGCCCCCACATGGGCAATTGGGATGAAGTGTCTTGCCCAAGGACACAACGTGGTTGCCGCAGGTGAGATTCGAACCGAGGACCTTCTTGGCTTGCAGCCTGCACCTCTACCAACTGAGCCACCGCGATCACTGAAATAAGTATAAGTTGGGCACATTTAATTGTATTTGCTGTGTGCAAATTGAATGGATTTTTTCACCAATGAGTTCTTGTGTTACATTTATGTTAATTTTTTATCAAATCTAGTCATGCCTGCTTTATAGCAGCCATGACTAGATTTGATGAAAAATTTCAATAAAATACTCAGCAGGTAAAGAGTTAAGCACCCACTGTTTTTTTTTCGCAGTGGTGTTAATAGAAACTGTCTTTACTTTGATGCCACCTTTCACATGGCCAAAAGTTATTGTTTGTGGAAAGAATGGTCTATTGACAAATGAAAGACAACACAATGATGAAAATATGCAGTATTTTAATGGCGCTAATTACACCTATATGTCACTAATGTTTTTGATGGAAAAATGTTCACTGGAATGGTCTATGATGAAACAATGCTGGTAATTACTGACAAAAAATGTAACTTGTGATTTCCTGAAAACAATAGCAATGTCTGATGTCAGTAGTAAGTGTATACATCATGTGCCTGGATGACAGCCTGAACCCTCCCCCTAATGCTACCAGTGAGCCTTCTGCTGCCAATCCTCATGCAATGCAGCTTCCAAACTGGCCATATTCTGTACAGGTAGATCCCTTGCTTGCACACTACATCCAAGAAAGAACCAGATGTGTTCAGAGGGATTCAAATTGGGGCTCATTGCAGGCCAAGGTAGTACTGTAATAGCATTGTTCTGAAGAAATGCTCTCACAGCATGGGAAGGATGTGGCCTTGCATTGTTGTCTATGAATACAGGGTGAGTAGCTAATGGGTGGTTGTCAAAATGAGGCACAACAACCGGATTGAGAGTGTCTCAGATGTACTGATGATCATTGAGATTTCCATGTCAGTCACCATATCAAGTTTACAATCATGAGAGAGCCATCCACGATCATTACTGATCCTCCACCATATGGAACAGTAGGTCCTATATTCCGGGGCATGTAAGCAGTATTTTTATGCCTCCACACACTCATGCAACCATCTGGCACGTGAAGCAGGAACCTACTCTTGTCTAACCAATGGACTTTCCTCCATGCCCTGAGATTCCAATGTTGTTGTGCCATACACTACTCCAAATGTCATCTTTAATGCTGATCGAACAGAGCTGGATGCTTAATGAGCCTTTGGGACCTCATACCCAGTGCTTTGAGATGGTTTCAGACTGTTCTGTTCGCACAAATGCCTGTTGGGGAGCCAAAGGCATTTGAAAACCCCACTTTAAGCAAAGGATTCATGCCTAACGAGTCATGCCAGACTAAGATCTTCCTGAGGAGAGGTCTTTTGGGGTTGTCCAGACCTTGGTCAGTCCTTAACATTGTTGGTTTGTTAATGTTTTTGGGCAAGTCTGCTGATGACAGAATGACTAAATCCAAGTTGCCTTCCAATAGCTTTGAATAATATGCCTGTTGCTTGATTGCCATCTTAGTGCCTCTGACAGTCTCCTCCTTGCCATGTCAACATTTATTGATAAAAGAAGTGACAAAAATTCTTGTTTTAAACCCAGATACTGCATGTGGATGATGGTGTTTTTTGTGACATTCGTGGGTAGCATGCGCTTCGCGTAGATGAGCGGATGCGTTTGGGGTACACTATCAACCAGAAACACCATGTTTCACTAGATGAAATGTACTGCAAGACAATCATTAAAACATAATAATCAGTAACAGCAACTTCACTGTCATGATACATTTCAAGGGGTGCTGAATTAAGTTCCAGGTGTATAGTACTTTCAATTTTAAATTAAGAACTGAGAATTGATTCTTACAGCAGAGGTTCATGAGAATGAAAACTGATTCTCGCAAATCAGGATGAATTCTGATGCCTGATTTATCTAAAGTCACTAAAAGAAGTAAAGTATATGTCTGGAGTGCCATTAACCCTTTACCCAACGTAACGGCCAAAACCGGCCAGCGCTATTCTAAAAAATCGCCAATTAATTTTCAAAATATTTTCATTTTTCGTCTCAAAAAGATAGGTTATGACCCCTTGTTGGAACGAGCTCGTCGAGCTCGTTCCAACGAGGAGTCATAACCTATGTTTTTGAGACGAAAAATGAAAAAATTTAGTTATTCAAGAATTTTTTTGGCAAGTGTCGTCTGCTTTTCACGTTACGTAAAGGGTTAACAAATTTCTACATGCAGAAATAAAAATAACTAATGGTATTGAAGGAATAAATGACAGAATATCTGTACTTTTGAATTTTTACTCTTGCCAACTGTAATCTCTAGATTTCTAACAGCTGAACTTTAGTATTAGTTTACATATGTTTTTTTTTTGTAGAATCACCTGACAGTTAAATCTAGTAAGATCAGAAAGGTTGTTTTCTTGGTAAACCAAGTGCCTCTCGCAACACAGCAGCATGAGAAATGTGAAACGTTTATGCCAATGTACAATTCCAAAGCTCTGACTGGGGATATCCAAGCATCTTCCCAAGTACCACTTGGAGAAATTCTGAAACGGTGAGTACATTCTGGAAAAATGTGTGAAGTATACAGGATTTTGCACCCAGTGTTCACAGAATACTGAATTTGTCTATAAACGCCCATTTGAAAAATGGGACATAGTACAGTACAGTGTTGTCAATCTGTCTGTTTGTCCATCCACCCATCTGTCCTTCCATCCATCCATCCATCCATCCATCCATCCATCCATCCATCCATCCATCCATCCATCCATCCACATCCATCCATCCATCCATCCATCCATCCATCCATCCATGTGTCCACCTGTCCATCCATCATTCTGTCCATCTATCTGTCTGTTCACTTTTGGTTTTCCAGGTGATAACTTTGGCTATATGTGTGATAACCAATTCATTTTTGGTACAGCAGAAAATACTGATCATGTTCAATTTTGACATTTTATTTTCAATATTCTATTGTGGTGTTAGGCCACACAAAGTAGATCTTCAGTTTCTCAGGCCATTATTTATGAAATTGCATGCGGGCGAGCGGTTGTTTTATTTTTTATTTCAGTAATTACTTTTTTGCCATCAAAAGTTCATGTTCTTGGTTCAAGTTTTAGGCCTCATAATCTACAGAATAGCATGGGTGGTGGTGTATTTCATCCCTTGAGTGCAAGAAGACTTTGCAATGCTGATGCATTGCAAAGCCTTCTTGCATTTAGGGGACAAATTCATAAATTTTTTTAACTTGGGTATAATATCAGACATAAACCATTTAATTTTTATTTTTTTTAAGTTTAAATTGGTTATAAAAAGAGAGCATGCGGCAGCCAAAAGGGCCATGTGGGAGGGCCTGAGAAACAGATTTTTTATTTTTTTAGGCCTTATGTCCCTTTATTGACATAGAATTTCATCTAGGTATTTCTGTTTAATTTCTGTCTGTTCACTTTTGGTTTTCAGATGATTACATTTTTTATATATATGATACCCATTTCATTTTTAATGTATGTTCTTATCAACAGAAAATACAGATCAAGTTTGATTATGACATTTGTTCAATATTCTTATAGAGAGTTATTGCCCTTTATTTACTTATGATTTCATATACAGTAGAATCCTCTTAATTGAGTATCCATTTTGCCAGTGAAAATTATTCAATTAACAGGAGTATACAATTAACAGGGATTTGGTCAGTTTCCTGTGTTCTGGAGGTAAACTGAGCATTTATTCTATTATATCTTAGAATAAATGCCTGTATTGGATGTAGTGAGGCCAAAAAGGTTGATAAATAATGGGAATTTGGAGCATGTCACAGTAATTTTTTCGACATAATACAAAATTTATATACAATTAACAGGAGTTTACTCTACAACCCATATGCAATTAACAGATCAAATTTGTACTGAAGGTATGGTAAATGGTTTTGTGTTTGAACATTATATTCAACTAGACTTTATGATTGTGGAGAATCATGGCTTTTCCCGATGAGATTCCATGATTTTTCATGACCCCACAGTGACTGATGAATTGTTTTTAACTGTCTCACTGAAGTTCCTTCATTGATGTTATGAGAAAGGTGAGTATAGTAGTCTCAAATGACTCAGTTTGATAAAAAAAATTGTTTAGGTAAAAACCATTCTTAACAGTGGAGTGGGTTAATGTCAATATCGTCGTCCAACAAGTTAATGACCGACAAAAGGAGTTATGTTTGTTTGACACATACCCACAGAGTGCTGTGGCTATTTGAAAATGGTCTATTTTATCTCAAATGTATCCAAAATATTGATGACTGGCAGCTTGTAGAGGGTTAACAAGTGCTAACATGAATATTTATTCATGCAACTTGTAATGTCACAACAAGAACTGCGAATGGCCATTTTTTCTTTAAAATCTACAAGATGTTTTCGGAGAAACCCAGGGATAACATGAATTTTAAGCTTTTGATGGGTACAATTGTTTATCCAGCCCAAAATGGGTTAAGTGTTGATTCCTGAATAATCTTATTACTTCCAAAAATAATTCTCATTGAATTCTCTTTCCACTTATTTTGATCTCTCCTCTCAATTTCGGGTGCTGTGGGTACGCAAGCACAGCCCATTTTATCAACATTTTGATGTTTGAGAACCTGCATAGGGTTAACAAATGCTTTCAGGAATATTTTGTACATGCAGTTTGTAATGTCACACTAAGATCTGAGAATAGTCATTTTTTCTTGAAAATCTACGAGATGTTTTGGAGATATCCTCGGATAACACAAATTTTTAACCTTTCGAGGGGTATCGCTCTGTAGCCAGCCCTACACGGGTTAATGCTTGGTTTTGTGAATACCTTTATTACATACAAAAATGATCGGCGGTGAATTCCACTTCCAATGAAGGAGGTTATGTTTATCTCGCAGGTACACATTTGGTGTTATGGTTGCCCAAGAACAGCCCATTTTCTCCAAATGTCTATGCTTGGCAGCCCCTGGAGGGTTAACAAATGCTTACCAAAATATTTTGTCCATGCAACTTGAACTGTCACTCCTAGACCTGCTAATGGTCAATTTCTCTTGAAATTTTTTTTGGAGAAATCCACAGAAAACTGGAATTTAAAGCTTTTAAGGGGTATATCTCCTTAACTAGTCAAAAATGGGTTAAGATCTCGATTTTTGAATCAGTTTTGCGTCTGGTAAAAGAAGTTATGCTTCTCTGTTGCATTCCCATTTGGTGTTGTTGGTGTCCAAAAACAGACTATTTTTTCAAAATTTTGACATTTAGCTGTCCATGGAGGGTTAACAAATGCTTCCCGGAATAATTTATCCAATCCTCTGGTAATGTGACACCAAGACCTATCAGTGGCCATTTTCTCTTGAAAACCCTACCAGATGTTTGTAAAGAAATCCTGGGAAAACATAAATTTTTAAGCTTTTGATGGGTATCACTATTGACCACCACAAAAGGGGTTAACGCTTGGTTTTTTTTAATACCCTTATTACTTGCAAAAATGGTCCTCGGTAAATTCCACTTCCAACAAAGGAGATTATGTTTATTTTTGATGTACACATTGGATGCTGTGCGTGTCCGAAAACTGCCCATTTCAACAAAATTACGATGCTTGGCAGCCTCTAGAGGGTTAATAAACGCTCATCGGAATATTTTGTCCATGCAACTTGTAATGTCACACAAAGACGTGCGAGTAGTGAATTTTCCTTGAAAACCTACAGGATGTTTTAGAGAAATCCACAGAAAATGTGAATTTTAAGATTTTAAGGGGTCTCTCTCTTTAGCCTGTCCAAAAAGGGTTAAGACTTCGACTTTTGAATACCCTTACTACTTACAAAAATGTTTGTGTATAGATTGTGCGCTCGATAAAAGGAGGCACTTTTCTTTGTGGCGTACCCATTGGGTGCTGTTGGCGTCCAAAAACAGCCCATTTTATCACAATTTTTACTTTTAGCAGCCCGTGGAGGGTTAACAAATGCTCACCGCAGTATTTTGTCCATGCAACTTCTATTGACATACCAAGGCCTGGGAGTGACAAACTTTTCTTGAAAATCTACAAGACTTCTTTAGAGAAATCCATGGAAAACATGAATTTTCTAGCTTTATGGGGGTATTGCTGTTTAACCAGACCAAAACGGGTTAAGGCTTGGATTTTTTACACCCTTATTAGTTACAAAAATGATCTTTGGTGAATTCCACTTCAAATAAAGGAAGTTATGTTTATCTCTCGGGTATCGCTTGGGTGCTGTGAGGGCCTGAAACTGGTCCATTTCATCAAATTTCGATGTTTGGCAGTCTGTGGAGGGTTACCATATGCATCGCCTAATATGTTGTGTGTATCAAAGGTCGTGTCATACTCAGGTCTAGCAATGATGAATGTTTAATTGATGTTTTGTTGCAGAGTTATTGCCCTTTATTGACTTATATATATAATTTATTGTATTACAAATCCAAAAATATAAAAAAAGTGTTCAATTTGAACAGTTATCAACGTCTTATTATGCAATGTCCAGTGGTGCTCTTGTTACCTTTTGAACAGAAATAAATTAAATTAGAGTGTGTGGTTATGACTGCCAGCAGATCAAGAAAAGTTTGTAATATAACAAGCCATTAATTGAAAATAGAATATGTTTTCATTTTTAGCTTAACTTGACAAAGTCAAGATAAGCTATTGCCATCATGCGTGTGGAAGTCTGTTAGTCTGTGAGTCTGTTAGTCTGTGAGTCTGTTCACATTTTCCTTTAGCACAGGCTACACCCCGCATTTTTTGACCGATCATCATGAAATTTCATATGCAGGTTTGAGGTCATGTCTAAATGAGAACGTCCCCTTTTGGTCATGATCAGTCAACTGTGATGGCTGCCCATGCCCCAAACCCTAAAACCATTAGCACAGTCTACAGGTCATATTTATAAAGGGATATCATTCTAATATGGTAGGATGCCTCTGTATAATATCTAGATGAGAATGTCCCATTTTGGTCATGATCTGTCAACCGTGATGGTTGCCCAAGCCCGAAGCCCAAAAACTTTTAGCACAGTCTACAGGTCAAATTTAATATGGAGGGATTTTGTTGTAACTTGGTAGGATGACTCCGTATGATGTCTAGATGAGAACTTCCCCATTTGGTCGCGATCAGTCAACCGTGATGACTGCCCAAGCCCAAAACCTGAAAGCCTTTAGCGCAGTCTACAGGTATAATTTATTGAGGGATTTCAATGTAACTTGGTAGGTTGACTCCATATAATGTCTAGATGAGAATATCCCCTTTTAGTCGCGATTGGTCAACCCGGAGCCTGCAGGTCATATTTATGAAGGGATTTCATTGTAACTTGGTAGGATGACTCCAGATAACGTCTAGATGAGAACATCCCCATTTGGTTGTGACCATTTAGCCGTAATGGCTGCCTGAGTCCAAAACCTTAAAACCTTTAGCACAGTCTACAGGCCGTATTTATATAGGGATTTCATTGTAACTTGGTAGGTTGACTCCATATAATGCCTAAATGATAACGTCCCCTTTTGATCGCCATTGGTCAACTGTGATGGCTACAGGGGCCCAAAGCTCCAAAACCTTTAGCGGCACAGTCTACAGAATCAGGTCATATTTATGAAGAGATTTCATTGTAACTTGGTAGGATGGCTCCAGATAATGCCTAGATGAGAACGTCCCCTTTTGGTCGTGATCATTCAACCATGAGCAGCTGTCCAAGCCCAAAACCCGAAAAACTTTAGCACAGGTTACAGATCATATTTATGAAAGGATTTCATTGTAACTTGGTAGGATGACACAGTATAATATCTAGATGAGGACATCTCCTTTTGTTTGTGATCAGTCAACCATTATGGCTACACAGGCCCAAAGCCCAAAAACCTTTAGCACAGTCTACAGGCCGCATTTATGAAGGGATTTCATTGTAACTTGAAAGCATGACTTGTTTTGGAATAATTTCACTGTAACTTGGTAACTTTTGTTGACATACATTAACTGTGAGGGCCACATACATTAACTGTGAAGGCCACATTAACCCACCCCTCAATTCTTTAGTACAGTCTACACCTCATATTATTTTTATTGAAAACATAGCATACAGGGAACAGAAATTAACGTATTCCCAATTATCACAATTCTGGTCTTATTTCATAATCCTTTCATAAACATGGAACATTATCCTTTTCATCAAACACAACACACAGACAAGTTAAGCTACAGTGTCATTGACACTTTCATTGGAATTCACATAATGTTTTCCAGAATACAGTAGAAGTATTTCCATTAGTTCTGTATTTATTCATTTATTTATTGGTGTTTAAGGTCACATTTCTGCACAATGGCTAATCATGACCATGACAATTTTATGGGTGGAGAAAGCCGGAGTGCCTGGAGAGAACCACCGAGCAATGGCGAGCAACTGCCAGCTCCCCAATATACTAACTCCACATAAACAGGTTTAACAATGGTTGAAGACAAGTGCACCATCAACGTGCAGTACGCCTTAGTACACAATGTCAACATTTCCCCATGTGGGCAATAGAGATTAAAACACACTATTAATTGAAAATAGAATATGTTTTCATTTTTGGAATTCTCTTTAAAAAATTTCCACAATCCAGTATAAGTATTTCCAATAGTTCCTTGAATCCAGCACTCTATGTAACGACATGTAACTTACTTACCCAAAGCATTTTTACAGCCTCGGTCATTATATATTTTCATGTAGCATGTGAAATTGGCAGTTACCAATTTTTTATAACCAGAAAGTGTGACTAACCCTGTGCAGTGCACAGGGTTAGTCACTCATTCTGGTTATAAAAAAAATTCATCTCCAACTGAATAATTAGCCCTGTGCACTTAGTGTAAATGTCATCTACATCAACTCTTTATCCAATGTGATGGTCAAAACCAGACAGTACTATTCAAACTCAGCTTAAGAACCCTTGCTGGGTTTGTTTTTAGTGAATTCCAAAAATGAAAACATATAGAGGATCTCAAACGAGTGATGTTTGGATATAAGATTTTTTGAAATGAGTTTGATGAATTTGATTCACAACGAGCCTTTAGGCAAGTTGTGAATCAAGTTCATCAAACGAGTTTCAAAAAATCTAATATCCAAACATCGCGAGTTAAAGATTCTGTATATCGCATGAATTTTCTAAGGTTTTTTACACTTTTTATTTAATTCATTGACGCCAAATTCTCCCAAAACAACCGACAATCGGTTTGTTGGCTCAGCTGCTTCACACCATGACGTCATGAATGCACTTTACTTGCACCTGTTGTTGTAATTGACATCATGTGAACTACGCACAAGAATACAATGCTGCTGCTATGGGACCATGCGCTGATTAGACACTAGTTGATAATCAGGAAATAACACATGGATTGTTACGTCGAAATTAACAACGTTTCATGTGCTATATTCTATTTTCAATTAATAGCTTGTTATTAAGTGTCTTGCCCAAGGACACTACATGGTTACCACAGGTGGGATTTGAACCGAGGACCTCTCGGCTTGCAGCCTGCACCTCTTCCTACTAAGCCACCATGCCCCCGTTAGTTCAGTAACAGATTGAGAGAAAAGTGAGTGAGTCAAGGCTCGAACTGTCAACCTCTAGCATGCAAAGAGATCGATTTACCATGAGACTGAGAGCTCCAGACCAACCAGGCTGGTTGGTAAATGGCACCTATGCCTCAACTGCTACACTGCTCTCACATTCTTTGCGATTCACCCATCTGGAGTCTCCCCTCAAATTCCACCTCAGAGTGGTTGAGATATCCACCATGCTCTTCCATGGCACAGCAGTACCACCAACTACTGATGACTGGTCAATGGCACCAATGTAACAAATCGAGAGAGAAGGGCAGGATTTGAGACTCGAACTGTCAAACTCTAGCACTCAAAGCAAACGATTTACCATGAGACTAAGAGATCCAGACCAGGCTGGTTGGTAAATAGCTGCTATACATCCAAGCCTGAAAATAAGAAGTCTGACATTTGCAGAATGAGGTCCTCAGAGGGTGAATTTGATGATACTATCCTGTACAGTGGGCCAATGTATCCTCTAGGTACCTCTTTCTGTTTAGTTTTGAGACCATGATTCAGACTGAGGTTCACAGAGGATAAATTTAGTGATGCTACCCTGCTATGCAGGGTAGCATCACTAATTTCACCCTCTGGGGAACTCATTTTGCAGATGACAGACTGCTTATTTTCTGGCTTGTGTACCTCAGCTGGTACAGTTTCATGAACCCTGCTAGTGTTGAAACGATTAATGCCATTTGGATTTTTACTAACCGACTAATTGCTGGGTAGTAGCCGACTATTAATTGACTAGTCGGGTATGCAATGTCAGATGCTAAACTAAGCAATAAATTCTACAAAACTGTGTTTTTTAACTGAATTCATTGGCTGGAGTGGCTTCCAACTTACGATACAATTAATGGGTCGAACTGGGCGACATTATGGAAGCCGATGTCTCCATGTGCTTACGACCAAACAACCGGTGCCGCAAAAAATAGATTGGTCTAATAATAAATCTTTGGTGTTCTAATATTAGGTTCTGTCAAATATTTTTAAGCGAAATTGAACTTTTCCCCCAAACTTCCATTGTATATTGTAGTCTAATAAGAAATTTCTGCACTTTGTTATTGTGCTAAAGAACTTTGAAAGCAGAAAACATGTCACTGAAGAAGTGTACTCTGATGACGTGATTGTTCCATGACCTGCATAACCTTATCAACCCCCAACAAAAAGCTGGACAAACTATATAAACAATAGCCTCATTGAATATTAAATACATCACGTGACTAAACAGTATGATTTGTTTTGTCAGTATGTGCACTACGTAATGCGAGTTGTAAAACTTCATTCAATAGTAAGTATCATTATGTGACGTTTTGTTTTCTGACCAATCTTATTACAGCAACATTTACCTAAAATAAGAACGTGTTGAAAAAGCTGAACATTTGTAGATGTACTTCCGCTGTCACAGCCTGTCAGTGTTAATTAAAATGACACAACAGTTTGCAGGCATACTGTTCACGCCTCATTCTCATTTGTGTGTTTTAATAAGTGTAATGGAATCACAAATCTTTGACCAGTAATTTAATCTATTTTCTTGAAAATTAGAGATGCACGAAAAAGAGAGCTTCTTGTTTCCAATGTAGAAGCGCAATTGCAATAACACACCACAAATCAAAAGCACTGAATTAATTTTAATAAAATTAAATTAAATTTCTTAAAGGAACACAAAGTGGAAACTTCAAGGCATTCGATAAAACACCCAGGCGACTAATCGACGCAAGATTCACTAATTGGTTAATAGATTTGTTTAGTACTAATCACGTCGGCATCGACTAGTCATAAAATCGTTTCAACACTAAATCCTGTACTCTATGTACAATACGTGGAGAGTGTTTTATCACCAAGTCACCCGCAGAGTGGAGTTTCCACCTGAGTAACCATTGCAAATTTGTTGCAAAGCATAACTGGCACCAGCAAAGTTTCAGCCAATGGACCTCCGGGTTAAACCCGGAGGTCCATTGGCTGAAACATTGCTTGTGTTTTCTGCGATAGGTACAAAATTTGAAAGTTATAGCTTGGGTGATAACTCCACTCCGTGGTTGATTTAGTAACAATCCACTCTCCACGTACTGTAATATGTAACCAACTCAGCCTGTGCATTTTTACAGCCTTAGTCAGTGTATATTTTCATGTAGTGTGTGATATGGCAGCTATCAACTATTCCTGTGCAATGCCTATGGTTAGTCAGAGTATGTTAACTTAACAACTAATTCTCTGCAATGTGAAATGTGCAGGGTTAGTCACTCTTTTCTTTAGTGTCAAAAATAAGACCGTCTATCATGCGACTAATCCATGCAAGTATCGCAAGTTAAAGGCTTCATATCCTGTGGATGTCCTTCATATTATATTTGAAGTGAAATTATTTAGTCTCCGAGGATTTGCCTTGTTGCAATGTATGGGTGAGTGCTCTTAGGCACTCTCCAACAAATTGTAACAAGACAAAGACATGAGAACAAAATTTGCAGGGCAAACGTACCAGAAAATAAGTGGTCAGACAAGGACAATGTCAGGTACAAAAAGGCCAATGTCTGACTGAGGTTTAAAATCATCAGACAAAATGTCTGGTGCCAAAAGTATCAATGAAGTTCAGTGATCAGAACATCATGCATGCTGGAAATCATGTTCATAACTAGCAAGCCTAAAATTAATGATTATTGTGATTTCTGGTCCTGGCAAGTTGGGAAGTGTGAAGAAAGTGACTGTACAGCTGAGTCATCAGTATTAACAGCATGTGAAGGAATACGATTTGATATAGCCATACATATATCTAAATTATGTCTGAAGGGTAATTCAGTTCCAATTCAGAATGAAACCAATCATACCTTGTTTGGCAGGGCTCATTGAGCCCTGCCAAACAAGGTATGATTGGATGAATTCTGGGCAGTTTTAAGATGAAGGTACATGTACACCTAAAACACATTATTTCGAATACTCAAACTCCATTTTGTAAAAGGTCAGATATCATTCTTAAATGACAGACATGATTGATTTGGTGTCGGACATTTTGTCTGGAAACGCAATGAAAATTATTTTCAGGCCTGTGTATGGTTATAAATAAGATCTATCGTGCGACTAACCCTATGCATTGCACAGCCTTAGTGGGTGTACATTTTCATATGGTCATTACTATTTTTTTTTCTAACCAGAAAGTATGACTAAAATGCACAGGGTTATATTAGCCGCACTTTCTGGTAATAAAATATTGTTGTTATTAACTGAGTAAGAAGTCCTGTGTACTCCACAGCCTAAGTATCTCATCAACAGCAACTCTTTACCAAATGTAATGGCCAAAACCATCCAGTTATATTCTCAAGAAGCAAAGAATGATTGGAGACAAAAAACTATTCAATTTACAGGGGGAAGCTTTGATTAAATGTGCCCAAAATATACTTATTTCAGTTGCAAGAGATATGATGTCCTGGGCATGTGAGGAGTTAAAACCCTCTCCTTGAACGATAATCATCAAATATAAATACATGAATATTAACACAACCAGTGGCGGTGCATGGGGGGGGGGGGGGGGTACTTACCCCTCCACTTTTTTCGCCAAGCATAGTAAAAAAATACTATCATTTTAATTTTTGTATTGAACGTTGCGGTGTGATGGTGGGTATGCTAAATTCCATATTCCCAAGTGCACTAAATCAGAGAAGTTTTTAAATTATTGTGTGCCCCTCCTCCCCCCCCCCCTCCCCCCCCCCCCCCACACACACATTAGCTGCAAACAACAAACAAGAGTTGAGGTCCCAAATTGCAACAAGGCATGCCGCATTCAAATGGTTTGAAACATACCGCACAAGAGTATTCAAGGAATGCTAGAATCAAGAGTGTGCAACGCATCCGTTTGGAATGCAGCCTACTTTCATTTTCGATCTGAGTGCCGTTTGGTGCTCGCACTTTACAACAGCATTCTTCCATTAAAATGTCACCATGTACGACGTTTTCTATAACTGAAAGACCTAACCAGTAAGTTTCAAAAGGATAAAACTGTTTTAATTTAATTGTCTGAGAATGCTCCAGGGAACACCATTTACAATGTAAGTTTTAAAAATTTTTTAAACTTTTTTTAAACTTTTTAAAACTTATGCGCGGCGGGCAATACCCAACTGTACCCCCTCACTTCTGTAACTCTGGCACCGCCAAAAACTTATGCGCGGCGGGCAATACCCAACTGTACCCCCTCACTTCTGTAACTCTGGCACCGCCACTGAAAACAACAGGCTTTATAAATAGATATGTGAATAAAGACAAACATTTTAAAATGATGAAAAATAAGTGATAAAATATTTTAGTGGTGACAGACTACATTTATTGTGAATATTGCACCTAATTAAGAAGGTGCAATATTCACAATTTGAAGAGTCGTGAGATTTTATTTGATTTAAATCCTCTGTTTGATTTGATTCAGCCTGAAATTGGAGATATGCAATGACCTACAAAGCCATCACTTAGGTTAACGATCATTTCTTCTTTACCTACCAAATGATAATGATCTCCCATTTCAATGTCCTCATTCAGCACATTCTGCTGAGAGATCATAGTCTAGATTTAAGAAAAAGGTTACATTTTTCACTTATTTAAGAACTTATTTAGGAAATATATTTTGAGTGCCATCTATTGAACATTTTTATGCCTCCGTCATGAATTGGCTAGGGGCATATAGTGTTACCTTTGTCTATCCATCATTTCATCTTTCCATTATCTTAAAATAACAGTTTTCCAGACTTTTTCCACCATACATTGAGATGATTGGCTAATTTATGGTATGTGGCTTTGTCATGGATACCAACAAATCAAGTTTCAGTTTGCTCTCAGTCGGATGATTTTTCATGGAATTATTGACCTTGAACTTAGTTTACGATGTAAAAACTCAAGAGAATGACTTTTCCTGACATTTTCCCAAAAATGTTAAGATAATTGGCTATTTATGGTATGTCACTTTATTGTGGATATCTACCAATCAAGTTCAAGTCTGGTTTTGATCGGATGTTTTTTTGCAGAGTTATTGAACTTGAACTTATCTTATGATATGAAAACTCAGAGAATCAGTTTTCTGGACTTTTTTTAGCTCACCTTGACAAAGTCAAGCTGAGCTAATCCCATCACTCTGTCTGTCGTCCGTCCGTCCTTCCATCCATCCATCCGTCGTCCATCAACGCCATGTTTTGGCCTTCTCCAAAACCACTGGGCCAATTCAAGTGAATGTCTGTGTGAGTGATGGTCCAAAAGGGGCATTGCATTTTTAGTTCACCAAATTTGAGCTTATGCCATGGCCAGTCGTCCGTCTGTCCATCAACAATTCAATACGGCTCGGGCTAGAGGCCGATTAATGAACCGATCTTTACGAAACTTCTTGGGTACCTTCGTTATGACCGTGGGACGAGCATGAATGTTTTTGGGTCCGATCCAAAATTCAAGTTGGCCACTGGCGGCCATTTTGTACAGACTTAGGTGAAATCAGATTTTTCCACAGAACTTCATATGAAAGTGCTGATTTGAATAATTTTTTGAATGAATGTTTGGTACCATGGGATACATCACATATAATACGGGTTTTTTTCTCGTACGTAAATTATGCAAATTAGACTAACTTTGATGTATTTAGTGTTACTTTCAGCACTGTAAGTGCAAATGCCAATACGGCTCGGGCTAGAGGCCGTATTCATAAACCGATCTTTACGAAACTTCTTGGGTACCTTTGGTATCACCGTGGGACGAGAACGAGTGTTTTTGGGTGTGGTCCGAAAATCAAGATGGCTGATGGCAGCCATTCTGTACAATATTAGGTGCAATCAAATTTTTGCAGAGAACTTCCATATGAAAGCGCTGATTTGAAAAATTTTTTGTGTGAATGTTTATTTAGTACCATGGGATACATCACATATAATACGGGTTTTTTTCTCGTGCAGAAATTATGCAAATTAGATGAACTTTGATTTTTTCAGTGCTACTTACACACAGTAAGTACACATGTTAATACGGCTCAGGCTAGAGGCTGTATTTATCAACCGATCTTCACAAAACTTCTTGGGTACCTCTGTTATTACCTTGGGATGAGAATGAGTGTTTCTGAGTGCGGTCCAAAATTCAAGATGGCTGCCAGTGGCCATTTTGTACCGAAATTAGGTCTAATCAGTTTTTTGTACACAACTTCTATACGACTCAGGCTAGAGGCCGTATTTATGAACCGATCTTTACGAAACTTCTTTGGTACCTTTGTTATCACCATGGGATGAGAACGAGTGTTTTTGGGTGTGGTCCAAAATTCAAGATGGCCACCAGCAGCCATTTTGTCCCCAAATTAGTGCAATCAGTCTTTTGTACAGAACTTCCGTATGAAAGTTCTGATTTGAATAAATTTTTGTATGAATGTTTAGTAAAATGGAATACATCACATACGGTACAGGTTTTTTTCTCGTACAGAAATTGTGCAAATTAGATGAATTTTGATTTATTTAGTGCTACTTATACACTGTAAGTGCACATGTCAATACGGCTCGGGCTAGAGGCTGTATTTATCAACCGATCTTCACGAAACTTCTTGGGTACCTTTGTTATCACCTTGGGATGAGAACGAGTGTTTCTGAGTGCAGTCCAAAATTCAAGATGGCTGCCAGTGGCCATTTCATACCGAAATTAGGTCCAGTCAGTTTTTTGTCACAACTTCTATACAGCTCGTATTTATGAACTGATCTTCACGAAAATTCTTGGGTACTTTTGTTTTCACCTTGGGACAGGAATGAGTGTGTTTTGGGGTGCCTTTGTTATCACTGTGCTATGAGAACAAATATTTTGGGGTTCAGTCAGACCCACTCTGGGACTCAAAGATTTCTTTTCTAGTTTAACATCTGACTGTCACCCACCTTTACAATACTTTACCTATACATTTGTTACAGGCTACGGTCAGTATTTATGTCCAGACCGTTACAATACTTTATATATACCTTTGTTATCAGGTCATTACCTAGATGTTTGTCGTTGCTGTGTCACATACTGTACATGTACATGTCTTGACAAGTTGAGCTACAGTGTCATTGACACTTTCATTGTTCAACTCAGCATGCTTAGCCCCATATGGAGGGGGGGTGGGAAAAAATGCTCCAAAATATTTTTTAAATCTTCTTCTCATGAACTAATGGGTACAATGACTTGATATTTGTTATGGAGCTTCCTTTTGAGGTGTAGATTCAAATTTGTTCAACCGAAGATCATGAAGCAATATTTGGCTTTGTAATGGCAGGGGTAAGATTTTATATTTTCTGAACCGAAGGTCCAATTTGAACCAAGTTTAGTATGTGGTATTATTGGGTCATAAGTACTTGACTCGTGCAAAAAAAGAAATCCTGCATCTCCATGGGAACCCCAGGAGCCAAAAGTAGAAATATTTTCAAACGCCCATATTTCCCAAACCACATGGAACTGTTAGTTGGTATGAAGCATCCTTAGGACCAGTAGAATTGAATGGTAAAAAAAAATAAAATTGCCGTCGGTTATGTTAAGGTGTTCTGTATAGGGCATCGAAAAAATGCTGAATCAGCGTATTTGCAAAAATTTTAAAAAGTCTTTTCTCCAGAAACCAATGGTCAGAATCTTTTGATAAAGGAGTGTGTGTGTGTGTGTGTGGGGGGGGGGGGGGGGGGGGGGGCAGTCAGGGGGGGGGGGGGGGGGGGTCAGATACAATTTTGGTAAAATAAAGCCCATTGGTTCATATTTGGGCTCAATACAGGAGCCCAAATGTTTGACACCACCAGACAGAATCTTTTAATCTTTGGTATACATCATTGTTATGAGGGTCAGATTCAAGATTGTTGAAGCTAAGTCCCTAGGTTAATATTTGGGCTTCCTATGGGGGGGGGGGGGGTCAGATTCAAGTTTGTTCAAATCAGATCCCTAGGTATATATTTGGGCTCGCTATGGTAGCCCAAATTTTAACATAGTGCAATATAAGAAAATTTCCTTAAAAACCTTCTTCAGATCCACCAGTCGGAATGCTTTCATAATTAAACTTTAACTTTAATTCTTGTTTCGCTATGTGCAGTCTTCAAAAATTTATAACCGAGCAGCCTTTTTTTTTTTTGGGAAAGTTTGAATTTGTTCTGAAAAATATGTTTTGTTATGATCTGCTGGGGAGTGCTTGTGGGTTGTCTCCGGTAACTTATGATAGAACAGGTCTATTTGTACATAGCTACATTACCACTTGTCCTTTTCTCAGCGTGGTAGATTATTTCTTGGAAGTCTGAATTTGTTCGAATGGATTGCTTTATCATGAATTGTTGGAGAACGCCTGTGGGTTGTCTCCGACAATTTATGATGGAGCAGATCTATTTGTACATAAGCACATTGTCATCTGTCGTCTCCACAGCGTGGTAGATTATTCTTTAGAAGTCTGAATTTTGTTCATAAGAATTGTTTTGTTATGAATTGTTGGAGAGTGCCTATGGGTACTCTCCAGCAATTTATAACCGAGCAGGTTTATTTGCACATAAGTACATTGTCATACCTTTCTTAGCGTGGAAGACTGAATTTGTTCGAAAGGATTGCTTTATTATGAATTGTTGGAGAACACCTATGGGAACAGATCTATTTGCACATAACTACACTGTCACCTACGGACAGTCTTCTATAACAACTTAGGGTGGAGCAGATCTATTTGCACTAAAGTATACTGTCATTTGTCCTTGGGAACTCTGAAATTGAGAGAGTGCCTGTGGGTGGTCCCTGATGGCTTATGACAGAACAGATCTAGTTGCACATAACTACAATGTCACCTACGGAAAGTCTTCTATAACAACTTAGGGTGGAGCAGATCTATTTGCACTAAAGTATACTGTCATTTGTCCTTTTCACAGCACGGTAGATTACATGGTTTATGACAGAACAGATCTATTTGAACACAACTACACTGTCACCTACGGTCAGTATTCTACAACAACTTAGGTTGGAGCAGATCTATTTGCCCATAAGTATACTGTCATTTGTCCTTTTCCCAGCGTGGTAGATTATATTTTTGGAAGTTGGAATTCTATTCAAAGGGATTGTTTTGATATGACTTGTTGGAGAGTGGCAAAGGGTAGTCTCCAATAACTTATGATGGAACGGAGCAATTTGAAGACAACTACACTGTCATTTAGTGTTGAAACGATTAGTGATTTTCAGGAATCGACTAGTCGCCAGCAGTAATCGATTACTAATCGACTAGTCGAAGCCCCCATGTTATTGTTATCAAACACGTGTACCGCCGTTCTTTCCTGGTTAAAACTAACAGTAATACTTGCAATGAAACAATGACAAGTGAAGCTTTCAAAGTCCTCAAAACCTCTTTCAGTTTCGAGAGAGAATTAATGTTGGTAGCTTCTGTTTAAAATCATTTTTTCTCAATATAGTCACTGATATTTTAATAAAATAAATCATTATTCAAGGTTTTTTTTTATATTATTCGTTCCATCCCATTGAATGTTAACAAAAGGAAGTGCTCTTTACGCATGCGTGATGTACATCCCCCTGTCGAAAATTAAGCACAGTTAACGCCCACAGCAGTCATCATCCTGTCAACAATTGTACACCGAACACTCCCACACAATTTCTCGTATTATGACTTAACCTCTTATCTGTCCATAATTATGCATACATCGAACACGCCTACTAATTTCCATATTGTCTGCTTTGAAAATCATCACCTAACCTGATTGGGTTTCCTCTTAACTCAGTTGCAGTTCGAGGAAAAGCTAGTTTCACTTTCAATTTCCCGGAAACTCGCAGATTTCCAGGAATTTGTCCGCATGTATTTACAAAATGAAAATAAAAAGCACATGGATTTTGTAATTGGTTCTTTAGTAATAACAAATTGTTCCAAATACGAACTGGTATGTGTTCTTCCATAATTTCTCTTTGATGTTTCTGTAAGACATTTCGAACTTACCAGTACCTGGTGAACAAATTGATGTCCGTAGGTGGCCTAATTTCATGTCACCTTTGGTCCTAATTTACCTGCAGGCTGCTCCCTCGAGAATAAGCTCACCCATATATTTTTCCCTGTTTACTTCACGCACCCCTGGTCTTATTCAATCTCTGGTCAGTTGGCCAACTAGGGTTGTTATTCATGCAGTCGGAAACATCAAACGCGTTATTTCCGTGGGTTGTTTTTTGATTTCGGGAGTTTACTTGTGATGTTCGCAACAATGTTGGGTGAATTTAAGGGGATGGTGTATGGTTGGGGCAGATGTTCCGACTAATCGACTAGCAGATTTAGGGATCGACTAATTTAATAATCGCGTCGACATCGATTAGTCGGCTAATCGTTTCAACACTACTGTCATTTGTCCTTCTCTGGGCATGGCAGATTATTTCCAACGGTCCTTTTCCCAGCGTGGTAGATTATATTTTGGAAGTTGGAATTCTATTCAAAGGGATTGTTTTGTTATGAATTGTTGGAGAGTGGCAAAGGGTAGTCTCCAATAACTTATGATGGAACGGATCTATTTGAAGACAACTACACTGTCATTTGTCCTTCTCTGGGCGTGGCAGATTATTTTCAATGGTTCATAATGGAGCAGATCTATTTGTGGATAACTGCAAATTGACCTGCACCATTGTCTTGGAAGTCTGTCCTTTTTCAGTGTGGTGGTTTATTTTTTCTCCACTAAGTTATGATAGAACAGGTCGATTTGTACATAGCTACATTGCCAATACCTATAAGCTATGATTGAACAGGTCTTTTTGTACATGGCTGCATTATCACTTGTCTTTTTCTCAGCGTGGTAGATTATTTCTTGGAAGTGTGAATTTACTCGAAAGGATTGCTTTATTATGAATTGTTGGAGAACACCCATGGGTTGTCCCTGGCAATTTATGATGGAGCAGATCTATTTGCATATAAGTACATTGTCAGTTGTCCTTTCTTCAATGTGGTAGATTATATTTGGAAGTCTGAATTCTATTCAAAGGGATTGTTTTGTTATGAATTGTTGGAGAGTGTCTATTAGTACCCTCCATCAATTTATAACCGAGTAGATTTATTTGCACATAAGTACATTGTCATACCTTTCTTAGCGTGGTAGATTATTTCTTGGAAGACTGAAATTGTTCGAAAGGATTGCTTTATTATGAATTGCTGGAGAACACCTATGGGTTGTCTCCGACAATTTATGATGGAGCAGATCTATTTGAACATAAGTGTGTTTTCATTAGTCGTTTCCTCTGCGTGGTAGATTATTTTTTGGAAGTCTGAATCTCGTTCAAAAGAATTGTTTTGTTATAAATTGTTGGAGGTGCCTATGGGTACTCTCCAACAAATTATAACCGAGCAGATTTATTGGCACATAAGTACATTGTCATCTGTCCTTTCCTCAGCGTGGTAGATTATTTCTTTGGAAGTCTGAATTTTGTTAAAAGGGATTGTTTTGTTATGAATTATTGGAGAGTGCCTATCGGTTGTCTCCGACGGTTCATGATGGAGCAGATCTGTTTTCACATAAGTACAATGTCATCTGTACCGATGGGGAGTGCTTGTGGGGTGTCTCCAGTAACTTATGATTGAACAGGTCTATTTCAAATGCTAGATTATTTCCTGGAAGTCTGAATTTGTTCGAAAGGATTGCTTTATTATGAATTGTTGGAGAACACCTATAAGTTATGAATGAACAGGTCTATTTGTACATGGCTATGGTAGATTATTTCTTGGAAGTCTGAAATTGCTCGATAGGATTGCTTTATTATGAATTGTTGGAGAACACCTATGGGTTGTCCCCGACAATTTATGATGGAGCAGACCTATATGCATACAAGTACATTGTGACTTGTCCTTTCCTCAAAGTGGTAGATCATTTTTTTGGAAGTCAGAAATTGGTTCAAAAGGATTGTTTTGTTGTGAATTGTCGGAGAGTGCCTATGGGTACTCTCCAACAAGTTATAACCGAGCAGATTTATTTGAACATAATTACGTTGTCATTCGTCCGTCCTTCTGCGTGGCAGATTATTATTTCTTTGAAAGTTTGAATTTGTTCTGAAGGACTGTTTTGTTATAGACTGCTGGGGATGCTTGTGGGTTGTCTCCATTGAGTTATGATAGAACAGGTCTATTTGTACATAGCTACATTGCCACTTGTCCTTTTCTCAGCGCGGTAGATTATTTCTTGGAAGTCTGAATTTGTTTGAAAGGATTGCTTTATTATGAATTGTTGGGGAACGCCTATGGGTTGTCTCCAACAATTTATGATGGAGTAGATCCATTTGCATATAAGTACAATTTTGGAACTCCGAATTGGAGAGAGTGCCTATGGGTAGTCCTCGATGGTTTGTGACAGAACATATCTAATTGCACTTGTCCTTCCCACAGCATGGTAGATTATTTCTTTGGAAGTCTGAATTTTGTTCTCAAGGATTGTTTTGTTATGAATTGTTGGAGAGTGCCTATGGGTACTCTCCAACAATTTATAACCGAACAGATTTATTTGCACATATAAGTACATTGATATTCGACCATCCTTCAGCATGGCAGGTTATTTCTTAATAGTTTGAATTTGTCCTGAAGGACTGTTTTGTTATGAACTGGTGGGGAGTGCTTGTAGGTTGTCTCCACTAAGTTATGATAGAACAGGCCTATCTGTACATAGCTGCATTGCACTTGTCCTTTTCTCAGCGTGGTAGATTATTTCTTGTAAGTCTGAATTTGTTTGAAAGGATTACTTTATTATAAATTGCTGGGGAACGTCTATGAGTTGTCCCCAACTGTTTACGATAGAGTAGATCCAATTGCATATAAGTACATTGTCATTTGTCCTTTCCTCAGCGTGGTAACTTTTTGGGACTCTGAATTTGAGAGAGTGCCTTAAGAGTGCTTAAAATGACTGTCCTGTTGTGAATTGGTGGGGAGTGTCTATTGGAAGTTCCGTATAATTTATGGTAGCACAGATATGTTGGCACATAACTACACTATCGCCTACGGATAGTCTCCACTGACTTATGATGGAGCAGATCTGTTTGAAGATAAGTACATTGTCATTTGTCCTTTCCTCAGCGTGGTAGATTTTTTTTTTTTTTGCAAGCTTGAATTCTGTGCAAAAAGACTGTTTTGTTATGAACTGTTGGAGAGTGCTTATGAGTAATCTTCAACAATTTATGACAGAGCAAATCTACTTGCACATAACTACATCATCATTAGTCCTCTCCTCAGTCTTCAATAATTTGTAATAGAATAGAGTAGATCTACGTTGCCACTTGACTTCTCGGTGTTGTAGATAACCTTTAACTTTTATGTGTATATAGGTATACATGTGTTGTGCATATTTACACATATCGATAGTATTTCAATCGAAGCCGACCAGCCTATTGTTCTTCTTAGTTGTGATTCCTAGTCTGGATCGATGCCCACGAGTCCCATGTATTGTACATTACCTCATACGCTCTTACCGACAAACCCTAGTTGAAACCTGAGCGAAACTGGTTATACAGTCATGATTTATGATCTATTACCCTCTCACAGGATTTCCTGACCGATGTATATGGTCCCTACACACGTTATATTACTTTTTTCTTTCTCACTTATCTTTCTTCACATCTCTGTAATATCTCTTTTCTCGCAACTGAAAATATACCCAGCTTGCAACGTACAGTTTATGAGTTCTAAAACATGGATTATACTTATGTTCTTGCACATTCTAGAGATCTCTTCAATTACTATTACCCATGGCTAACAAACTCACACTAAACGAGATCCAGAGACAAAATAGGTATAACTTCCCAAAGCTTCTCAATGAACATACCGCGAGTGAACCCGAATATGAGTCTGATTCACCCTTCAACATAACTGCCCACAATTGTAATTATTACACACCACAAGACTTTAAGGCGATCGCAACATTAAAGCATGAAACCTTCTCACTCTTTAATTTAAACTGTCACAGTTTAAATGCACATTGGGAACCTCTAAAGGATCTCTTGTGCAACCTACAAAGTGACTCCAATCAGTTTGACATAATAAGCCTGACAGAAACTTTTACTGTTAATGAAAACATCTCATTTAAATTAGAGGGATACCACCCATTAGTTGCACGAACACGACCTGGTAATGACAATGGGAGGGGCGGTGTAGGCTTATTCATAAAGGAAACATTACCGTTCAACATTCGCAGTGACCTATCAATTTTTATCCCACATGTCTTCGAATCCGTTTTTATTGAACTCCAATTAAATAAAAAAATCTTGGTTGGTGTAATTTATCGGCCGAACACAGCCCCGAAAGCAGATATAGATTCCTTTTTGAATAACTTGTCCGATTTACTTGGTAAGATTAACAATGAACATAAATCAACTTACCTGATGGGTGACTTTAACCTGGATTTATTAAACTTCCATAACCACCCCAAAACTAACCAGTACGTAAATAGTGTATTCAGTGCAGGATTTCTCCCGGTACTCACAAAACCGATGGGAGTAACAGACCATTCGGCCACGCTAATAGATCACATTTTATGCAATACTACTGGAAAAGTATTACAATCGGGGATTATAATCACAGCTATAAGCGATCACTTTGCTACTTTTCTGATCGATGAAAATAGGATGTTACCCAGTTCCACATTGCCCCACCATCCAACAAGGTCCTTCAAAACTGTAAATGTTAATCACTTTAAAAGATTGCTTTCAGCCTCCGATTTTTCTAGCGTGGTAAATGAAACATCGCCCATTGTTGCATATTCGAATCTTCAGACCATTTATCAAAGAGCGTTTGAAGAAGTGTTCCCCCTCATAATCATTAACACTAGCAAGAAAAAAATTAGGAGAGAACCCTGGATGACAACAGGACTTCTGAATTCATCACTCCAGAAACACAAATTATATATGAAGAAACTCCGGTCTCCGACAGACGACAATGTCAGAATATATAAATCCTACTGTCGAGAGTTTAATAAGCTAAAAAGAACATGTAAAGTCAGTTTCTATAATACAGCTTTAACACAGAATATATATGACATAAAAAAAACATGGGAGATTATTAAGCGTGCTATTAACAACCCAAAACATGTACCTTGTGCACCATCATCTTTCATTGACGGCGATAACCAGTTAACTGATAACAAATCAATTGCAAATAAATTTAATTCATTCTTCTCCAACATCGGTAAAGTCATTAGTGAACTGATACCCTCCTCAACCAAACACTTTATGGACTTCTTGAAGGATAATAACACTAACAACGCCAAACTAACTAACAACAACAACAATATCCGCAGTGACATTAATTCTCACGGCGACAATAACAACAACAATAATAATAACAATAACAATAATAATAACAATAATAATAATAATAATAATAATAATAATAATAATAATAATAATAATAATAATTCGGCGTCTTTTTTCGCCTATCCAACAGATCTACAGGAAATTATCTTAACAGTAAAGAATTTCGGTACTAAAACAAGTAAAGATTGCACTAATATATCCACAAAGTCACTCAAAGAAACTATATCAGAGATAGCTGGACCTCTAACACACATAATAAATCTTACATTTTCATCTGGTGTAATACCCGACGGACTAAAAATAGCGAAGGTGATTCCTATCCACAAAGGGGGAGATTCCAGTATTTTTAACAACTACAGGCCAATCAGCATACTTCCAGCATTCTCAAAAGTTATGGAAAAGATAATGTATAATCGCCTGTTAAATTTTTTATCAGCTCATGATAGTTTACATCAGTTTCAGTTTGGATTCAGAAAAAAACATTCTACAATACATGCTATATTACAACTCATCCACAACGTTGCTCTGAACAATGACAAGCCTACAAAGGACCGAACTTTATCAGTTTTCCTAGACTTTTCCAAAGCTTTTGATACTATAGACCATTCTATACTCTTACATAAACTCGAATACTATGGAATAAGGGGGATACCTAATTAATGGTTTAGAAGTTATTTGTCAGGTCGAAAACAGTATTTACAGTATAAAGAGTGTTCATCGACTTTTGAAAATATATCATGTGGAGTTCCCCAGGGCTCAATCCTGGGGCCACTTCTCTTTCTGATATATGTCAATGACATCAGTAAATCAAAACTTCTAAACCTTTTGTCTTTTGCCGATGACACTACGATATCAACGGCCGACAACAACCTAGACATATTGACAGAAACAACAAATAAGGAACTTGACAAAATTGCAGACTGGTGCTCCGCGAATAAACTGTCACTCAATGCCACCAAAACAAGATGCATGCTACTACATCCCCCACATGACACATGGGACTTAGTTGCCACTCCCATAACTATAAACAATAAACATGTAATACAAGTTGGGAACAAAAATGAAGTCCAAACAGTAAAATTCCTCGGTGTTGATTTAGACGAAAACTTAAATTTCAAGCACCACATCTCTCATCTGAGCTCAAAGATAGCTAAATCCATCTGGGCTATTGATAGAGTAAAAAAGTTTTTACCATTCGATACCCTGAAAATTCTGTATTTTACGCTAGTGCAAAGTCATTTGATGTATGCGATACACATCTGGGGACACGTGCCGGCTGTAAAGAAATTAAGTATCCTTCAAAAACGTGCCATTCGAATAATAAACAATAAAAAGTACAACACACATACTGAGCCCATATTCAAGAAAAATAAAATCCTGAAACTGGACGATCTATATAAGCTAAATATTCTATTATTTATGCATGATTGGACCCACAATAACTTACCACTATCGTTATGTAGTCTATATAATCTCAACAAGAACGAAACCGACAGGATTACCAGACACTGAGGTGAGATTAAACAACTCAAACCCCGAACACAGTTCACGACAAATCTCCCCTTACACACATTTCCAAAAAAGTGGATTGACATTGACCTACTGGTTCGAAATCTACCACGAGCACAGTTTAAAAAAAGATGACCAACACGTTTCTAGGCTCGTATGAAGCCTCTGTCAATTGCAGTAACAGATCATGCCACAAATGTCGGGAAGTACCGACTCCTGCGACACTACATACTCACTGAAATAAGTCCAAAAAGTTCTTATTAATTAGGGTTGATTTCTGAAAACTCCAGAAAACAAACTGCCAACGAGGAACTCAAACCTCTTAGCTGGCTCTGGGCAAAATATATATCACATTCCCATGTATGCCCCCTTTCTCAGTGCAAGAATGAAACCAAATTCCACTTATCACCAGGACTGCAGAGTTCATTCCTTACATATTTATATTTTACTTTATTTTTTCTACTATACATGTTTAATTTTCAGTTGCAGCTGATTCTCCTCTCTCTCTCTCTCTCTCTCTCTCCCTCGATCCCTCTTTCTCTCTCTCCCTTCACTTTTTTCCCTCATTCGTTGCTTTTTTATCTCCCACTTTTTTGTCTTTCTATACTCTACGTTTTCCCGTTCCCTGAGGTGGGTGACAGTAATACAGCCAGCTGGCTTATAATGTCACCTCCCTGCAGAAGACAAATATGTAGCTTCATAAAGATATGATATATTATTAATACTATTTGTTGTTTCTTGGGCAATTATATTATAAACATGTATTATAATGTCTTTTGCAAATAAAGTTATTACTTACTACTTACTTCATAATTGGTATACAACATCTGGGAGGTCAGATTCAAGTTTGTTCAATTTAAGTGCCTGAAATTTAACTTAGTACAATATGAGGTAATTTCTTCAAAAATCTTATTCTTCAAATTCACCTGTCAGAATTCTTTCATATTCGGTTTACAGCATCTCTTGGGGAGTCAGATTCAAGTTTGTTCAAATTGGTTCCCTGGGTTAATATTTGGGCTCCCTATGGTAGCCCGAATTTTAACTTTGTGTAATATGAGGACATTTCTTTAAATATCTTCTTCTTCAGATCCACTAGTCAGAATATTTTCATATTTGGTATACAACATCTCTAGAGGGGTCAGATTCAAGTTTGTTCAAATCGGGTCCGTAGGTGAAAATTTGGGCTCGCTATGGTAGCCCAAATTTTAACTTGATGCAATATGAAGAAATTTCTTTAAAAACTTTCTTCTTCAGATCCAACAGTCAGAATGCTTTCATATTTGGTATACAACATCTCTAGGGAGGTCAGAATCAACTTTGTTCAAATCGAGAGCCTGGATTAATATTTGGGCTCCCTATGGGAGCCAGAATTGGCCATGTAGCTGAAGAATTAGAAATGTTGTATTCAGTACAGTACCCTCTTGTGGTGTGTAACTAAGATTAATCCGCATAGGTTGTATCAAGGGGCTTCATAGGGGAGCTCAACATTTTACATTATGACCAACTGAAGGAAAAGCATGATGCTCAGATTATTTTTGTCACTCCTGCGGGGCTCAAGGATTGACAATGTTTCCTATGGAGATGGATTGCTTAATGTAGACTCATCCTTGGACTCTCTTTATATCGTGTTCTGTTCAAGGTGAGTGCTTCAGGCCCTGTGGGGCCTCTTGTTTGATATACCTTCAGATAACTGGCTGATTTCTAGTAGGTGGCTTTGTCGTGGTTACCTACAAATTAAATTGCGGTCAGATTATTTTAGTTTTCCAGATTTTTTTCATCATACATTGAGATGATTGGCTAATTTATGGTATGTGGCTTTAATTGTCATGGATACCAACAAATCAAGTTTCAGTATGGTCTCGGTCAGATGATTTTTCACAGAATTATTGACCTAGAACTTAGTTTACGATGTGAAAACTCAAGAGAATCACTTTTCCTGATTTTTTTCCCAAAAACGTTCAGATATTTGGCTATTTATGGTATGTAACTTTATTGTGGGTACCTACCAAGCAAGTTCAAATCTTGTTTTGGTTGGATGACTTTTGACTTATTGACCTTGAACATAGTTTATGATGTAAAAACAGAGAAACAGTTTTCTGGACTTTTCTTCTACATACGTTCAGATAATTTTCTGATTCCTGGTATATGGCTTTGTCATGAGTACTTAGAGGTGTGTATAGCCAATGCATACTCATGTTACCTTGCAGTGACATATCTGTAGTACTTACACATCTAGTTGGTATAGGTTTAAAGGAATTTATCCCATAAATGTCTGTTTATTCAAACAATAAAGGCCTTGGATAAATTTTTTCTTTATTCACCTAGTAGGGTGATAAATTTTCCCTATAGGTTTAACATTGAAAGAATTTATTCCTACAGTAGAGATGGACTTGTTGAACTCTGACCTCTACCGCATTCGTGCAGTATAATTAACAGTTCAATTGTTGTTTTCTTTAAACCTGTTTGAAAGTATTACACAATGCCAGGAGAAAACCCTACACATTGTGTTCATTTAATAAAGTATTTTTGCAAGTTTAGTTCAGGTTTGTAGGGGAATTATTTTTAGACAGAAATGTATCACTGCGCCTTTTTTATTTTAGACAATTTTGTTTTTGTCTTCGAATTGGACCAATGTGCTCCTCACTTCTCGTTGTATTTTGTAGCGAGTAACAGCACGATTTCGCTACGACTGCCCTGTAAAAAGATTTATGGGATAAACAAAATAAACATAAAGTGTTTTCAAGTAAAACATTTATTCTACTCGTAGAATTAAGAATGAAACTGACTTGCCAGATGCTCGTCAGTTTCATTCTTAGTCCTACTCGAAGAATAATTTTTTTTATTTGAAAACACTATACGTGTATTCTATATTTAAATTATAAAAAATGATTCTTCGAGTAGGACTAAGAATGAAACTGACGAGACTCTGGCAAGTCAGAGGCTCGTCGGTTTCATTCTTAGTCCTACTCGAAGAACAATTTTTTATTTGAAAACACTATACGTGTATTCTATATTTAAATTGTAAGAATTAACCATTTTTCTGTTTGGATTATGCGACCTAAACCGAACATTCTTAGCACAAGCTTAATCATAACTCGCTAGGCTTAGCTTGTGCTAAGAATTTTCAGTTTATATCGCATAACCCGAATAGAAACAACAGTTTATTCTTAAGTGTAAGTGTTGAATCATTTCATCACGTCTTAACCCTTTACCTAACATAAAAAGCAGACGACACTTGCAAACAAAATTCTTGAATAACTAATTTTTTTTATTTTTTTGTCTCAAAACATAGGTTGAGACAAAAAAATAAAAAAAATAATGAAAATTAATTGACGATTTTTAGCTCACCTACATCTGTAAGATGTGGTGAGGTATTGTCATAACATCGGGCGTCAGCGTCGGCGTCCGGCATGTCCAATATTGTAAGATTTAATGTTAAGGTTAATTTCTCAAACATCAGTGGGCTCAGGCCTTTGATATTGCATATGTAGGTTGTAGGGGACTATCAGAACAGTATTTAACCCTGATACTAACACTTTTTTCCAAATTTCACCTAAAATTTTCTGCCAAAAGTTGTAAGAATTTGCGTTTAGGTGTTGTAAGAATTTGTGTTAAAGTCAGCTTTTGTGCAGATTGTGCTGCTTTAACTTCTCATTACTGTTGATTTTCATATTTCAATAACAACTGTAGGTATTAACCCTACTGTATGCAGAAATTTAACGAAAATTTTCTTTTTTTTCACTCAAAATTTTCAGGTTTTTCTCGGACTTAGTAAATTTTAACTTGTAAAACTTTGTAAACTTTGTGTTTAGGTGAGTTGTGTTTCTATGTGTCTTTCCAAGCGATTAATATTCTACACTTGGGTTACTGAACTCCATTGCAGTAATATTAACCCTCATTACATGCATATTTGAGGAATTTGAGGCTGATTTTCTGCCAAAACTTGTTGTAAGAATTAGCGTTTAGGTGTTGTAAGAATTTGCGTTAAAGTCAGCTTTTGTGCAGATTGTGGTGCTTTAACTTCTCATTACTGTTGATTTTCATATTTCAATAACAACTGTAGGTATTAACCCGACTGTATGCAGAAATTTAACAGTAATTTTCTTTTTTTTCAGTCAAATTTTCATGTTTTTCTCGGACTTAGTAAATTTTAAGTTCTAAAAGTTTGTGTTAAGGTGAGGTGTTAAGGTGAGTTCTCAAAGATCAGTGGGCTCAGGCCTTCGATATTGCATATGTAGGTTGTAGGGGACTATCAGAACAGTATTTAACCCTGATACTACAACTTTTTTCCAAATTTCACCTAAAATTTTCTGCCAAAAGTTGTTGTAAGAATTTGCGTTTAGGTGTTGTAAGAATTTGCGTTAAAGTCAGCTTTTGTGCAGATTGTGCTGCTTTAACTTCTCATTACTGTTGATTTTTATATTTCAATAACAACTTTTAGGTATTAACCCTACTGTATGCAGAAATTTAACGGGAATTTTCTTTTTTTTCAGTCAAAATTTTCATGTTTTTCCCGGACTTAGTAAATTTTAAGTTGTAAAACTTTGTAAACTTTGTGTTTAACCCTTTACCCAACGCAGACGATTTCAAAATTTATTATTTTAAATATCATTTTTTAATTTTTAAAAAAAAAATTCAACAAAACCCTATCATATGACCCATCTTTGGAACGAGCTCAACGAGCTTGTTCCAAAGAGGGGTCACATGATATGGTTTTGTTGAAATCTGTTGAAATATAATATTTTTTCAGCTGCTGAATTTGCATATTACACAGGCGGATCTGGGCGATTCGTTGGGTAAAGGGTTAAGTGAGTTGTGTTTCTATGTGTCTTTCCAGGCGATTAATATTCTACACTTGGGTTACTGAACTCCATTGTAGTAATATTTAACCCACATTACATGCATATTTGAGGAATTTGAGGCTGATTTTCTGCCAAAACTTGTTGTAAGAATTAGCGTTTAGGTGTTGTAAGAATTTGCGTTAAAGTCAGCTTTTGTGCAGATTGTGGTGCCTTCACCTCTCATTACTGTTTATTTTCTCATTTCAATAACAACTGTAGGTATTAACCCTACTGTATGCAGAAATTTAACTGATTTCTTTTCTTTTTTTCAGTCACAATGTTAACGTTTTTCTCTGACTTACTCAATTTTAAGTTCTAAAAGTTTGTGTTAAGGTGAGGTGTTAAGGTGAGTTCTTTTTCTATGTGTCTTTCCAGGCAATTGATATTGTACGCATGGGTTACTGAACTACATTGCGGTAACGTTGCGCCCTTATTACATGCATATTTGAGGAATTTGAGGGGGATTTTTGGGACTTATATTCACTTTCTTTAAAAAAAAAATTTTTAACTTTTTTTTTTTATTTAATACTTTCTCATACCTGTTACTAGTAACATTAAGGCTTATTTTAGTTGTTGATGTGATGTATTTTTGTTGGGACTTATAGTCACTTTCTTGAACGAATGTTTTTCCGCAACTCCTCTTTAACCAATGAATGTACTTCAATTACAATTTCAGTGATTTATGAAAGCCTTTCCTAATTCTTATTTATGATTTAATATCTGGCCTCACGATTCATATTCTTAATCATAAACATTTCTAAAAGAAAAAAATGCTTTTATATCCAATGATTCTATGTTGAATTGATATATAATAAATGCAAAAATATAGACTTTCCAAAGCCATCATCACACAAACCACATTAATCATTTGATGCCTAGTTAATGATTTATATTAACTAAATATTAGGCATGTTACATTGGAACGACATTATCAAGCGCGAATGTAGGTGAGCATTGGGATGTAACATCCCTCTTGTTGTGAATAGCTTTGGCTGATTTTGGCAGTTTTCATCCATTATACAGTTTATTATATTTACAGGAATGATATATTTGTGATGACAGCACAGATTCTGATTGAAGCATTACTAAACAAAGAGATAGACAATATCAGTGTATTTACATTGATGGTGTTTGATGAGTGTCACCACACACACTCAAATCATCCCTTTAATCAAATCATGCACTTCTACATGGAAAGAAAATTTTCAGAAGATTCCACTGCTAGTTGTCATCTTCCTCAGGTTGTATAATTCATCTGCTTCAATTTGACCTGAATCATCTGATTTCATTCATAATATTTCATATGTGTTAGTCATAAAATGTATGAGTTGATTCTTACTGCCAACAACACTATTGGGAAGTGAGGCTCAACAAATCATGAAAATGTAAAGTTCCTACTATGCCATGATAGTATATAATGTACATGGAGAGTGTATTATCACTAAATCCCCTGCAGAGTGGAGATTCCACCCAAGCAATAATTGTGAATTTGTTGCATAGCATATCAAGTACAAGCAAAGTTCCAGCCAATGGACCTCCGGGTCACACCTGGAGGTCCATTGGTTGAAACATTGCTTATGTTCTTTGTCCACAAGTACAGAATTTGAAACAGAATTTGATTTTGTTACAATCCACTCTCCACGTACTGTATTAAATGTATTTACAGTGGAACCCTGTTAATTGTATAGCCACTCTGCCAAAATCTCCAGGAACTCTGTCAAACAAGATATAATAGATTAAATGCCTGTATTGGACGTAGGTCAATAAACAAAGGAAAACTGAGGAGAGTCAGGGTAATTTCTTGACAGGTTACAAGAGTTTTTATTCGATTAACAGGAGTTTACTCTATAACCTACAATTCAATTAACAGGGTTATTCACTTCAGAGATATCCAATTAAATGGGCTCCACTGTATTAGATATGATTTTCTTTTCCAGATTACCCATTATCAAGCTTGGCTGATATCACTTCAAACTCGGCTGATATGATGCTGCTCTTTGCTGATTTGAGCCAAGCTAGAGTTGTATCCCTTGATGCATAAACAGAGGAAATCAGTTTGTTTACATGGAAGTCAGTCACCCCTATTTATTGAATGCGATCAGGAAAATTGGCCTTATGAAGTGTACTTTAAGATTTTATATGGTGAGGAATTAACCCTTTACCCACCGAATCAGCCACATCTGCCTGTTAATTGAATAGCCACTTTGCCAATGAAAATTATTCAGTTAACAGGATTATTCAATTAACAGGATTATTCAATTAACAGGGATTGTGTCACTTTCCTGTATTCTAGAGATAAACTTAGCATTTATTTTATTATATCTTGTTTGACAGAGCTCCATGAGCTCTCTCAAATAAGATAAAATAGATTAAATGCCTTACTGGATGCCCTGAGGCCAAATAGGTCAAATTTATTCAAATTGAGTACCTGGGTGAATATTTGGGCCCCCCTATGGGAGCCTGAATTCTAACTTAGTGAAATATTAGGGAATTTCTTCAAAAAGCTTCTTTTTCAGATTCTCCAGTCAGAATCTATTCGTGTTTGGTATACAACATCTCTAGGGAGGTTAGATTCAATTTTGTTCAAATCAGGGCCTTGGGTTAATATTTCCCTATGGTACCCTGAATTTTAACTTAGTACAATATGAGAAAATTTCTGTAAAAATCTTTTGCTTCAGCTCCCCCTGTCAGAATCCTTTTATATTTGGTATACAACATCTCTAGTTCACTGTTCAGAACTTTTAGTCCAATTTGAACAAAATTTGATATGCAGCATAAGTGGGAAACAGATATTTGATTTACATGAAAAAATTAACCCTAGCTGTCATTGGGCTCACTGTGTGCTCACAATAGAAACATAATTCCATGTTAATTTTATAAGGATCTGTGTAGTTGAAGAATTAGAAATTTTTTATTTAGTACCATCAAGAGGTGTGTAACTATAAGATTAATCCACATAGGTTGTATGAAGGGGCTCCATAGGGGAGCTCCACATTTTACATTATGATTAACTGAAGAAAAGGCATGATGCTAGCACTATTTTAGTCACTCTTGAGGTGCTCAAGAATTGACAATGGATCCTATGAGATTGATTGTGTAACCCTCTGCACTCTGATGTCAAAATGGCTAAGTTTTCAGCAGCAAATATTTCCCATAATGCAGTTTGATATTCAAACAAATATACCTTGTTTGACAGAGCTCAGTGAGCTCTGTCAAACAAGATATAATTGGTTAAATTCATAGTTAAACAAGAAAAAAACAGAGTGATTGGAGAAAATTCTGTTGCTCAACCAGAGTGCTAGGGGTTAATGTAGATTCATTCTTGGCCTCTGTTTATATCAGGTTCTGTTCAAGGTGAGCGCTTAAAAGATGGAGGCAGCCAATTTGTTAAATGTGGTCTTAAGAACAAAGATTTGTATATGTGAATGTCTCTTTTTTTCCATAACAGATTGTAGGATTGACAGCATCTCTTGGTGTAGGGAAAGCTAAAAGTCTTCAAGGAGCTGTTGAACATATAAAAAAACTCATGTCCAACTTAGACGCAGAAGATATAGCTACTGTTCAAATCAATCAAGCTGATTTGGCATCACATGTCAATGCTCCAAAAGAAGGTGAGTCATTATGCTGAACATGGTAAAGTAATGGGATGTCAGAAAAGTCAGCTGCTCTGGGCATCAAAGAGATGTGGGTGCAAAAAATACTGTTGAGATTTTCAACTATTTTAAATTTTGATGAACCCCCAACTTAAGTCAGGTGGCACATGATGATTGAAGTGTATGTGTATTTGTACATTGGTGCAGCTAACCTTCTGAGGAAGGTTGAAGAAGAACACTCCAACATGGCGATGTCCTCAAAAAACTGAGGTACCAGTAATTCTCCCATAACCTTGGTATCATGCAGTATGCAAAATTTGATGAGAATGCTTGTTTTGCTCACATGGTGGTTACGCAAATTTAAATCCATGCAAACAGATGACCAGTTAGCCAATTATTGCATCTTGGATGGTAAAGTCTAAGTAACTTAACCAGCCTTTCTTGTGTCTTGATAGATTTTTGCTTTGAGAGGCTATATATATATTTCAATTCCATGCAATATACAAATACCGGTACTTGTTAATGATAAAGAAGCTGTTTCCCAAGAATTTTTACGAAGCTGAACGGTTGGTTAGCCATCCCAAAACCATGTGAATGGTCAGTCAGTTAGAGTCATTTCTGAAATTTTGCACAAACCCAGTGCAGAATATCAAGTTAGCTGATAAAGGATTGGATGACTTGGTATGATATCTTGATGAGGCTATCCTATTTTGGTTGCAATCAGTCAACCACGACTTCCCGATGGGTGGCACATAACCTAGATTCCTTTACCAAATTCTACAAGACATATTTATGAAGGGATTTCATTGTAACTTGTAATGATTTTACTAACTTGGTCACTTTGGTTGACACACTCTAACTATTAGGGCCACATCAACCCAGGCCTCAGTTATTTAGTACAGTATACACCTTAAATTATTCTTGTTGAAAACATAGCATGTAGGGTACAGAACTTAACAACATATTCTCAGTTATCTCAATTTTTGTCTTTCATAAACATCGGAACATTATCCTTTTCATCAAACTCTATAACTATCAAGTTAAGCTGCAATGTCATTGACACTTTCATTTCAACTTTGTTGGCAATATCATATATTTGTAAATTTGCTTTTTGTGTAAATATTTTCACAAAGATAGCTGACTGATTGTTTGAACTGCATTTTGAGAACACAATGTATTGTTGCTGAGACAAGTGTTGAATGTTCTTTGTTAGTAATTGCACCATAAACTACTAATACATCTTACTGTCAGACAGAGATTTCAATTAACAAAGGCATCAAACATTGTTATGAGATGGTGTTTGCTAAAGTTTTTGGACCTCTTTTTCATCAATCAAACTTCAAAAAACACATATAAGAAAAATAAAAAATAAAAATAAGTCCACACAAAGTAGATCTTCTGTTTCTCAGGCCATTATTTGTGAAATTGCATGCGGGCGAGCGGTTTTTTATTTTATTTTTTATTTCAGTAATTTCTTCTTCGCCATCAAAAGTTCATATTCTTGGTTCAAGTTTTAGGCCTCATAATCTACAGAATAGCATGGGTGGTGGTGTATTTCATCCCTTGAGTGCAAGAAGGCTTTGCAATGCTAAAACATTGCAAAGCCTTCTTGCACTCAAGGAACAAATTCATCAATTTTTTTAACTTGGGTAAAATATCAGTCATAAACCATTTAATTTTTATTTTTTTAAAGTTTAAATTGGTTATAAAAAGAGAGCATGCGGCAGCCAAAAGGACCATGCGGGAGGGCCTGAGAAACAGATTTTTTATTTTTTTAGGCCTAAAACAAAAAGTTATAAGTTTTGAAATTACTATTTAAATAAATTTTTGTTGTGCTAACACTGATTGTGGGTGATCGAGAGAGGAAAAGGAAAAAAATAATAACTGCTCAAAAAGTAAAAATCACACCAAAATGCCTTGAATAGCATAAATGCACACATTTAACTTCCACTTTTAGCTCAACTTGACAAAGTCAAGCTGAGCTATTGCCATCACTTCTCGTCCGTCGGCGTACGTACAGTACGTGGAGAGTGTATTATCACTAAATCACCCACAGAGTGGAGATTCCACCCAAGCAATAATTGCAAATTTGTTGCAAAGCTTGACAAGCACAAGCAAAGTTTCAGCCTATGGACCTCCGGGTTAAACCGGGAGGTCCATTGGCTGAACCATTGCTTGTGTTTTTAGTAGATATATACAAAATTTGAAAGTTATAGTTTGGGTGATAACTCCACTCTGCAGGTGATTTAGTTACAATCCACTCTCCATGTACTGTACATACGTATGTATGTACGTATGTAAGTACTTACGTCAGTACGTATGTCCACAATTTCCTTTGGCTTGGCACACCTCACAGATCGCATTTATGATCAGATCGCTTTGAAACTTGGTATGCTTGTTTGGGGTGACCTCTAAATGGGAGCTATCGATTTTCTTCAATTTCCGTCAAAAAATGTTGCCGCAGCCAACGTTCTTAGAACTTAGTTTAGTCAGACCTCAATATTTCATTTGGCACACCCTAGAGGGTACATTTATGATTAGATTGCTTTGAAACCTCGCATGCTTATTTGGGGTGACCTCTAGATTGGAGCTATCAATTTTCTTCCATTTCCATCAAAAAATGTTGCCACGGCCAATGTTCTTAGAACTTAGTTTAGTCAGACCTCAATATTTCCCTTTGGCACACCCTACAGGGCACATTTATGATTGGATTGCTTTGAAACCAAGCATGTTTGTTTGGGGTGACCTCTAGATGGGAGCTATTGATTTTCTTCTATTTCCGTCCGCCAAAAAATGTTTGAACTTAGTTTAGTTAGGCATCAATATATTCCTTTGGCATGCCCTACAGGACACATTTATGATCAGATCGGTTTGAAACTTTGTATGCTTGTTTGGGGTTACCTCTAGATGGGAGCTATCGATTTTCATCAAAAAATGTTGCCACTGGCAATGACCTTCGATGAACTTAGTAAAAACATAGTGCAGTTAAGCATCAATATTTCCCTTTGACACACCCTGCAGGGCACATTTATGATTGGACCACTTGCAAACTTGGTGTGCTTATGTGGGGTGACATCTATATGGGAGCTGTCGATTTTCTTCCATTTCTGTAAAAAAATGTTGCTGCTGACCTTTGAACTTAGTTTAGTCAAACCTCAATATTTCCCTTTAACACACTCTTCAGGGCACATTTATGATCTGATCACTTTGAAACTTGGTATGTGTGTTCGGGGTGACCTCTACATGTGAGCTATTGCTTTTTTTCATTTCCATAAAAAATTATTGTTGTTATCACCAGCCTTTGAACTCACTGCATTTGTGCATCAACTTATCCCTCTTGCACTCTCTGCAGGGTATATTTATGAATTTCCATAACCCCCCTCCCCCCCCCCCCCAAAAAAAAAAACAAAAAAAAACATTTCCACAAGCATTGACCTTCTACTTAGTACATTTGTGCATTAACATCTTCCTTTGGCATGCCTCAGAGGGCACATTCATTATCAGGTTGTTTTGAAACTTTGTATGTTTACGCAGGGTGACAAAGATAGGAGCTATTGATTTTCTTTTCATTTCCATCAAAAACTGTTGCTGTTAGCAACAATCTTTGAATTTATTGCATTTGTGCTTCAGCATTCTTTCTATAGGCCACATTTATCATATATTGTTTTTGAACTTGGTGTGCTCATTAGGCAGGACCTTTAGATAAGATCTATTGATTAGCATTCATTTCTGTGAAAAAAGTTGCCATTTACAATAACCTCTGAACATACTGCATTTGTGTATCAACATTCTTCCTTTAGTCAGTCTTACAGTTTACATTTAAAAATGCATGGATTACTCTGACGTTGTGCACACACAATGCTTTTTATGTTGAAATTTCATCAAATACCATTAGTTGAGCTACAGTGTCATTGACACTTTCATTTATTAATTTCCCCTATAATTAATGAAAAAAATCTTTTCATCTCAGACACCATTGCTCCATGATTTATCTTCAAAGTGGCAGACTATACTTGCCCGAAACCCCTCCCCCCCCCCACCACTACAGCACCCTCGAGGAGAGGTAGCACCTTTAAGAGAGGACCCCCTCTCGCTCTGGTCCTCACCCGAGGGTTCAGTCAAGGACCTACACAAAGTCAACCCAACACTACTGACCATCTAGCCTGGGATATCTGCAGAGTACTCGAACCTTTTCCTCCTTCAACACGCCTTAACATGTAGCAACCTGATCTTATACAGTAACAGAGGGTCGAAAGGGGCTTGCCCCACAGCATCCCTGCATGCCTTCGGCGCATGAAACCATTTCTTCTTCTTCAACTCAGATCATCTCGCTGGGATATTTTACCCATTCATGTTGTTAGATTTGTCCCGTAGGGATGACAACCTGACACCTGATTGACAATATTTGCCATTGGAGGAGAATTACCAGAAAAGTTTGCTCAACCTTAATTTTCAAAAACTGTCAGTAAATTTAACACTAAGGGTATGAGAATTTCATATAGAAATTGAAAGTTCAAAATGTTAGTAAATTTGTATCATCGATGTGTTCGCATCATTTGTCAAATTACCAGCATTTTTCTGTAGGGTTGTATAACCACAAAGGACACTAAAAAAGTCTGTCCCTATTTTTGTGACCCATCCCAATTTTCCCATTAGGATTGTAGGATAACCACTAGAAAATTCCTCTTATAATAATTTTCCCTTTGTTGATATTTCCAACCCTTGACATCATTTCTTGGGAACCTTCTGATGTCAAGTGTTGGAATTATCATCTAAGTGAAATGTGATAAAAAAAAGTTGTTGTGTATAACCCTTTACCTAACGTAACGGCCAAAACCGGCCAGCGCTATTCTCAAAAAACGCCAATTAATTTTCATTATTTTTTCATTTTTTGTCTCTAAAACTTGCCGAGCTCGTTCCAACGAGGGGTCATAACCTATGTTTTTGAGACAAAAAATGAAAAAATTGGTTATTCAAGAATTTTTTTTTGCAAGTGTCGTCTGCTTTTCATGTTAGGTAAAGGGTTATCCTGAAACTTATTTTTTAGTTGATACTATATATATGACCCAAGTACCTTTTAGAGCCATTCTTGGATTCTTATTCTCAAATTTTATTCCCATTTAGCTGAGTAATCAGTTGTTACAGGTTTTAGACCCACATCCCCTACCCCCATGCCCCCAACCAACCAGTTACTTGAGCTGTTCTTGATTATCCAGTCTCTGGGTGAAATAAAAAAATAAAAAATAAAATTTTGAGCCTGTCACAGTTTGAAAAAAAAGTTGGATGAAAATCTAGGAATTTTTTTATTATCCCCCGCCGACGGGAGGGGAAAGGGATATTGATATGGTATGGATCCATCTATCAGTCCATCAGTCTGTCTTTCCATCACAAACTTTGTCCCCTTAACTCCTCCCACATTTTTTATTGGATTTTTACGAAACTTGGTCTGAAGTATCAGTATCAAGTGTTGATGTGCATGTGGTCAGGAATTTCCGATGCGACAAATTTTACTTGGTTATGGCCCTTGGTAATAGCAAAATTTCCATCGCAAATGCTTGTCCGCTGAACTGCTCCTACATTTTTTATTGGATTTTTATGAAACTTTTTCTGAAGTATCAGTATCAAGTTGTGCATGTGGTCAGGAATTTCCGATGCGACAAATGTTTGGTGGTTATGGCCCTTGGTAATAGCAAAATTTCCATCACAAATGATTGTCTGCTTAACTCCTCCTGCATTTTTCATTGGATTTTTACGAAACTTGATGTGCAGTATGAGTATGATGTGTACATGTGCATATGGAAAGGAAGTTTTGATTTGAAAAATTTTACCAAAGTTATAGCCCTTGTTGTCTTTGAATTTACCAAAATTGCAGGTTTTTGAAAGATATCTTTGGTTGCAATTAAAGAAATTAAATGATATTTGGTGAGTGACATTATTGGTATAAATGAATAAATGAATCCAGGTCGATAATGAGATTATTCCTATCATAACATAAAATTGGGCGAGGGATATGGATGTCGTTAGACTGTCTTGTTGCAGCCTAAGCTGGCTTTTTACAATTTTTTTCTCAATCACACTTGACTGTTAATGAACATTTGACTATTATTAAGAAATAACTGTTGTTTTCCTTCATTTTTTGCGATATAAACCCAAAATTTTCAGCACAAGCTTCATATGATTAAGCTTGTGCTGAAAATGTTTGGTTTATATCGCATAAACCGAAGGAAAACAACAGTTATTTCTTATAATTTAATCTGGCTGTAATATTAAAATATAAAAACTATGTGTACGTGAACGAAAAACTTTTAATTTTCGTGAAAGACAACAGTCAAACTCAGAAAAGTGTGCCACAAACAGGTCACATCAATCATTGTCAAATTGTGTGTTGTTTTGATTTTCGATCGCAGACAACAGATATTTAGCAAGTCACGTAACAATATCATTAAAAACATTTTTTTTAAGTTCCCCCAAAATCATGTTTGGATGTATGATCTTTTATTCGTCTCCTACTTCAGTATATTTCATTAAATTCAATTGTTCCTGAGAAATTATCATTATATTCTCGCTGACTGGAGGCAATGAAAAATCGATCATTGATCTTTGTTTACAAGCTTGTTATCCATCTATCCGTCTTTTGTCACGCCCTCATGGTGACAATTGGATTGAGTGGAGGGGCTTCCAGAGTCTTCAAAGTTGGATCGGATGTGCGAACGTGTAGACATTCCAAATCATTACGTGATTTGGTTTATACGATGTTGACTACATTCACGCTGTATGCTTTCAACCAATCAAATGCAGAGGCGGGGCAAATGATTAAATTATTTCTCTGTTGAACCTCATTTAAAGATAAGAGACTTACCTGAAAACAACTGCTAGGGTACTTAAAATGTAAATGGTGAGTTAATCTAGAGACTGCATATTGAGCACCTGTTCATTTTGTTGCAGTTAAAAGTGATCAAAGTCAGAATTATGCCCTTGAGGGCTAACCCTTTACCGAACGAATCGACCTGCATAATATGCAAATTCAGCAGTTGAAAAAATATTAGTTTTCAAAAAATTTCAAGAAAACCATATCATGTGACCCCTCATTTGAATGAGCTCGTTCCAACGAGGGATCACATGATATGCTTTTGTTGAAATTCTTTGAAAAATTTGAAAAAATTATATTTAAAATAATGAATTTTGATATCGTCTGCGTTGGTCTCAAGACAGCCCTAGTTACACCTCTTCTCAAAAAAGCTTCATTAGATCCTTGTGAACTGAAAAATTATCGACCTGTTTCTAACCTGCCATTTATATCCAAAGTTATTGAAAAGGTAATAGCTCAACAGCTAAGGGTGTTTTTAGATGACCACCAACTAATGGAACCTAAGCAGTCAGCATATCGTCCTGGACACTCTACTGAGTCAGCTCTACTTAGTGTCCAAAATGATATTCTTCAATACATTGACCATCGAAAAGCAGTTGTGTTAATTTTGTTAGATCTCTCAGCTGCATTCGACACCATTGACCATACGATTCTATCCGATAGGCTCGCTCAATTAGGTATTGGTGAGTCAGCACTGAGATGGTTCCAGTCATACATATCAGATAGGTCTCAATGTGTTACCATTGATGGCACTCGGTCGGAACTTGTGCCACTTAGATTCGGGGTACCTCAAGGATCGGTCCTAGGCCCCATTCTTTTCACACTTTACATGCAGCCCCTGGGGGAAATTATATGCTCCCATGGTATAAATTATCACTTCTATGCCGACGATTCACAGATCTACACAGACTTTGACCCGACAGATAGTTTGGACATAGAAACTAAATTTCAAATTTTGGATCGTTGTATCATTGACATTAGGAAATTTATGCTGGTAAACAAATTAAAATTGAATGACGAGAAAACAGAACTCATAGTGTTTACATCTAGGTATAGACCCGCCCCAGATACACTACCCTGCCTTAAAGTAGGCGACAAGGTAATAAACCCATCTACAACTGTTAGGAACCTTGGCGTTTATTTTGACAATCATTTGACCATGGCACCTCATATTTCAAAAATCTGTCAGTCAGCTAATTTACATATTCGAAAAATTGGTTGAGCGAGGAAAATCTTAACGAAAAATGCCTCAGAATGTCTTGTGCATGCATTTATATCATCACGACTCGATTACTGCAACTCACTCCTCTATGGTATTACCAGTAAACAGATTAACAGATTACAAGTCATACAAAATACGGCAGCTCGCATCGTTACTTTAACAAAGAAAAGGGACCACATTTCTCACAAATTAAAAACATTACACTGGCTCCCCATTAAGGCTAGAATAGAGTTTAAAATTCTCCTTTTCACTTACAAATCATGCCTTAATCAAGCTCCAGAGTATATTTCCAAGCTAGTTGAAACTTACAGACCCAAATGCCTCCTTTGTTCAGCAGGTCAAACCCTTTTGAAGGAAAAATCGTATACTTTGTCAACATACGGAGGCCGTTGTTACAGCATTAGTGGTCCTAAACTTTTTAACAGCTTACCTGAATCCGTCAAGTCTGCCCCTTCCATTAACTCCTTCAAATCCAAATTGAAAACATTACTTTTTGAAAAATATTTTTAAAGAACACATGGGGGAAGGACTGTATACTTAAATTTTTATTCCTACTAATATCTTTGTAAAGCGCCTTGGAACTCTTTCAAAATTGTGATACGTGTGCTATATAAGTGTATATATTATTTATTATTATTATTTAATTCTGTAATATGTGCGAATGACCGAATGTCACAGCTGAATCGGTCGGATGGTGAAAGGGACAAGGAAGAGGATTACGCTTCCCTTTCGGAACAGCATATGTTAGCGATGAATTTTATTTATCAATACTATACTGACTTTGTTCTACCTGATCAGCAAGCTGTGACTACTATAGAGAAACCGCTGTCGTGTCTGAAGCAGATTTCGTGTGTAAGAAAGACGATGTTCTTTCCTTCCTGAAACAGTCTCAACAGGCGTTGGTGGCCTTTGGCCATGTTAGCAGCACCATATTCAACCTCTCTAGTGCTAAGAGGAAGGCGGTTTCTTATCAACATCTTCAATAAATATACTGTTCCTTGGACCACGTTCATTTAAAACGGTTGGAGAAGATGTCCAGAGAGCTCATCTGCATTTATATGAGCAGGCCGGGGATGAAAATATGTCCCTGCCTGCATCATTCAGTATACGCTCGGAAGTGATGGAATGTATTATTTCATCCAATAGAGAAAATCTGGATGTGATGTCCTATGCAGATCACTTCACCAGAGCTATGGTACAACGTCTTAATGGGAAGGAATTTGAGGATGTTGTTCCTCACTTAGATTTCTTTCCAGGGCAATCATATATGCCACATACAACTCTGCCCTGACAGTGCCAAATTGGGAGTTGATCCGACATGATGCTGCCCTTGCATCGCCATCACTTATAGATGACAAGGTGAAACGCTCTCTCCGAGTCGCTCCAGTCTCCAGATATACTCTATTTGATGACGAGCTTTCGTTAGTCTATGAACAGGCTATAAGAAAGCTTCCAGTACTCTGCTACTGAAGTCTGCACCTCAACAACATGCTTCAGCAGACCGGGGTAGGTGAGGCCGTTCCACTAATCGGCCAAGGGAACTCCTCGTGAGGGTACAATAAACCATCTTATACTTACTCCGGAGGTCTTCAGTATAGCGACTTGGGAAAGGGGGCAGGTCTGATCCAGACTATAGGTCAGACTCCCCTAAGCCGATGGAACAAGGTTCTTCGTGGGGAGGACACAGTTTCTCCTTCCGTAAGCCTCGTTAGTCGTACCGGTGATGAATAAGACCTCTATTGCTTACCAGTTGGCGGGAGGTTATCATCTTCGCGAGAAACTGGATTTATGTCACGGAAGATCAGTGGGTAAAAGTGTTGTCTCAGAAGGCCTATGGCTATGATTCCAAACATGAACCCCCACTTGCAAGATGTCCACATTGGACAAATCTTCCTGCGTACCCTTTAAAAATGGAGTTGCTCCTAGTGGAGGTACAGGCTCTCTTATTGAAGGAAGCAATAGAAGACATCAGGAACAGACTTCTGTTACTTTCCACTTAGCGGAAGGTTGTCAACCTCGCAAAAAAGTGGATGAAAATTGCGGAAGATCAGTGGATGAGAATGTAGTCTCGGCAAGCCTGCAGCTATTAGTTCGAGCAAAGATCCACTTACAACAAGTACATGTTGGTTAATCTTCCAGCAAATTCTTCCAAGAGAGTCTCTCCTTGCGGAGGTGTTGGCTCTCCTATTGAAGAAAAGCAATAGAGGTTGTCAAAATATTCTCCAGGTTTGTTCAAATCACCTGTTTTTCATCCTGAAGTCAACGAATAGTGCATAGGTAGGCTGAGACAACTGTCTTGTTTGGAATAGAGCCATTAGAGAGAATAGGTACGTCTTTTCCCTCTCTGTGTTGTATTCCTTGGAGTCAAGACATTTAATGTCATTGTCGATGCCATAGTAGCCTTATGTACTGTTACAGCAGTCTTTTCTTAGCGGCTAATGTTGTAAGTCTCCATTTAGTGAGCTTTCAAGGCCACAAGTGACACAGATATGTCTTCAAGTAGACAAACACTCATAACTGCATAGCTACCTTGAGATTACTGTCTCTTTGGGAATTACAGCTGTTAGAATAGCAGCTTGTCATTCCCCACCTTGCGCGACACTGGTTGTAAGTCTTCGTTTAGTGAGCTTTCAAGTTACACCAAGATATCTGTCTTCATGGAGAGGAAGACATCTAGCTACATTAGCTAGGCTCTGACCGCTGTCTTTTGGAATTTTCAGTTTGTTTTCTTAGGTGTCATAGACTTGAGTCTTGTTTTTTACTTTTTTACACCATAGTAGCCTAGCTAGAATCATGAGCGAGACTGTTTCAGTAATTATGTAGTGACATAACTGAATTTATTATCTATTGGGACTGCTGTCTCTGGGAATTTAGGTTTGTTAAAATAGCGGCTCTTCATTCTCTACCTTGTGTGATGATAGTTTAAGTCTCCGTTTCAGTGAGCTGTCAGGGTCACAACTTACACTGATATATCGGTCTTCACAGAGAGAAAGACTTATAAGCTACAGCTAGCATTGTAAGTCTCCTTAGTGAGCTTCTAAGGCTGCAGTTATCAGCCTTTTATTATCTTCACGTATATGAAGACCTTTAGCTGCTTCAGCTAGTCTGGGTTTGTTGTCCTATCGGGCATGATACCGTATGTACCCATATGTACCCGCCAATGTGTTAATAGGCGATTACAGGGCAAGACGTAGTTTTCTTCTCGTAAGCCTCGTATGTATTTAAGTATATAGGCTGAGTTTGTTGTCCTATGAAGACTTATAAACTACGGCTAGCATTGCAAGTCTCCTTAGTGAGCTTCTAAGGCCACAGTTATCAGCCTTTTACTGTCTTCACATATAGGAAGACCTTTAGCTGCTTCAGCTAGGCTGAGTTTGTTGTCCTATCGGGCATGATATCATACGTACCCGCCAATGTGTTAATAGGCGGTTACAGGGAAAGACGTAGTTTTCTTCTCGTAAGCCTCGTATGTATTTAAGTATATACATGCCTTTCATGGCTTCTCGATTGGTGGCTGGGTCGTGTTCTAACGGCGAACTCATGGGCACATCCACTTTTTAGTTGGTTTGTTTTCCGTGGTTGTTCGTTTTTACATCATATACGAGCAATTGATTCATTATCAATAAATTTGCTAGCCTTCGTGTACCTGTATGGCTGACATGTCGGTTATCTGGTCGACATTCTCCAATGTGACAATTAGTCCACTCTGAAAAAGTTTTGCTCAGAGCAGTCTAGCCTTTTCTTATGACATATGAGTTTATTACTCAGTTAACTGCGTATTAACGTTGTATTATTCATTCAGTTTCCTGGTTACACTGGTATCTCTCGGTGATACCGTGGATACAAGCTGTATTTAGATGAGTACATGCGGGATTTCATTGCTCGCGTGCATAATATGTGTATTTATTAGGCAGATGCATTATCGTACACATTATATAAATTCTTGCTCTGCTTTAAGAGCTCATAAGAATTTTGGAGCTATTTGGATCAGTTATGGAACTGCCAACAGGCTGTCTATGCATATGTTCTCCATTTCTGGCATCATTATTCGAAGAAGTATGTTCTTTCTCCGAACAATCATTGGTTGTTACGGACCTAGGAAAAATGAATTATTTCAGGGTGGTCCATGACGAGTCTGTTAATCATAGTTTGTTCCATGTTCTAATCCAGGTTTCTTGAAGATACAGTACACATTCTCGTATATTCGAACGGTTCATTGGAGTGTTATTATTGGAATCATTTGTACACATGAACGAGGTCGTCTGTAGGTTGCCTTAGAAGCGTGTTTGCTCTTCAGATACTTTTTAATTGGTATTAAATTGGACAAGTGTATGGTTGTACACTTTATATCACCGGTTTTCATCCTATCTATGTATTCCAACTCCGGTATACATTAGAAGTGTGCTCTGTTAATTACCGGGATCATCACAATGGCCTTAGCTTCTGAATTGGCGTTAAGCACCAATAATTAATTATAATTAATAATAGGGTGCTTGTTGGGCGAATATATTTCGATTATTTAGTATCGCTTTTCACTGATTCCAGAGCGCTCTCCTCTTTGTTTTGAAGAACAATCCTTCAAAAAAAAAGGGGAGAGGGGGTGATTTTTCTTGATCTCTTCCATCTTGATAAGTGTGTAAGTTTGAGTGAAGCTGTTTTGTCTGTAGATTATTACTGATTCTTAATACAGCTTGTTTATTATTTATATATGGAGCTGGTTTTTGGGGGTTAGTCTCTCACCCTCAAATACACCATCCTAATTTAAGGGGCTTAGTCCGGACCAGCCTTAAATTGGGGGCTTGTTACCCCCAATTAGCATAATAAGATTACGGAATTACTTAGATATGGCTCCTTATTTATGATATGTCTTCTCTATTATTGTATAGAGAGACATACATGTAATTCCTTTTAAATTTAATTTCCTTTCACCTTGGAATGCAGGCTTAGGAGCTATATTTGGTCTGCTAATTCTTAAGTCCTAGGCCCTCAGCCTTTTTATAATTCAGCTAGTCTGGGCCATTGGTTATTAGTTTAAAAATATGATAAATTAAAGTAATTTGTATATTTTTAGCTCAACTTGACAAAGTCAAGCTGAGCTATTGCCATCACTTCTCGTCCATCGGCATACGTTAGTACGTACGTCCACAATTTCCTTTGGCACACCTCACAGGTCGCATTTATGATCAGATTACTTTGAAACTTGGTATGCTTGTTTGGGGTGACCTCTAGATGGGAGCTATCGATTTTCTTCAATTTCCGTCAAAAACTGTTGCCGCGGCCAACGTTCTTAGAACTTAGTTTAGTCAAACCACAATATTTCCCTTTGGCACACCCTACAGGGCACATTTATGATTTGATTGCTTTGAAATCTGGTATGTTTATTTAGAGTGACCTCTAGATGGGAGCTATCGATTTTCTTTAATTTCCGGCAAAAACTGTTGCCACGGCTAACGTTCGTAGAACTTAGTTTAGTCAGACCTCAATATTTCCCTTTGGCACACCCTACAGGGCACGTTCATGATCAGATTGCTTTGAAACCTTGTATGCTTGTTTGGGTAGACCTCTAGATGGGAGCTATCGATTTTCTTCAATTTCTGTCAAAAAATGTTGCCGCGGCCAACGTTCTTAGAACTTAGTTTAGTCAGAAGACTCAATATTTCCCTTTGGCACACCCTACAGGGTACATTTATGATCAGATTGCTTTGAAACCTGGCATGCTTGTTTGGGGTGACCTCTAGATGGGAGCTATCAATTTTCTTCAATTTCTGTCAAAAAATGTTGCCGCGGCCAACGTTCTTAGAACTTAGTTTAGTCAAACCACAATATTTCCCTTTGGCACACCCTACAGGGCACATTTATGATTTGATTGCTTTGAAATGTGGTATGCTTATTTAGGTGACCTCTAGATGGGAGCTATCGATTTCCTTCAATTTCCGGCAATAAATGTTGCCACGGCCAACGTTCGTAGAAGTTAGTTTAGTCAGACCTCAATATTTCCCTTTGGCACACCCTACAGTGCCCATTTATGATCAGATTGCTTTGAAACCTGGTATGCTTGTTTGGGGATACCTCTAGATGGGAGCTGTCGATTTTCTTCAATTTCTGTCAAAAAATGTTGCCGCGGCCAATATTCTTAGAACTTAGTTTAGTCAGAAGACTCAATATTTCCCATTGGCACACCCTACAGGGTACATTTATGATCGGATTGCTTTGAAACCTGGCATGCTTGTTTGGGGTGACCTCTAGATGGGAGCTATCGATTTTCTTCAATTTCTGTCAAAAAATGTTGCCACGGCCAATGTTTTTAGAACTCAGTTTAGTCAGACCACAATATTTCCCTTTGGCACACCCTACAGGGCTCATTTATGATTTGATTGCTTTGAAACCTGGTATGCTTGTTTGGGGAGACCTCTAGATGGGAGCTATCGATTTTCTCCAATTTCCGTCAAAAAATGTTGCCACGGCCAACGTTCTTAGAATTTAGTCGAGTCAGACCACAATATTTCCCTTTTGTACGCCCTGCAGGGCACATTTATGATCGGATTGCTTTGAAACCTGGCATGCTTGTTTGGGAAGGCCTCTAGATGGGAGCTATCGATTTTCTTCGGTTTCTGTCAAAAAATGTTGCCACTGGCAAAAAAAAATGACACTGGTACCAATAATCTTCAATTTTGCCATTTCATTTATAACTTACCAAGTTCAAGTTTGTCAAGTTGAGCTACAGTGTCATTGACACTTTCATTTATACTTACAATGGCCCAGATGGGGATGACCCTCCCATGAGTGGGCACTCATACCTCCCCGCTGAGTTATTATTAGTACACTCGTCTACAAAGAATGATGTTGGTGCCAATTCTGGTCTCTTCCTGACCACTGCGCATGCTCGGATGGTGAAAGTATGGAGGGGCATATAGGACTTTTAATTTTTGGTTTTGTGGGGGGGGGGGGGGGGGGGGGGGGGAGGTGACTTGGGTCTTTCAGTTATTTGTCATTTATTTTAAATTGGTACATATGTTAACCACTTTTGAAACCTGTGATTTTAAAACTGATCATGTTGTTGCAGAGTTATTGCCCTTTTTGACTTTGAATTTGTTGTCCACAAATACAACTTTGATCTTGTATTCCTCCATTTTGTCCTAAAATTTTTTATCCTCTAGAAAATTATTGGGGGGGTGCAGGGTATTTTTTGTTCGGGGTTGAGAAGCAAGATCTCCCATGTGTGATCCAATCACTGAAATTTTGTTTGCATTGTGCAATTAAAAATATCATGTGCTCATCCAATATTCCAATTCAAGAATGGTAAAACTACAGATAAACAGTGTAACAATACACCAATTTATTATGAACGTCAGTTGGTCATGCGAAATGATAAAATTTAACCACCATTTTACGAGCATTTTCAAATTAGTTGACAAAACACCACCAGTATTTTCTACAATGTCGGTGCCTGTAAATTAGCTTACTTGATGTGCACCAGTCATTATTGGTAATCATCTTCTACAACCTTTTTTATTCAGGTGGATCAATTTAAAAATTGCATAGTGGAAGTCGTATCATGAACTGCAGTTGCATCATTCACTGATGTATTTATTTTTCATTGCTAAGCCATGGGACCAGGGTACTCTAGCTTTTTATCTAACAATTATAAAGATTTTGGCATGAAAACCACGAGAAATGGTACGTATCACATAGTGTGTTCCAATTCCGTATCATATAGTTGACTCATTCTGATTCTGTATCACATAGATTCAACTTCCGGTAAACACTGCGCTGTGACAAATAATAACACTATATGCATTGTTATTACGCATTAAAATATGAAATTCAAAATTTTGACCAATTCCAACCCAATTTACACTGAAAAACGGGCTTTATGTAACGGGATTGTTAGATAAATGTATTATCACGACCAAATGCATGTCCTGTAATTTGTATCAAATTCTCGCTCGTGTTTACAATCGGATCACAACTCGCCCTGACGGGCTCGTTGCGATCCGATTGTAAACACGACCTCGAATCTGATACAAATTACAGGACATACACATGGTCATGATAATGTATATTTATATATTTAGTAAGGTTAGTTGTCCCATTCATCAGATGACTTCTTACCTATTTTTGTTGTAATTACCAGTGCCTGTGACTAAAATCATCTTTATTTGAAAACTGAAAAATACATGTAGAAGGGTGTGCTTAGATTTGGAGGGGCCACTTGGTAACTCACATTTGTAAAGTTAGGGAGTGTAATGTATTATACTTGATACATGTCAACTTATGACAAATAACAGACATGAGACAGGAATTCATATCCGGTGCTAGAATCGTGGGAAACCCATATATATAAACTGGCGATATATCTTCTATGTATACTCAGTAGTCAGTTGTAGAATAGCATTCAATAAAGCATGGTGTAAGAATCCAATGTTTTTAAATACAGTTGATTTAATTCAGTGACGGCAAGTGACAACATCATAGGGAGGGCTTATGCTAGAATATGAGCTCTGATGCAAGTAACCAGGCAGTGCAGTATGTGATAGAAATTGGGAAATTGGGGGGGGGGGGGGGGGGTGGAGGGAGCGGGCTAAGTTGAAATTGCTAATCATTTTTCCAGGACAGCAATAAAAACTGCTCATCAAATTTTTAAAAGCAAAAAATATCCTGGGGTGAGAGAATAGGAGGGGAACAGCTTGGTTCTGCTTAGCTGATCAAAACCAAACTTCACTTGTGGATTGGAAATGATGAAAGGAAGACTTTATTTATTGTTGGATAGTTGTGTCAAAGGTCAAGGTCACAGTGACCTGAAATTCTTTTTTGGGAATTCCTTTAGACAGAGTTGGTTTTGGGTTTCTAATTAAAGTTCTGCTTGGCAGATAGAAACCAAACTTAACATGAGGGCTTAGTTTGAAGTGAGTAAAAACCCTGTCTATTTTGGGGACATAGTGCCAAAGGTCAAGGTTACAGTGCCCTTGAGCTTGAGTAAGTTCTCTGAGTGTCTGTAGATGAAGTTAGTTTCTGCACTCCCTCATTAAAGTTTTGCTTAGCCAATTGCTGGGTACAATGAGCAGAAGAACCCTATTTATTTTGGGATCATTATGTTAAGGGTCAAGGTCACAGTGACCTTTAACTTATAAATTTTTTCTTGATTCTGCTCTCTAATTAAAATTCTTCTGGGCCAGTTGAAACTAAACTTGACATGTGGTTTGGGTATAATGAGGGGAGAACTGCATTTATTGTGGGCTCCTTGCACCAAAGGCCTCACAGTGACCTTTAACTTGGAAATTTTAAAACGTTTTCCACTCTCTAGTAAAGGTTCTACTAGGCCAATCAAAATCACACTTGACATGTGGTTTTGGTATGATGAGTGGAAGAACCCAATGAATTTTGGGGTCATTGTTCCATAGCTCAAGGTCACAGTGACCTTTAACTTGCCATTCTCTAATTAATTAAAGTTTTGCTGGGTCGATCACAACCAAATTTGGCATGTAGATTGTGCACGATTAGAGTAATAAGCATCTCAGTTTTGAGGACATTGTGCTGATGGTCAGGGTCACAACTACCTTTAACTTATAAATTTTTCTGTTTATTATTTATTGGTGTTTAAGGTCGCATACTTATGCACAATGGCTAATCATGACCATGACAGCTTTACGGGTGGAGGAAGCCAGAGTACCCGGAGAGAACCACCGAGCAACGACGAGCAGCTGCCAGCTCCCCAACATTGTAACTCCACACTGCAGCACAGGCAGGGTTAGATTGGTTGAGGACATGTGGACCAGAAAAAGCCATTTATTGTCCTTTGAGTGCAACAAGGCACCATCTGCAATGCCAAAGCATTGCAGATGGTGCCTTGGTGCACTAAACAAATGATATATTGTGCAAATGAGCAGTAACGCAATCTCCACTATCACTTCAAATGCCATTTTTATACGCCCGTTTTGAAAAAAATGGTCGTATTATGGTATACCGCTGTCCGTCTGTCCCTCTGTCTGTCCGTCCACACATCGTACAATAACTCGAAAACACTTAGAGCAATTTTTGTGATTTTTTGGTGGAAAGTATATGTTGATGGAAGGAAGCTCCCTTTTGATTTGTGTCACTGTCAGATTAGTCATTCCAGAGTTATGGGACTTGATTCATCAAAATATAGGCAATTTTCCACATGTCAGACAATAACTTGAAAATGCTTTGAGCAATTTTCTTGATTATCTGGTGGCAAGTATATGTTGATGGAAGGAATCTCCCTTTCTATTTGTGTCACCGTCTGATATGTCATTCCAGAGTTATGGGACTTTATTCATCAAAATATAAGCAATTTTCCACATGTCGAACAATAACTTGAAAATGCTTAGAGCAACTTTCATGATTTTTTGGTTGCAAGTATATGTTGATAGAAGGACAGGTATGCCTTGCAAGATGTGTTATATTCAATTACATTAGTTGTCCATATTTAACATAATGATCCCAAAATAAAATTAGTCATTTGCACAGAAATTAAAAATCTGTTTATAGTAATAGTGACTTTGACCTTCAACTCATTGACCCCAAATGTAATCTTAATTGTAAGGCCACACAAAGTAAATCTTCTGTTTCTCAGGCCATTATTCATAAAATTGCATGCGGGCAAGCGTTTTTTTATTTTATTTTTTATTTCTGTAATTATTTCTTTGCCATCGAAAGTTCATGTTACTGGTTTAGGTTTTAGGCCTCATAATACGGAATAGCATGGGTGGTGGTGTATTTCGTCCCTTGAGAGCAAGAAGGGTTTGCAATGCTAAAGCATTGCAAAGCCTTCTTGCTCTCAAGGGATAAATTTATCAATTTTTTTGACTTGGGTAAAATATCAGACATAATCCATTTAATTTTTATTTTTTTAAAGTTTACATTGTTATAAAAAGAGAGCATGCGGCAGCCAAAAGAACCATGTGGGAGGGCCTGAGAAACAGAATTTTAATTTTTTTAGGCCTAAAATTCATTTTGTGTATAAAATTGTAGCTTTAGACCTGTAAGGAAACTAAAATTAATGCATATGAAAAAAAAATCTGTTTATGACAGCAGTGATCTTGATCTTCAGCATATTAACCCAAACTGCAATACCTATCATCGACATCTTTCGGCAATCTATGTATGAAATTAACACATGGCAAAGGAATTTATTATACCCCATGCAATGGGGGTTATACTGGAATCATCTTGTCCATCCGTAAACATAAGTTTATCTGGAATATTTCTCCAATGTTTATCGGCCAATCCCTTTGAAACTTGGTATGCATGTTCACCACAACAGGAACCTGTATACCAGTAATTATATATTTCTGGATGGACTATTTTCACCATAGTTATGCCCCTTTTTGACTTAGAATAATTTGTTGTTAGGTCCAAATTTTGTCCGGAGATTTTCTCCGATGTTTGTAGGCCGATCCTGTTGAAACTTGGTATGCATGTTTACCAAGGTTGAAGTTAGAAACTGCATGTTTACCCATCTTCACCTCTCAAACGTTTCACATTCTGTGAGCATGGTAAGAAAATGACGAAACTGCACATCCACAATTTTAATCTAGATGTGTATTTCAGTACAGTAGAATCCTCTTAATTGAATATCTATTTTGCCAGTGTAAATTATTCAATTAACAGGAGTATACAATTAACAGGGATTTAGTCAGTTTCCTGTGTTCTGGAGGTAAACTGAGCATTTATTCTATTATATCTTGTTTGACAGAGCTCATAGAGCTCTGTCAAACAAGATATAATAGAATAAATGCCTGTATTGGATGTAGTGAGGCCAAAAGATTGATAAATAAGTGGAATTTGGTGCGTGTCACAGTAATTTTTTCGACATATTACAAAAATTTATATACAATTAATAGGAGTTTACTCTACAACCCATACGCAATTAACAGATCAAATTTGTACTGAAGGTATGAAAAATAGTTTTGTGTTTGAAAATTATATTCAATTAACAGGGATATACAATTAAGTGATATCCAATTAAGTGGGCTCCACTGTACTGTGGTTTTTAACTATTGCTTTAGCAGTATGCCAATCATTTCAGCCCAGAGTATTGATAGGCACATCCTCCAGGGAAATTCACACCTCAAAATATTTACCACAAAAGCAATCCCAATCATTGACACTTCATATGTAATATGTGTATGAAGTTATAGTTTTTTATGTATATTATTATTATACCCCCAGCATGGGTATATAGGAATCACCTTGACCATCCGTTCATCTGTCTGACCATCCATCCATCAGTCCATCTGTCTGTCTGTCTGTCCCAAAATTCAATCATGAATAACTTGTAAAGTACTTGGTTGAGTGACTTGATATTTGGTATGCAAGTGTATCCTATTGCTGTATACCCATAGTGAAATGCAGGTGTCATTCGAGATTTTATTTCCAGAGTCATTGCCCATTATGGACTTAGAATTTGTCTGCCTTGAAATTAATTCCTGAATAACTTGCAGAGTACTCAGTGGAATGACTTCATATTTGATGTGCAACTCATATCTTATTGATGTCTACCCACAGTACAAGGTCCATTCATCCATCAGTCCATCTGTCCATCCTGAAATTCAATCATGAATAACTTGTAAAGTACTTGGTTGCGTGACTTGATATTTGGTATGCAAGTGTATCCTATTGCTCTATACCAGTAGTGAAATGCAGGTGTCGTTCGAGATTTTATTGCCAGAGTCATTGCCGTGTCCATCCGCCAGTCCGTCTCAAAATTCAAACATGAATAACTTGTAAAGTACTTGGTTCAGTGACTTGATATTTGGTATGCATGTGTATCCTATTGCTGTATACCCATAGTGAAATGCATGTGCCATTCGAGATTCTATTGCCAGAGTCATTGCCCTTTATGGACTTAGTATTTGTATATACCCAAAAACTGTATCACCTATAGTCAGGCTTGCATTGTTAAATAAAATGGGGTATCTTTTTTTGTCACCGTATGGTGACACTTTATTTTCCTTTCCTTTTCTGGGTATCAGAATGAAGCACCTATACAATGTGCTAACATATTTTTAAAAACTGAGATGAGATCAATCTTTATTTTTGTTTGGTCTGCACATTGCGGGGGTATTTCATTAGCAGTGCTTATGAAAGGTCTGGTTTATTAAGGTTTAATGACACTTTAACAGTCAAAGCCATATCGTGTCGGTGACAGTTTTATGGGTGAAGGATGCCAAAGTACCCAGAGAGAGCAATGACAAGCAGCTGCCAGCTCCGCAACATCGTAACTCCGAACTGCAGCACAGGCGGGGTTAGTTAGATTGGTTGAAGACATGTGCATCATCGACGTGCAGTATGCCTTAGTACATGGCCCCCATTTGGACAGTTAGGGTTAAGTGCCTTGCCCAAGGACACAATGCAGGAGTCCGAATCAATCACTCAGACGGTCACCCATCCAAGGACTAACCAGGCTCAGCTTTGCATAACTTCAATGATGACAGGAACTGGTTACCGCAACACCAACATGCACCCCAGTTTGGTATGTAAAAGAAAACTGAAGTTATTGTATGGAAACAAAAAATCTTTTTCATAGTAATGACCTTTGACTCATTGGCCCCTAAACCCAATATGAATCATCGATACTGAGAATATTAAACCTGTGTATGATACAGTATGAAGTTATGATTCTGCATCAGTAAGGAAATTCAAAAGTTAAGTTGAAATTGCTAATCATTTTTCCAGGACAGCAATAAAAACTGCTAATCAAATTTTTAAAAGCAAAAAAATATCCTGGGGTGAGAGAGGAGGAGGGGAATAGCTTGGTTCTGCTTGGCTGATCAAAACCAAACTTCACTTGTGGATTGGATATGATGAAAGAAAGACTTTATTTATTGTTGGATAGTTGTGTCAAAGGTCAAGGTCACAGTGACCTGAAATTCTTTTTTGGGAATTTCTTTAGACAGAGTTGGTTTTGGGTTTCTAATTAAAGTTCTGCTTGGCAGATAGAAACCAAACTTAACATGAGGGCTTAGTTTGAAGTGAGTAAAAACCCTGTATATTTCCGGGACATAGTGCCAAAGGTCAAGGTTACAGTGTCCTTGAGCTTGAGTAAGTTCTCTGAGTGTCTGTAGATGAAGCTGGTTTCTGCACTCCCTCATTAAAGTTTTGCTTAGCCAATTGCTGGGAACAATGAGCAGAAGAACCCTATTTATTTTGGGATCATTATGTTAAGGGTCAAGGTCACAGTGACCTTTAACTTATAAATTTTTTCTTGATTCTGCTCTCTAATTAAAATTCTTCTGGGCCAATTGAAACTAAACTTGACATGTGGTTTGGGTATAATGAGGGGAGAACTGCATTTATTGTGGGGTCCTTGCACCAAAGGCCTCACAGTGACCTTTAACTTGGAAATTTTAAAACGTTTTCCACTCTCTAGTAAAGGTTCTACTAGGCCAATCAAAATCACACTTGACATGTGGTTTTGGTATGATGAGTGGAAGAACCCAATGAATTTTGGGGTCATTGTTTCATAGCTCAAGGTCACAGTGACCTTTAACTTGCCATTCTCTAATTAATTAAAGTTTTGCTGGGTCGATCACAACCAAATTTGGCATGTAGATTGTGCACGATTAGAGCAATAAGCATCTCAGTTTTGAGGACATTGTGCTGATGGTCAGGGTCACAACTACCTTTAACTTATAAATTTTTCTGTTTATTATTTATTGGTGTTTAAGGTCACATACTTATGCACAATGGCTAATCATGACCATGACAGCTTTACGGGTGGAGGAAGCCATAGTACCCGGAGAGAACCACCGAGCAACGACGAGCAGCTGCCAGCTCCCCAACATTGTAACTCTGCACTGCAGCACAGGCAGGGTTAGATTGGTTGAGGACATGTGGACCAGAAAAAGCCATTTATTGTCCTTTGAGTGCAACAAGTCACCATCTGCAATGCCAAAGCATTGCAGATGGTGCCTGGGTGCACTAAACAAATGATATATTGTGCAAATGAGCAGTAGCGCAATCTCCACCATCACTTCTAATGCCATTTTTATATGCCCGTTTTGAAAAAACGGTCGTATTATGGTATACCGCTGTCCGTCCGTCCCTCTGTCTGTCCGTCCACACATCGTACAGTAACTCGAAAACACTTAGAGCAATTTTTGTGATTTTTTGGTGGAAAGTATATGTTGATGGAAGGAAGCTCCTTTTCAATTTGTGCCACTGTCCGATTTGTCATTCCAGAGTTATGGGACTTGATTCATCAAAATATAGGCAATTTTCCACATGTCAGACAATAACTTGAAAATGCTTTGAGCAATTTTCATGATTTTTCGGTGGCAAGTATATGTTGATGGAAGGAATCTCCCTTTCTATTTGTGTCACCATTTGATATGTTATTCCAGAGTTATGGGACTTTATTCAACAAGATATAATAGAATAAATGCCTGTATTGGATGTAGTGAGGCCAAAAGATTGATAAATAAGTGGAATTTGGTGCGTGTCACAGTAATTTTCCACATGTCGAACAATAACTTGAAAATGCTTAGAGCAACTTTCATGATTTTTTGGTTGCAAGTATATGTTGATAGAAGGACAGATCTGCCTTGCAAGATGTGTTATATTCAATTACATTAGTTGTCCATATTTACCATAATGATCCCAAAATAAAATTAGTCATTTGCACAGAAATTAAAAATCTATTTATAGTAATAGTAACTTTGACCTTCAGGTCATTGACCCCAAATGCAATCTTAATTTTAAAATTCAATTTGTGTATAAAATTGTAGCTTTATACCTGTAAGGAAACTAAAATTAATGCATATGAAAAGAAAATCTGTTTATGACAGCAGTGATCTTGATCTTCAGCATATTAACCCAAACTGCAATACCTATCATCGACATCTTTCGGCAATCTGTGTATGAAATTAACACATGGCAAAGGAATTTATTATACCCCATGCAATGGGGGTTATACTGTAATCATCTTGTCCATCCGTAAACATATGTTTATCTGGAATATTTCTCCGATGTTTATCAGCCAATCCCTTTGAAACTTGGTATGCATGTTCACCACAACAGGAACCTGTATACCAGTAATTATATATTTCTGGATGGACTATTTTCACCATAGTTATGCCCCTTTTTGACTTAGAATAATTTGTTGTTAGGTCCAAATTTTGTCCGGAGATTTTCTCCGATGTTTGTAGGCCGATCCTGTTGAAACTTGGTATGCATGTTTACCAAGGTTCAAGTTAAAAACTGCATGTTTACCCATCTTCACCTCTCAAACATTTCACATTCTGTGAGCATGGTAAGAAAATGACGAAACTGCACATCCACAATTTTAATCTAAATGTGTATTTCAGTACAGTAGAATCCTCTTAATTGAATATCCATTTTGCCAGTGAAAATTATTCAATTAACAGGAGTATACAATTAACAGGGATTTAATCAGTTTCCTGTGTTCTGGAGGTAAACTGAGCATTTATTCTATTATATCTTGTTTGACAGAGCTCATAGAGCTCTGTCAAATAAGATATAATAGAATAAATGCCTGTATTGGATGTAGTGAGGCCAAAAAGGTTGATAAATAAGGGGAATCTGGTGTGTGTCACAGTAATGTTTTCGACATATTACACAAAAATTTATATACAATTAACAGGAATTTACTCTACAACCCATATGCAATTAACAGATCAAATTTGTACTGAAGGTATGGTAAATAGTTTTGTGTTTGAAAATTGTATTCAATTAACAGGGATATACAATTAAGGGATATCCAATTAAGTGGGCTCCACTGTACTGTGGTTTTTAACTATTGCTTTAGCAGTATGCCAATCATTTCAACCCAGAGTATTGATAGGCACATCCTCCAGGGAAATTCACACCTCAAAATATTTACCACAAAAGCAATCCCAATCATTGACACTTCATATGTAATATGTGTATGAAGTTATAGTTTTTTATGTATATTATTATTATACCCCCAGCATGGGTATACAGGAATCGCCTTGACCATCCGTTCATCTGTCTGACCATCCATCCATCAGTCCATCTGTTTGTCTGTCTGTCCCAAAATTCAATCATGAATAACTTGTAAAGTACTTGGTTGAGTGACTTGATATTTGGTATGCAAGTGTATCCTGTTGCTGTATATCCATAGTGAAATGCAGGTGTCATTCGAAATTTTATTGCCAGAGTCATTGCCCATTATGGTCTTAGAATTTGTCTGCCTTGAAATTAATTCCTGAATAACTTGCAGAGTACTCAATGGAATGACTTCATATTTGATGTGCAACTCATATCTTATTGATGTCTTCCCACAGCACAAGGTCCATCCATCCATCAGTCCATCTGTCCATCCCGAAATTCAATCATGAATAACTTGTAAAGTACTTGGTTGAGTGACTTGATATTTGGTACGCAAGTGTATCCTATTGCTCTATACCAGTAGTGAAATGCAGGTGTCGTTCGAGATTTTATTGCCAGAGTCATTGCCCTGTCCGTCCGCCAGTCCGTCTCAAAATTCAAACATGAATAACTTGTAAAGTACTTGGTTCAGTGACTTGATATTTGATATGCATGTGTATCCTATTGCTGTATACCCATAGTGAAATGCATGTGCCATCCGAGATTTTATTGCCAGAGTCATTGCCCTTTATGGACTTAGTATTTGTATATACCCCAAAACTGTATCACCTATAGTCAGGCTTGCATTGTTAAATAAGCGGGGGTATCTTTTTTTGTCATCGTATGGTGACACTTTATTTTCCTTTCCTTTTCTGGGTATCAAAATGAAGCACCTATACAATGTGCTAACATATTTTTAAAAATTGAGTTGAGAGCAATCTTTATTTTGGTTTGGCCAGCACATTGCGGGGGTATTTCATTAGCAGTGCTTATGAAAGGTCTGGTTTATTAGGGTTTAATGACACTTTAACAGCCAAAGCCATATCGTGTCGGTGACAGTTTTATGGGTGAAGGATACCAAAGTACCCAGAGAGAGCAATGACAAGCAGCTGCCAGCTCCACAACATCGTAACTCCAAACTGCAGCACAGGCAGGGTTAGTTAGATTGGTTGAAGACATGTGCATCATCGACGTGCAGTATGCCTTAGTACATATGGCTTCATCATGCCCCCATGTGGACAATCAGGGTTAAGTGCCTTGCCCAAGGACACAATGCAGGAGTCCGAATCAATCACTCAGACGGTCACCCATCCAAGGACTAACCAAGCTCAGCATTGCATAACTTCAATGATGACAGGAACTGGTTACCGCAACACCACCATGCACCCCAGTTTGGTATGTAAAAGAAAACTGAAGTTATTGTATGGAAACAAAAAATCTTTTTCATAGTAATGACCTTTGACTCATTGGCCCTTAAACCCAATATGAATCATCGCTACTGAGAATATTAAGCCTGTGTATGATACAGTATGAAGTTATGATTCTGCATCAGTAAGGAAATTCTAAAGTTATTGCATAGAAACCAAAAATCAACTCGTAGTTATCTTGGTGTGAAGCTTCCTCATGGAAGGAGAATCAAGTGGACAAAGAAAGTTGCAGTCAGCTACCTACCCCCTTCTCCATCTCCTTGTTGAAACTTTGAGAAGTGGAGCAGTACTTCTTTACTGTGGTAAGCAATTTATGCTTAATTGGTAAAATAAGACCTGGCAATCAAAGCCTGCAGTGGAAGACGTCATAGGTATAAATGATTGGTAAACTTGACTAGGAGCTTGTGATGTGGTAATGAGTAATGATATTGCCATCGATGCTGAAAGTCACCTCATACACCAATAAATACATCATTTGCCTCATGGGGTACTATATGGGGTCTCTGTTTTATCCACTTACCGTCTCCTTTAATGGCATAGTTTCAACTTTGTATGAAGAGAATTTCTTGGACAATATTTGCATTCATTCTAGGTGGGGTAGAAGAACCCTTTCCTAATTTTTGAATTTTTGTAACTGATTAACTGATTTAATTGAAATTTGTGATGTAGTATTGTTGGATGTGTACTTATTCATACAAATCAAACTTTTGTTACATACCCTGTGTGGGTATCCTGTGTCCAAAAATAGAAAAGAAGTTCAAATCCCCACTCTTTGTATGTTTTTATGGGCAGATCTCTGTTATTATTTTCTTTGGAGTGTTTTTATGAATAGTGGAATCAAATTGGTGAAGAAAAATGTTATTTTTTACTGAAGAAGATTCTCAGCATGGCTAAACAATTCTTTAATATGGTTTCACTCTATTTACATCACCTCTCTCTCTGTGGACAACTTGAAACAGGTGAATATGTTAGGCTCACTTGTGCCTCTACTTTACTGTTAACCCACTGAGTATTTTCAAAGTATTTTTACCAAATCTAGTCATGGCTGCTGTGAATCAGTCATGACTAGATTTGATGAAAGATTCATTTAAATTGAACTCAAGAAATCAGTGGTCAAAAATACATTCAATTTACAGATGAAAATTTGATTAAAAGTGCCAAAATTATACCCATTTCAGTGACCAGAGATTTAGTGTTCTGGGTAGGGATATCTGCCAGCAGTCTGTAAGGCATTATAACCAATGCGAACTTGAAAAAATAAAAATGGATTGGTTTATGTCAGATACATTACCAAAGTTATTGCAGTAGATGGAATGTACCACTGCCCATGTTATTCTGTAGGTTTTGTGGCCTGAAACATGAAATGAATCAAGTATATGAACATCTGAGGGTGAAGTAATAACAGTTATCACACTAAAAGGAAGAAAAAGGGCTGCCCACATGCATTTTTATAAAAACAGGTCTAGAAATATAAGATCTACTTTGTGTGGTCCTCTGTCCTTGTGCCTAACTCTTGTGTTACTCTTTTTCAGAGATAAAACAAGCACCTGCGAGAACACATGATCCATTCAAACAAATTATTTGTCGTAATATGATATACATAGAGGAGAATATGGCAAATTATCAGGGTGAGTACTTGAACAACAGAACCAACTTACAGTATAGATGCCGTGGAGTGGTCAAAATCCGCACGTGGGCAACTTTACCGGCAGGCACTTTTGTCAATCAATAGTCAATAGTTTTCAGCAAATATTCAATGCAAGAAGCACCTCGTTGGACCTGGTGCTTCATTCACTGAAAATTTGACGGTGATTCCATTGTCCATCCAATCATTTAGAGCCATGTTTCCCATTTTAAAGGACTTCTACCCCAAGCATTGGTTACTGGGGCCTATTCTAATGGATCATGATGCTTGACAGATACCATTAAAAAGAACAAGAAGATACAAATCCTTTTAGCTGTAGTTCCGGCAGTTAGTTATAAAAGGTATACCATAATTACACTAAAGTACAACCTTTTCTCTTTTTTAAGTGGAAAGGCAGCAAAAAGATTTACTGAGTATACTCAACCTTTTTCTGGAGAATAAATTTAAAAAAAAAAAATAAAATAAAATCCTCCCTCCCTCACTGATTTGAAAAAAAAAATTGCCAGAGAATCAATTCATTTTTAGCTTAACTTGACATAGTCAAGATAAGCTATTGCCATCACGTGTGCGGAAGTCTGTGAGTCTGTGACGTCTGTTCACATTTTCCTTTAGCACGGACTACACCCCGCAGTTTTTATCTGATCGTCACGAAATTTCATATGCAGGTTTGGGGTCATGTCTAGATGAGAACGCCCCCTTTTGGTCGCGATCGGGCAACCGGTATGGCTGCCCAAGCCCAAAACCTGAAAACCACTAGCACAGTCTACAGGTCGTATTTATGAAGGGATTTCATTGTAACTTGGTAGGATGCCTCTGTATAATGCCTAGATGAGAACGTCCCCTTTTGGGCATGATCTATCAACTGTGATGGCTGCCCAAGCCCGAAACCCAAAAACTTTTAGCACAGACTGCAGATCATGTTTAATGTGGAGGGATTTCATTGTAACTTGGTAGGATGACTCCTTATGATGTCTAGATGAGAATTTCCCCATTTGGGCATGATCTGCCAACTGTGACGACTGCCCGAGCCCAAAACCCGAAAACCTTTAGCACAGTCTACAGGTCATATTTATTGAGGAATTTCATTGTAACTTGGTGGGTTGACTTCATACAATGTCTAGATGAGAAAGTCCCCTTTTGGAAGTGATTGGGCAACTGTGATGGCTACAAGGGCCCGAAGCCCAAAAACCTTTAGCACAGTCTAGAAGTCATATTTATGAAGGGATTTCATCGTAACTTGGTAGGATGACGCCAAATAATGTCTAGATAAGAACGTCCCATTTTGATCGCGATCATGCAGCCTTGATGGGTGCCCGAGCCCAAAAACCTTTAGCAAAGGCAAAGGGTCATATTTATGGAAGGATTTCATTGTAACCTGTTAGGTTGACTCCATATAATGCCTAGATGATGACATCCCCTTTTGGTTGTGGTTGGTCAGTTGTGATGGCTACAAGTGCCTGAAGCCCGAAAACCTTGAGCACAGTCTACAGGTCATATTTATGAAGGGATTTCATTGTAACTTCTTAGGGTCACTCCAGATGATGCCCAGATGAGATTGTCTCCTATGGTTGCGATCATTCAGCCATGATGGCTGTCCGAGCCCGAAGACCGAAAACCTTTAGCACAGTCTACAGGTCATATTTATGAAGGGATTTCATTGTAATTTGGTAGGTTAACTTCATATAATGTCTAGATGAGAATGTCCCCTTTTGGACATGATTGGGCAACTGTGACGGCTAAAGGTGCCCGAAGCCCGAAAACCTTTAGCACAGTCTACAGGTCATATGTATAAGGGGATTTCATTGTAATTTGGTAGGATGACCCCAAATAATGTCTAGATGAGAACGTCCCATTTTGATCGTGATCATTCAGCCTTGATGGGTGCCCGAGCCCAAAAACCTTTAGGATAGGTAAAAGGTCATATTTATGGAAGGATTTCATTGTAACCTATTAGGTTGACTCCATATAAGGCCTAGATGATGACATCCCCTTTTGGTCGTGATTGGTCAGCTGTGATGGCTACAAGTGCCCGAAGCCTGAAAACCTTGAGCACAGTCTACAGGTCATATTTATGAAGGGATTTCATTGTAACTTCATAGGATCACTCCAGATGATGCCCAGATGAGATTGTCCCCTATGGTTGCGATCATTCAACCATGATGGTTGCCCGAGCTTGAAGCCCGAAAACCTTAAGCACAGTCTGCAGGTCATATTTATGAAGGGATTTCATTGTAACTTGGTAGGTTGACTTCATATAATGTCTAGATGAGAACGTCCCCTTTTGGACATGATTGGGCAACTTTGATGGCTAAAGGTGCCCGAAGCCTGAAAACCTTTAGCACAGTCTACAGGTCATATTTATGAAGGGATTTCATTGTAACTTGGTAGGATGACTCCAAATAATGTCTAGATGAGAACATCCCATTTAGGTCGAGATCATTCAGCCTTGATGGGTGCCCGAGCCTAAAAACCTTTAGCATGTCTGTAGGTCGTATTTATGGAAGGATTTCATTGTAACTTGTTAGGTTGACTCCAAATAATGCCTAGATGATGACGTCCCCTTTTGGTCGTGATTGGTCAACTGTGATGGCTACAGGCGCCCAAAGCCCGAAAACCTTGAGCACAGTCTACAGGTCATATTTATGAAGGGATTTCATTGTAACTTCGCAGGATCACTCCTGATGATGCCCAGATGAGATTGTCCCCTTTGGTTGCGATCATTCAACCATGATGGCTGCCCGAGCCCGAAGCCCGAAAACCTTTAGCACAATCTACAGGTCATATTTATGAAAGGATTTCATTGTAACTTGGTAGGTTTGACTTCATATAATGTCTAGATGAGAACGTCCCCTTTTGGACACGATTGGGCAACTGTGATGGCTTTAGGGCCCCAAAGCCCAAAAACCCTTAGAACAGTCTACAGGTCATAATTATGAGGGGATTTCATTGTAGTTTGGTAGGATGACTCCAAATAGTGTCCAGATGAGAATGTCCCCTTTTGGTCACGATCATTCAGCCTTGATGGCTGCCTGAGCCCAAAAAACTTTAGCAGGTCTGTAGGTCGTATTTATGGAAGGATTTCATTGTAACTTGTTAAGTTGACTCCAAATAATGCCTAGAAGATGACATCCCCTTTTGGTCGTGGTTGGTCAACTGTGATGGCTACAGGTGCCTGAAGCCCGAAAATCTTGAGCACAGTCTACAGGTCATATTTATGAAGGGATTTCATTGTAACTTCATAGGATCACTCCAGATGATGTCCAGATGAGAATGTTCCCTTTTGGTTGCGATCATTCAACCATGATGGCTGCCCAAGCCTAAAGCCCAAAAACCTTTAGCACAGTCTTCAGATCATATTTATGAAGGGATTTCATTGTAACTTGGTAGGTTGACTTCATGTAATGTCTAGATGAGAACGGCCCCTTTTGGACACCATTAGGCAACTGTGTTGGCTACAGGGGCCCAAAGCCCGAAAATCTTTGGCACAGTCTACAGGTGATATTTATGAAGGGATTTCATTGTACCTTGGTAGGATGACTCTAAATAATGTCTAGATGAGAACGTCCCCTTTTAGTTGCAATCATTCAGCCTTGATGGCTGCCCGAACCCAAAACCCCAAAACCTTTAGCATAGTCTATTGGTCATATTTATGGAAGGACTTCATTGTAACCCTTAAGTTTGACTCCATATAATGCCTAGATGATGACATCCCCTTTTGGTCGTGATTGGTCAACTGTGACGGCTTCAGGGGCCGAAGCCCAAAAACCTTGAGCACAGTCTACAGGTCATATTTATGAAGGGATTTCATTGTAACTTTGTAGGATCACTCCAGATGATGCCCAGATGAGAATGTCCCCTTTTGGTTGTGATCATTCAACCATGATGGCTGCCAGAGCCCAAAGCCCAAAAACCTTTAGCACAGTCTACAGATCATATTTATTAAGGGATTTTATTGTAACTTGGTAGGTTGACTTCATATAATGTCTAGATGAGAACGTCCCCTTCGGACGCAATTGGGAAACTGACGGCTACAGGGGCCCGAAGCCTGAAAACCTTTAGCACAGTCTACAGGCCATATTTATGAAGGGATTTTAATGTAACTTGATAGGATGACTCGTTTTGGAATAATTTCACTGTAACTTGGTAACTTTTGTTGATATACATTAACTGTGAGGGCCATATACATTAACTGTGAGGTCATATAAACTCACCCCTCAGCTCTTTATTACAGTGTACACCTCATATTATTTTTATCATAAACATAGCATACAGGGAACAGAAATGAACATATTCCCAATTATCACAATTCTTGTCTTATTTCATAATCCTTTCATAAACATTGAACATTATCCTTTTCATCAAACACAACACACAAGTTAAGCTACAGTGTCACTGACACTTTCATTTTTATTTGGGCTTAGTCAAGAATTTTTTTGCAGGTGTCGTCTGCTTTTCAGGTTAGGTAAAAGGTTCACACATGCATAGAGAAATTGCCCATGTTTGGATTTTGACCTTTTCATGATGACCCTATTGTAATTAGATATATCTTTATTGTTTAGTGTGTATATTGTCTGAACAACTAACAATTTACTTTATCTTCAGAACAAATTTGACCTTTAACTGGTAGAGTGCTGGAAGCCCATATTTGGGCTTTATTGTAAAGTGCCCGTACCGCAATTTAAAGGCTTCATATTCTGTGGATGTGCTTCATATTATCTTTGAAGTGATTTTATTTTATCTGTTAGGATTTGCCTTGGCACAATTTGTGGGAGAGTGCCCACTGGCACTCTCCCATAAATTGTTACAAGGCAAAGATGCACAAACAAATTTTAAGGACCAAAAAGAATTTAGCACTCTACCAGTTAATTGTATATAAGTTCTAGAGTAAACTCCTGATAGAGTAAAATATCTTGAGATCTACTGAAGAGTACTCCTGACAGACAATCAATGGATTTCCCACATTTGTAGCAGACATGTTAAGCTGATGAATTGTAAAATAAGGGAGATTTCTGAGCAAAAATAGTGAGATTTCTATTTTTATGTGACTCAGAAAAAGAGGAAAATTCATCGACTTTGAGAGTGAGATTCTGTTAAAAATACCAATGTCAGTCTTATTTAACAATTTATTGTAGAAAATAGGGAGTCTCCCTCTAAAAATAGTGAGGCTGAATATGCCTGTATTATTTCTTTTTTCCACAGTACATCCAAAATGAACATGTAAACTTGTTTGATGGGTGCGTGGTGGCTCAATGGATATGGAATATTGGACTTCAAACTGAAAGGTTCATGGTTCGATCCCCACCAGAGGCAACTGCGCTGTGCCCTTGGGCAAGGCACTTAATCCTGATTGCCCACATGGAGGCATGGCATGGTGGTGATGTGTACTAAGACATACTGCATGTTTATGGTGCACTTGTCTTCAACCAGTGCTAAGCCTGCTTAGGTGAAGTTAGTATGTTGGTGAGTCCGACAGTTGCTCACCATTGCTCGATGGTTCTCTCTGTGAACAACGGCTTCCTCCACCCATAAAACTGTCCAACACAAGATGACCCTGGATGTTGAAAGAGTTGTTAAACCCAAATAAATAAACTTAATTGTTTGACACAACCCTTGGGAAGAAAACTGAACAATCTTCTACATGTGTATTTTAATAATAAATCCAATAGCCTAGACTTCGCTGGTGCAACCTCAATATTATTAAGGGCCAAACACAAATTTTGAACCCCCCAATCCCCCAAATTTGCATATGTTACCGAGAATCTATCTGGCCCTCCATACTTTTAGTACTTGCGCATGCGCAGTACACAGGAAGAGACCGGAATTGGTGAAAACGTATTTCTTCTGCTTGGCCCAATGATGGATTTCATGAAATCAACAGTGTAACAGGATGCTGGAAGTGAATAACAGTGGTTTCGGATGTTCAGGGCTGTAACTTGGTAATTTTTATGTAAATTATTCATGTTACCCAATTTTGTGATATGCTTCTGAACATCGTCATTATAATATGACTCCACTGTCGATTTGTTATTATTACTTTGTTTCCCTCTCCTGAACCCTCCTGTTATACTCCCAAGCTCTTTTGGCTTTTTTGTTGAAGAATTTCTTATTTTATTAAATTCTTGGGAGTTTAACTTGTAAATGGAATAGGTATTCTGTTTATCCCCTATGTTTACGTCCTGTCTATTTCGGTTCAGGATGTTTTTGTACTCTTGCCTCTTCTACCAGATGTATTGTTTTTTCTTCATATGAAGATCTAGCTTTGCTTCGGGTGGTTGTTGATCAGTTACTGACTCTGGGCCTTTGTTGCGCCTGTTGTTGGTTAGTTTCAGGTTTTTCCTCTTGACATTGTTGTCTGTTCAATAACGTTTTGGATTCGTATTAATTCAATGTTTAGTTTTACACAATCACGGCTTTTCTATTAGGATACATATTATATCTTATTCCGGTAGTTTAGCTTTTATTAGTTAGTGGTTGTCCACACTTAGGCTCTATCGGGATTCTTATTCGAAATCTTTTTGTTTTGTCTATGTTATGTATCCTTGTGATATTTATTTTTGGGAGTGTAGCGGGTTTATGTTTTTGGCCTCATTATTATTGGTGCCATTATAATAATTGATATTTAGTGTAAGTCCAAGAAGCCTCGTAATATAGGCTTGCTGTTTGCTGATAGTTGCGGCCCTCCTTCAATACTTGTACTATGGGATGCAAGTGTATTGGTGGCGACTTGGGATGTGTTATCCAGTAACTATTTTCTTAAATAACTTCTTTAAATTTGTCCTTTGTGCGTTATTCCTGCATTTCAGTTTGTAACGACATGCTGGGATCACGTATTTTCAATTCACTTCCTCGATATTTGTAGTTACTCATTGTGGTGATCAGTATTTGTAGAAAGAGATACACAACTTGTACTTTGAGGTGCTGTGTTTTAGTTTTATCTTAAAATAATTTCTATTGGTCACTTTGTGTCCTGTTCCAGTGTGTGATTTTGCACACAGCCTCTTATTAATTAAGCCTATTGTATATAGGAGCCCGTTGTCCGAGTATTCAGCAGACCGGGTTCTCAGTCTTCATGTAAGACAGTTAACGTAAAGGCTTGCCAGCCTGGCTCCAGTCTCACTTAATTCGCTTGTTGGTGCTTGTCGCGAACAGTGAATTAACAAATCTTTGTGATTTGTTCGTCATAATGTTTGGTGTTATGTCGGCTTGACCAGTCATGGTTATTCATGTATTGTCTCTGTACTGATGTTAATGGTGAAATAAACTCTGAACTGCACCATTTTTGCAGTTCTCTTGAGAGATTCTTTGGCCATTTCCGACTTCTGTCATGAATCGCCGACGAAGCTCGAAGCGAGCATTTTTGCTTTTCTGGTATATCATGTTCTGAACTCTTTTCAAGTCACTGAAACTTGTCTGTCTTCCCCACAATTGACTGTACAAAACAGCTGAATCATTAAATCATTTACTTTATGATGTGATATTTTATGTTCTTTAAATTAATCCTGTTCTGTCGTCAAGCAGTGTCACAGATCTAAGAACCTGGGGAAAAAACTGTTGGACTGACGGCCAGCCGACTGTTACACAAATATTGGAAACAGGTGTCGACCTGTGTGGTGGGCGGTGAAGCTTTCACTGCTGGCTAATACATCTTTCAGTCTCTTTTTCAGAGGAACAAGAACATGGTGATGGTACTTTGACACCTGTCCGTTACATGCTGCTGTTGTCACACTCTGATGAGTAAAATAGAGCTAGCTACCAGGGTGCTCATGATATAAATGCACAGGATTAAAGCCAGAGTAACCTAATTCTTTGCATGCAGCTAGCTTGACCAGTGCAGTTGTAGCCCTTTTAATGGAACCGAGATGCCAGATAGGTCTGTTGCAGTCGAGTAGTATAATGTGGGTAGAGCAAGCACCTTATAATATAAAGCTCACCCAGCGACAATGGCAATAAGGAGAAGAAGCCTTTAAGTTTCTCTTCAGGACTCTTGGTGAGATCTGGGGTCAGATTGTGAGTTGGAGAACCCTCTCCATCCCATTGGCAGTCGGAGTCGACTGTATCCATTGCGAGAAACTATAATGAGTTGGAACACATGTCGGATGTTCCTTCCACAATGCAGCTGGCGTTGATTGTGGTTAATGCTTCTTCTTCTCACATGGAAGCGCATGCAAACGGGAGTAGTCGACACGTTTCTCAACGAGATACTCTGCGAGATCTGGAGCCAGATTGCAAGTTGGAGAGCGTTAATTTTCCATCCCATTAGCAGTTGGTGTTGACTGTTTGTCCATTGTCAGAAACTTTTATTAGTCAGAGCAATGCTTCTTCCACACTTCAGCTGGAGTTGGCTGTTGTTACCGCTTCCTCTACTTCCATGAAAAAGCATGTTAAGGGATAGAAGCCTACAAGTTTCTAAAGGAACGCTCGGCGAGGTCTGGAGCCAGACAGCGAGTGGGAGACCCCTCTCCATTTCCTTAGCAGTCACTGCTGACTGTTTTCACTTCAAGACAGCATTTTCGCTTTGAGAAACTTTTATGAGTTGGAATAGCTAGTCTGCGGTCTAACATGAAGCATGTTAGACCGCAGACTAGCTATCTGACTTCACATGTTCATTCTGTTCCACGGAGATGTTCCCAGTCTTCACCACCGAAGTCGGATTAACCTGTAGCTAGTCATTCCAGGTATTTTTATACAGGACATGCATTGAAGATCTGGGGACAGATCTCTGTCCCGTGAGTAGCATATGGTGAAGAACTGTGTAGTCGCTGCTCTGGAAGCCTTGTTCACGGACCTGCTGCCGCATCATATCACAGCATCCCAGTAGTTGCAGGCTCTGCTGTCAACAGTCTCTGGTAGTGAGCTTTCGATGGTGCTGGGTTGGTCTAGTCATCTGTACATTCGGATGGTGTCGACCATATTTCAGATGGAACATTCAGATGGTGAGAGGGCTACGGAGGTTGATTCTCCAGCCCTCATGGAATGGCACAATAAGACTTTGAATTTGTATTCATAAGCTCTTTGAATCTTGTTCTATCTGAACAAAAATCTGCGTTTGCTAGGCGAAAAAGCAGCTTAAGGTACCAGGCGAAGGAAAGACAAAGATCTTCCTTCCCGGATCTTTTAGCTCAGGTGTTGAATGCTTTTGGTCCGATTAACAACTCCTCACTTGGCTTAGCAATAGTATAAGAAAGGTAATGATCTATTCCTTACGAATAGAAGATCGATAACACATAGATAGGCTGAGACAGCTGTCTTGTTGGGAATAGCGCTGCTAGAAGGAGTAAGTACATCTTTCCTTTCTCGGTGTTGTACTCCTAGGCATCAGTGGCACTTAGTAGTACTGTGGGCGCCATAGTAGCCTTATGCACAGTTAGAGTGGTCTTGTCTTATACATTAGTGTCTAACGTCGTAAGTCTGTGTTTAGTGAGCTGTCTAAGGCCGCAGGGTTATAAGATATCCGTTTTTCACCGATATATGACTTTTAGGCTCTGTTAGCTACGCTGAGACTGCTAGCTTTTTGGAATGAGCTGTTAGAAGGAAAGAATTCTGTTTTCCTTCTCGGTGTTATATTCCTAGACATCACAGGCAATTAGTCCTATTGTTGTCGTCTTAGTTTGGCTTATGTGGATTAAGAGCAGTCTGTGTCTATATATCATTAGCGGCTAATGTCATAGTGGCCTTATATATTGTTACAGTGGTCTTTTTATTATATACTCGCCCAAAAAAGAAAGTGTGCATTGCAGAAATTGATCAAACTCCAAAAAAATAATTTTGTAGGTGTAAAGAGTGTTAACCTGTTCATGAATAAGTTATATTGAACACAAAAACAGCTTTCCCCGTTAAAATTGCATTAACGTTAAATGACGTGCTGCACGTTTGTGAAAAGGCATGTTTTTCACGTGGAGAGTCTGAAAATTCATGCAGCAGTGTGAATCCTTGGGTATTTAAACACTAAATTAAGGCCTTCCTATGGTTCACATTCAAACTTGTGCTGCTGTTAAAACGACTCCACATTAGCATGCCAAGATTGACAATGAATCAACGTCTCCTTGCCCTGGGTATGATTAGAGCTGGCAGAACACACAGAGAGGTTGCCCAGAATTTGAACTGCCACCGTAACACTGTAGACAGGCTAGTCCATCGACATGCACAACATAATGACGTTCGAGACCGACCCCGCTCCGGGAGACCCCGAATTACCACCCCTACACAAGATCGGTATATTCGTGTCGTCCATCTCCGGAACCGGCAACAAATGGCAATGATGACAGCCAGGAACATCCCAAACCTGAGACGGATACATCCTCAAACAGTAATCAACCAGCTGAGAGAATACGGCTTACGTCCTCGAAGACCTGCAATTCGTCCGATTTTGACGTTGCTTCATCATCGTGCTTGACTGCAGTGGTGTAGAGTAGGGTTAGGGTTAGCCTAACCTAACCCTAACCCTAACCTAACCTAACCTAACCTAACCTAACCCTAACCTAACCTAACCCTAACCCTACCTAACCCTACCCTAACCCACTTCCATGCTAACTTGTTTGCTTCCATGAGGCGTAGATGCACAGCAGTAGTCGATGTAGATGGAGGTCATACCAGATATTGAGTGTGTGACTTTTGTGTTTGACCCTTAGTGTCTTTGACTCTCAATGGCACCAAGAGTATTCGTCGTAGTGTAATGATATTTCTCGTGTTGATCATAAATTGATTCATCTGTGATTGAATAAAATTTCCATGAATGAAAATGATATATATCTTTTTTAGTGTTATTTTTTAGCATGCACACTTTCTTTTTTGGGAGAGTATACATTGCGGCTAATGTTGTAAGTCTCCGTTTAGTGAGTTTTCCAAGGCTGCAGGTGAAACAGATATTTGTATTCATAGAGATGAAGACTAATATCTGCTTTATGTACCTGAGACTACTGTCTCTTTGGAATTTTGGTCGTTATTCCTTACCTTGAGTGACTAATGTTGTAAGTCGCAGTTTGGTGAGCTTTCAAGGTCGCAGTTTCACCCCGATATCTGTCTTCACAAGATGAAGACTTATTAGCTACACTATCTAATAGGAGACTGCTGTCTCTTTGAAATTAGGGCTATTGAAAGGAAAGAGTATGTTGTTTCCTTCTCGGTGTTGTATTCCTAGGCATCTGGGGCTTTTAGTCCTTTTGTTCATGCCTGATAAGAATCAAGTGCAACCCTTTTTTTTCCTTAACTTGAGCGACTAACGTAAGTCTCCGTATAGTGTGAGCTGTCTAAATTTACACTGAGATATCTGTCTTCATGGAGATGAAATTTTCTAAGCTCCATTAGCTAGGCTGAGACCGCTGTCTTGTGGGAATAGAACTGCTAAAGAAAAAGAGTACTCTTTTCCTTCTCAGTGTTGTTTTCTTAAGTGTCATAGACTTTAATCTTATTGTTGACACCTTAGTAGCCTAGCTAGAAGTTGAGCGGTGTTTTTATCCCTGCCATTAGCGGCTAGCATTATAAGTCTCCTAAGTGTGTTTCTAGGGCCGCAGAGTTATCAGCCATTTAATTGTCTTCTCAAATAAAAAGAGCGTTATCTGCTGCAGCCAGACTGAGACCACTGTCCTATCGGACAAGGTACCATTACATGAGAAGAGTTTTGAATGCCTATAGTTAACTCCTTTACAGGATTATATTCCTGCTATAATCGGTATGAGACACAAGGAGTTCATCTAGGTTTCTTGTGATCAGCTGCCGAAGCATAGTTTTCATCTCCCACTTTCATTTTTATCAAATCTAATGTTGTGGATTATATTTCCACTTGATGATTGGATATTATGTCTATATGGTGTATTATTTGACAACATGGCGTACTGTCTTGATTTCAAGGGATATGTTGACGCTGTTTCAGCGAGTATATTCCTTGCAGTAGTGCCATGTTCATCACGCCCCCTTCATCCTTAGTGGCATTATAGAGTCGGTCAGACGTGAAGGTGCCATATGGTTTCTAAACTATTCTAGATAACTAACACTAAAGCTTTACAAGTCGTGCTGTGTCATTCTGCTTGCTTTGACTAACCACAAGCTTTTTAGCTGTATTACTCTTTATTGAGAATAGCAGCAGCAGTATATCTTGGGAATAGAGCGTGATGTTTCTTTTTCTTATATGATGGAATAGATGTTCTGGCATTATGGTTGTTCTGAGGAACTTCCATTATGAAACAGATGTTCCATTTGGGAACTTTCATTATATAATATTCTTTCCAGAGTCTTAACAAAAGATCCATAACCCTGGAAAAACTGTTATACCATTTCAGTGTTTTGCAGAATTTGTTTTACATAACGGAAGTTCCATTTTATAATGTAATATTGTGGAAATTGAAATAATGGCAGGATTTACTATAGAATAGACATATACTGTAATATCATTTGTTCAAAGAGCTGATGTTAAATTTATATAACAGAATTTCCATTTTGGACCTTTCATTATATATATATATGCCAAATGTCATAAGAAAATTTACTGGACCCTAGTTAAAATGATATATCATTAATCTCTTATGGTGGAACTTGTGTTTCATAACAAAAGTTCCATTTAAATAATTTGACTTTGTTCTATAACCTATCAATCCCCCCCTCCCCCCCCCCCCCCCAGAACATCCATTAAGCAGGAACGTCTGTTCTATTATTGTATTATATTTGTTCTGGATAATAAATGTTCCACCCACAACCAACTGACCAAAACAAAAAAAATAATAGAATAAGGCATTTCATGCTGGAAATTATGTAATAATTATTGGATATACATGTAATCAAATGTACATGCACAAAATTAAAGTATCATGATTTTGGAATTGTAAGTCATTTTTCACTGGGAAGTAGAATCCAGATTACAGTGTACATGTATTAGGATAACTAACTGACCCTGACTGAGAATGAAACTTATTTGATTCATTCAGTGGAGTGAATAGCTCATGGAATTTGCTGTGAGTTGAAAACTACTCAGGTAATTAAGTACATTACCTGTATTCATGGCAATGATATTCTTACCTGTTGATTAGGTCATGTGGATATCACCTATGTTTAGGCCATTAAAATAAAATGTCTGGGTTCTCAGGCAATTATGCCCCAAAAAGACGATAAGGGAGGGAGGCTTTTTATTTTTATTTTTTAGTCCCCTACCGGCATCGACGGAGGGGACTATAGGTTTGCACTCTGTCCATCCGTCAGTCTGTCAGTCTGTCAGTCTTTCAGTCACGCTTTAGTTTTCCGGACTTTTTTTTGAAAATGCTTCAACCGAATGATTTCATTATAGAACGATGACTTACAGGTTAAGTTTGAGTTTCCTGCTGATTTCATTATTCTTGTGTGAGTTATGGCCCTTGGAAATATGGAAAAGCGCCAAAATATCAGTTTTCCAGACTTTTTTTGGAAACGCTTCAACGGAATGATTTCATTTTTGGTAACCTACTATAGAACGATGACTTACAGATCAAGTTTCATTTGCACTCTGTCCATCCGTCAGTCTGTCAGTCAGTCTGTCAGTCACACTTTAGTTTTCCAGACATTTTTTTGGAAATGCTTCAACCGAATGATTTCATTTTTGGTAACCTACTATAGAACGATGACTTACAGATCAAGTTTCATTTGCACTCTGTCCATCCGTCAGTCTGTCAGTCAGTCTGTCAGTCACACTTTAGTTTTCCAGACATTTTTTGGAAATGCTTCAACCGAACGATTTCATTCTTGGTAACCTACTATAGAATGATAACTTACAGATCAAGTTTGAGTTTCATGCTGATGGCATTATTCTTGTGTTAGTTATGGCCCTTGGAAATATGGAAAAGCGCTAAAATATCAGTTTTCCGCACTTTTTTTTGAAATGCTTCAACGGAATTCATGCTGATCACATCTAGTTTATAACATTTGTATAATTATTAATGCTCATTAGTCTGGTAGGGGACATTGTATTGCTTCAGCGCTACGTGCGCTCTTGTTTTTTATAAATCTCAAAAACATACCTCAAATTAACATAATTCTGTTCTTTTCTTTTGATATATAAAAGCTTCATACATGTCCATGTTTTTTAATCAACCGACTTCTTTAGTACTATAGTATACATATACATGTGTTACACAAGTCTTTCGTTTAATGACCTCATTCTGGTATTAATTCAATTGATTATATCATAAACCTTCAATATTTTATATTGAAGGTTTATAATATAATCAATTAAAATTAATCCCAGAATGAGTCCACAATATACTTCCTGTAAGTATCGACAAATTCTCCAATTGCAGCTGTGGGGAAAACTTGCTGTTCTCTCCCCACATCACATTTCGAGATGAATATTTTTGGGGAAATGTTTGTTGCCTGTTTCGGCATCACCAATTTTCCAAATGGTTTGTCAGTTAAAAGTTTATTAAAAATATCATATACAGGCGTTTCTGTGTCCACCCATCCAATACACACTATAGTCTAAAATTTTCTTCAACCCAAACGTAATACAAACACTGAACAATAACATATTTTTCTTCATTTAAAAATAAGAATGTTACTAATTTTAGATACGAAATATCCGGATGTTGTTTGGTGCTACTATAATAAACTTGTTACAACTATCAAAAGACCAGAAAATAAGTACCTGCATTACATTGCACTGTGATTCGCAATAATCATAACAAACTTTATATTTTTTGACAATAAAATTTTTTGTTGTGGCAGGTTTTAACTGACGTGTGCGTTTCCTGAAAACCCATACATTTTTTAATGGCCTTACTGTTGGCCTATAATATTCTTATCTATTATCTACTTATTGATTATGATTTCTTTTCATAGGTAGGAACAACAATTGTCTATTGACTAAAGTGAATTTTTTGATTTGATTGGTTGATAGATACGTGGTATGAGACCATATTCATTGAAACCCATGATACGTCTGCCCAGCCACTGACAAGTTTCCCATACCCAGTGGAAGCCTCGTTCAGAAATCTACAAATTGTCCATACATAATAATTTTTTTATACTAGTCATATCGGCATATTTTCACAAAAACTCTTTTGCACAAAAATTCCACAGAAGCCTGTAGGCCTCAACAATGGAAGATAAAATATCTCATGCTATGTGTGTTCACACATGAAATAGATTGTACTTATAAAATGGAAAGTCAATAGATAAATTTGTTACCCCAAGTCTGATCACGTGGTACGGGGTTTTACCTACCCGAAGCCATCCGTATCCCATGAGGCCGAAGGCTGACTTCGGGTAGGTAAAACCCTGTACCACGTGATCAGACACGGGGTAAAGAATCGTCTGCTTTTTCTTATGACGTATGAGTCTATTCCTCAGGTTAATCGCATTAACATTGTTTTAAGGTGGGATTCTTTTGATTGCATGCATAATATGTATACATTATTATACAGACTTATTACAGAAAAGATTCTCTTGATTTTGGCTCTGCATTACTATAGAGTTTATAAGAATTGTGGGGCTAGTTGGATCAGTTATGGAGTTTCCAACAGGCCGTCTATGCATATGTTATCTGTTTTTGACTTCATTATTCAGAGTGGTAATTCTTTCTTCGAACAGTCATTGGTTTTAACAGACCTAGGGAACAATGAATTATTGGGATGGTCCGTGACAAGCTTTTTAATTGTATCCCCTTCCATATTCTGTATCCAGTTTTCAAATGTAAAGTCATACACGAGGCTTATTCCTACACTCATATAATTGTATGGTTACAGTTGGGTGGTTCATTATTGGAACTGTACACCTGAACGTGGTCGCCTGTGTGTTGGCTAAGAAATGTATAGTTCTATTAGATAACTTTCCATTGGTATTCAGTTGGACAAATTTAAGGTTGTACATATTTATATCACCGGTTTTCGACCTATCTACATATTCCGGATGTGGCATACGTTTTGAAACTTGAGATTTTAATAACCGGGATTGCCAAGATATAGCCTTAGCTGCTCATGTGGAATTAAGTACCAATAAATTAATAATAAATTAATAATAATTAATAGCCTTTTAGATGAATATATATATTATTCGGTACCGATTTTTCACTGTTTCCAGACTACTCCACTCTTTGTTTTGAAGATTATTCCTTCAAAAAAGTGGGGAGGGAGCGGCAGAGTTTCTCCTTACCTCTTCTGGCCTCTTTAATAAGTGTGTAAATATGAGTTAAGCTGTTATTGTCTGTAGATTATTCTGATATTATGGACAGCTTGTTTCATTATATATGGCGTGTGTTTGTGGGCGTTAGTCTCTCACCCTCGGACACGCTTCTCCTATTTTTAAGTGTCTTATTCCGGACTAGCCTTAAAATTGAGGGCTTGTTACACTCATTTAGCATAATCAATTATGCTAAGTAGTAGGGAATTACTTGGATATTGCTCCTTATTTCGGTGGTATGTCTTCTATATTGTGGTACAGTAGAATCCTCTTAATTGAATATCCATTTTGCCAGTGAAAATTATTAAATTAACAGGAGTATACAATTAACAGGGATTTGGTCAGTTTCCTGTGTTCTGGAGGTAAACTGAGCATTTATTCTATTATTTCTTGTTTGACAGAGCTCATAGAGCTCTGTCAAACAAGATATAATAGAATAAATGCCTGTATTGGATGTAGTAAGGCCAAAAAGGTTGATAAATAAGGGGAAATCGGTGCGTGTCACAGCAATTTTTTCAATATATTATTGAGGTTGCACCAGCTAAGTCTGGGCCCATTGGTAAGTATTAAAAATATACAAATTACTTTACATTTATCATTTTTATGAAGTGCTGGCCCTGTTAACTCTTTACCCGATGAGTATTTTAAAGATATTTTTCTCCTAATCTGGTCATGGCTGCTTCACAGCAGCCATGACTAGATTCAATGAAAAGTCATCTAAATTTAACTCCAGAAATCATTGGTGAAAAACTCTGTTCAATTTACAGAAGAAAAAGTAGATTATATGTATCCAAATGAAACTTATTTCATTGGCAAGAGACATCCTGTCCTGGGCAGGAATTTCTGCCAGCAGCATGCAAGGAGGTAATTTTATATTTGAACAGAAACATATCTCCTAAGCATTGATGAAGTGACGTCAGCAGCTCCTGTGGAATCAGTGTTGTCACATAATCAGCACCAAATAGCTCATTACAGAAGAATCATTCATGACATGTCTTATAAATGTGTGACATCAGACGTCAACATCAGCGAGTAAGTTGGTTTGGGAAGTAGCATTGATGTAATCTTCTTTTTTATATTTCATTTACTGTTCAACTAATCAGAATATCAGACAACATATGTGAAACACATTTCCAGATAACAAAATATTTTCTTTTTTCAGTTGTCTCGAAAATACAGTTTATGAATGCTTTGATGAGCTCATTCTCATGATGAGCTGGAAGCTACATTTTTTAAGGCAAACTTGAAAAAATTAATTTGGTTGGCATTTTTTGTGAACAGTGCACAAAAAGTTTTAGTCATTATTTTAGGTAAAAGGTTAAATTGCATATTATTTGTTATACAGTGAAGCCCACTTAATTGGATATCTCTTAACTGAATAACCCTGTTAATTGAATGTAATTTCCCAACACAAAACCATTTACCATACCTCAAGTACAAATTTGACCTGTTAATTGAATATAGGTTATAGAGGAAGCTCCTGTTAATTGAATAAAAATCTTGTAACCTGTTGAGAAATTACCCTGACTCTCCCCAGTTTTCTTTTGTTTATAGATCTATTTGGCCTCAGTACATCCTATACAGGCATTTAATCTATAGTACCTTGTTTGACAGAGCTCATGGAGTTCTGTCAAACAAGATATAATATAATAAATGCTAAGTTTATCTCTAGAATACAGGAAAATGCCACCATCCCTGTTAATTGAATACTCCTGTCATTTGAATAATTTTCATTGGCAAAGTGGCTATTCAATTAACAGGGTTCCACCATATGTTGAATGTTCATGGAAATCAAGGGATTAATAAATTTTCACAAGAAAAAAAGAACAGCCGGATGTTTATTTCTTAGAAACTGCTGTTGATAGCACCGCACTGTATCACCAACAGCAATTGGCGTGGGTACGAATCAATGGTGACAGTACACAATCATAGCTGTTCAAAGTGCAATATTTTTCACTACAAGCATATCTGAAATACCCTTACATACATTTACTGTCATTACCACCTGAAAAGGGTTAACAAAGCACTTTTAAACATTCAAAAAATCAAAAAACCTGTTGAGAAATTACCCTGACTCTCCCCAGTTTTCCATTGTTTATAGACCTATTTGGCCTCAGTACATCCAATACAGGCATTTAATCTATTACATCTTGTTTGACAGAGCTCATGGAGCTCTGTCAAACAAGATGCAGTAGAATAAATGCTAAGTTTATCTCTAGAATACAGGAAAGTGACACAAGTATCCCTGTTAATTGAAAACTCCTGTTAATTGAATAATTTTCATTGCCAAAGTGACTATTCAATTAACAGGGTTCCACTGTATAAAGAATCTCTTATGTCATTTATTTATTTATTTATTTATTTGTGTTTAGGGTCACATACTTATGCACAATGGCTAATCATGACCTTGACAGTTTTATGGGTGGAGGAAGCCAGAGTACCCGGAGAGAACCACCGAGCAACAACGAGCAGCTGCCAGCTCCCCAACATCGTAACTCCGCACTGCAACACAGGCAGGGTTAGATTGGTTGAAGACATACGTACCATCGACGTGCAGTACGCCTTAGTACACGGCGTCATCGTGCTCCCATGTGGACAATCAGGGTTAAGTGCCTTGCCCAAGGACACAACGCAGTTGCCGCAGGTGGGATTCGAACCAAGGACCTCTCGGCTTGCAGTCTGCACCTCTACCTACTGAGCCACCGCGTCCCAGTTAAGTCATCAAGATTTGACATGAAATTTCTGAACCTTCTTCTCTAAAATCGATCTGAGCCTCTATTTAACATCATGGGTGCTTCTGTTCTTTCAATGACGTGTCACCTGAATTATGATTTATCTTCTCTTTTCAATATTTAACCCTTTGAACTCTGGTGGTATATTCCATGTCAGTTCAAAAGCAGCAGTTGGAAGAGTCCATATTTATTATTTGGGGTCAGACCAATTAATATTTTCAACGTGCAGCCTTAGGGCTGCATGTTGAAAATATTGATTGGTCTACGCCATGCATTTACCTAGTAGCCATCCCCCTTAATGACATTTTGACGTAGCTTATGACACGGCCGGAAAAACGGCCTCTGGTGTTCAAAGGGTTAAACACAGTGTTTAATTTTATAAAGCAAAACTTGGGCACCCTTATTCAAATGCAGGAAAAATATAAATGGAACTCTATTAGAGGAGAATTCTCTGTTTAATAAAACTTTTTTTTAACAAACCAAACATCTGAAGTTGTTGGTGATCATGTGTTTGAAACTGGGTCACCACAAATTGGCACAATGAAAACAGCTGATCAAGATGAATTTTGTACACTTTAAAAAGATACAAACATCTTTTTGTACTTCTATTAATGAACTTTACGATCATTTTAATGATTTTCAAACAGGGTTATGCCAAGAGTATAAATCTTTTGAAACTGATCGCAAATTGACCCTCAAATTATTTCCAGACTGCCAAATGTTTTGATTGACATTTTCAAGGATTTTCAGCCCAAGGAGATCCTTTCCAAGATGCCAGGAACAATGCTGAATTGCTGGGAATTTCACGAGCATTCTGTGAGGGTAAACATGTCTGGAAAGGGTTGGCTACAGACCTGTTAACTCTCCCGGTTTCACCGTGAGTCTCCCGGTTCAAGGCACCAAGTCACGCTCATATCCTATTTTCTCCTGATTTGACAGTTTTCAAAAATAGTTGTCCTGTTCTATTTTGGCAAAAAATTAAACAAGTTGCATTGTATGCCAAATATATTCTCATATTGTCGCGGTTACGTGAAATCAAAATTATATAAACTCAAAATATAAATTAAACAAAAGCATAATCTTTCAAGTGTAATTAACTTCAGCTGACCTTTTACATATACTATTGTTATGGTTTATACCAAATTTATCCGTTTTGTGTAAAAAAAAATATAATTGAAAGTTTGTTGAAAACTGAAAAAAATCTGTTGTGAGATATCACAAGAATTAAGTTACCTCCCCTTACTTATATACAAACAGATTTAGAACAATGATGTCCAGGCTCCAGCAGAGTATTTTGTCTTCATTTTGAACCAACAGGATTATTTTGTTTTTGTTTTTTTTTCACAATGGGAGTTATGAATACTGAGGGCACCTTCTCTAATGTGAGTAATACAAAACACAGTTCAAATATTTTTTTAAGGGCCTATATGTAATGAAATTTTGTTTATTTTGAAAATTCTCACCTCTGATATTCCTTCAATTGAAATGAAATATACACAAAATGTACATCAAAATGAAGGTTGGGATGTGTAGAACACGAAACACATGTGTAATCAACTCATAGACTCGACTGTAGGCAACACAGGTTCCTGGAAGTCTGCTGCCGTATTTGCATCTGAACTGATAATTTAATAATATTTCACAAAAACAACTTGTGGCCAAATGTGCTTTTCATATCCAAGAAAAAAGCTTGGGGATAAAAATTCTTCAAAACACGGCGACAGAGCTGCATGGGGGAAAATTACAAAGCCTTTGCTTTTGTTTACGTATGAGTATACTTTCGATTTCCGGTCGACGTCATCAGACAGAAAAAACATGTAAAAACAATGCCGTCTAAAAGCAAATAATGAAAAAGATCGCCTTCATACAGGATACTGTTATTAGATAGAGATTGCACAGTTCCCACATTCAACGCAAGGTATCATGATACCTGTTGAAATTTCTTAGAATTACGATTTTGTTTTTCGATGGCAATTCATGGTATCGAGTGATTTGCACATGTCTGTCGAGCATGGAAACCATCTTCAATAAAAAATGCAGACAGTGTTGTCCTTTTCCCAAATGCAGTCCTATCACTGTATTAGAAAGTGTTTTGAATGCCTAGCTTTGGTCTTGGATATATGGAGCACATTTGGCCACAAGTTGTTCTGATGAAATAATATTTTATTATCAGTTCTGGTGCGAATACGGTAGCAGACTTCCAGTAAACAGTGGTGCCTACAGTGGACTCTATGAGTTGATTACATATGTGTTTCGTGTTCTATGCATCCCAACCTTCATTTTGATGTATAATTTGTGTATATTTAATTTGAATTTAAGGAATATGAGAGGTGAGAATTTTCAAAATAAACAAAATGTCATTACTTATATAGGCCCTTAATAAAAAACGAAAACGAAATTACCACAATCACACACAACTTCATTGTACCGGCTTCAACAGGTGTTTTTTTTTTTTTAAACAAAACAATATGTATTGTTAGCATTGAGTAATTTTTATTGTACAATAAAACCTGTCAAAAGATAATAAGAATGAATATTTTCTCACTAAAAAATGAACAGACTGAATAAAGAATTTACATGAATAAATGGCATGAACAAAGAAGGAATGCTTGTGTTATTTATTTATTGGTGTTTAAGGTCACATATTTCTGCACAATGGCTAAACATGACCGTGACAGTTTTACGTTTGGAGGAAGTCAGAGTACCCGGAGATCCTCCGAGCAACGGCGAGCAACTTTCAGCTCCCCAACATACCAACTCCACACAAGTAGGGTTACCACTGGTTGAAGACAGGTGCACCATCGATGTGCAGACAGGTGCACTATCGACGTGCAGTACGCCTTAGTACACAGCGTCACCGTGCCCCCACGTGGGCAATGGGGGTGAAGTGTCTTGCCCAAGGACAGAATGCTTAATTGTGTTGGTTCTTGAATGTTTTGGTCCTGGGGCGTTTCAGCCTCCATGTTTTGAAGCACCGAGATGGCTTTGCGTGAGCAAGAAAAAATGGCCGGACTGGGGGGGGGGGGGGGGGGGGGAGGGGTACAGGCAAAGGCTAGATAGGCATCCACTCACATAAAATTTGTGTGTGTGTCATGGGGTGGGGGGGGGGGGGCATTGTCCCTGGGGGATGGGGCAAATACCATTAAAAGTGTTAAGATAAATTATTAAAATGATATATATAATGCATTTGGGTTGGGGGGGGGGGGGGGGGGGGCGTGCCCGAGTGAGACTGTGGGAGGCATAACAAGGAAAATTTTGATGTATTGGCTGTGCACAATAATCTCACTGACAAGCATCCAAATCTCACTGAGAGCTCATCAAAATCTCACTGACAGTCACCTTCAGAGGTTAACAGGTCTGGTTGGCTACCATCTCGACCCCTTTCATTTCTACACAAACTTGCAGATATGATACATTTTGAGGTCATGAGGTACCTGAGAAGTATCACTGGACCTTGTGTCAGTCAGTTGGCTTCTACTGTGTTGGACAGTTTTGGGATAACTAAATACCGTGGTATTCAGAAAATCACACTGCGATATACCATTATACCAATTAATTTGGACTGTGATGTGCCAAACAATGAAAAGAGGAGAAATGTATGCTTACAACTCTGCCCAAGACATCTGCCAGAAAAACCAAAACATCTGCTAATAATTATGCCCAAAATGCCAGTTTGTTAGCAGACATTTTGTTTCATGATTACAGTGGACATTTCAGGTGTAATTCCATAACTTCAGAACAGAACAGACTCGGAGGTGTCTTCATAATATAATCTAAGCTGTCCTCAGATTCTGAAGTGTGAAGTGTGCACTTGTATGCCTCTCTTTATCACTAGAAGTGTTAAAATTAGCATACCTCAGCACTTAAAATAAATTGACTTAAGTGACTGTGGTATGATGGGCCGCAGAGCTTATATTTCGTCTAAATTTGTGAGAATCCATTTGGATTCTCGTGAAAATGGTTGCGAGAATCCATACCTACTATGAGTGTCCCAGGATCCCATGATGCCACCAAGGTTGAACCACTGTTGTATTCTGATAACACATTAACCTTTTACCCAACACACTTTTATAATTTTTAAAACTAAGTTTGATAATTTTTAAACAATAAATAATAAATAAATGATAAAATAATTAAATGAACAATATTTACCAATAAAATCTTACAAATATGGCTGTCGTTGGAACTGGCTCAATGACCCGGTTCCAATGACAGCCATATTTGTTAGGTTTTATTGACAAAGTGTCAGGATATTTCAGGTCATGTTAGCCCTCTATTGGTTAATTTGTTGCCGATGTGTTAGTTAAAGGGTTAAATTGACTCAATTTTTTTCACACGAATCCTAGCAGAGGTGCAGCGAGAATCTACATGGATTCTCGCCGGTTTTATTGTGCGAATCGATTCTCGGATTCTCGTCGAAATATAAGCCCTGGGCTGGTTAACCCTTTCCTCAACGCAGACGATATCAAAATTTATTATTTTAAATATCATTTTTAGCTCAACTTTGGCGAAGCCAAATTTGAGCTTATGCCATGGCCAGTTGTCCGTCTGTCCATCAACAATTCAATACGGCTCGGGCTAGAGGCCGTATTTATGAACCGATCTTTAAGAAACTTCTTGGGTAGTTTTGTTATGACTGTGGAACGAGAACGAGTGTTTTTGGGTCCGATCCGAAATTCAAGTTGGCTGCCAGCCGCCATTTTGTACCGATGATGCAGAAATCTGTTTTTTGTACAGAACTTCCATATGAAAGCGCTGATTTGAATAATTTTTTGTATGAATGTTTAGTACCATGGGATACATCACATATAATACGGGGTTTTTTCTCGTACGTAAATTATGCAAATTAGACTAACTTTGATGTATTTTGTGTTACTTTCAGCACTGTAAGTGCAAATGCCAATATGGCTCGGGCTAGAGGCCGTATTTATAAACCGATCTTTACGAAACTTCTTGGGTACCTTTGGTATCACCGTGGGACGAGAATGAGTGTTTTGGGTGTGGTCCAAATTTCAAGATGGCCGATGGCAGCCATTTTGTACAAAATTAGGTGCAATCAGATTTTTGCACAGAACTTCCATATGAAAGTGCTGACTTGAATAATTTTTTGTGTGAATGTTTAGTACCATGGGATACATCACATATAATACAGGTTTTTTCTCGTGCAGAAATTATGCAAATTAGATGAACTTTGATTTTTTCAGTGCTACTTACACACAGTAAGTGCACATGTCAATACGGCTCAGGCTAGAGGCTGTATTTATCAACCGATCTTCACGAAACTTTTTGGCTACCTCTGTTATCACCTTGGGATGAGAATGAGTGTTTCTGAGTGCGGTCCAAAATTCAAGATGGCTGCCAGTGGCCATTTCGTACCGAAATTAGGTCTAATCAGTTTTTTGTACACAACTTCTATACGGCACAGGCTAGAGGCCGTATTTATGAACCGATCTTTACGAAAACGTCTTCGGTACCTTTGTTATCACCGTGGGATGAGAACGAGTGTTTTGGGGTGTGGTCCAAAATTCAAGATGGCCACCAGCAGCCATTGTGTACCCAAATTAGTGCAAACAGTCTTTTCAACAGAACTTCTGTATTAAAGTTCTGATTTGAATAAATTTTTAGCTTAACTTGACAAGTCAAGATAAGCTATTGCCATCACGCGTGCGGAAGTCTGTTAGCCTGTGAGTCTGTGGGTCTGTTTGTCTGTGAGTCTGTGATGTCTGTTCACATTTTCCTTTTGCACGGGCTACACCCCGCAGTTCTTGTCTGATCGTCAGGAAATTTCATATGCAGGTTTGGGGTCTTGTCTAGATGAGAACGTCCCCTTTTGGTCACGATCGGGCAACCGGTATGGCTGCCCGAGCCCAAAACCCAAAAACCATTAGCACAGTCTACAGGTCGTATTTATGAAGGGATTTCATTGTAACTTGGTAGGATGCCTCTGTATAATGCCTAGATGAGAACGTCCCCTTTTGGGCATGATCTATCAACCGTGATAGCTGCCCAAGCCCGAAACCCAAAAACTTTTAGCACAGTCTGCAGGTCATGTTTAATGTGGAGGGATTTCATTGTAACTTGGTAGGATGACTCCTTATGATGTCTAGATGAGAATTTCCCCATTTGGGCATGATCTGCCAACCGTGACGACTGCCCGAGCCCAAAACCCGAAAACCTTTAGCACAATCTACAGGTCATATTTATTGAGGAATTTCATTGTAACTTGGTGGGTTGACGTCATACAATGTCTAGATGAGAAAGTCACCTTTTGGGCATGATTGGGCAACTGTGACGGCTACAGGGGCCCAAAGCCCGAAAACCTTTAGCACAGTCTATAGGTCATATTTATGAAGGGATTTCATTGTAACTTGGTAGGATGACGCCAAATAATGTCTAGATGAGAACGTCCCATTTTGATCGCGATCATGCAGCCTTGATGGGTGCCCAAAAACCTTTAGCATAGGCAAAAGGTCATATTTATGGAAGGATTTCATTGTAACCTGTTAGGTTGACTCCATGTAATGCCTAGATGATGACATCCCCTTTTGGTCGTGATTGGTCAGTTGTGATGGCTACTAGTGCCCGAAGCCCGAAAACCTTGAGCACAGTCTGCAGGTCATATTTATGAAGGGATTTCATTGTAACTTCTTAGGATCACTCCAGATGATGCCCAGATGAGATTGTCCCCTATGGTTGCGATCATTCAGCCATGATGGCTGCCCGAGCCCGAAGCCCAAAAACCTTTAGCACAGTCTACAGGTCATATTTATGAAGGGATTTCATTGTAACTTGGTAGGTTAACTTCATATAATGTCTAGATGAGAACGTCCCCTTTTGGACATGATTGGGCTACTGTGATGGCTAAAGGTGCCCAAAGCCCGAAAATCTTTAGCACAGTCTACAGGTCATACTTATGAGGGGATTTCATTGTAACTTGGTAGGATGACTCCAAATAATGTCTAGACGAGAACGTCCCATTTTGGCCATGATCATTCAGCCTTGATGGGTGCCCGAGCCCAAAAACATTTAGCATAGGCAAAAGGTTATATTTATAGAAGGATTTCATTGTAACTGGAAGGTTGACTCCATATAATGCCTAGATGATGACATCCCCTTTTGGTCGTGATTGGTCAACTGTGATGGCTACAGGTGCCCGAAGCCCGAAAACCTTGCGCACAGTCTACAGGTCATATTTATGAAGGGATTTCATTGTAACTTCGCAGGATAACTCCAGATGATGCCCAGATGCGATTGTCCCCTTTGGTTGCGATCATTCAACCATGATGGCTGCCCGAGCCCAAAGCCCGAAAACCTTAAGCACAGTCTACAGGTCATATTTATGAAGGGATTTCATTGTAACTTGGTAGGTTGACTTCATATAATGTCTAGATGAGAACGTCCCCTTTTGGACATGATTGGGCTACTTTGACGGCTAAAGGTGCCCGAAGCCCGAAAACCTTTTGCACTGTCTACAGGTCATATTTATGAAGGCATTTCATTGTAACTTGGTAGGATGACTCCAAATAATGTCTAGATGAGAACGTCCCATTTTGGCTGTGATCATTCAGCCTTGATGGGTGCCCGAGCCCAAAAACCTTTAGCATAGGCAAAAGGTTATATTTATAGAAGGATTTCATTGTAACCTGTTAGGTTGACTCCATATAATGCCTAGATGAAGACATCCCCTTTTGGTCGTGATTGGTCAACTGTGATGGCTACAGGTGCCCAAAGCCCGAAAACCTTGAGCACAGTCTACAGGTCATATTTATGAAGGGATTTCATTGTAACTTCGCAGGATCACTCCAGATGATGCCCAGATGAGATTGTCCCCCTTTGATTGTGATAATTCAACCATGATGGCTGCCTGAGCCCGAAGCCCGAAAACCTTTAGCACAGTCTACAGGTCATATTTATGAAGGGATTTCATTGTAACTTGGTAGGTTAACTTCATATAATGTCTAGATGAGAACGTCCCCTTTTGGACATGATTGGGCTATTGTGACGGCTAAAGGTGCCCGAAGCCCGAAAACCTTTAGCACAGTCTTCAGGTCATATTTATGAGGGGATTTCATTGTAACTTGGTAGGATGACTCCAAATAATGTCTAGATGAGAACATCCAATTTTGATCGCGATCATTCAGCCTTGATGGGTGCCCGAGCCCAAAAACCTTTAGTATAGGTAAAAGGTCATATTTATGGAAGGATTTCATTGTAACCTATTAGGTTGACTCCATACAATGCCTAGATGATGACATCCCCTTTTGGTCGTGATTGGTCAGCTGTGATGGCTACAGGTGCCCGAAGTCCGAAAACCCTGAGTACAGCCTACAGGTCATATTTATGAAGGGATTTCATTGTAACTTCGCAGGATCACTCCAGATGATGTCCAGATGAGATTGTCCCCTTTGGTTGCGATCATTCAACCATGTTGGCTGCCAGAGCCCAAAGCCCGAAAACCTTTAGCACAGTCTACAGGTCATATTTATGAAGGGATTTCATTGTAACTTGGTAGGTTGACTTCATATAATGTCTAGATGATAACGTCCCCTTTTGGACACGATTGGGCAACTGTGACGGCTTCAGGGGCCCAAAGCCCGAAAACCTTTAGAACAGTCTACAGGTCATAATTATGAAGGGATTTCAGTGTAGCTTGGTAGGATGACTCCAAATAGTGTCCAAACGAGAATGTCCCCTTTTGTTTGCGATCATTCAACCATGATGGCTGCCAGAGCCCAAAGCCCAAAAACCTTTAGCACAGTCTATAGGTCATATTTATTAATGGATTTCATTGTAACTTGGTAGATTGACTTCATATAATGTCTAGATGAGAACGTCCCCTTTGGATGCAATTGAGAAACTGACGGCTACAGGGGCCCGAAGCCCGAAAACCTTTAGCACAGTCTACAGGCCATATTTATGAGGGGATTTTAATGTAACTTGATAGGATGACTCGTTTTGGAATAATTTCACTGTAACTTGGTAACTTTTGTTGATATACGTTAAATGTGAGGGCCACATACATTAACTGTGAGGTCATATTAACCCACCCCTCAGCTCTTTAGTACAGTGTACACTTCATATTATTTTTATCATAAACATAGCACACAGGGAACAGAAATGAACATATTCCCAATTATCACAATTCTTGTCTTATTTCATAATCCTTTCTTAAACATTGAACATTATCCTTTTCATCAAACACAACACACAAGTTAAGCTACAGTGTCATTGTATGAATGTTTAGTAAAATGGAATACATCACATATAGTATGGGTTTTTTTCTCGTGCAGAAATTATGCAAATTAGATGAATTTTGATTTATTTAGTGCCACTTATACACTGTAAATGCACATGTCAATACGGCTCGGGCTAGAGGGTGTATTTATCAACCGATCTTCACGAAACTTCTTGGGTACCTTTGTTATCACCTTGGGATGAGAACGAGTGTTTCTGAGTGGGGTCTAAAATTCAAGATGGCTGCCAGTGGCCATTTTGTACCGAAATTAGGTCCAATCAGTTTTTTTGTCACAACTTCTATACAGCTCGTATTTATGAACTGATCTTCACGAAACTTCTTGGGTACCTTTGTTTTCACCTTGGGACAGGAATGAGTGTGTTTTGGGGTGCCTTTGTTATCACTGTGCTATGAGAACAAATATTTTGGGGTTCAGTCAGACCCACTCTGGGACTCAAAGATTTCTTTTCTATTTAGCATCTAACTGTCACCCACCTTTACAATACTTTACCTACACATTTGTTACAGGCTACGGCCAGTATTTATGTACAGACCGTTACAATACTTTATATGTACATTTGTTATCAGGCCATTACCTAGATGTTTGTCATTGCTGTGTCACATACTATACATGTACATGTCTTGACAAGTTGAGCTACAGTGTCATTGACACTTTCATTTCAAATTTAAAAAAAAAATCAACCAAACCATTTCATGGGACCCCTCGTTTGAACAAGCTCGACGAGCTTGTTCCAATGAGGGGTCACATGATATGGTTTTGTTGAAATTTTTTGAAAAATAACATTTTTTCATCTACTGAATTTGCATATCACGTGGGCGGATGCTGCCAATTCATTGGGTAAAGGGTTAAGTATCATCATATTTATCTTGGCCGAGGAAGCACAAATGCCTTGTTTTTGTTTATTTGAAAACAATATAGAACCTTGCGAAGCTCTTGTATCAAACACTTTTGTGCACAATATTTTGAAGGAAAGATGCTTTCGTGATGTCAGCGTGTTTAACAGCAAATCACTTTGAAGTAGAAGTGTAAAACCATAGGGAATCCCTTGGCATTTCTGAAGAAAAATTTCCAGGTTTTAAATAGCAGGAATGTCATTGGTTGAAATGTCCAATGTGATGAACTAAGCATGTATAGTGTAATACAGTACACGTGATTGTGTCTACTCACCTTAACTTGTTTCAAATTTGAGGTAAACAATATTCCATTGCTTTCATAATGGATAGTGATTATTGAGAAAAACCACTTGATAGAGCTGAACCGATTTATCGATTAATCAATGATCAACATCTTGCTCGATCCAAAAAGTAATTGATCGATTAACAGTTACTTTGAACTACTGTATTATATGGATTAACAAAGGAACAAACTTGCTCCAAAACAGACAAACATTGTCATGTTTCCGTATTCCAGAATACATGTTTTTTTCCGGGCATGTGCAGACAACTTTTTTCCGGGTATGCGCAGATTTTTTATGCCTTTTTATAGCCTTAAAATTTAAGGTCCGGTTCTGACTCCCAGAAAAATATTTTCAGTTTTTTATGGTCTGTTAAATTAAATTCTAAATAAATTTTTTTAGCCTGAAAATTTTGGATCCGGTTCTTTTCAAAATCGAGTTCCTAGATGAATTAGAGTGCTTTTATGCGTAAATATTTTTACTCAATGTTCTTCCCTCCCCTTCCTTATCATGGGGGAGGAGGGCAGTTAGATGTAACAAACTGTTTGGCTGCAAAATATATTTTGAAAGATTTAGAGTGATTTTATGCATCCCCCCACCAAAAAAAAACAAACCCTAATTAAGCAGAGGAAAAAAATTGCTACAAGCTGCGTTTTGAAGGAATTAGAGTGAATTTATGTAAAAAAAGAAGGACCCCTATAATAATTTCATGACTTCATTGCTCTGAAGTGTTGATGAGCCATGATTAGCTGTATGTGATCCAAAATACTTCTTTGAACAACTTGTTTAAGAAATCTTCACCAGTCAGAATCCTTTGATATTTGGTATACAACATCTCTAGGTGGGTCAGATTCAAGTTTGTTCAAATCAGGTCCTTTGGTTAATATTTGGTTCACTATTGGGATCCAAAGTTTAACTTAGTGCAATCTGAGGACATTTCTTTAAAAACCTTCTTATTCAGGTCCGCCAATCAGAATTCTTTCAAGTTCAAGGGGGATCAGATTGAAGTTTGTTCAGTTTGAGTCCCTGGCTTAATATTTGGGTTCTCTATGGACAGGGCTGGGGGGGGGGGGGGGGTGGCAGGGGGAGCATGTTTGGGTGGCAGTGGCAAGGGGAGCATGTTAGGCTCAGGTTTGTTCAAATCCATTCCTTCGTGTTTCTCCATAAAATTTCATGACTTCTTTCCTTTGTAGTGTTGATGAACCATATCTAACTGAATGTAACCCTCAAATACCTCTTTGAACCACTTTGGCAGGTGAGCAATTAATGCTCCATGTGGCCTCTTCTTTCTAGACTTATGAGGCTTTTTTTGTCTGTTTGTCTGTCTGTCCATTCAAAACAACTTTAGTCCTCTGTATCTCGGACAGTGCTTGTCCAATTTGAATGACCTTTGGTATGCTGATGGACCATCATGGGGGGAAAGGATATTCTTAAGTAATGGGTTTTGTCCATCATATATTCTAGAGTTACGGGTCTTTTTTGACTTGGAAAATTTCAATTTTTATGGTTTCTGATTAGTAAACTTTTCATTGTCTTTCCCCATTTCCAAGCTCTTTAAAGCAATTTGGTTTATAGGTGTCACTTCCATTCCATATGTTATACTTGGTACACCTAACATTTCCCAAATTATTTTCCCCACGAAAACATTATTGAAGCTGTTTCTCCCTCTGATTAAGGATTAACTTCGCCTTCACAGTTTGTATAATCATGTGATTTTGATAGCGAAAACTGTCACAGAAAAGTGAAAACCCCAAAGACACAAAAGTATAGTTACCCAGTCTGCTTTCATACTCCAATGGACATAAAATTAATTTAGGCCAATTGGCCACTCACCTGAATGAAAACTTCCAATCATTAACAGAAGCCCTGAAATGAATCCAGACTAAACAATAAACAAGAAACTCACATTAATGAATGTCCTATTACAAAACAAAATAGTCAATAATTAAACTGTAGAGGCAAAAATATATAGAGGATCTCAAACGAGTGATGTTTGGATATAATATTTTTTGAAACGAGCTTGATGAATTTGATTCACAACAAGCCTTTAGGCGAGTTGTGAATCGAATTCATCAAACGAGTTTCAAAAAAATCTTATATCCAAACATCACGAGTTAAAGATTCTGTATTTCACATGATTTTTCGAACGTTTTTTACACTTTTTATTTAATTCATTGTCGCTAAATTCTCCCAAAACAACCAACAATCAGTTTGTTGGCTCAGACGCTTCACACCATGAGGTCATGAATGCACTTTACTTGCACCTGTTGTCGTAATTGACGTCATGTGACTCTACATACAAGAATGCAATGCTGCTGCTATGAGACCACGCGCCGATTAGACACTAGTTGATAATCAGGAAATAAGACATGGGTTGTTACGTCAAAATTAACGACATTTCATGTGATATATATATATATATATATATATATATATATATATATAAAATAAATTAGGTTGATGTCATACTATTAAACTTATTTTATTGCAACAGAAGTGACTATTTTTCTTTTTTTAGGCTTACCTAAAGTCAAAGAAGAGAATCCACGCTTTTTGAATATTTTGACTGCTCCTTCAATAAAAGGAGGTCCTGCATATACTGAATGGGTCAGTAAATTCCTCAGAGAGGCAGCCGTACTTAGGACTGCTGAAGCAAAAAAATTTTTCGTCACCTGTCATCAGCACCTCCAGGTCAGTTTCTTAGCACTTTGTTCAGCCATAAATGATGTTGAGTTCATTCATATGTATCAGGGATGTGTAACTGGGGATGAATGAAAAAAATGAAAACAAATATGTGGGGTGAAGGCAAATCCCCAGCCAAAGGTTGTGCTTGGGAGGGGGAGGGGGTGAGGGTACAAGTCACCCTCATGTTGGGTGCTGGAGGAGGAGGTGGATTTTTAGGACCCTGAAAATGCATCTGGTGGCACCCTAAGCTGCAAAACAGGTGAAATATTTAACCCTTTACCCAACGAATCGCCCGCATCCGCCCGCATAATATGCAGATTCAGCAGCCAAAAAAATATTATTTTTCGGAAAATTTCAGCAAAACCATATCATGTGACCCCTCGTTGGAATGAGCTCATTGAGCTCGTTCCAATGAGGTGTCACATGATATGGTTTTGTTGAAATTTTTTTTTAAAAATTAAAAAACGATATTTAAATTAATAAATTTTGATATTGTCCTCGTTGGGTAAAGGGTTAACCTGAAAATATGAATTTTAATGGCACTTTTCCTAGAAAATTTATCTTTTGCACATAATAGAGAAAATAGTCACTGTAAATGTCCCTCTTCAACCACCACCACTTGAATTTATTTTTGATGCAGCTTCCATTTTGCCAATTGGCAAATTTAAAATAAAAATGTTCATTGTACAGTGCTAGCACAACAAAAGAACAAAACAATCTTGACTGCACTTGCATTTCAAGAATGGATTAATTTTCAAATGGTTACTGGACGAAGTGGTACAACAAAACGTTGACAATTCACCAGAAACCAGGATCAATAGAATAGTCTTACTTTACAACATGCAGAAGCTAGAAAAAAAGATGAACCCAGAATGGAATGGAAAACTGGAAAACTTACATCCCTGATATATTATAACACTCTGCACCATATGAATGGAATTTGGAAATGAACTGCTTCAGGCCTACATAAATTGTGCAAAAGTCATTTTGTTTGCCTTCTGTTTACCTCAAAAGAATTAAGGTGACAAATTTTTCATTCACTAAGGTCTGTATCAGAACGTCCCAATGAGGGATCATAAGCTATGTTTTGGAAGCAAAAAATGAAAATATAAAAGAAATTGGATGGCGATTTTCATATATAGTGATGGAAAACAAATCACACACAACTTTATTCACATCAAATCAAGACCAGGCTGTGTTCTTTCCCCATTTTCTAAGAATTGGGACACCTGTGAAAATAATTAATTTTAGCTGTCCCAATACATAGAGTAAATACGGTACCCATGAAATCAGAGAAGAGTTAGAAGAGTTTCCTCTGAGCATCTACGTAATCTAATCAGACAGGTTATAAAATTCTGGTTTTGAAAGTGGGTCATGTCCATATCTCAGGCTCGGTATAATCTATGGACCTGGGACCAACACTAAATGAGTCAACACTCAATGGAGGTTCAAAATAGGGATCAAGGTCACCCAGGGGTTGGTGAATACATTTTAAGAATTGCTGGATATAACATTTTTTGACCCCCCAATGTATTCTGGAAATTCATACATGTATTTTTACACTTAAAAAGTGGTGGGACAAAATATTTTGAATATTAGTCACTCTCATATCTCATGATGAGTCAACACACAATGTAGGTTCAAAATATGGATTAAGGTCAATGAGATCAGCAAGGGGTCATTTAGAGCATTTTTCAGAATTGCTTGAAATCACATTTTTTGACCACGTAATGCATTACTGACGTTCATGCATTCATTTTTACACTCAAAAAAGTGGGTGTGGCCAAACATTTTGAAAATGGTTCACACTCATAGCTCAAGAATTGTATGACAGATGGACTTGGGACCAACACCAAATCAGTCGAAACTCAGTAGAGGTTCAAAGTATGTGTCAAGGTCACTGGGGTTAGCCAGGAGATTGAGTGCATTTTTCAGAATTGCTGAAAATCGAATTTTATGGCTGCCAAATGCATTGCTGAAGTTCATGCATGTATTTCTTCTCTCAAAACAAAGGGTAGAGTAAAAAATATCCATTGCTGATTCCTTATAGAACATGTTCAATGCTGTGCACAGAAGTTATCTCCCCAGTTTCTTGAAAAAGTTTTATCTGAATCCTGTATGAAAATCTTTAAATGCTGTTTATGAAAAACTATTTCTGATTTCTTTAAAGATATTTTACTCCCGAAATAAGTCTCTGTAAATTCTTTTTCTATATTATTTATCTCACAATCAGAGCATTTTTTGCATTGTTACGCAGCTAAAGTTTAATGTATCTGGGCCCTTGTTCCGAATCTGTATCAAGGGCCCCCTGATACAAGCGCGTGATTCTGCTGTTGCCAAAACAATGGCATTAATATCCTTTTTCGATTGCTTCGCGTTTTTCCCTTCAGAGAAAACAATATTAGTTGAGGCAAAGCCGAACCAAATATTGTTTTCTCTGAGCCATATATGACACTGTATCTGCCAACTAAACACCCTGTAACGTATTTATTATGCACGGCATGCTAAAATGTCACTGGGGAAGTTAACTCAACGAATAGTTAAATTATGCTCACTTTTCGGCATCTTGGGCTGGTTTGCAGCCTATTATTGGGATTTTCCTGAATGCTCGAGTCGAGGCTTCTCTCTTGAAGTGTAAGGATTAGCTTTCGCTTGGAAATGTGGAAAACTCCACCTCGATAAACGATGAACGGCATATTTTAAAATATAATGAACCTTTACACCAAGAGGGATATTTAATTCACCAGTAATTATTGCAAAAGTAACAACCAAATTTGCATTGACGAAACACACAGTTGCTCCACTTCACAAGACAGTATTCAGTAAAGTGAATCCCATTGACGTAATTTTCTCTGAAATGTAATGTCATCACTGACCTCAATATGGAGATCAATGAACGCTATTCTATTTTTCAATTTGCGTCTTTCCATCGATAAGGCAAATGAAAAAGTTCCTCTTAAAATTTATAACACATTCTGTGGTCAATATTGTGAGATAAATTTATCATCACCGCAGTGTGTGTCTCCAGAATTTCTGATCAAGTCTCGTTGTAGGCACAGAATTCGCATTTTGATTCGCCCTAACGGGCTCGTCGAAATACTGTTCTGTTCCTACAACTCGACTTGATCTGAATTCCTGGAGACACACACTGTGGTGATAATCTGTATTTATTTCTGATGCTTTCATGATTTTCACACAGATTAGAATTCACTGGTCACAGTAAATTCTGTTTCCCTATTAACTCTATTTATCATCAACATCTGTTACCTGTTATTAGGCTACTGGTTATGTTTGTGTAATCTCCTTCCATTTGTCCCCTTTGGCATATTGGGTTGGCATTTTAGGCTGTCCGGAGAAATTAAAATTTTCTCCCAAATTATATTTCTACTGCAGAAAATTGCAACAACTCTACTTGTTATACCCCACACAACGAAGTTGCAGGGGTATAATGTTTTTGACTGGTCCGTCCATCAGTCCGTCAGTCCTTCTTGTTTTCCGGACTTTTTTTTCTACACGCTTCCAGATATTGAGCTGATTTTTGGTATGTGAGTCTAACATGGTGGCCTACAGATCAAGTTTGCATTTTGTTCTGCTCCACTGATTTTTACCAAAATTACGGCCCTTGGACTTTGAAAAGTTCATCAAAATTACAGTTTTGCAGACTTTTTTTCTACACGCTTCCAGATATTGAGCTGTTTTTGGGTATGTTAGTCTAACATGGTGGCCTAAAGATCAAGTTTGCATTTTGTTCCGCTCCACTGATTTTACCGAAATTACAGTCCTTGAACTTTGAAAAGTTCATCAAAATTACAGTTTTGCAGACTTTTTTTCCTACATGCTTCCAGATATTGAGCTGATTTTTGGTATGTTAGTCTAACATGGTGGCCTACAGAACAAGTTTGCGTTTTGTTCCGCTCCACTGATTTTTACCGAAATTACGACCCTTGGACTCTGAAAAATGCATTAAAATTACAGTTTTCCGGATTTTTTTTCTACACGCTTCCAGATATTGAGCTGATGTTTGATATGTTAGTCTGACATGGTGGCCTACAGATCAAGTTTGCATTTTGTTCCGCTCCACTGATTTTTCCTGAAATTATGGCCCTTGAACTTTGAAAAGTTCATCAAAATTACAGTTTTCCGGACTTTTTTCCTACACGCTTCCAGATATTGAGCTGATTTTTGATATGTTAGTCTAACATGGTGGCCTACAGAACAAGTTTGGGTTTTGTTCCGCTCCACTGATTTTTATCAAAATTATGGCCCCATAGACTTTGAAAAGTTCATCAAAATTACAGTTTTCTGGGCTTTTTCTCTGCTTGAATTCTTTCAATACCGTTGAAACTACAGAACACTGTTTTCTGCAGTATTCCTAGAATCTATGTTTATTTTTAAAAAAAGATTAGAGCTTGAAATATCGGGGCGCGTGGGGTATGTGAGCGTGCTCACTAGGGTTCTATATTTAACCCAATGAAAGAGAGAGGCTGCTTTTCCAGTCCAGGAACATGATACGTCATAATTTCATTGAATGGGATGGCTGCTGAGTAAATGCGTGGTTTAGACCAATAAATATTTTCAACATGCAGCCCCCAAGGATACATGTTGAAAATATGGATTGGACTACCCCCAAATAATGAATATGGACTCTTTCAATTTCTACCATAAACCTGACATGGTAGATATCACAACAGTTCAAACGGTTAAGTGGTGGACAGATTGTTAAAATGATCTTGTATGTTTTCTTTTTTTCGCACAGATTTACAACGATGCTTTGATTATTAATGAAGATTGCAGGTCTGCTGATGCAGTAAAAGTTCTACATCATCAGTTCAAGAAGCTTGTAAGAAATAAAGATAAAACAGATGAACTGCTCATGGGAAGGTTGGATGGTGAGAATTAGAATTACATATAGACATGGCCAAGTCAGAAAATAAGCAGACTATCATCTGAAAAATGAGGTCCCCAGAGGGTGAATGTGGAGATGCTACCCTGCACATCAGGGTAGCATCACTAAATTTACCCTCTGTGAACCTCAATTGGAATCAAGGTCTCAGGCCTGAACAGAAAGAGGTACCCACAGGGTAAACTGGTCCACTGTATGGGATAACAGCAGCAACTTCACCCTCTTGGGACCTTATTCTGCATATGACAGACTACTTATTTTTAGGCTTGAGCATGGCATGTACCATGCTTGTTTTGTATTCTTGACATAAGTAACAGCAGGAAACAACTAGGATATCACAAGAAGCCTAACATGTCCTCGCACACTTGCTGGACTGGTGGGGACTAGGTAAAAAATGTTACCAGGAAATGTACCAAGGGGGCCCAGACCCATAGAAAATTTTAATATTTCCACTGAAAGAATGTTGCTTCCTTGCGTCATGAGCGATCAATGGCAGTCCACACAGAGGGCATTTCGATGGCATTTTTTGTATCATCTTTGTTGTTCATTTGGCAAGAATGATTGCCTCTGGACACATCACGCCAGTCATAGTTTGGCTCAGTGGAAAAAAAAATTTGATTTTGCAAACCAGAAGAACGTTTCCTTGCATTTGGCCAATCAGACTAGACTTCTGGTATATTGAAATGCCCTCTATGTGGACCGCCAAAAACAATCTACAAAGAGCGTATTTTGAATTTTGATAAAACGACAGTCTATGCAATAAGATCCAGTTCACCATTTGGTCATTTTCACGAAATTTCATGCATCAACAGGTGTTGTGTGGAATCAGTTTTGCTGGCTCCCAATTGGGGAGCCCACCAGGAAATTTCCTTGTGGACTGTACAGCAAGTCTCCCTCTGCTGGGGAATACCTAATGTGGAGGATCAAGTACCAGAAATGCATACATCATATTGGGACAGGGAGCCAAACATTGCTCTCTGAAACCATACTTCCAGACATTCAACAAGCAACAGATACATGGGATGGGAATCGGAAGATTCATGTATACAGTTACAGTAGAACCTGTCTTGAGACCACCCTTTGGGCCACACAAAAGTGGTCTTTCAAGACAGGTGGTCTCTCATAACAGGTTTCAGGTTTTCTCAAGTCAGTGAATAACCGACCACAAAATTCAGAAATAGAGAAGAATGGATTTTTGTAATTACTTTGTAGTTGTTCTTTTTTATGAAGTTTTTGTAACAAATTGAAATGGACTGTTATAAAAATTATAAAAATAAATTAGTGTTGAAAATCTTCATTGAAGATTTTCAACACTAATTTATTTTTATAATTTTTATAACAGTCCATTTCAATTTGTTACAAAAAGATTTTCAACACAAATTTATTTTTATTCCTATATGTCACATTTCAGGTATGTATGAAATTGTTTATTCAGCAATAATCCTAATCTTTTCACAGGGGTCTTATAAAAACATCTCAATCTTTAATGAGTTAGCAATTGAAACCCAATTAAGAGGTTTTAATACTTTTAATTGTGTTAGTATAACACAATGGATTTTCCAATTCCAGAAAAGGTAAGAAGTTTTTGTCATGGTTTCAGTCTTCAAAGGGGCGGTGTCTCAAGAAGGTCAATTATGGCATAAAAATACAAGTTGGTACCAGGTTACAGTGGTCTCTCAAGACAGGTAGTCTCTCAAGACAGGTGGTCTCCCATAGCAGGTCCATTATAGAGTAAAACCAATCGGTGCCTGGCAGATGTGGTCTCTCAAGACAGGTGGTCTCTCAAGACAGTGGTCTCTCAAGACAGGTTTTACTGTAGCTAAAGCCATCACAGAGCTGACTTGTAAAACATTTCTAATGGGTTCTTTTGAAATGACAGTCTCTATCTGATTGTAAACATTGACTTATTTTGATCGTAAATACTGATGTACACTTCGTATACATTTACAGTAATGAGAATGAGAATGTTAGTATCATGTTTCCAGTCACTTGGTGTACTGCAGTTACATGATGTTATATCACTGCCTTTCTTTAGTTTGTGAATACCTTTTAAAATTAACAGAAATTCAGTTTTTGAATCAAGAAACTGATGTAAGTAACACAAACATCTGATTAACAGCTTACTTTGTTAGCTCACCTGACTGCAAGTTAGTGTGAGCTATTGCCATCACTTGGCATCCATCGTCTGTCGTCTGTTAACTTTTGCAAACTTGGCTTCTTTTTCACAGCCATTCAGCCAAATTCAAACATATATTGCACAAACCATCCCTGGATTATACCCTTTCTATTTTGTTCAAATGAAGCAGCTGCCTTCTTCGGGCCCTGGTCAATGATGCCAAAGCCTAAAAATCTTTAAAAATCTTCTTCTCATGAACCACCAGAGAGATTGCTTTGATATATGGTATGAAACACTCTTTAGTGTTGAAGATTAAAGTTTGTTCAAGGGAAGTTGGTAGATCGATATTTGGGCTCTCTGTGGTCACATACCCATTTTGGGCTCTGCCCCAAATTTTCTATTTCAAGAACCGATGGGCCGATTTGAACCAAATTTGGCATGTGGTATAAGTGGGTCCAAAGTACTTGATTGATGCCCAAAAACTTATTTCATAGCCCGGGGGTACCCCAGAGGCTAAAAATAGAAAAAATTCAAATGCCCATACAGTGGAACCCTGTTAATTGAATATCCACTTTACCAATGAAGCTTATTCAATTAACAGGAGTATTCAATTAAGAGGGATAGCGTCACTTTCCTCTATTCTAGAGATAAACTTAGCATTTATTCTATTATATCTTGTTTGACAGAGCTCCATGAGCTTAACTCAGGAGTTTACTCTATAACCTATATTCAATTAACAAGTCAAATTTGCACTGGAGACATGGTAAATGATTTTGTGTTGGGAAATTATATTCAATTAACAGGGTTATTCAGTTAAGAGATATCCAATTAAGTGGGCTCCACTGTATTTCCCAAACTACATGGAACAGAGAACTGTTATTTGGTATGAAGCATCATTTTGACTAGAAGAATGGATTAAAAAAAAAAGCCTATCGGTTGAGTCAGGGTGTTCTGTAGGGACATTTGAAAAAATGCTGAGTCAGCATATTTGGAAAAATTGAAAAAAAATTTTTCTTCAGAACTGCTGATCAGAATCTTTTGATTTTTGGTATACAGCATCCATAGGACTGTCAAATACAAGTGTGTTCAAATCGAGCCCCTCGGTTCATATTTGGGCTCAACATAGGAGCCCGCCTCCCAGAATTGGAAACATACCTGTTGTCAAGAGCCAACAGCCTTCTGACTTGGGGGCAGCGCTTGACTTTGTGTTTGGGTTCCTTCCAGATCTCAAACCGTCAAACCAACTGACAGTGTCAGCCTGGTCACGATCATCGGTTGCGCTCCTACAGCCTGTGGATCAACCTGCTTCTGGGTGCCTTCGACTGTGCCAGTCGGTACAGGTGTTTGAAGCGTTTACAGCTTTGGACTCTAATCTGAGTTCCAAGGCTATGAAGACGTCATTCTTCACCAGGGTTGACACTTTTTGATCTCCGGCACATTATCGTTCCTACGATTCCATCAATCCGTTAGTCTGGCAAGTCTGCCAGACTTTAATGGTCTTGGATCAGGACTCCAACTCACTCGGGCTTTCCAAGCCCAAGTCGGCCGTTATTCCTATGGCGACTCTGGAGTCCGTGTTGGGCTTATCGAGAGAGATTCGGGAATATTTTCTCTCTCAGATCACGTTGTCACTGCTTGAGCTGCTTATCTGCCCCAGATAAGTTCTGACGACGTACAGGCTCCTTTGTGCTGTCCAAGGCACTCATGCATCTTACTCACACACAGGCCTGGACACAAGCCGTTCCCTTCCTGAGGGGCAGCGTGCTGCTTTTCGATCTGCTTCTTTGGCGGGTCAGCAACTATTCCATGGTTCCGTGGCGATGGTCCGGGATGATGCCCTACATCATTCCATAGATCAGCTGCTGCTTCGTCAGCTTGATCTGCCTTCTGTTGGAGGCAGGGGCCGTCCAAAGCCTAACAAGTGCCCTTCTGCTTCCTCTGCGAAGCCAAGGGCTGATCCTCCTGCCGCTGCTTCTACTTACACACGGGATAAGGATAGGCATTGGCACTCGTCACCTCAGTTTGTCCCAGGTTGAGGCATCCAACTCAGTCGAGAGTGCCTCTTCCAACACAAGTCCCTTTCAACATTACACGTTGGGAACTTTTGATCACGGAGATAAGCAATCTCCTGTCAAAGGGGTTATCGAGGTCGTCAAGAACATTCAGTCAGTGGGATTTTATTCCCACCTGTTCTTGGTGCCGAAGAAGGATGGCCGACTCCGACCTGTTATCGATCTGAGTATCCTGAACCAGTCTATCATTGCTCTAAGATCAGCATGGAGACTTTCAGGTCGGTTCACCGCTCCATTCCCCAGGGAGTTTTCGCTTCCAGCATTGACCTGCGAAACACTTACTTTCATGTTCCGATTCATCAGACATCGCAAAAGTATCTCAGGTTCGCTTTTCTGGGGTGAGTTTACCAGTTCAAGGCCATGACCTTTGGCCTCAACCTGGCTCCTTGGGCCTTCACCTGACTGATGTCGCATGTGTTTGCCTTAAATCACACACAGTCCAGAGTGACTACTTCGGCATATCTAGTCGATATCCTCCAGAGGCATTCCGATGCTGCCTTTCTGGAGTCAAATGTCGACACACTGTTGAGCCTGCTCACGTCACTAGGGTTCAGAGTCAATGAGGGGAAGTCGGACCTGGTCCCTTCTCAGTCGTTTTGTCATCTAGGGATGGCTTCCATACACTACTGCACATACGGCCATTAAATGAGCCATTAAATTGTGCCATTAAAAATACCATTAAATATTCCCATTAATTTGGTTGCTTTAATGGGCATTAAATTAAACTTGAAAACCATTAAAAAATGTGGATATAATGCCCATTACAAATGTTAATGGGCATCAAAAGCTAATGGATATGAACTACATTTTCATGGGCATTATTACCAGTTTCTTAGTGAATGTAATGGCCATTAAAGTGACCAAATTAATGGGAAATTTGTTTTGTCAAAAGCTAATGGCCATTAACTGTTATTGTAAGCAACAATTTGATGGGCATTAATTACAAACCAGTAGCCAGATTTTGATGGCCATTAAAGGGAACCAAAATTAATGGTTACATTTTGTGCATGCCAAAAAGTAATGGGCATTAAAACTTATACCATTTAGCCATTTTAATGGCCATTACAAAATCCAGTCAGTCGTTTCTTTAATGCCCATTAAAGGGGTAGAGGCACTGTTCATCCCTAGGTTTTTAATGCCCATCAAACCTATATATACTATACTCTCCCACAAATTGTAACAAGGCAAAGACATGTATATTATATATATATGTGGCCAAAAAAGATAAATGATCTGTTTCTCAGACAATTTTTTTTTAGATTCAATGAGGGAGGGAGGACTTTATTTTTATTTTTTTATTTCTGACAACGAGGGATCTGATTATATAATTCCAGTCTGAGTCCCCCAACTCCACCCCCCCTCCGCACTTCCCAGAGCCAGATTTGACATGCAAGAGCCCTATTTTGTGTTCTTAAATCAGTTTATTATATAATAAACTAGCAGGATACCCGACTTCATTCGGGGTCAATGAAGGAGAGAAAAGTGAAAAAAAAAAAAATGAGGGTCGCATACCCAACTCACTCGGCCCTGACCTTCGACCTCATGACCCCCGCAGTCCTCTAAGTTAGGTCAGAATATAGCGCCATGCCAAATTTCAGCCTTCTATGTGCCCCGGTGCGTCCGTGCACACACACACACACACAGAGAATCTCTTCTTTATATATAAGATTTAAAAATAAAACTTTCCTCTAAAAACAAACTGTAGGTACTTCAAAGGCTATGTATTCTTTTGATGCTCTTCATTATCTTTGAAGTAAAATTATTCAATCTGTGGGGATTTGCCACATTACAATTTATGGGAGAGTGCCTATAGGCACTCTCCCATAAATTGTAATGAGGCAAATCCCCATATACAGAGGCCAACATATTGCAGACACAAATAAATAAATATCCATCAGTCAAAAAACCTAAATAATTTTGAGTCTCCAGCTGGGTTTGTACTAATATTGGAAGACAGTGAAAGGCAATAAAAATGTCTAATGAGCTCGAGTGGGTTCAAATTCAATGAGGGATTGTCTGAGAAACAAAACACTATTTTTTTAGCCTATATATCTTGCCTGTATCAAGCAGGAATTAACAGCTTGCAAATAATATTTTTTGTGTCAGGCACCAACAATTTTCTGCTAATCATCCCAAACTTGGTACCTGTCGAGGGGTTGGGGTTTACATACAGATTTTCACTTTCTGTTAATAAATTTCACGGGTTATTAATTCTTTAGCCTTTTATTAGTTCAAAGCATCATGGAGATGTGTGTTAACTGCATAATTGACTTATTATTTATTGGAAAGCTCTCTTACAGAGAGCTTTCCAATAAATGATCATATATAAAGAATTTAGTTATGTTGAAGCATACAGAAATTGAACAGGCTTATATCCAGTTCTAATATAAGAAATTGCACTGGTCATTATATGACAGGCACAACTGAATCGGTGTCTGTCAATCATTCAAGTTGAGTCAGTCAGTGACCATGACAGGCTGCCTTATTTGCAGGCTTGCAGGAATACCACAACGAATGGTCATGGGCCATTTTGAGCTCAGTTGATATGATTCTGTGCCAAAGACCTGTGATCGGCCCCCACCGGGTAGGCTTCAGAAAATTTAGAATTTTCAGGCCTAGTACTGTTCCTTGTGGTGGATCGTCTAGCCCTAACTGTTCTCCACCATGCCAACTGAGCTAACATCAATTTGGGATTGTTGTTAGCCAAGTTTGTGTGGTGGCAAAACATTTAGGGCCAGCTACTAACTATAGGCAGCCGCAATTCGGTGTTTTAGCCCTGGCTGATCCCTGTCGGGGCCCTTGGCGACTTCAAAAAATTTCTGAGTTTTCAATTTAGTCTTACAACCTTATTATTTATTTATTTATTGGTGTTTAAGGTCACATAATTATGTGCCTAATCATGACCGCAACATGGAGATAAAGTCAAGTTTAGTCTATCATTTATAACCATGTTGTCCATTTTAGAGGACAAACTCAAACGTTTAATAAACAAAACAAATTGTGTGAATATTTATTAATTTCACATTGCACAAATATTGCACAGAATGTAATTTATTTTCACTTTATATATAATTACCAATCTTTGTGGAGCCAAAAATCATGGTGCACAAACATAACCCTTTGTCTAACATGGTAGGAACAAAATTCCAAAAATTTAACCAATATATAAGGCTAACCCAGCCTGAAATATCTGAATGTTCTCAATAAAATCATACAAATTTAAATATGGATATTATTGGAATTGACTCAACAAGCTGGTTTCAATGATATCCATATTTATACCTTCTTTAATTTATCAAAAAACAGTAACATCAATTTGCAAATTTTCTTTTTTTTTAAAAAAAAAAAAAAGGTACCGTACTGACCCGTGTCGAAGCCCATATTCATGATTAAGCCCACCCCCGCTTTTTCAGAATTGTGAACCAGGGTGCCCTACTCGAGTCAAAGCCCACACCCCAAGTTTCAAATTGGACGAAAGTTGTTTGAGACAAGACGTAAAATTTGCAGGCATCAAGATTCAAATGGAAAAATAGGTGACTTGTTGCAACACTGTATTTACCAAATAAAACTGTAATACTGTATTATGTATATTTTTTTGGAGTTGAGGTTTTTGTGTTGTTAAATTCGTCTTTTGTGTAATACATTATGTCTGTGTTCAGTGTAATAAGTCTTTATTAAAAAATTATATATCCCAAGCAAAATTGTCTTGTTTATTTTTTGTCGACCTCGTTTTTGGAAGCTGTCACTTGTTTCAAATGAGTGTGCAGGCTGCTGTCAATAGTTGTCTGAAACACGCCCACAACATATAGTTTTCACAGTGGTTGAATATCATCAGAAAGATACCGATTGAACACTGCCACATTCGAGCGGTGCACAACTCATTGTGAAAGAACACTGCCACTTTCAAGCGTGCACAACTCACTGTGAAAACGGGTGTTCAGAAATTAATGAGAAAGTGGTAATTAAAAATAAAAAATAATTACAACTCTGGTATTTGAGAATTATATAACAATATAACCAGGGATATGATTTATGACTTATTGGTTCAATAAAACATGCTCATTTATCATTTCATCATGCTCTGCAACTTGTGAAGTTATGACTTTCAGTGTAAAATAAATTTTTTGAATTTTGACAAGGGAGGCAACTATTTTGTTATTCATATTCCGCTGTGTAAATTTTTATCTGGTCTTCATATTTTGATTTTTTTTATTGATTTTGTGTGAAGCTATATTTTGTTTTATTCGTAATAAATGTACATATTTAAAAAAACCCAGCTATTTTTAAACAGTCTATGTTTGTCTGTTTTCAAGGGGGTGGTTTGCAGTGTTGATTGACATACTTACGTCCATTTCTGGCTTCGAGAGCAACCTGTATAAAAAATGAAAACAATACCGCATGGTTTTCTGTTTGTTTTATTCATTAAATTGAGGATTAAAACCCCAAATCTGAAAATGAAACGTATGTACAAGATAATTATGAGAATTTTTAAAGCAAATTCTATAAAATTGGTGGGCGGTTTCCAAAGAAACGTAACATACCCAGTGGATACTTGTCTTATATCCCCAATTTCCGACGCATCCCAACGCGACTTGCAAGCACTATTACATTACTTGTCCCGAAGCCCCCCACCCCCCCACACTTTGCAATTTATCCACTGCAAGCACCCCCTGGGCTTCAACACGGGTCAGTACGGTATGTTAAGTATATGGTGTCAATAACTGAGGCACCTCATGATCAAAAGGTAGGAAAAAACATTTTGAAGATCAAAGGCAGCAATTAACGTTAATTTATTTACACTGGTTCTGTAATAATAGGACCAGGTCCATCATTTCTTGCAAAGCTGTTTTGGAGAACATTGTTTCATTAAACATGGTACCAGGACCTGGATTTATTAACTGGCAGAGTACTAAATTATATTTGGGCATCAAAATTTGTTCATGTGCCTTTGCCTTGTAAAAATTCATGGGAGAGTACCCAACTGCTCATAGGCACTCTCCAATATGAATTGTTACAAAGAAAATCTATACAGACTAAGTAATTTCACTTAAAAAAGGTAATATGGAGGAAATAAGAAGCATTTAAAATGTGGGTCATGCACTTAGGCTCAAATATGAACTTCCTGCACTCTACCCATTAATACAGGAAGAACAGAATAGAACGATTTTGCCTTGATCCCTTTAGGCTACATTATTTCAGATGGAACACAATACCAGGGACATAAACAAAACAAGAGGCTCCAAGGGGCCTGAGGCACTCACCTGACACATGACAATGGGTTTTTAAATATTTATTTATTGATTGGTGTTTAAGGTCACATATTTATGCACAATGGCTAATCATGACTGCAACATGGAGATAAAGTCAAGTTTAGTCAATCGTTTATACCAATGTTGCCAATTTTAGAGGACTTCCACCCTAAGCATTGGTGACTGGGTCCTATTTTACAAGTAATACAGAACTTGTTGACCATAGTAAACAAGCACTGCCTCACTTCCCGGGGTTCCCACAGGTTTCTTTTTTTCTCACAAATAGATTTGGCCTACTTAAAACTAATTAATGAACATGGTTTCATCAAAATTGTCACATTGAACTGACATGGAAAAAAGATCAGACTCTCAGAGATATAATACAAAGTGAAGAGATTAATATAATTGACCTATTTTTAGTGTGACAGTGGGAAATTATTTTTCTCTGGTGGTCAATGGTAAACATTAGAATACATGATCTAGATAAGAGATCATTTATTAAATCATTTTAAGGTCAAATGTATCAGTTTAGTATTAGTACATACCAAATGATTACAACTGACCCTTTACTTTTAATGGTGGTGGATTCTCCCAAAGAGAAATGCTCTGCAAATTTCTGAGGTAGAATATCCTAGATTGTGCTTGCAAAATGTTCCCATTATATAAACAGTTCTGATCTCTTGTTGTATGCCAGTTGTATTTAGGTTTTGAAATCAAATCAAATCATGGCTGCCATAAAGCAGCCATGATATATCAACCAATACTTCATAGATTTTTAGTTCAAATCGGCAGACTTACCAGAGTAAATAAGCATTATTGCTTCCCTTCCCTTGACCTGTTTAATTGCATCTAAATTACTAGTAGGAGTACCCGCCCTTCATCGTCCATACCAATTTTCATTAAGATTGGTCCAATGACAATAGACAAATTACCTAGCAGTGTTTTCTAGTCAAGTCTTGGCAGCGACTTGACTAGAAATCACTTCTACATGTAAGCCACTGGATGTGAGCTTGTTGTGGTCAGGAGTCAGTTTAGAGCAACTGTCTTGGCCCTTAAGGGTTAAGAGTGTAAACTGCACCGTAGCTGCAAGTTTTGTTTCTTTGCCGGACATATTTTTCTAAGGCAATTTTAAAGGAAATTTTGCTTTACAAAACAGCTTCTTCTGCAGCAATGATTGGCGTAGACAAATTTTGAGGGGTGTAATGAATATAAAAATTCCTAAGAGGCAAGTTTGTAGTACATGTACATTTAAATTTAGCATTTGATTCCATTTCTGGGTATACATTGCACTTCCCAAGCAATAATATATAAGTTAGGGTATTATTGTAACAAAATCAAAGGAATATTGTGATTGCTGAACATTTATTTACAACCAAATATGCTAGTACTTGTAGGTTGTGAATAGATGATGTACATGGGGAAATGTATTTATTTCAGTACTGGTACTTTTTATGAAAGAGAATTCCAATAAATTGTCAAATCTATATGATAAACCTTTAAACATTGGTTATTCATATGGTCATTGAAAGATCTACAATATTTTAATGCCCATGAATTTTTCTACCTCACTGGAGCTACAATTTAATGGCCATTAAAAACTGTTCTGGGTGATTTCTTTTATTTAAAATGGTTTAATGGCCATTAATTCTTTTGAAATCTATGATTGTCAACATGGGTTTGCTTAATGCCCATTAAAAATGCTTTATGACAGTATGATGGGCATTAATTTATCTAATTTTATTTAATGGCCATGAGTTTAAAACCCAATCATGGCCATTAAGCAAAGTCATTACAGATTTTAATGGGTGTTAATGGGCATGACAATTATGAAGACCATATTTAATAGCAAATTTAATGGCCAACCATGAAAATGACCATTAAATTGAGCAATTTTAATGGTTTCATTACCCAGCCATTACTTTTTTCATTACAAGAATTAATGGGTAAAAATAATGGTTTTTGGTGTTTTAAAGGGTTTTTAATGGGTTTTTAATGGGTTGCTTGTCCAGTAGTGGTATTCAGCTGAATACGGTGGCGGTTTCCCAGGCAAGGGCTGTGATTCTCTCAGCTTTTGCCCTGACTCTGTCCCAGTCCATGTCCACAACAGCTCGGAATCTTCCCTGGCTGCTATGACTCTGCGGATTTGTTGATGGATCTCATTCATTCCTCAAGGTCAGCTGCATGTCAGACCACTCCAACACTTTCTGCTCAGTCGTTGGAGGTTGAATGCCGATCCTCTAGATCTGGTGCTTCAGTTCCAGAGTCTCTTCCTCGTCACCTTCTCTCCTGGATGGATGGTCAGTGGATTATGCAGGGAGTTCTGTTGGTCTTCCCCACGTCCGATCATGTTCAGATGGCAGTCGCCAGCGATCTCGGATGGGGTGAGTCATTGGATCTAGGTCTTTCCCTTCATGGGTCATGGGAACACGATCAAGCAGCTCTTCACATCAACCAAAAGGAGCTTCTTGCTCTTCTTTTGAGTTTCCGGCAGTGGATCCCCCACCTTTCGAATTGCCAGGTCCTTCTGTTGTCCGACAAGTCGACAGTGGTTGCTTACATTCAGAACCAGGGTGGCACGCACTCTGTTCCCATGTACGAATTGGCTCGGGATCTTCAACTGCTCACTCAGGATGTCAATGCCGGAGTGGTGGTTCATCACATTCTGGGACATATAAACGTCCTCACCGACTCCTGTCCCGATGGGACAGGATCATTTCCACAGAGTGGATGCTCCACAGCGCGGTGTTCCAGTCGCATTGTGATCTCTGGGGTCGTCCTCACATCAATCTCTTTGCGACTCATTGGAACCATCAGGTGGACACTCTCGTGTCCCTGTGTCCAGATCTTCTGGCATGGGCTGTGGATGCTCTGTCACTCGATTGGAATGGTCTTGTCAGCTACGCCTTCCCATCGGTTCCAATTCTGCTTCAGGTTCTAACCAAGATACGAACCTGCAGTTGTCAAATCATTTTGATCACTCCCCTGTCACCTCAGTGGGTGTGGATCAATCTGCACCGCTCTCTGTTGGCGGCGGTTCCAGCCTTTATGTCGCGACCTTCTTTGCCAAGGTTACCCGAGGAGGTTTCATGTCGACACGATATTGTGCCTTCACGCATATCTTTTGTCAGGTCCTGTCTCCACCGTAGAGGTTTTTCGAGATGAGCAGTGGAGTGCATTTCTTCTTTAAGGAGGCGCTACACTGGTTTAGCCTATGCGGCTAAGTGACAGGTCTTCTGTCGATGGTGTGCGGATCACTCTCTTGATTATGCCAATCCTTCGATCATACAGATTGCGGAGTTTCTGGTATATCTTTGATTCTCGGGGTCTCCAGCCTGTTACCATCAAAGGGTACAGGTCCATGCTTTCGGAGACCTTTTTGTATGTGGGACAGCATCGTATCTGCACTAATCCATACCTCTCCAAGTTTGTTCAGCACTTTTCCTTGAAAAGGCCTAGAACTTTGCAGCTTACTCCAAGATGTAATCTTTTTTGGGTGCTGTGCTTTGCATGGGGTTGGGGGGGGGGGGGGGGGGGGTGCCATTCGAACTTTTATCCCAGGTGGATATGCATTTTCTCACATACAAGACAGCTTTTCTGATGGCTTTTGCCTCAGCCAGACGGGTTAGTGAGCTTCACGCCCTCTCGGTTGACCCGGCCTTTTTCAGGAGCTCTCCCAACAGTGTTACATTTACCACTGATTGCTTCTTTGTGGCCAAGAATCAGATACCAGAAACTACTCCACCTCCTATCTGTATCAGGGCTCTTCCTTCTGTTCAGGGTAACTGCCCTTTGCTCTGTCTGGTTCGTGCAATTCGCATTCATCTCAATCGGACACAATTCATTAGGAAAGGCAGGAAACAATTTTTTCTGTCTCTTATTCCCGACTGACAGAAGATCTCTCCTCAATCCATTTCTCGATGGATTTGTGTTGCTCTTCATGTGGCTTACGCTCATCTAGTGACTGGCGATTGTCTTACCAGTCGTATTTCTGCCCACGAGGAGTGTGCATTGTCTACCTCTTGGGCTTATTCTAGCTCTGTCAGTGGTCAGATGTTATGCAGGCAGCCTACTGGAGAAATGCTTTTACTTTCTCCACCTTCTATCTGCGTCAGTTGCAGGAGCAGTCTGAGGACCTTTTTGCTTTGGGCCCTCTTTTCTTCTGCTCAGGCTGTTGTTTGGCCTAGCCATTAGACTAGTCACAAGGGCAGTTTCAGCTCTGTGCTGTTACTGTCCTTTTCTGTCTGTGCATCGCACAGAACCGTACGCCACATCTCTTATTGTCTTTTACTAATGTTTGTGAGGCTATGGTTTGATAGGCCTGGGGACCTCTTCCTCTATCCACGGTGCCAGTGCAATTGGGTTATGTGTGGGTTGGTTATGTGATTCTCTCCATCCTATTGTCTATATTCAGCCTGTAGTAAACAATTGTAAGGTAGATTGATAAGAAATTTAAATTTTATAGTAAATTTCCTTTCTTATACCTACCACAATTCTTTACTTGGAGGCCCTCTCGTCTTCTTCTTCGGGTAAGAATCCTTTCTCCCCGCTGATCACATAACTCCAACGTTGGCGGATTCAAAAGAATGAGTCTTTAGCTATGTGTCTGTGCACTGGCAACGAAAGTTGTGGAGTTGTACTAAGAGAAGAGCGTTCCATACTGGGTGTGTGCCGATGGTGCCCGACCCAGTTTTGGCTTATTAGTCCCCCACGGTTTTACCATTTTGGGGGGCTATTGGATTGCACTCCATCTGTCCGTCTGTCTGTCTGTCCTCATTTATGTTACCACCTGTATCTCATATATGCTTCGACGCTGTACTTTCATTTTTATACCATTGGTGACACGTCAAAAACTTTTTTTTTTAAAATTCAAGATGGCCGACTGGCGGACATTTTTGTCATCATTTTTTGCTTCATTTGATGTTACCACCTGTATCTTAGACATGTTTTGATATATTTGCTTCAGGATTCTAACATTTTTCATAGATGCTATGAGGATGATGCACATCAAAATTGTTTGAAAAAAAATTCAAGATGGCCGAATGACGTCCATTTTTGTTCATTTTTTGCATTCTCAAGTTACGTTATCACCCGTACCTTAGAGATGTTTTGAGATATTAGTTTTAAGGTATCAACATTTATCAGACATCATAGGAGGATGATGCATGCCAAAATCTTTTGAAAAAAAAATTCAAGATGGCCGAATGGCAGCCATTTTTGTTGTCATTCTTTTGCTATATTTGACGTTACCACCTGTATCTTAGTTTATGTTACAACCTGTATCTCATAGATGCTTCGACGCTGTACTTCCATTTTTATGCCATTGGTGACACATAATAGGACAATGCACGTCAAAACTTTTTGAACAAAAATTCAAGATGACCGACCGACGGCCATTTTTGTCATCATTTTTTGCTTCATTTGATGTTACCACCTGTATCTTAGACATGTTTCAATATATTCGTTTCAGGTTTCTAACATTGTTCATGGATGCTATGAGGATGATGCACGTCAAAATTTTTTGAAAAAAAAAAATTCAAGATGGCCAGGCCATGTTTGTTCATTTATTGCATTCTCAAGTTATGTTATCATCCATAGCTTGGAGCTGTTTTGAGATATTAGTTTTAAATTTTCACCATAGGAGAATGATGCATGCCAAAATCTTTTTAAAAAAAATTCAAGATGGCCGATTGGCAGCCATTTTTAATGTTATTTTTGTTGCCATATTTGACTTTACCAACTATATCTTAGACATATTTTGAGCTATTACTTTCAGATTTCTAACATTGGTCAGAGATGCTAGGAGGGTGATGCATGTTAAAATGTCTTGAAAAAATTCAAGATGGCCGAAATCTTTTGAAAAAAAATTCAAGATGGCGCAATGACAAACTTTTTTGTTGTCATTTTTTTGCCATACTTGACGTTATCACCTGTATCTTAGACATGTTTTGAGCTATTACTTTCAGATATCAAACATTGGTCAGAGATGCTAGGAGGATTTTTAAAATTGATCAGAGATGCTAGGAGGATGATGCACATCAAAATGTTTTTGAAAAAAATTTTAGAATGGCCAAAGGACGACCATTTTCATTGATTTTTTTGTGTTCCTATTTTATGGTTACCACCTGTATCTAATAGATAGATGCTTCGAGACTGTACTTTTCATATTTATACCATTGGTGACACATAATAGGAGGATGATGCACGTCAATAATTTTTGAATAAAAATGCAATATGGAATGATTACATTGTTGTTCCTGTTGTTAAATGGTAGGTTCCTGAGAACAGATATATGATGGGAGAGAGAGGACTTCAATTCCCACTTGCTGTTGAAATCTTTTATCCATTTCATAACGTGCAATTTATTTTTTAAATGCCCAACAGGCCTAAAAACTATTTTGCATGTTATATAGAACAGACCATCCATCGTGGGGGACTAGAGTCTGTCCGTCTGCGATTGGCGTTGCACTTGTTTTTTCTTGGTGCTTTTGCACCACTTTTCTTTCCCAAATCGCTTGGGAAAGATCAAAATAGAGAGTATATTTTCTGAATTAGGGTCTTCCACTGTAGTCAAGCCTGTAATAAACAATTGTGGTAGGTATAATAAGAAAGGAAATTTACTATAAAATTTAAATATTTGTTCAATGAAAACCGAAACCGTAAACTGAGGTTTTTGAAAAAACAGAACCGAAACTGACCTGAATTTTCAAAACCACACAGCTCTAGTTTTCAGAAATGTTTGACCACTGGGAGGTAGTGGATGATGTTAGAAGTAGTCAGTCAACAATACAGTTTTTACCTGCTGATACTTCACTTCAAAATCATACAGTACAGTCTCCGTGGATTGGTTGTAATCCACATGTGGGCAGTGATGTCCACGCATGCGTTTACCAGATAATAACAATCGTCAGCAGAAAAATTTTAATTAATGAAGCATCGGATTGTACCCGGTGCTTCATTAATTAAATTTTTGATGATAATTCTTATAATTAGTGTTTGGAATCCAATATTACTGTGTCCATGGAAATATTGTCCACCCTTGGAAAGTGACCAATCCACGATGGCTGTTCTGGAGGCAAACTTTGAATATTAGTCTCTCAATTCTCATTGACGTTTTAGTTTTTCTAAGCAAAGCTTGTAATGGTTGATGATCAGTAAAGATGGTAAAAGTTTTATCACAGAAACAAGAATGAATTTTTGAACAACCAAAAACAATGGCCAATGCTTCTCACTCTGTATTGTTTCTCAGTTGATGTAAGAGTTCCACTTGCATATGCAACAGGTCAAAATTGTCCTGTGCAGGGTAGCATCACTAAATTCACCCTCTGGGAAACTCATTTTGCAGATGACAGTCTGCTTATTTTCTGGCTTGTCAATCTACTTGACTGATCATGGCACCCAGTCGTCTAAATGGACTTGCATCAACATGTGTGTTGTAGTAAGCTCTTAACCATGTCAGAAGGTAATGATTGTTTTAGTTCATCAGATACTTGTTGATGAGAAGATGTCCATTCCCACTTTTTACCTTTTTATTAGTACATGTAACTCACATAAAAAAGCTGCTTTGTTGCTATAGTTTGGTATGAAGCGCAAACTATAGTTGGTCATACGTAAGAAACTGCAAATCACGTGTTTTGTTGTGGTGTTGCTTGTTTCAATGCAGGCAACATGCCCTTTGGGGTGAACACAAATCCGAAAATATCTATTTCAGAACAATTAAGGCTAAAAAAAATACAATTTTTTCTCAGTCATCGTCTCATTAAAAAAAAAATGACCTGCGCTTGATGTTTTTATTGACTATTTTGAAGTCAGTATCTGTAGTCAATTAGTAGTTGATGAATGTCTCATGCAATTCCCATCACACAAAATTAGAAGCAACCAAAAATGGTCGCTTCCACTGGTAAATATAGGATATAACTCCTACTATAATTATGCCCACGATGTGTTTTAAATAAAGGGTCTCTTGATTAACAATGTGTCTTTATGATAAAAACATTCAGTGACATGTCCTTTTGCAAATCTATATACACCAGAAAAGGAATCAATAATAAAATAACTTGGTCATTTCAAAAGTTGAAACGGATGCTAAAACCAAACATAAACTAAAAAACTAAAGCAGTTCTAACTTAGCAGCTGCTAATGTGACCTTGGATATATAACAAGTCTGCTAAACATGATTTATTATGACTCACATTTGTAACATCAGCCGTGATTGGTTATTTTGACACCTTCAAAAAGTCATAGTACTGGAGTTTTGGGGAAAAACACAGGTACTATCGGAACGTTCTTCCCTGGAGACATGAGAACAATGAAAATGTAAGCTCCACTACCATTGATCAGCATCGATTATGCACACTCTGGTTGGAATTTCTCAATACCAAATGCTGGCGCTGTGTCTGATTAACTTTTTTCGTCACTGAAAGACACAAACTTACCAACAAATATATCATCTTCAGTGGGTGTGTTTTTAATTTTAACTGCAAACAGTGAATTCAAAAGAATCAGAAATATTAAAAACTCACATGTTGTTCACCACTTTAGTGAATCCTGAAATGAGTTATGACTTCAATCAATTATATTTCCACAAGTTTAGTACTCCTCGACCTCACTGAGCCTCCGCCTCAAGTTCAAAATAAATTGTTCACTCTGCTCAATTCTAACAACTGCCGTCGTCCAAGAAGAATTTATATTCCATTATACCACTTATCACACAAGCATTAATAATGAATTATAAATTGAACAGCATGATACAGTTGTAAACACTGGCATTTGGTGATACAGAAACTCCCAAAGCGACTACACTTGTGACAAGTCATTTTCGAAGTTGGTGATCTAGAAACTCCTAAAGAGACGTCATTTGTTCGAAATGACATCATGTTTTTGGATTTGACTACATTGTTATTACAAGATTGATGGCATGTTGCAGTTAATGCTTAACAATGAAAGCTATTTTTTGTTCGGCATAATAAAATAATTAGAATGTTTCTTTTCATGTTCTATCGGTCGATAGTACCTGAGTTTGTGTGATTTCTGAAATAAAACCTGAAGCAGTGCTGCTTCTGGTTTTATTTCAGAAATCACACAAACTCAGGTACAATCGACCGATAGAACATGAAAAGGAACGTTCTCATATTATAAATAGATTTTTTGAAAAGCTGATAGATGGTCGTAAGATGATAAATTCAAGATTTGTGGAAAACCTTTGACTTTGTTTCACTCAATAATCTGCTATTGGAGCAGGTATCAAGGGAGTTTGTCACAATACAATTTGGTGACTTCTAAATCTGTGAGTTCTGTATTTGTTTCTGTATTTTTACATCCAAACAACCAGACTTTTTACGATTCTGTGGCATGAATCTTTTGTTCATTCTAAGAAAGCCAAACATGGATTTAGCTTTCTTTGAGATCTTATTGATGTGGGTTGTCCATATTAGGTCGTTTGAAATTCCCAAGCCAATGTAGGGGTTGTTTTTAACCTGTCCAAGTGTCACTATCCAGGGCGTAAAATTACTGCACTTCCTTCGTATGCTGACTACATGGCACTTCTTTGAGTTGAATTTCACTCCCCAGTTGTTTGCTCATTCTTCTAAGTTATCAGATCCTGCTGTAGTTTTAACTAGTCTTTGGTGTTGTTGATTTGTCTGTAAAGCAGACAGTCAAAATCACCATCATCATTAGGCTTGCCACGATTATGAAATTCCATGGTCATGATTAGTTGACTTTTTTTACCACATTTTTTTAACAAAGGGTCGACTAAAACAAGATGGCTGAATGGTCCTAAAGGTAGGTATAACCAGGCGTGCGGCCATGTCCATTTCAAATAACATGGTGACATAGTCAACGATCCATCATTCCCACATTATAAGGCTCAGTGAATGTCAAAATGAACGTTTCGTTGACCATATTCTGTTAAGTTGGTCGATTGTCTGCCATACCGTTAAACAGTAATACACACTGACACCCGAAATTCAGATGAAACATGACAGTGAGTAGCCAGAAGGAACTAGGCCTGATCCGAGGGAGGAGGGATTTTACAACTTACAAGGACTATTCTGCTGGACCCTGTAAGGGCACTAAGGATGTAAAAAGTCATCCCCTTCCGCACACACACTCACGATAATTTATCAATGGTGGGAAACATTGTGATTTTCGGATTTCCAACACCAAAGAGCGACCCAAGTGAGCTAACTCTAGTTTTGTGATGCAAAATACTGAAATTTCATCAAACGCAGCAAGTTTCATTTCGTGTTGTTCAAAATAAAATATTTATGAGCAAAGAATGGTTATTGGAAACCATGTTGTTTAAAATACGGACATGTTGTTGACATGACGAGAGCAGTAATACTTGAAAATAACTTTCATAAAAAAAAATCATTAAAGTGGAAGGTAATTACCACAAACATTTCTGAATCTGACTTAGAAAAATGACGATTTATTTGGGGGGGGGGGGGGGGGGGGCAGGGGGAGGGTGGGCGCTGAGGCTGCCACTGTCGTTTATACATCCAGAAAAGTTCCTATCATGTATATACAGCGTGATCAAGTTTTGGCAAGGCAGTGGTGTCGTTATATATGTGGGGGTAAAAAAAGTCAAAAAAGTTGACTTTCAAATTTAAACGACTGACGATTAGTCGACTTTTTGCATAATCACGGCAAGCCTAATCATCATTTTTGCCCGACTGTTTACAGTCAGGGCTATAGTCATGATTTTCATCCACCTGTCCATCTGTTAACATTTCGAGTTTTGGTTAAAGTTTGTGGTTAAAGTTTTTTAGTAAATGTTGAAGTTTTTTTCTTTTTAATTAATATTAATTACTATTGATTGTATTACTCTCATTATGTTTCATGTTATTTTTGGAAATATTTCACCCTTTTTTACAGTCAATTTAACTTGGAACTTCCAGGTTAAAGTTTTGGGTTTACAAAGTTGCACCTTGAATTCTTTAAACAGTTTAGTGGAATGTCACTGTTCTCATTTGGGACAATGTCTGCTGTCTACCTGAGCTTTCTACAGTGATGTTAATTAATATTGGCTTGATTTTAAATATGTTTTCACACTTAGTTTCCTTGTATTTGAAATTAGGCTTTTGCCACATACTTTGTTACTTTAATTCTTGCATGGTCAATACAACTTAATGATTTCATTTACATCGATTATTTCATTGATTGGTTTTAAGAAATATTTAAGCCTTTTTTGCAGTCAGCTTTACTAAGTATTCCAAACTTAAAGTTTCAGATTAAAGTTTTGCATTTCAAGGTTGTACAACAACATTGTTTTTCATTATACAGTGCTTTCAAATAATATTGACATCATTTTAACCATTTTAAAAGAAGTTTTCGAACTTAGTTTCTTTAATTTGCTTGTAAAACATACTTCGTTGTTCTTGCATGATCAATACAACTGTAGTAATGGCATTAATAGCAGACATGATTTCTTTTACTTGTATGTAGCTTGCTTTTTCATTACCTGTGCTTCAAGGTTTGAAATACATGTATAAAGAAATGCCTTCTACAGCATACTTCTATTGTGTTTTACAAAAAGCAATACAGATGGGAAAGAAATGGGAGTGATGAAATTTGATGTTGTCTCCAAAACTTCGAGTAAGATGGGTGGAATCAATCCACCCTTCCCTCCTCCCTATGTTATCCAGAAGGTAACACCAGTTCTAATTATATGATTCTCTTGAAATTTTGATATTACTTTTTTTAACAAGAAAACACAGGTGCACTTCGAATTTGAAGTTTAGTCTTTTAAAATTTAAACAACAAATTTTAAGTTAAAAATTCCAACTTATATTGACAGCAGTTCTATTTCCTAATCAACAGAGTTATGCAGCTGATGATCTAACTACAAATTTTGTTAACATTTTCAGAAAGATGAAAAAGGCAGAACATTTTTCTTGTCACTTTTTACCAAACTTATTTTTCAGTAGTACTATAATAGAAGATTTTAGAAAGAGAAAGTTTTATGTGCTGCATGTTTAACCCTTTATCAAACACAAGTTGGAGCCAACAGTACAAATTATTCTTCGGAAATGTCAGATTTTTTTCATTTTTTACAACTAACCATTGCTTATTAGCCCTTATTGGAACAAGCTCATCAAGCTTGTTCCATCAATAGGTCATGAGGTATGTTTTAATGCAATGTTAATGTTTAGAATAACAGTGCTCTCTGACTTACATTATTACCCTGTTTTGGGGTAAAAAAATGAAAAAATATAATTTTAATAGCAATTTTTGTATATCACGAGTGCAGATATGGTAGATTTGTTAGGTAAAAGGTTAACAAAAATAGCACAGACTATTTTGTGTCTAAGCATTGTCATTTCTGGGACAGTCGGGCTATATGCGTGACATCACTCTAGTTCTAATAGGAATAATCATGGGCTGGATTTGTGAGTTTGGCCCAAGTTAGTTCATCAGTCCTTTTCCCTGGAAAATGAGCTTCCCTGGAAAATGAAAGTGAATTCACCTAAGAGTTAGTGTTCCAGGGGCACAGTAACAAAGTTGGGACATTTAAAAAAGTATTGGTGAATATGACCCACACTGATAAGCAGAGGTGGCTCCAAGGGAAGGTCAGCCCACTTGTCCGGGAGGCCAAGCATCCCCCACTCACTCCCATTCCAAGGAACTCTTCTATCTCATTACATGTTTTCTTGGTATACCATGAAAAGTTTTGGATTTTTTTACACTGAAAATTTGGGTTCCGGTTGGGACCAAAATCCAGAAATGAGTTTTTTTTTGTTTTTATGCATTTTGGTCAATTTTGAGACAAAAAAAAAATGTCTACACTGAAAATTTGGGGGACGGGTGGGACTTAGTTTGGACCAAAATCCAGAAATTATTTTTTTGTTTTTTTATGCTTTTGGCCAATTTTAAGAAGAAGAAAAAAAAATTTTAGTCTGAAAATATTTTGTTTGGGACTTCAAAAATTTCCGAACAAAAATAAAAAAAAATCTGTTTTTTATGCTTTTATCTCAATTTTGGGACGTAAAAGTGCAGGAACTGAAAATAGAAGGAAAATCCTGTGTATTGTGTGGGCACAATCACTTCATCTAGTTGATATATGCTTTTCTTAGGAGGGGCAATTTATTCAAGTCAAGTCCCTGGTTTGATATTTAGACTACCATGTCAGGTGAGCGCCCTCAGGCCCCCTGGGGCCTCTTGTTTGTACAGAACTTCTGATGAAAGTTCTGATTTGAATAAATTTTTGTATGAATGTTTAGTAACATAGAATACATCACATATAATACAGGTTTTTTTCTCGTGCAGAAATTATGCAAATTAGATGAACGTTGATTTATATGATTGCTACATATACACAGTAAGTACACGTCAATATGGCTTGGGCATGGGCTAGGGGCTGTATTTATGAACTGATCTTCACAAAACTTCTTCGGTAACTTTGTTATCACCTTGGTACAAGAATGAGTGTTTTTGGGTGTGGTCCAAAATTCATTATGGCTGCCAGTGGCCATTTTGTACCAAAATTAAGTACAATCAGTTTTTTGTACAGAACTTTGAGATGAAGGTTCTGATTTGAATAAATTTTTAAATGAATGTTTAGTAACATGAAATACATCACATATAATACGGGTTTTCTTCTCATGCAGAAATTGTCCAAATTAGATGAACTTTGATTTATTCAGTGCTACTTATACACAGTTAGGACACCTGTCAATACAACTCGGGCTAGAGGCTGTATTTATGAACCGATCTTCACGAAACTTCTTGGGTACCTTTGTTATCACCTTGGGATGAGAATTAATGTTTTGGGTGTGGTCTGAAATTTCAAGATGGCCACCGGCAGCCAATAAAACAAACTTTGATTTATTCAGTGCTACTTATACACTGTAAGTGCACATTTCAGTACGGCTCTGGCGAGAGGCATCTAACTGTCATCCACCTTTACAATACTTTACCAGTACATTTGTTACAGGCTACGGTCAGTATTTATGTACAGACCTTTACAATACTTTACATGTACCTTTGTTATCAGGTCATTACCTAGATATGTGTCATTGCTGTGTCACATACTATACATGTACATGTCTTACACAAGTTGAGCTACAGTGTCATTCACAGTTTCATTTGAATACCCTTATTACTTACAAAAATGACCCACGGTGAATCCCACTTATAATAAATGAAGTTATATTTATCCGTCGTGTATCATTTAGGTGCTTTAAGGGCCCCAAAACAGCCCATTTCATCAAAATGTTGATGTTTGGCAGCCTGTGGAGGGTTAACATATGTATTGCCTAATATCTCCTGTATATGAATTGTCATGTCACAGACAGGTCTAACAATGATGAATGTTTAAAAAAAATCTGCAAGATGTGTTTCGAGAAAGTGCCTATAAACCCTAATTTTGACAGTTTTTTGCCAATTCTGGCGAAATAAGGGTTAAAAAGAAAATTCTGCTTTGGTACATTTTTAGACTTTGTGCCCCTCTATGCGTGTGCAAAATTTTGTGAAAATCGGTTTGAAAATGGCTTCGGAATCATACAGACAAAATGTGTGGGAAAAGAAAAAAAACGTAATCCGTAGTATAACAATAGTCTTTTCCAGAGGTAAAGGCCTAATAATAATCCGTCGAAAAACAGTAGTCTTTCCAGAGGGAAAAGCCTAATTATGTTCGCCTTTTCTTTCTTGATCTCAGCTTTTCAGCAGATAAATTTATTACTTACAGTATGGAAATAATACTTTGGCACTCTCTGTACTAACTATTAATGGGACAATTAGATAGGACCAGAGGAATATCATCTTCTAGGGCTAGGAGATACTGTGGCATTAAACCATACAAATTCTGTCCCAGCTAAAGGCCTCTTGCATGACCCTATGTCAGAGGATCAAGGACTCTTAGACCATCCCAAGGAAATTATTTGGAGGAAGTAGAAGTTCCCTTCCAACAGCCCTCGTAGGGGTGGGAAGTGATGTTTCCAATCTCAAATCACTAATTGCACATTACGCAAATCAATAGTCAAAGATTCTGTGAGATCCATGAATTTTGACAATTAGACCGGTCCAGAAATTTCATCATGTTTACAGAACAACCTCTTCTGGCATGCATACAAATCCCTGCAAATGATTGTACTGTTTCTGCTACTCTCTAAGGGAATGATATTGCAAAGGCAAGCAATAAAAGTCATCTACAATCGAATGTCACCAGGATTTTACAGCTTACTTTTTCTGATGGTGAAGAAAAACCAACAGCTCAGACTGGTCATAAACTTGAGCCTTATGCAGAGACCAGCTGACCAGGTGACTGGGGCGAAAAAAAGACGCCTTGGATTGCATAACTTCGCTCTGACTTCACTGAAAAGCGAAATTGTGTCGCCCTGTAATTTGTAAATTCCCAATTGACCTACCTTGAAATTAGGTGAATTCACGTAGAATTTACAAAGTAATTTCCATCTGAAAAGAGTATTATTGCTAGGGTTAATTGTTATTGTGATTAATTTTCATAGTAACTAAAAATAAAATCAGCATCTAAAAACAATGCCTGATTAATAATGTAATCGTGAACCGTCTTGGCTGCATTGAAATTAGGTGACAAGTCGTCAAGTTAAGACAAGATTTTCTATTAAAGTAACAAGTATTTTTCACACTCAGAATTTTTTTTCTGGGGAGCAGTTTTTCATAAAACAACACTTTTTTGTAAAAGCTGAAGTTTTAATTCCAATCTGGATTTTATTTTTGTGCAAGACATTTTGAAAACCAAAACAGAAAATTGACCTACTTTTTACTCACTCTGGACTAAGAAATGGACACACTTGAATTGTTTAATTCAAGGCTGATCTGTCTCTTCTAAAAAGTAAATGCCCATTTGAATTTGAATTGTAAATTTTTTTTTTTATAAATAAATTAATACAGAGAGGCATGTTTTTTTCTCATAAACAATTCTTTGTACAAATAAATTTACACGTAGAGATGTGTTATTGCCCAATTGTTGTGATTTATTTTTGTGAGAGATGAAAATATAATATACCGGTAGATCATGCGAATGCAGAATCATCGCTCAACATTTTCTTTTCACTTCTCCCTGTTTCATCTGACTTCTCCCTAAAGTCAGTGGATGGAGAAGTGACTTCTCCCTCAAATTACCCTCTAGGCTGGTCCCTGGTCTTATGTATTCTATAAAAGCTAAAAAAAAATCATTATCAAAACTTTCAGACCCACGAAGAGACTCAATTCTTGAGAACAATTTTGCTTCTAGCATCAATCTGAAATGACGCATATTCTTACATTCTAATTCATACAGTGTCAAGGAAAAATCTGCAGTTCTCAGTTTGAGGCACAGCCTATTATTTCCAGGCCATGCCTTTTGGTTTAACTCTAGCTCCTTGGGCATTAAGCTGCCTGATGAATTAATTGATGGCCTAACACCAGGTTCATTCATCAGTGATGTCTTCAGTTTATCTTTATGATATTCTCCATAGACATGGGTAACTTTGACAGCTGATAAGCAATGTCCATAACATGCTACATCTGGAGAAGTTCAATCTTGTTCCATCCCAAAATGTTCATGCACCTGGGGATGAAATTTGTTATTCACCACACCTCGTTTGGGTCCCATTAGCAAAAGGCTGGAATTCTTAAAGCTTTTGCAAAATACTTCTCCAAAGCAACTCAAATAACTGCAAGGGAATTCCTCTGCCTAAGCAGCCTTTGCATTTCAATGACAGACATGGTACTTTCACTACCTGCCTTGAAAAGCACATGAATTCAGTTTATCTATTACCTCTAAGACAAGATAACCTGCCCTACAGATGTTTGATGACATAAAATCAGTTATGGAATGATAGATTTTTGATCTCCATATATAACAAGTGAGCTAAGATCACTAGAAATCCCAAGACATAACTTTATAATTGTAACAGGGGTGGGGTGAATGACTCCCCAGGGGCTAGAACCCTGGCTGAAATCTCCCTGTTGTTCTTCAGATTCGTGAGGATCTGGGTCAACTAGCAAACCATGGATAAAATATAACTCAACTCTAGAGGTAGAATAACCATTAAGTTTTGTGTTGTGGTCTGGATGAATTCACAATAAAATAGGAAAACAGTTTATACCTGGTTTATTAAGAAGCCAAAAATAGTATGATATGAAATGGACATGAATATGAATGATGGATCAAAAACCAGGGTCCACTACACTTTTACCAAAAAGAGGGTTAAAATTCCACCCAACACATGTTCAGTAAATGTGGATGCTTTCCACTGAACTCGGACCTGGAGAGAATCGCTGTCAGAAGCATTGATTCTCATCAGGGATGAGTTGAACGGGTCCCAAAATGATGGTACCCATTACTGTTAACCTTTTCACAGGTCATAAAGTGTCCCCATAACTAACCTAATGTATGGGCTTACATTTGGCCAGCAAGTTCTAAGCTTTATTGCCAAACCTAAAGTGGACAAGGAATTATGAGCGAGACAGCTCTTATATAGGATAATTTTGCGGGGAATGATTTAGAATACTGGAATCTGATAGATCCCTCGCTTTCACCTCGACGAATGAAACAACAGCACAATGCACTACGGCGTGAACCAATAAGGTACATAGATTCATTTTAAACATGGAAAGGACTTAAAGCCAACAAGAATAGAATTAAGCGTCTATGATGAGCAGACGAATTATAACAGAGTAATTTATAACTTCTATTGTATATTATTTTTCAACTGCTGTTAACAAATCCATTACATAATAAGAAGTTTGTGTGCAACATCCTCACTTTCAAGATTTGTTTTGAGCAAACAGTGAATGTGAAACATGTCGCAGGGGCGTAGGAAGCTTTATTTGGGGGGTATTGTAAATGGGAGCTTGTAGGGGACAGTACGGTTGCCTTTGGCGGCCTGCACTGTGAAGCCAAACCCATTGGAGAGTGCGGGAGGGGGATACCAGGAAAATTTGTGAAATATGAACTACTGAGAGCTCATTTCCTCGCTTCTCAAGTGAAAAAATCAAGGTATCGTTACTGTTCATTTTTGGTGTTTATCCCTTTACGTAACATGAAAAGCAGACGACAGTTGCCAAAAAAATTCTTGAATAACTTTTTTTTTTCATTTTTTGTCTTCAGAACATAGGTTATGACCCCCTCATTGGAACGAGTTCGACAAGCTTGTTCCAATGAGGGGTCATAACCTATGTTTTTGAGACAAAAAATGAAAAAATCCTGAAAATTAATTGGATATTTTTTGAGAATAGCGCTGGCAGGTTTTGGCCATTACATTGGGTAAAGGGTTAAAGGAGGATGTATGTCAGAGAGGAAGATGTTAATCTGTTGAGCGTCAAATCAGTTAGTGACATCGGCTACCAACTTTTTTCTATGCACTGAAAATGGTATAGATCATACAGTTTTTATGTGCGCCTGTATGTTGTAGAATATGCAGATGTATGTGGTTATTTTCATGTAGATACTAGATATGATTTACAAAGTTTGGGAAATTTGGGGGGATAAATACCCCCTTACAGCCCCCCCCCCCCCCCCCCCCCCCCCCCCCCCACTGTTGCAGGATACAGAATTTGCTTCAGGGCTCCCAATACACTATGTATTTAGGTAATTTAAGAGTAAATACATACTTTCTGTAAAAAACATAATTTTTATGTAAGACCTAACCTTTTACCTAACATGAAAAGCAGACACTTGCAAAAAAAAATTCTTGAATAACTAATTTTTAGCTCACCTGGCCTAAAAGGCCCTGTGAGCATTTCTCATCACTTGGCGTTTGTCGTCCGGCGTCCGGAAACTTTTCACATTTTCATCTTCTCTGTAACTGCTGAGCCAGTGTGAACCAAACTTGGCAGGAATAGTCTATGGGTGGTCCTCTACAAACGATCCTCATTTTGTTCCTGTCGGATGAAAAACATGGCTTCCAGAGGCATTCTTTGATTCTGGTTGGTGGATTTTCAAAAATCTTCTCTGAAACTGCCAGGCCAAATGTTTTGAAACTTCACATAAATGATTACTGGGCCCCCCCCCTCCCCCCCCCTCCCCCCCCCCTCCCCCCCCCCCCCCTCTGCCATCAATCCTCATTTAATGTTGATTGGGTCACAAACATGGCTGCAATTGCGGCTTGTAATTACTGTAGAAACCCTATGGGAAATCACATTTTCCTCTTCTCTGGAAAAACCGAAGCGACATGAAAACAAACCTGGCAGGGATAGTCTATGGGAGGTCCTCTACAAACGATCCTCATTTTGTTCCCGGGGGTTGAAAAACATGGCTGCCAGAGGCATTCTTTGATTCTGATTGGTAGATTTTCAAAAATCTTCTCCTCTGAAACTGCCGGACCAAATGTTTTGATACTAAACATAAATGATGACTGGGTCCCCCTCTACCAACGATCCTCATTTAATGTTGATCGAGTTGCAAACATGGCCACAATTGCAGCTTATAGATACTATAGAGACCCTATGGGAAATCACATTTTCATCTTCTTCTCCGGAACTACTGAGCCGAAGTGAACCAAACCTGGCAGGGATGATCTATGGGAGTTCCTCTGGAAACTATCCTCATTTTGTTCCCGTGGGTTGAAAAACATAGCTGCCAGAGGTATTCTTTGATTCTGGTTGGTGGATTTTCAATAGTCTTCTCCTCTGAAACTGCCAGGCAAAATGTTTGCTACTTCACATAAGTTATGACTGGGACCCCCCTCTACCAACGATCCTCATTTAATGATGATTGGGTTGTAAACATGGCCACAATTGCAGCTTATAGTTACTATAGAAACCCTATGGGAAATCACATTTTCATCTTCTTCTCTGGAACTACTGACCTGACATGAACCAAACTTCGCAGGAATGGTCTATGAGAGGATGGAAATATGTGGCCACCAGAGGCTATATTCAAATGCTTAACCCAGTGCCTCTCCTGCCTGCACGAAGATCAGTACTGTCAGCAAAATACTTGTTTTTGAGAATCTGGTAAGGGTTGGTTCCAGTTTTCTCCACTGAGAACTGGAAAAAAAACCCAAAATATTGTGTATACAGTACAAGTCAAAATAAGCTGTAGCATAACTGCAATGCATTACGTAAACTGCTGCTCCTGCCCTGACAAGATCAGAATCTGACATTTTCTGGAAAGCTATCAGTGGGAGCTTTCCAGAAAATGATGTCAGCTTCTGGTCTTATAAGTGTAGGAAGAGAAAGATACATAGTTTATAGGATTTTCCTACACAACTTATTTTGACTTGTACTACTGTAAACAATGGCAACTGTATGTTGATTATTACTCTTACTTATCAGTCAGTTTTGATTGATGACAGTGCTTGGAACACCAGAAAAGTTTTCATTTGTATTCACTTGTCATCATGTCAGCTTAGATGACAGTAATTATTGTTCATCTTTTAAGATTTGACAAAATTGGAGAAAAATGTGTTTGACTGCAACCCTTTACTTATCCAAAGCTATTTTGAAAGAGAATACTGTCTGAGAAAATTCGAATTTTAAATATTTAACCTTTGTTTACTGATTTTTTTTTTTTGTTGAAACTACAAGGCCAAATGGTTTGAAAACTTAGTGTGACTGATGACTGTAACCCCCTCTACCACTGATCCTCATTTTAATCTTCATCGAGTTGCAATTATGGCTGCAATTGTGGCTTATAATTACTATAGAAACCCTATAGGAAATCACATTTTCATCATCTTCACTGAAAGGACTGAGCCAACGTGCACCAGACTCGGCAAGCATGGTCTATGGGAGGTTCTCTACAACTGTTACTCATTTTATTCCTGTTGCATGAAAAAACGTGGCCGCCAGAATCATTCTTTGATTCTGATATGTCAATTTTGAAAACTCTTCTCCTCTGAAACCACTGGGCCAAATGTTTTGAAACTTTGCATGGTTGATAACTGGGACACCCTCCACCAACGTTCCTCATTTTAATGTTGATCGTATTGCAAACATGGCTACAATTGCGGTTTATAGTTACTATAGAAAAAAACTATGGGAAATCACATTTTCATCTTCTCTCTGGATCTACTGAGCTGATGTGAACCAAAACTTGGCAAGAATGGTCTATAGGAGGCCCTCTACAAATGATCCTCTTTTTGTTCCCGTTGGTTGGAAAATATGGCCACCAGAGACATTCAGTAATTCTGTTTGATGGATTCAGTTGTTTTGAAACTTCACATGATTGAAAACTGGGACACCTTCTCCCAATAATCCTCATGTAATGTTGATGTAATGTTGCAAACATGGCCACAATTGCAGCTCATAGTTACCATGGAAAGCCTATGGGAAATCACATTTTTATATGTTGTTTCAGGTGAGCTATTACAGGCTCTGTAGAGCCTCTAGTTTTCATTTTTTGTCTCAAAAACATAGGTTATGACCCCTCATTGGAACGAGCTGGACAAGCTCGTTCCAGTGAAGGGTCATAACCTATGTTTTTGAGACAAAAAATGAAAAAATAATGAAAATTAATTGCCAATTTTTTAGAATAGTACTGGCCAGTTTTGGCCGATATGTTGGTTGGGTAAAGGGTTAAAAGTGTTCGAAAATTCCCTACAAAACTCCTTGAAAATGCAGCTTTTTTCACCTTTCAGGTTGTACAGCTTTTAATTGTTCAATAATGTAACCAAGGTTAAATTTTTGTAGGTATTACGGAGGAACTACGTAAAATAGAACAAGATCCCGAGAATGAAAACCCCAAGTTATTGGAGTTAAAAACTATGATAGAAGATGCAATAAATGAAAATGAAAATAATCAAGAGGAATTACGTGGAATAGTGTTCGTGAGGACTCGACTTTTGGCAGAATGCTTGGAAACCTGGATGAATGAAACACCAGTCTTGAGAAACTTGAAACCTATAAAGTTTGTTGGAGCCACAGTGAGAGCAGACAGAGGAGGTATATATATAACAGGTTTAACCCTTTATCCAATGCATATATATTTTAAATATCATTTTTTTTAATTTTTCAAAAAATTTCAACCAAACCATATCATGTGACCCCTCATTGGAATGAGCTTGAAGAGGTCACATGATATGGTCTGGTAGAAATTTCTTGAAAAATAATATTTTTTCAGCTGCTGAATTTGCATATTATGTGGGCGGATGTGGCGGATTCATTGGGTAAAGGGTAAAATATTTTCATTCTTTTCAGGATGTGACAGGGGGTTTGTGTGGAGGGCTCCCACAACCTGACCCTGACCTTCACTTGGAGGATTAAATTCAAATTGTTAGAAATTAACTATTGTAATTTTCTACTCTGCGTAATAACCAGTCAAAACCAGAATGTAGTCCTTGCTTTTAGTAGAGCCTATACTAAAGCAAGGACTCCGCTCAGGTTTTAGCTGGTTATTATACCCCCCCCGCAACAAAGTTTGGGGGGTATATAGGAATCACCCTGTCTGTCCATCTGTCCTTCCATCCATCCATCCGTCTGTCCATCCTTGTAAGCGCAACTCCTCCTAAACCGAATTTTCATGAAACTTTACACAATGGAAGAACTCCATATGCAGATGTGCATGAAGCAATATAATTCCGTTCTGACATTTCCAAGGGGAGATAATCTAACTTATGCATTTCAGGCGCAGGGGGGGGGGGGGGGGGGGGAGTATCACTTTGTGAGCTTGATCACAGTACCTCTAGTTAGTTATGAAAAGCAAAGACAAAATAGTCATAAATGCATCCCTATGAACCATTAATAGGTAGAAACTGGATTGGGAGAAACTATCCCTTCATAACAGCAAAGCATCCAAATCATCTGAGGGCAAGGGGATCAGGGGTATCAAAGACGGCACTTGATTCTGGGTATAAATTAAGCCAGAGAGTTTACAACATATCATAAATTGTATTATTAAATACTTTACAAATAACCATATTTCTATTGACTGGATCTTATACACATGACTACTATTCAAAGATCCCATGTATACCAGTTTTCCAGTGAATATCAACTTTCTAAATACAGCTGTTGGAAATCCCCTCTCTAGTTCTATTTCAATCGATGTGCATGTGTTACACCCCGTTTATGAAATTGCCCATTTCATGAAATGGGCAGTCAAATTGCCCAGTTCATGAAATGAGCAACCAGTCTGCCCATTTCATGAAATGGGCAAAATTTTTGCTCATTTCATGAAATGGGCAAAAGCATATATGAGATTTCAAAACTCATACACAGATAATTTCTCTTTGTTATTACTACTGACTTATTCCCTGTGGTGACTACTACACAAATGGGGGTGTTACACCCCGTTTATGAAATTGCCCATTTCATGAAATGGGCAGTCAAATTGCCCAGTTCATGAAATGAGCAACCAGTCTGCCCATTTCATGAAATGGGCAAAATTTTTGATGCAGTAGAAACATTATTGGAATCTAGTGACATTCTGTTGGAGGAAGTGACCAGTGACAATGATGATGCAGAATCTCATCCTGCAAAACGAGCTCGAGTGTGTGCTCAGGAAGGTATAGAAAAACAGGCAGAAAGAATGCTGAAAAGAAGCCAAAAAATTCTTCCTGATGCAAAAATTGGGGACAATGTGGAAGTGCCAGTGTCACAGTTTGATAGGAGCAAAGGTGACCCACCAAATATAATTGGTGTGATAGTTAATGTGGATAATGACTTTTACACTGTTGGAACAAAATCAGGTACTATAAATGTAAAACTATCTAGAAATCAATTTGAACTTTTAAAATATAATGGTGTCACAATAAATGATGTAGATGAGGAATCGCTTTTGATTCGAGAAATTGTAACAAAACAAAGTGTATGTGGAGGTCAAGCCATCAAGGTTTTAAACGATGTCACTGTAGAAGTAACTGTTTGTCAAAAAGGTGTTCTTGTTTCAAAGCTGGTTTAAGATGTAACAGTGCCTGTCACTCACACAAGTCATGTCATGTCAACCTGACTTCTGTCACATTTTTATCTTATTCTGCATATGGTAACTATTTTATTAAATAAAAGTATTTCTTGTTGATATCATTAAACTTTTAAGCAAGCCAGGAAATAAGCAGACTGACATCTGCAAAATGAGGTCCCCAGAGGGTGGATTTAGAGATGCTACACTGCACAGCAGGGTAGCATCACTAAATATACCCTCTGTGAACTTCAATCTGAATCAAGGTCTCAAAACTAAACAGAACGAGGTACCGAGAAGATAAATTGACCCACTGTATGGGATAGCATGATCAAATTCCCCCTCCAGGGCCCTCATTCTGCAAATGTCAGACGCCTTATTTTCAGGCCTGCTTTTAAGTGACAAATAGAAGATTGCTTTGTTGAGGATGGTGTATTTAATAAAACAGTTATGGACTTTTGTGGTGGTAAATATAATGTGTTATGAACCTAAAAACTTGCATAAACCTTGGCTAATGCCTCGGTCAATATAAGTGTTTTAGGTTCATATCAAATCATATTCACCACCACAAAAGTCCAAAATTTAACGTTACCCTCAGTGGTATTGATATTATGTATAGATATCATCTCTTGAGAGGAACAAGGTGCCATCTGCAATGCTAAAGCTTATTTCACTCAAAGGATGATATATACACAGAACGTCACGATGTATGAATGCGAATGTGTTCGACAGTGTGGCATGAGTGCCACTCTGTAAGGATAGAATGAGAGGCACAGATTTCCATCCTTTCGTGATGGCAAAATTTAAAATTATTCCTTGGTTATCTGCTTGAAGTAAAAATAAAAGTAGAACACAGATGTGACTGGCAAACTCATGTGACAGATCAATACCTGAACAGAAAAATATAAACAAAAATTGGATCCAATAGGTTATTTATTGGTATTTTAGCTCACCTGAGCAAAGTTCAGTGACAGCTTTACTGATCACTTTTCATGATCATCCGTCCAGCCATCCGTCATCTGGCATTAGCTTTACTTTATCGACTTCTCCTCACAAAATACTGGACCAAATTGAACCAAATCTGGTGTGCATCTTCCTTATCATATGTCATTTCAACTTTGTTCAAATAAAGTTCCTACGCCCACGTGCGGGCACCATAAGGGGAATAACTCTGATAGTACCCATATATTTAAAAAAAAACTTTAAAAAATCTTCTTCTCCAGAATCATTAATTAGAATCTTCCGATATTGGAATATAACATCTCTGGGGAGGTCAGATTCAAGTGTGTTCAAATTGATCCTGGGTTAATATTTGGGCTCCCTATGCGGGAATTTCTTTAAAAATCTTCTTCAGATTCACCAGTCAGAATTCTTTCATATTGATATACAACATATACAACATCTCAAGGGGGGGTCAGATTCAAGTTTGTTCAAATCAGATCCCTAGGTATACATTTGGGCTCACTATTGGAACCTTAAGTTCAACTTAGTGCAATATGAGGAAATTTCTTGAAAAATCTTCTTCAGATCCACAGGTCAGAATCCTTTTATATTTGGTATACAACATCTCTAGGGGGTTCATTTTCAAGTTTGTTCAAATTGGGTTCCTGAGTTAATATTTAGGCTCCCTGTGAGAGCCAGAATTTCAACTTAGTGCAATGTGAGGAAATTCTTTAAAAATCTTCCGATCCACCAGTCAGAATGCTTTCATATTTGGTATACAACATCTCTGGAAAGAACAGATTCAAGTTAGTTTAAATCGGTCCCCTGGGTTAATTGGGCTCTATCGGAACCTGAAGTTTAACTTAGTGCAATATGAGGAAATTTCTTTAAAAATCTTTTTCTTCAGATCCACAAATCATAATCTTTTCATATTTGGTATACAACATCTCTGTGGTTGTCAGATTCAAATTTGTTGAAATCGAGTCCCTTAGTGAATATTTGGGCTCCCCTTGAAAGTCCGAAGTTTACCTTAGTGCAATATGAGGATATTTCTTATCAACCTACCTTACAATTGCTTTTAACAGGCTTGCACTACAGTGGAAGTCCTTAACTTGGAAAAATACTCTCTAGTTTCTTCTTTCCCCAGGGGGAAGTTGGGAAAGAAAAGTGGCGCAAAAGCACCAAGAAAAAATAAACCAAAACTGGGTCAAGTGCGACCGGTGCTCACCCAGTAGGGGACACTCTTCTCCTTATACTAATCCACAGCTTCCAGAACCAGTGTGCAGAGGTATAACCAATGTGTCATTCTATTTTTTTTTAGCCATCTTACAGGATGCGGATCGTTTCGCTATTCAGCAGTGATACCTATTGACTCGATGTTAACAATGTTTCCTGTTCTGAATTGTGGATTCCTAGCTGTTTCTTCACTATCCAGACATACAGGGCTGCGTTTTTATATATTCTCTTGATTATTCACAGTATTTTTCATATTAAATCTCTATGTCGATTTCTCGCCAGATTTTAGTGTACCGTGCCATTTCGGTCTTTTGTTCATTAATGCTAGCCCTTTGGGTTCTGCTTTTAACTGAGTTAGGTTTCAGCTGGGGGCGGTTGTGGCAGCTTTTCTCCCCTCTGTTGAGGGTAGAATTTCTGCTGGCTCCCTTTTGGCTGTTGGGGTACTTTTATGTTCCCGTAAGGCCTTTGTTTCCTGCCACCTTACTCTGGTAGCTGGAAGTGTCCTGATTTATTTTTTCTTTGGGTTCACCTTCCCATCTACATTGCTCTCACCAGATATCCCTAGGACGATACCTTGCGGGCCATTTTTATTGTCTTAACATTTTGAAGTTTCCCATTATTCATGCTCCACTTTATTTGGGTGTTCTATTGAAAGACCCTGAGGGCTGGGTGGGCTTATGTCTTTTGTGTTGTTCGGGCATGTGATGTTTTCCTCCCACGTCTCTGGGAAGGGGAATGCAGTCATTCAGGGCCTCCTGATTCGACTCTGTCTAGGGGTTTTGCAGTCTTTTTATGGTGTGGATACTTTCGGTAGCTGCTGACTTTCTGGCGAAGAGATGCCTGGTTCCGGGACTACTGTCCCCCTCCAATCGACATCTGAGGCTGCCACTAGGGTTGTGACTCCTCTTTTGGAGCCGAGCTCGGTTGCTCTCTCCCCTTTTCCACCTTTGTCAACAGCTACTGATGTATCCGCTCCTGCTGCTATTCCGTCAGTGATGTCATCGGTCTCTGTTTCAGCCGGGGGTCTGCAGGGATTTCTGCTTCTTGGACATGGGATATCGACCTCAAGCTTCCCTGGCTTCAACTCGGTGAAGTCGGAAGTGGTTGCCGGATGATCCCTCTGCTGTGGTCTCTCATCCAACGAGCCCAGCAGGCTTTGATTTGGATTCTGATGTCCATGGTGGGGTCACTGTGGACTCCATTGCGCTTCTGTCCATGCACTCTGGTCCTTCGGCCAGTTTTCTGGGAATGGCACAGTTTTGTGCAGCATGGACCTTCTGTCACACAGAGGTCTGTGACGACTCTCCTGAGTTCCCGCACTTCAGATCCTCAGGGTATTTCATACCCCTATAAGGAATCTGTATTCAGATATTTTGGCTACCACCTGTTGCCCCATGTTGGGTGTTCTAGAGGATCATGACTTTTCACTGGTTTAGAGGGTCAGATGCGAAGCCACTTTGCCGGGCCATTCCCATGTCGAACCGGCAGATATGGGTTGTCAGCTTAGGGAGGCCCTCCTTGCTCATGCAGGTTCTTTCCAAGAGCCTTCCCATTGCCTCCAGCAAGGCTTCTAGTGGCTTCCAGTTGCCTTCTGTGGTGCCACCTACAGCCTGTGGGGCAACCTGCTTCTGGGTGCCTTCGACCATACCAGGCATTCCGGTAGCTTCTTGACTTTGTGTTCGAGTTCTTTAAAACAGCCAGACCAGCCGGAGGTTTCAGCCAGGCCATGATCATCAGTCGCGTGCCTGCAGCCTGTGGAGCAACCTGCTTCTGGGTGCCTTTGACCGTACCAGTCGGTAAAAGTTATCGAAAGCTTTTACAGCATTGGACTCCAGTTGGAGTTCCAAGGCTATGAAAACATCGTTCTTCACTAGGCTGATACCGTTTCGCCCCCTGTCCTACGATTCCACCAATCCAATGGTCTGCCAGAGTTAGACAGTCTTGGATCAGGACTTCATGTTGGGCTTATCCAGAGAGATGCTAGACATGCTTTCTCTCTTGGATCACATTGTCTCTGCCTTGGCTGCTTATCTGCCCCCAGATAAGTTTGGCGACATTCAGGCTCCTTTGCGTGTGATCTCTAAGATGCTCATGCATCTTACTCACACGCATGCCTGTAACATGGCTATTTTGGAATTAGTTCGCCAGGATGCTGTGTTGGTCACAAGTCATTCCCTTCCTGAAGGGAAGGGCGCTGCTCTTCGATCCACTTCTTCGGTGGGTCCATGTTTTCTGTGGTGACGGTCTGGGATGATGTCCTGCATCATTCCAAAGATCAGCTGCAGCCAGGATGCTGTGTTGGTCACAAGTCGTTCCCTTCCTGAAGGGAAGGGCGCTGCTCTTCGATCCACTTCTTCGGTGGGTCCATGTTTTCTGTGGTGACAGTCTGGGATGATGTCCTGCATCATTCCAAAGATCAGCTGCAGCTTCGCCAGCTTGATCCGCCTTCTGTTGGATGCCAGGGCTATTTCAAAGCCTAACAAATGCCCTTCTGCTTCCTCTGTGAAGTGTAGGGCTGATCCTCCTGCTTCCGCTTCTTCCTCTTACTCATGTGGTAAGGATAAGTGTCGGCAGTCCAGAGGGAAGTCTCAGCATCCTTCATCTAGCAGAGGAGGTGGTTTTCCTCTCACGGGCCTCGTGGAACTCGAACTGAAGGTCCTCACCTCGATTTGTCCCAGGTTGGAGGAGGGATATCCGAGTTAGCAGACCGTTGGGCCACAATCACATCTGATCCTTGGGTGTTAGATGTTCGGTTCAGTCTGTGGACATCCTTTCGGTGACACCACACTCTGTCAAAAGTGCCTCTTCCAACCCAAGTTCCTTTAGACATTTCACGTCTGGAACTGCGATTAAGGTCATCAATAACATTCATTCCGTGGGATGAATTTTTTATTCCCTCCTGCTCTTGGTGCCGAAGAAAGGCGGCCGACTCTGACTGGTTATTGATCTGAGTATCCTGCACCTGTCTATCATTTGTTTCCAAGCTCAGCATGAAGACTTTCAGGTTGGTTTGCCACTCCATTCAGTAGGGAGATTTCACTTCTAGCATCGACCTGTGAGATGCTTACTTTCATGTTCCGATTCATCGTACATCGCGAAAGTATCTCAGGTTCGCTTTTCTGGGGCGAATTTCCCAGTTCAGAGCCATGCTTTTTGGCCTCAATCTGCCTCCTGTGGCCTTCATCCAACATGTCGCATGTGATAGCCTTCTATCGCATTCAGTCCAGGGTGACTACTTCGACATATCTGGACGATATCCTGCAGAGGCACTCCAATGCTGCTCTTCTGGAGTCAGATGTCAACACACTTGAGCCTGCTCACGTCTCTAGGGTTCAGAGTCAATGAAGAGAAGTCAGACCTGGTCCCTTCTCAGTCGTTTTTGTCATCTGGGGATGGACTTCCGTACTCAGCTGAATACAGTGGTGATTCCCTGGGCAAGGGCTGTGATTCTCTCTGCTTTCACCCTGACTCTGACTCAGTCCATGTCTGCGACAGCTTGGAGTATTCTCTGGCTGCTCGGTCTCTGCAGTTCGGTGACCAGTCTCATTCCTCTAGGTTGGCTGCATGTCAGACCTCTCCAACACTTTCTCAGTCATTGGAGGCCGTCACCTTCTTCCCTGGATGGATGTTCAGTGGATTATGCAGGGAGTTTCATTGGACTTGCCCATGTCCGATGGTGCACGATGTTGGATCCTCTGGTCTTTCCCTTCATGGTGTATGGGACTAGAATCAAGCAGCTCTTCACATCAACCAGAAGGAGCTTCTTGCTTCTGAGTTTCTGGAAGTGGATCCCCCACCTTTTGAATCGTCAGGTCCTTCTGTTGTCCTACAATTCGACACTGGTCGCTTACATTTGGAACCAGGGTGGCACGCACTCAGTTCCCATGTACGAATTGGCTCGGGATCTTCTTCTGCTCGCTCAGGATGCTTCACAGGGCAGTGTTCCAGTCGCTTTGTGATCTCTGGGGTCATCCCCACATCAGTTTTTTTGTGACCTGTTGGAACATTCAAGTGTACACTTTCATGTCCCTGTGTCTAGATCCCCTGGCTTTCACCACGGATGCTCTGTAACTCGATTGGAACAGTCTAGTCGGCTTCATTTTCCAGCCAGTTCTGATTCTGCCTCAGGTTCCACCCAAGATACGGACATGCAGTTGTCGAATCATTCTGATCACTCCCCTGTCGCCTAAGCAGGGGTGGATCAATCAGTTCCGCTCTCTGTTGTTGGCAGTTCCAGCATGTCTCCCTCTACGTCACAGCCTTCTTTGCCAAGGTCACCTGAGGAGTTTTCACGTCAACCTGACTTCATTTTATCAGGTCCTGTCTCCTCCATAGGGTTTTTTTGAGACGAGCAGTGGAGTGCATTTCTTCTTCAAGGCGGCACTCCACTGGTTTAGCCTATGCGGCTAACTGGAAGGTCTTCTGTCGATGATGTGCTGATCACTCAGTTGATTATGCCGATCCTTTGATAACACAGATTGGAGAATTTCTGGTGTATCTGTTTGATTCTTGGGGTCTCCAACCTGTTACCACCTAAGGGTACAGGTCCATGCTTTCGGAGACCTCGTCATATGTGGGAAAGCATCATATCGGCACTACTCTGTACCTCTCCAAGGTTGTTCAACATTTTTCTTTGAAAAGGCCTAGGATTTTGCAGCTTATCTCAAGATGGTATCTTTCTTGGGTGCTGCTTTGCTTGGGGTGGGGGGGGGGGGGGGGAGGGTGGTGCAGTTCGAACCTTTATCACAGGTGGATATGCATTTTCTCACATACAAGACGGTTTTTCAAATGGCTTTTGCCTCAGCCAGAAGGGTTAGTGAGCTTCATGCCCTCTCTGTTGATTCGGCCTTTTTCGGAGCTCCTCCAACAGTGTTACTTTACCACTGATTGCTCCTTTCTGTCCAAAAATCAGATGCCAGAAACTACTCAACCTCCAATCTGTATCAGGTCTCTTCCTTCTGCTGAGGGTAATTGCACTTTGCTCTGTTTGGTTCATACAATTTGCATTTACCTCAACCAGACGCAGTTCATTGGGATAGACAGGAAAAGATATATTTCTGTCTCTTATCCCTGGTCGACAGAAGATCTCTCCTCAATCCATTTCTAGATGGATTTGTCTTGCTATTCATGCGCCATACGCTCATCTAGCGACTGATGATTGTATTACCAATCGTATGGGAGTGCGGTGGTTCAGTGGTAGACTGTTGGACTTCTATGCTAGAGGTCCCGAGTTCGATCCCCGTCTGCGTTGTGTCCTTGGGCAAGGCACTTTATCCTGGTTGCTTACATGGGGGCACGATGACGCCGTGTACTAAGGCGTACTGCACGTCGATGGTGCACATGTCTTCAACTGCTGTAACCCTGCTTGAGCGGAGCTTGAACAGAGTTAGAATGTTGAGGAGCTGACAGTTGCTCGTCGCATCTCGGTGGTTGTCTCCAGGTACTCCGGCTTCCTCCACCCGTAAAACTGTCACGGTCACGATTAGACATTGTGCATAAGTATGTGGCCTTAAACCCCAATAAATAATAAACAACCAATCGTATTTCTTCCCACGAGGTGTGTACATTCTCTACCTCCTGGGCTTATGCTAACTACATCAGTTGTCAGATGTTATGCAGGCAGCCTACTGGAGAAATGCTTCTACTTTCTCAACCTGTCTGCGTCAGTTGCAGGAGAAGTCTGAGGATCTTTTTTCTTTAGGCCCTCTTTTCTTCTGCTCTGGCTGTCATCAACCCTAGCCATTAGGGTTCTTGCCTCATCTCCCATTGTCATTTACTAATAGTTGTGATGCTATGGTTTTATAGGCCTAGGGAACTCTTCTTCTGTCCACCCTTCCAGCGCAGGCGGGTTATGTGGGGGTTGGTTATGTGATTCCCTCCTCCTGTTCTCTATTCAGCCTGTTGTAAACAATTGTAAGGTAGGTTGACAAGAAATTTAAATTTTATAGTAAATTTCCTTTTTTATTATACCTACAGCAATTGTTTATGTGGAGGCCCTCCCGTTTTCTTTTTTTCGGTAAGAATCCTTCCTCCCCGCTAATCACAAAACTCCAATATTGGCTGATTCAGTAGAATGACACATTGGTTATACGTCTGCGCGCTGGTTCCAGAAGTCATGGATTAGTACAAGAAGAGTGTACCCTACTGGGTGTGTGCCTATTGGCTTATTTTTTCTTGGTGCTTTTGCACCACTTTTCTTTCCCAAATCGCTTGGGGAAGAAAAAAATAGAGAGTATTTTTCTGAGTTAGGGACTTCCACTGTAGTGCAAGCCTGTTGTAAACAATTGTAAGGTAAGTATACTAAGAAAGGAAATTTACTACAAAATTTAAATTTCTTTAAAAATCTTTTTCTTCAGATCCACTAGTCCACTAGAATTCTTTCATATTTGGTATACAACATTTCTAGGGGATTAGATGTAGATTTGTTCAAATCAAGTCCCTGAGTTAATATTTGGGCTCCCTGTGGGAGGCTGAAGTTCAACTTAGTGCAATATGAGGAAGTTACTTTAAAAATCTTCTTCAGATCCACCAGTCAGAATCATTTCATATTTGGTATATAACATCTTCAGGGGGATCAGATTCAAGTTTGTTCACTTCAAGTCCATGATTTAATATTTGGGCTCTCTATGGGGTTGGGTGCAGGGAGGGAGGGGGCAGGTTATGTTCAAGGTTGTTCAAATCCATTCCTTAGTGTTTTATCATAAAATTTTCCTTTCAAACTGCAGTGACATAATAACCCTTGGAAGTGCTTGCCTACAGCCAATTTGAACAAATTTGAATCTGCCCCCCATAGAGATGTTGTATACCAAGGATCTGGAGTAAAAGTAATAGGTGTGTAATAAATAGCTTTAGAACTCCCCCCACCAGTTGTATAGCTTCTTCATTTTTTTAATCCCTGGGCGACACCTGAAGAAATCATGCTTAATTTTCACAATATAACAAATACGAATTAGTATCCCATTTGCATCACATAATACGAAGGTAGTCTTGACTATCAAGTCATTAATTGATTTTGGCAGTTAACTCAAATACTTACTGTGACTCCAGGGGATTAGGGAAGCATTGATTAACAATAAGTAGCGTGCACAAATGTCTCAACTCTTAATCACTATGAGTAAACATTAGCAGGAGAAACTATATAAGGTTCTTGTTATTTTGATCAGTTTGTTCTGTTTAATGGACTCATCATGGAGACAAATAGAAAACGGAAGGCTATTACTCTAGAAACCAAGTATGACAAAATTAAAGCTGTAGAAAAAGGGGGTAGAACAACAAAGTTAATCGCATCAGACTTCGGTATTCTTCCAAATACTTTATGCACCATTATTAAGAAGAAAGAAGAAATTCTAAAGGCCTATCAACTATCGATGACATCCAATTCAAGTAAGAGTCAATGCACCAGTGAATACCAAAATGTTTAGAGAGACATGAGGACAGAATATTCCTACTAGCGGCTTGATTATGCTTCAAAAAGCGAAATCTCTAGCAAAAAATATCAAGCAAATTCAAATTGGATTGATTGTTTTAAATTATGGCAAACCATTGTTTGTCGTGCGATAAGTGGTGAAGCAGCAGCTGTGGATACTGACGTGACAAAAGACTGACGAAGTGGGTGAGACTGGATGTTTTACAAACACTTAGAAGGTATTAGAAGGAAAAGGTAAAATAAATGAAGCAGAAATTTGTATTCATTAGAAAAGTCTGTAAAATACACAACTGAGTGCCCGTCAACGTTACATGAGTTCTTTAAAAAATGATGCAAAAAAAAATGTGTAAAGATGGTAAAATATGTTTTATACCAAGAATATACAACAGAGGCGCCCACTTAATTGGGTATCTTTTAACTGAATACCCCTGTTAATTGAATATAATTTCCCAACACAAAACCATTTACCATACCTCCAGTATAAATTTGACCTGTTAACTGAATATAGGTTATAGAGTAAACTCCTGTTAATTGAATAAAAAGTATTGTAACCTGTAACAAAATTACCCTGACTTTTCCGTTTTCCTTTGTTTATAGGCCTATTTGGCCTCAGTACATCCAATACAGGCATTTAATCTATTATATCTTGGTTGACAGAGCTCATGGAGCTCGGTCAAAGAAGATATAATAGAATAAATGCTAAGTTTATCTCTAGAATGCAGGAAAGTGACACAATCCCTGTTAATTGAATACTCCTGTTAATTGAAGAATTTTATTGGCAAAGTGACTATTCAGTTAACATAGTTCCACTGCTGTATAATGTTTCTAGCTAATTATTCTTTATATTCTTTATTTTTATGTCACTTTTGTGTGAGCCGGATATAGCGAATATCGGTTATAACGAACTAATTTCTATGGTTCCTTTGACTTTGCTATAAATGAGAGTTTTACTGTATTAAAGTGACATCACAATTAGGTGAGAAATAAATCTTTCTGCCTGACCTTTTCACGTTGTTGCAATCTATTAGCACTTTACCTAACATAATAGTCATTCTTATTTATCAAAATTGTCATTCAGATTTTTTTTTCATTTTTCGCTCTCATGGTCATAAGCCATGTTTTTTCAAATTTACAATGAGATTTTTTAGTCATTCATGAACTGTCTTTAGGCCACATAAAGTAGATCTTCTGTTTCTCAGGCCATTATTTGTAAAATTGCATGCGGGCGAGTAGTTTTTTATTTTATTTTTTATTTCCATAATTATTTCTTTACCTTCAAAAGTTCATGCTTTTGGTTTATGTTTTAGGCCTCATAATGTACGGAATAGCATTGGTGGTGGTGTATTATGTCCCTTGAGAGCAAGAAGGCTTTGCAATGCTAAAGCATTGCAAAGCCTTCTTGCACTCAAGGGACAAATTTATCAATTTATTTAACTTGGCTAAAATATTAGACATAAACCATTTAATAAAAAGAGAGTATGCGGCTGGCAAAAGGACCATGGGGGAGGGCCTGAGAAACAGATTTTTAATTTTTTTAGGCCTTACTAGTGTTTTCTTAATTTGGTGATAGCAGAGGATTAAACATATCTCATTTCATCCCTTACAGGAATGACAAAATCCCAACAGATCAATGTCATGGAGTTGTTTAGAGGTGGAAGTCATCAACTGATCATTGCCACATCTATAGCACAAGAAGGTCTTGATATCAGCAAATGTAACTTGGTCATTCGTTATGATCATGTAACTAATGAAATAGCATTAGTCCAGTCACGAGGTAAGAAATAAATATGGCATACCTAATTGTAAGAATTTTGGAATTATTCATACATTATTCATATTACTGCACAACCTAGAAATCAGTGAGAATGTCACTTTTTCAAATTTCCCAATTGTCATAGAATCAAGAAATGCTCTCAGGAAGTTTGAAAGAGATGCTCTTTGTGATTTCCATTTGGTGCAGTATGTAGAATTAAGTGATGCACTTATATGATGAATAATTAAAAGATTCAGTATTCCATGTGTTCTGTACTGGCGTTGTATATCCTTGGTTAACTAGCATTCCCTTTTTAGCGTCTGTTGGTGGCTTGGGATGTGCGTAGTTTCGTATACATGTAGGTGCCGAAGGAAACTCTCTCTGCATGGATTCGAATCCCTGCTATACCATTGTTATTATTTTGTTTGACAACTTTTCAATGGAATACTTCCAATTAATATAGGGGATGAAATAAAGTATGCAGAAACAGTCATTGAAGATTTTCCATCTCAGTTTTCCATTTCCAAATGGTGTACGTATGCTTGAAATCTGAGCTAAATGCACCTTAATGTTTAAAGACCTATTTCAGGCTTTTGCCCTCTCAGAGCATGTGCCCTGACCATGCCATCTTTAGGAGTTCCTGATGACAATAGACAAAACATGTGGGCAGTGATTTCTGTTCAGGTCTTGGCTGCCTTAACATGCAGCCAAGACTTTGACTAGAAATCACTACTGAGCAATTGGACACGACAGGTTGTAACCTAGTGGGAATTCAGGACAAATACCACTGGCATTGAGGGTTAACAAAGCAGAAAAAAAATCAGGCACTTCTCAACTGAAAATGATCCTTTCAACTGTTATCAAGCCTCAACATGGACTTATAAATCACGAATGTAGGAAAATTTGAAAATTCAGGTGGTTTTGGTATTCAATGACTGTTTCTGTTTGGTTTTTAGCTTAACTTGACAACTTGTAACTCTGTTAGTCTGTCAGTCTGTTCACATTTTCCTTTAGCACAGGCTACACCCCGCAGTTCTTGTCCAGTCATCACGAAATTTCATATGCAGTTTTGAGGTCCTATCTAGATGAGAAAGTCCCCTTTTGTTCGTGATCGTTAACCTTCATGGCTGCCCAAGTCCAAACCCGAAAACCTTTAGCACAGCCTATGGGTCATATTTATGAAGGGATTTCATTGTAGCTTGGTAGGATGACTCTGTATAATGTCTACATGCAAACTTCTCCTTTTGGACATGATCTGTCAACCGTGATGGCTGCCTAAGCCTGAAACCTAAAAACTTTTAGCACAGTCTACAGGTCATATTTAATATGGGGATATTTTATTGTAACTTGGTAGGATGACTCCACATGAGGTCTAGATGAGAACTTCCCCATTTGGTTGTGATCTGTCAACAGTGATGGCTACCAGAACCCAAAACCCCAAAACCTTTAGCACAGTCTACAGGTCATCTTTATGCAGGGATTTCATTGTAACTTGGAGGATGACTCAATGTAATGTCTAGATGAGAATATGCCCTTTTGGTTATGATTGGTTAACTGTGATGGCTACACAGGCCCAAAGCCCCAAAAACCTTTAGCACAATCTATAGGGCATATTTATGAAGAGATTTCATTGTAACTTGGTACAATAACTCTGTATGATGTCTGGATGAGAACATCCCCTTTCAGTCGCAATCTGTTAACCACAGTGGCTGTCCGAAACCTGAAAAGCTTTAGCACAGACTGCTGGTCGTATTTATGGAGGGATTTCATTTTAACTTGGTAAGATGACTCAGTGTAATGTCTAGATAAGAACGTCCTATTTTGATCATGATCAGTCAATCATGATGGACGCACAGGCCTGTGACCTAGGTTTGTTTAGCACAGTCTACAGTTCATAGTTATGAAGTGATTTCATTTTAACTTGGATGGATAACTCTATATGACATCTAGATGAAACTTTCCTATTTTGGTCACGATCAATCTGTCATTACCCCACCTGGCCTCGCAACCTGGATTCATTTAGTACTATTTACAGGTTCTTTTTATAAACTGATTTAACTGTAACTTGGTTTGATATCTAGATGAGACGGTCCTATTTTGGTCTTGATCAGTCAACTGTGCCTGCCGAGCCGTCATGTGATCAAGATTCCTTTAGCAAAGTCTATGAGTTATATTCATGAAGGGATTTCATTGTAACTTGATAGGAAGACCCATTTTGGAATAATTTCACTGTAACTTGGTAACTTTGGTTGACATACATTAACTGAGAGGGCCACATTAACCCACCCCTGAATTCTTTAGTACAGTCTTCACCTCAAATTATTTTTATCGAAAACATAGCATACAGGGAAGAGAAATTAACATATTCTCAGTTATCACAATATTCTTGTTTTTCATAATCCTTTCATAAACATTGAACATTATCCTTTTCATTCTGTATCCCCATGATATCGGTATCGGTTCAGTTTTTAAGAATATTGCACATATCTATTATGCCCCATGACATCATCAATAGAGAGTAATTGCTTGACTGGACTGGTTACGTGAAATAATTCATGAGAGGTGAGGGACATTGTACAAACACGAGTGCGCAGATGCACACGAGTGTTTTACAATATTAGGTCCCTTGCCTTGAATGAATTATTTCACGTAATCAGTTCAGTCAAGCGATTTTTTACTGTTCATTATTAATGATAATTATATTATTTAACCCTTTACCTAACGTAACAGCCAAAACGGTCGGTGCTATTCTCAAAAATCGCAAATTAATTTTCATTATTTTTTCATTTTTTGCCTCTAAAACATAGGTTATGACCCCTCATTGGAACAAGCTTATCAAGCTCGTTCCATTGAAGGGTCATAACCTATGTTTTTGAGACAAAAAATGAAAATAATAGTTATGGCCATCAAAAAAAGAACCTCTGTTTCTAAGGCCCGCGCGCATGGTCATTTTTGGTGCGCATGCAACCTTTTTATGACACAAAAAAAAATCTTCAAAAAATTTGAGATATTGTGCTCATTTCGGTAAATCGATATCGATGCGTTCGCAAATTTTAAATTAACACACTTCAAGCTTTTTCTACATCATACCTTATTGAAGTGGGTGGGTTCTAGCAATATTCATGACAGAAAGTGTTTTATTCTGTAAAAGGTAAGTCATAATGACAGCAAGAAGGAAGGTGTCTTTCAGTCTGACAACAAACAGTCACAAAGGGGAATGGTCGATTCGCACCACGTTTGATTCGCACCAACCCTCAGAAAGTCTGCAAAGTCAGGTGCTATGTTGAATGGAACACAGTCTCCTGGCATTTATTTTTAGTAATATTTGTATTGTAAATGGCCGTCATTGGGAATTTGTGTACTGTTATTTGAAACCGTTACGAGTTTCCCAGTTAATTTAAATAAATGCATTTGAGATGCAGGATAATTGGATAACTAATAGTAACCGTTGCTTGATATAAAAGTAACAGTCATAGTTGAAAATAAATCGCATATATGCAGGTATGTGCGGTCGAATTGGTTAATAAAAACACGCAAACATTCGTTTTGTATTTCATTTTCAGATTTCAAAAAAATATGATTTATGGATGAACTGCCCGTTCAAATGGGTTGTGATAATTTTGAATATAATGGGGAAAAATTGCGATTCACGATTTTATTAGGCAGGTTGTGAAAGGATTTTTTTTTTTTGGTCAAATAAATCTCTGAAAGTTGGCACTTCGACATTTGATTTGTCCCAGAGACGTTTCAACCCGAGACGTTTCACCCACGAGGCGTTTCGTGACTTTCGTCCTGTGTTATAATTTTCATGTTTCACTGAAAAAACAAACATTCAAACCCCACTTCATTTACGACCCAACACCCTGTGGTGAATAACCAATATATTTGCGAAATTTTGCATGGTCCACCAGGCGTTTGGGTGGGGGTCAAATTACCACAAACAACCTCTCGGGGAGAAAATAAAAAGAAAAAAAAAAAAACGCCCGCCCGCATGCTTTTTTGGAAAAAATGGCCTGAGAAACAGACAATCAACTTTGTATGGCCTATTCAAGAATTTTTTTTTGCAAGTATCGTCTGCTTTTCATGTTAGGTAAAGGGTTAAAAAAACAATGAAGACCCCATTATACCCACAACAAAGCATCTTTCGTTTGTGCGCACAGATACATTACCCAATTGTTGATTGCATAATTCACTTGTGAAGTTATCGTTTATAATTAAACCCAGAAATCTCGGTAAATCACACTTTGGAAAGTAATAAAAATCAAAAATTTCAAAAGTGATATCCACGCAGTGTCAGCTGTTTCAAATCACTGAAGTATGTTAACCCATTATTGTTGTGAGCTACTCCTCATTATAACCCCACTTGAAAGAAGTAAGGGCTATAGTCTGTTTGTCTATCCGTCCCAATTTGTGTGTGCAACTCCTCCTACATTATTGAACCGATTTTGATGAAACTTCTCAAACATTATGACGAGCAAGTGAGCATGCGCATATTCAAAAATTTTTCATCTGCAACAATTTTAACCAGGTTATCTCCCCTGAACTCTGATTTATTATGGATTTTCAAATGAGATTCTTGTGTGTGCAACTCCTCCTACATTATTGAACCAATTTTGAAGAAACCTCTCAAACAGAACTAGCAACTGAACATGTGCATATTCTAAAACTTTTCATTTCCAACAATTTTAATCAGATTATCTCCCCTCAACTTAGATTTATTATGGATTTTCAAATGAGATTCTTGTGAATGCAACTCCTACTACATTATTGAACCGATTTCAATGAAACTTCTCAAACACAACTAGCAAGTGAACATGCACATACTATAAAAGTTTTCATCCATGACAGTTTTAACCAGGTTATCTCACTGAACTAAGAGATTTATTATGGATTTTCAAATGGGATTCTTGTGTGCACAACTCCTACATTTATATTGAACCGATTTTGATGAAACTTTTAAGACATTATGACTAGTAAGTGAGCATGTGCATATTATAAATTTTTTAATCTGCGACAATTTTAACCCAAGTTATCTCCCCTGAACATAGATTTATTATGGATTTTCAAGTAGACTCTTGTGAGCCCAACTCCTCCTACATTATTGAACCGATTTCAATGAAACTTCTCAAACATTATGACTAACAAGTGGCATATGCTTATTCCAGAAGTTTTAACCACGTTATCTCCCATGAACTTGAATTTATTATTGGTTTTTCAGCCTCAACATTCAGAGGTACATTTTAATAAGCCAGAATTGGGGGTACATGTATTAATCATCTTCAGTGATAGTTCTTGGAGCTCTTTCCAAATTTGCCATACAGTTTTCTCTACAGTCCTGCAGTAAAAAAAAATAAAAGTTTTACATCAAGAGCAATCTTTTGATTTTGATGACTTCATGTGGAGTGTGGTGGGAATAGAATGATCCTTGAGTGCTGTGATGGGCACATTCTCACTCTCAGGGAAAGATATCTGGCACACACTCAGTAAACATTGTGTCTTGGCCAGACATCTGTCCTGTAGGTAATATTTTCCCATCTCGTCCCCACACCTCTTAGGGTAAAAAATAATCTCAGCTTAACACACTAACACACATGGATCATGATTGCATAAAATAGGATATTACAAGCTTAACTCCTTGCATGCTGCTGGCAGATTTTCATGCCCAGGACCAGATTTCCCTTGCCACTGAAATAAGTGTAATTTGGGCACATTTAATCAAATTTTCCCAATGGAAATTGATTGGATTTCTTCACCAATGATTTCTTGGAGTAAATTTAGAAGAATTTTTCATCCAATCCAGTCATGGTTGCTATGAAGCGAAATGACTAGATTTGATTAAAAACATCTTGAAAATAAGCAGTGAGTTAAAAGTTAAGACCAAATCAAGAAAAACAGACTGGAATAGTACTTGAGATTCATTGCTCTCACAATTCCTTCTCAAAGCAGGAGAGTTTTGGGCGTTATTAAGAGAAGAAAATAGGGAATTTTGATCGGGTCATGACCAGGTTGTAACCAAGTCATGATCTGGTTGAGATTTACTGTTCACTTTTGTAATCATGGTACTATAGTCAGGAGTTTTTTTCTGGTAATTTATTAAACTCTTAACCTGCTGAGTATCTTCTTGAATTTTGTTATGAAATCCAACCATGGTTGCTGTAAAGCAGCCATGACTGGATTTGATGAAAAATTTGAACAAATGAAACTCATCTATCATCCTTGATGTGATTGGTCTAGTTTTGCAGGGATAATATTCTTTTAACAGAAATGGAATTACACTCATTCTGTATGAAGAGTATTGCTGTCCAGATGCAGAATGCATGTTGGGAGTTAAATATTTAGGATTAGATTAGGGATTTGCCATCCAAAATATAGAGGATATGGAATGAGTGTTTTTCTCATATAATATTTATGAAACGAGTAAAATTTTCCATTTTGGCGAGCCCAAACTGAAAATTCAGACAAGTTTCATAAATATTATATGAGAAAAACACTCATTTCATATTCTATTTATCATATGACACACACACGCACAAATTAGCCACTTAGTATGACTTTTAACCCACCACCTAACTTGAGTTGCAGACGGCACTTGGAAAAAACAGCCTCAAAAAACTAAAAATTTTCATTTTTTGCTTCCAAAACATAGGTTATGACCCCTCATTGGAATGAGCTCATCGAGCTCGTTCCAATGAGGGGTCATAACCTATGTTTTGGAAGCAAAAAGTGAAAATAACAAAAAAAAATGTATGCATTTTTCTTGAAGATAAAAGATTAATACAATATAACCCACCCTAAATAGGACAGATAACGTAAATTCTCCCTACTGAAATTATGCAAATGTGACCCAGTTGTATTTTGTTTAGCCAATCAAATTGTCCAGTTTTGAAATTGACCAATGAAAGCTCCCAACTCGAATTATGCAAATTATGGAAATGTGGCCCAGTTATATTTTGTTCAGCCAATTAAATTGTCTAGTTTTGAAATTGACCAATGAAATTGACAGAAGGCTTTATTTATCACTGATTAATATGAAAACAAAATATCAAATGTTTTAAAGTGAACAAAACGGCCGAGTCATGTGATAACATTAGGTATCGAAAAGGAGCAAAGATGCAGCTCTTTTCCAATGGCATTGTACATAATTTTTCCCAATTCTCAACCCAAACTTTCCCAATCTCAATCCTGACCCAAAACAAAAATTCAATGCACAATCAGTGTTCTGAACTGGGTAGTCATAAGGCTTGGTTTTCTGAGGCCTTATCTCCACCCAGTTCAGGACACCAATTGTGCATTAAATTTTAAAAGTTTGCGAAAAGTAGCCTAGAAAGTATCTGAATTTAAAAGCAAATGACAAGTTCTTCTTTAACTCTTTACCTAACATGAAAAGCAGACGACACTTGCAAAAAAATCCTTGAATAACTATTTTTTTTTCTTTTTTTGTCTCAAAAACATAGGTTATGACCCCTAATTGGAACGAGCTCGTTCCAGTGAGGGGTCATAACCTATGTTTTTGAGATAAAAAATGAAAAAATAATGAAAATTAATTGGCGATTTATTAAAATAGCGCTGGCCGGTTTGGGCCGTTATGTTGGGTAAAGGGCTAATAGTATAAGAACAGTTTAACAGATGATAAAGACTGGGGTGAACATGATTTCATGTGATTATTTTGTAAAACTTATTTGCATTATACATGAAGTTGCTAAGTTATCAGTCTTAATGATGTTTGTTGTGACCCACATGGTTATTTTAAGAATTATGACATGACAAATTAATTCTATTGTCGACTATTTTATTTCCAACAGAAACAGAAGATGAAGAACTGACCTGAACAAATTGCGTACAGAAGCAATCTCATACCTGATACACAACATTCTCCACAACCTATATTTGTTCGACAAACAGTTGCTTTCTATGAACGTATTAACAACATGACATGTTTACACAAACATTCTCATACAACAGCACACACAATATTGGCATCATTCAACATTGAACTCGTACCACAAAATCACTTAAATATTTTGGTGGTCTGCTGTTCCTAGCTGGATATCTTAAATCAAAATTACTCTCTATTCTATCATTAGATAATTCAGCATTCAGACCAGACCCACCAAGGCTTTCATTTCAGGTAATGTTTCTTCCTTTTGAACAACTAAGTCATTCTGATCATTTTTTCAGCATTACCCTCTTCAGACTCTTCTCTAATGGACTCATTATTTCCACTAGATAAATGCTGTAACTGAACATTATTATCATTATTAATGTTCCTAGCACATTAACGATGTTTTACCGTGCATTGAAACATCATAATGTTCAACAAGTACAAGTCATGTGTCGTGTCGGGCTGTTATTGACTGTAACGGCCCGACAAGTCAATAACAGCCTGACAAGTCTAAATATAGACAGTGACGTCACATCTCTCAGCCGATGAATATTACTTTTTCCCATATTTATATTTGGATCAAAATTCAGTTCAGATTTTTAATTTGTAAACACATTTGTTCCAAGTGTTTCCCTTTATGTCACTGATAGTATCAAATATAGGAAGCAATACGCACAAAGTAAGTAATGACATCTTTGATGAATAAACTTTTTGCCAAAAGTTCGCATTTCAAAGATATATTTCGTCATCTAACTTTCCAAATTTTGCCATAGATGGATTAGACAATAGTCGTGTTACCCAGTTTGTTTGTCAACAAATCAGACGATAGTTTCACTGGGTTTTTTTTTTATTTGAAAACGTCAATCTTCGTTTATTTATCTTATTTCCCATATAACTTAAATGCAATGTACCCGCTGTACTAAAGTGGCAATAATAGAAATAACAGGACTTTGTTGGGCATTACAATGTATCAACGGCTCAACAGAAATGGTTAACAGCCCTTGAGCTTATTAGTGGACCTCAACTTCGTCTTGGTCCACTAATAAACTCTTGGGCTGTTAACCATTTCTGTTGAGCCATTAATAAACTGTAATGCCCTTCAGAATCATGTTATTGTTATATTAGCACCTGGTGACTGAAAATTCAAAGATTTTTGGTGAGATGTAAAATGTCTATCTACATTTAATGGTTCACTACATTCAAGGATTTGGTCACAATCCTTTCCAAAATACACTGGGGCTTATTTCCACTGAATATGTGATGGGACCTAACTTAGCATGAATTCTCCCTGTTATTCATTTCTGATGCCTACAGTAAACCCTTAACAAAACTTTCTGACCCACTTTGAATTCTCTAATTTTCATTTTAGTCGTAACATGCAGTTTCTCATGCTTTTGTTTCACATTACTTCTCAAATCAGGCCTTAACATGTCCAGTTTGGAATGCAGAGGGTGGTTCTGCAGTAATATAGGAGATTCATATCTTTCTTTATACCTACTGGCAGGCGTAAAAATGCATCCGCATGCACTGTATTCAGAGTTCTTAAACTAAATTTCATAATCATGAGCTGTCAAGTAAAGTGATGAGAGGAAGCTGCCAAAGAAGAGACAGCTTTCTGTGAACCAAAGATTCAAGAGATAGGTTTATTTTCTGTTATTAAAGTTAATTTTCTACCAAACAAATATAGATGAAATTTCTTTACACCATATACACTATGGCTAACGCCTCTCTATCTATCTGAGCATAATTCTTTACAGCTTGTAAAGTGGCATTGTGTACTAATGCATACTGCACATCGATGGTGCACTTGTCTTCAGCCAATGCTAACTCTGCTTGTGTGGAGTTGGTATGTTGGGGAGCTGACAGTTGCTTGCCATTGATCAGTGATTCTCTCTGGGTACTCCGGCTTCCTCCACCTGTAAAACTATTGTGGTCATGATTAGCCATTGTGCAGAAATATGTGACCTTAAACACCAATAAATAAATAAATAAATGACTACAGACCCAATCTCATATGAGGATACATCACATGTCAACACAATCGGCAATACTTCTCTTTTGTGTGCCAGCAAATCACATTCCAATAAGTTCTCTTTGGTTTATTTGAAGACAATGGTTGCATTCATGACTCCACTCCCATTTTTTCTTTTTCTTTAAGAGGTGGTATAGTGGATACAGAATTTTGAATAAATTCTAAATAAATTGACCATAATAATTCACCACAGCAACCCAAGACTAATTGCTTTTTGTCATTTGGAGAAAGAGCATTAACAATTGCTTCAACTTGACTTTAATGATGAACCGGTTATCAAAACTTGCTATTTACCAATTATTTCTCTGCTGATTATGCCGATTCTGATGCCAATTCCGATGGTTGAAATAGAACCCAGAAGAAAATCTGTCAGTGCCTGTTATACTGCAGAAGTTCGTTGATAAATCACCAATTTCGAAAGCTTAATACCACATAAGTTCTCAGAGTATGCATATATAGTGCTGGGCAATGTCAGCCAAAATAATATTTGCATTTTTGGGAGTTGGGGTGGTGGAAGATCATTATAAACAATACAATCACATGATATTGTTCTCTTGTGATGATAAATAGTGTTAATACAGTTTTGTGTAAGAATACAATTCACCTTTATTAACCAGAAAAATACTGAGCACACATACTTTGTGTCTTAATTGAATAATAATTTTGATGTTGATATGTGTTGTGAAGTTGTACGGCGCAATGTTTACAAATACACATGCGATGCCAGAATATATCAACATTGGAGAAAAACATCAAGGGAGGTAACTGAATTAAAAAATGAACTTGACAAACTGAAAAGGTGTTTGTGACCGTCATTTGACTTACATGTTGCGTAACAATCATCCACCATCAAAAAAGAGTGTTTTTCTTCAATTTTAATTTCTTATTGTTTTTGTGATGCTTGCATCATGAAGTACTACAGACTACCTGCTGAACATATTTTATTTATACATGTATCCCAGGCTTGGCAATTTCAGGAGAGCGATTTTTTAGCTCTCCTTACTGCCCTCCTGAAAGAATTAAGGTGAGCGAAAAATTGCCCTCCTAAATATTTTGGTCTGGGATGATTGAGATTACATGCATTATGCTCACATTAATTTTTTGTTGTAAAGCAAAAATGTAATTTAACTTCGAAGTCACATAACATCACGCAATTTTATTTTGAAAGTGGTTTAGTGGTAAAAGGTAATGGCTGCAACCTACCCAAACACAGTTGCAATCATTTGAAGCAAAATGGGTCACAGCAATATTTTTTTTCTGTCAGTTTCAAGTTCAACAACTGACATCACAGTTTGAGGGGTAATTATTCAAGGAATATTGACACTATAATATACTACCATCACTACTATCCTGTCACTTGAAGCACTCGCACCAGGATGTGACTGTAGATTCAAGCAGACCTGTTGTCCAAGAAAGTCATACGCCTACCACAACCACCTTCAACCCCCCAAGGGGGGTTGAAGGTGGTAGTGGTAGGCGTATGACTTTCTTGGACAGCAGGTCTGGGTACACACACAGGTCTTGTCAAGTGTGTGTTCGGTTTTTGAGTGAGACATCTAGATGTCTAAGAGATTTCGCTTTACCTTAGTAAAGTTAATAAAATCACTGATGTAGTCTGCTGGTTTCAGTTTCAATGAGTTCGTTCAGCTAGATACTTAAAATGCTGTGTAAAGCTAATTGCTCTCCTGAGCTGATTGAGGAGAGCGATGTTTTGCCCTCCTGCATTTTTCAGAATGCCAGGCCTGGTATCCAATGCAGTGTTGTACAGCACCAAGATTGAAGACCAGTGACTTTGATCAGCTGGGAATACTGGTGATCTTGTACCGATTACAGATGGTAAATTCCATAATATCTCAGCTCAACAAAACCTTAAATATTCTGATATTCACTACACATGTTTTTAATGGGGAAACTTTATTGAAATTTCCAGATATCAAAGAGATTTTAATAGTCAGTGTTAAATATAGAATAACTGGAAACTGACGGTTCTTAACTGTCGGTTGTCATAATCGACCGATGCCCCATAACCGGCTGGTTCCGATTGCCGATTCCATTTATCGGTTCATCACTACATTACTTTTCTTCGTATGTAAGCCTTCTTTATCAGTTGTGTGACCCAAATACTCTGGGTTTTTTTTCTTTTAGAAAATTCAAAATTGGATTTTTTAAGATGCATACCACGTTGTTCCAATCTATCAAATACTACAGCCAGATTCTCCAAATGTCATGATCACATCATCATTATAGTGCTCTATGAAATATACCAGCTCAGGAAGATATTGCAAAAACTTGATGATTGTACATGAAAGTCCACTATGAGTACTAATCGTCAACATACCCTTTGAATTATCGTCAAGACAAATTTGATTGTATGCATTTGACAAATCAATCTGACTGAATTTGAATTTGAAAGATTTGTAAATATATCTTCGTTTTTTGGTATGGAATACTGATCAGTTTTTATAACTGGATTTACATTACATTTGTAATTCCCACAAATTCTGACAGAATTATCTTTTTTAATAACAGGGACAATAGGGGAAGAACAATCACTGATTTTTACCAGTGAAATTACTATTCTGTTAAAGTTCTTGGTCAGTTTGAGATCGAAGCGCATGAGGAAGTGATTATGCTTGCAAAATACTGGTTTAACATCTTTCAAGGTGATGCTAGCCTTTACATTCTTCAAACACCCAATCTCTTCTTTAAATAAATGTTCATATTTCTGTAGTAGACAATCCAGCTCATCTTTCATAGGTTTCGCACCATTTCTTGGCTAACAGTTAATGTTTGAATTTTGTTCCAGTCAGTCAGCCAGTTTCTGCCAAATAATGTTGCTCCCTTGTCCACAATGTTTCGATCAACTTCACATTCTTGATTATCATGAAGTATATTAAAATGTATACCATGATTACCTATTCTGCTATATATGAAAAGCCTATGACATAAATTTTAGCTTTAAATATCAAGTGTGGTGAACACGAGAGTAATGGGATTTCAATAGTTAAAATTTACACCTACAGTAGACTACATCCAAGTTGACCTTTGGTGACATTGACCTGAAAGCAAACTTGTCTAAATTTATCGCACATGACCTTGCAAAGAATGAAATGAAAGGAGCAATTATTTATTACGTGCTTAAATAGGTATACCTCAAAAGATGCCAAAAATTAACAAACATGCATTGTCTCATGTTAATAAAGCATCCATAACTCAAAATAGTATGTTATTAAAACGAAAAAGGCTCTGCTTCTTTTTCCATTTCGTTTTGGCAATAAAATTGACAGCGGAAGTACTGCCCACGAATGCTCATGTATGTATGTATATGTCTACTGTTCAGTAAAATCGAAAACAAATAATAGTGACTCTTAATAACCTGACGATCATGGTATAAATAAAATGTACCCAAAGCATCTTGGTGTACCAAATGTTCACCACTTGCGGTGAAGTGGTGTTAACCGCTTGCCAAAGGCACGCGGTTAACACCACTTCACCACTCGTGGTGAACATTTGGTACCTCCCAAGCTACTATGGGTATTTTATTTTATATGTATCTTTCCTTCAGGTAGTATTTATTCTCTCTTCCATGTAAGTTTGAAACTTACTAATGTAAGCTCCAAAGTGCATTCACCAGCAAAACTATTCTTGAACAAAGTTATGGAATAATCGACACTGCCGAACCAGTATCTAACTCCATTTCCATTTTTTATCTCTCGACAACCTGGATACAGAGTTATAGGGTTATGCTTATCATGTTTGTTGCACACATATTTATTCTTAGTATCTATAAGTCATCCAAATCTTCATCTGAATTTGTGCCATTGGATATATTTACATTCTGAGTGGCCTTTTACTTCGAATTATTATTATTCCACCCTTTCTTATCTTTCCCTCTCTGCCTACACATGTTGAATCAATCCCAATTCGTGAACATGAATTACAAGACTGGTCTTTGAACCAACACTGATTTGGTCCATGCGAATTCGTCCACATTGGAAGTGTTGATTTCATGTTAAGAACGACTGTCGAAACAGAAATATGTGGTTCAAAAATGTCTTTTTGTGCTGTTTCCATGGATAATGATATATTTACATTGCTCTGTCAAATGTGATATTCTTTTCACAGTAATTTACATTGAATTTCTTCTAATTGCAGAATTTGTCTCTTAATGCATCCTGATATTTGACAGCAAATTTGCAATTCTAACTTAATTACTTTCGTATGGCAACTATAAATTGTGAAATTGTTTCTGTGGCTTTTGTTCCCGTTTGTGGAAGCAGTATCTTTCAGAAATTACCAAAGGTTTTGGTGAAAATGACCTTTTTAAAGTTTGTACTATTTGAACAAATGATTTTTCTCCTGGATGTTAATGAAACAATAAATCTTTCAGGAGTGAATAAGTTAGATGTCCTATCAATGAAAGGAATGTTGCAACCTCTCTGCTCTCTTGAATGTCATATACTATAACAAAATGTTCAAACTTTCTAGGTAGGATGAAAATTCTTCTGAACTCATCTCATAAGACTCCACACATCCAATGAAGCCAGCCATTTTCTTGCTTTTATACTGCTATTGAGGTCACTTAAATACTTTCCATGTGAATTATTGGTTCATCATCAACAATTTGTAGTGACCCATCTGGTTATTTCAAGAATTATGAAATGACAAATTAATTCTTTTGTCGACCATTTTCTTTCCAACATGATTGCAAGACAAAGCACTGACCAAGGTAGAAAATAAGCAGACTGTCATTTGCAAAATGAGTTTCCCAGAGGGTGAATTTAGTGATGCTACCCTGCGCAGTAGGGTAGCATCACTAACGTTACCCTCTGTGACCCTCAATCTGAATCAGGGTCTCAAAACTAAATAGAAAGCGGTATCCAGAGGATAAACTGGCTCACTATATTGGATAGTATCATCAAATCATCAAATTCACCCGCTGGGAACCTCATTCTGCAAATGTCAGACTGCTTATTTTCAGGCCTGGCACTGACCTTGACATTGTACAAATTACTACAATAACACGCATCTGATAACCAACAATGTTCTCTGTTTTATTCAAATGTAAAACTTCCTAATCTTTGTATGCTTCTTCCCCTCCAAAACACATTCACAACTGGAGCACTCATGACCAGGGCCGGATCCAGGAATTGTATGGAGACACCTGTATTTTTATTCAGGATTTCCCCAAATAAATTGAGATGTCTTAATACAGATGATTAGATCACTGCATGTGTTGTGAAGTGCTTTTTATTAACTGCTTGTTTAGAGATTTCTACTAAATACCAGTATTGGAAATAGTTGTTTCAAACTGGTAGATTTCAAAGTTTATGATATATTTTGCAGGAATTTGGGGACAATTGAGCTGCAGAGTTTGGGCCCCCATATCTGTAACAGGTATCAAAAAGGCTCTTCATTCGTCCCTGCCCATGATGCAATTTTCCCAATGGTATGGGTCCCAGACACAATCCCAGAGAGGGCAGGCAGAAGAATACTTGATTGATGTCTGAAATTCTTTTTTCATCTGTCATACAGGAAGAGCAAGAGCAAAGGACAGCAGCTATAAAGTAATCGCTCAGCATGGCACTGGTACAGCTGAGAAAGAAGAGGTAAATCTGATGAGAGTGCAACTGATGAATGATGCGCTGCGAAAACTCAAGCATTTTAATACCGGTGCTCTGAATAGGAGCCAATTTGCTGAAGAAAGAGAGAAGATGCAAAGAGAGGCTAAAGCTGACCGTGAACTGAAAGCACAGAAAAACAAATATAGGATTTATCATGAGGGGGAATTTCAACTTCTTTGCCTTAAATGTGATGAATTTTGTTGTTTATCCACTAGTATTTGTGTGATTGAGAAAGCACATCATGTTGTTATAGATGAGAGTTTTTCGTGAACGAGTGAATGTAAGTGATCATCCCAAACCTACTTCTTTTGACGGCTTCCAGAAAAAGAGTCGACTGTCTTGTAAAAATTGTGCTTGGGAATGGGGTGTTGTGTTTATATACCGTGGGGCAGAACTAAATGTTATCAGTCTCAAAAGCTTTGTAATTGTTGATTTTTTTGGCAATAGAGTTGTGAGGAAAAAATGGCAGGAAGCCCCATTTGAAGTGAGAGAAATAAATATTGAGGATAAACAAGCAATTTGTAATACTTATCAGGCACCAAAATAAAATCTCAATATCACTATTTCAGTACGGCTGCTGAGGACGGGTCACTTTCCATGGGTGGATAATATTTCCTCAGACACAATAATATTAGATTTCAAACACTAATTATAGGAATAATCATGAAAAATTTAATGATGCACCGGGTACAAACCGGTGGTTCATAAAATTAAAATTTTGCAGATGATGATTTTTATTACCTGGTAAACACATGTGTGGACATCGTCCACGAGTGGATTTTTACCAGTCCACGGCGACAGTACTGTACATGTTGATCATTTGTGATAATTGTCTGGATATATTGCAGATGGGTAATGAAAAGTTCCTTTTGATAATTCTTTGGAGTCGATATCTCACCGTCACAGCCACATTTACCCCAATTTCTGTCAGTTAAATGAAAAACCGGTTCATCAATCAATTACTGACAGATATGATCGACTTAAGTTTATAATATTTTATTGATGGTATGTTGAGGGTTGGTAGTGTAAAGTTCATATTGATAATTGTCCATATTCATTAACTCTTTACCCAACGAATCACCCGCATCCGCCGGCGTAATATGCAAATTCAGCAGCTGAAAAAATATTTTTCGAAAAATTTCAACAAAACCATATCATGTGATATGGTTTTGTTGAAATTTTTTGAAAAAATTTAAAAATTGATATTTAAAATAATAAATTTTGATATTGTCTGCGTTTGGTAAAGGGTTAATCAGTCTGGTTGTGAGGACAGCCATCTTGATTTTGGTTTGCATTAAAAATGCCTTAATGTGTTGAGGGTGGTTAGTAAAAGTTCCTTTTCGATAATTGTGTGGATTCCATAGTTATATGGCTGCCATGATTTTGCCTTTGCAGCTATATAGATTGTTGTTTTCACCAGTTAACTAAAATATGACTTATGTTGCTTTTTGATAACTGTCCTGTTTTTCGAAACAGCGGCTACCATAGCAGTCATATATATATTGATTTTGTCCTGGCAGCTTCCAAGGGTTATTATGTCACTGCAGTTTGAAATGCAAATTTTATGAAAAAACACTAAGGAATGGTTTGGAACAAACTTGGAACTACCCCCCCCCCCCCCCCCCCCCCAAAGAGAGCCCAAATTTTAAGCCAGAGACTCAAATTGAACAAACCTGAATCTGAACCTCCCAGAGATGTTATATACCCAATATCAAAAGATTTTGATTGATGACTCAGGAAAACAGATTTTTAAAGAAATTCCCTCATATTTCACTAAGTTAAAATTCAGGCTCCCATAGACAGCCCAAATATTGACCCAGGGACTGGATGTGAACAAACTGAATCCGTACCCCCCCCCCCCCCCAACCCCCAGAGATGTTGTATACCAAATATGAAAGGATATTGGCAGGTGGATCTGAAGAAAAAAAAAATTTAAAGACATTTCCTCATATTGTACTAAGTTAAACTTTGGGCTCCAATAGAGAGCCCAAATATTAATCCAGGGACCTGATTTGAACACATTTGAATCTGAGCCCCCTAAAGATGTTGCATACCAAATATGAAAGCATTCTGACTGGTGGAGCTGAAGAAAAAGATTTCTAAAGTGATTTCCTAATATTGCAGTAAGGTAAAATTCAGGCTCCTATAACGAGTCCAAATATTAACCCAGGGACTCGATTTGAACAAATTTAAATCTGACCCCCACCTAGAGATGTTGTATACCAAATATCAAAAGATTTTAATTGGTGGTTCTGGAGAAGAAGATTTTTTAAAGAAGTTCCCTCATATTGCACTAAGTTAAATTTTGGGCTCCAGTAGAGAGCTCAAATATTAACCCAGGAACCCAATATGAACAAACATGAATCAGAGCCTCCTAGAGATGTTGTATACCAAATATGAAAGCATTCTGACTGGTGGATGTGAAGAAACTTTTTAAAGAAATTTCCCTATATTGCACTGAGGTAAAATTCAGGCCCCCATAGGAAGCCCAAATATTAATTGAGAGACTTGATTTGAACAAACTTGAATCTGACCCTCATAACAATGATGTTTACCAAGTATTAAAAGTTTCAGACCAGCAGTTCTAAAGAAGATTTTTAAAACTTATTTCCAAAATTGCCCTAAGTTAAGATTTGGGCTCCTGTATTGAGCCCAGATATGAAACGAGGGGCTTAAATTGAACACACTTGTATCTGATCCTCCTATGGATGCTGTAGGCCAAATATCAAAAGATTCTGATCAGTGGTTCTGGTGAAAATTTTTTTTTAATATTTGCAAATATGCTGACTGAGCATTTTTTCGATGTCCTGTTTTTCAGAACACCTTGACACAACCAGTGATAATTTTTTTTCATCATTCGATTCTACTGGTCTTAAGGATGCTTCACACCAAATAACAGTTCTCCGTTCCATATGGTTTGGGAAATATGGGTGTTTTTAGCATGAATCAAGTACTTATAACCCAATAATGCCATATACCGAATTTCATTCAAATCGGACCATCAGTTCAGAAAAATAGAAATTTTTGGGTGAGGGCAAAAATTATGTCCTTCCCATTATGAAGGCAAATATTGCTCCACAAACTTCGTTTGAACAAACTTGATTATAAACCTCAAAAAGAAGTTCCATACCAAATATCAGGTCATTGTACCCACTGGTTCATGAGAAGAGTTTTCTAGAATTTTGGGGCATTTTCCCCCACCCCATCCCTATGGAGCTTGACGACTTTATTTGAGGAAACTTGAATTGACATATGATAAGGACCATGCATATCAAATTTGGTTCAATTTGGCCCAGAGGTTTTGGAGAAGTTGATAATGTAAAGTTCACGATGGACGGACGATGAAAGTAATCACTTGAGCTCGCCCTGACTTTCAGTCAGGTGAGCTGAAAATTAAATGGTTTATGTCTGATATTTTACCTAAGTTAATAAAACTGATAAATTTGTTCCTTGAATGCAACAAAGTTTTGCAATGCTTTAGCATTGCAAAGCCTTCTTGCACTAAAGGGACAAAATACATCACCACCCATGCTATTCTGTTGATTTTGAGGGCTAAAACATAAAACAAACCAAGAATTTTGATGCCAAAAAAATAATTACAAAAATAAAAAATAAAATAAACTGCCCGCCCACAGGCAGTTTTACAAAAAATGGCCTCCGAAATGGAAGATGTACTTTGTTGTGCCTTAATCTTATTTCTTGATGGCATATGCTATCCGTGGTTTTGTTTTTTCTAAGTTGTGGTCTTGATATAGCTTTTGATACTGACTGTTTTTTGGTCACTTCCCTTAGTGACCAAGATTCAAGCTTGTTTAAAGAGTTTCTTCAGCAATATTTTGATTCCTCGCGGAAGATCACTAATTAATTTTCGGAAGTGGTTGGCTGATTTAAACCAAATTTAGTGTGTGGTATTAATTTCTGCATTGCTCATGATTTATGACTCCTATCTCCTTCCTGCAACCTCCAATGCTCACCCCAACCCCACCCCACCCCCCCCACCCCACCCCCAAAAAACAAAAAAAAAAACCCAGAAAAAACAAAACATTTCACACATTCCTGTGGGATCTAAGGGAACTAAAATTTCAAACACCCATTTTGGGACAAAAATATACCCTGATCTTTGTTTTCTTTTGAGGAGCCATCAGAAGTCCCCATCTGCAATTAAGCCTGGAAATAAGCAGATTGTCATCTGCTGAATGAGGTCCCCAGAGGGTGAATTTGGTGATACTACCCTAGTATTACTAAATGTACCCTTGATGAACCTCAGTCTGAATCCAGTTCCATGCCTAAACAGAAAGAGATACCCAGAGAATAAATTGGGGGGGGGGGGGGGGGGGGGGGGATTCTTGTCCACTGTATGGGATAGCATCAGCAAATTCACCATGTGGTGACCTCATTCTGCAGATGACAGATTGCTTGTTTGCAGGCTTGTTTGTAATAATAATATAACACTGAAAAGTCTTCTCATGAACCTCTGGTTGTAATGATTTGATATTTAATATTTTGCCTTCTTGAATGGTGTAGATTCATGTTTATTGAAAGAAAGTTTGTCCAGCAATACAGTACAACCGCCATGGATTGTTTACTTTCCACGGGTAGACAATATTTCCATGGATGCAACAATATAAGATTACAAACACTAATTATAGGAATAATCATCATAAATTTAATTAATGAAGCACCTGGTTAACAACCCTGTGTTTCATTAATTCACATTTTGCTGATGATGATGTTGATTGTGTGATAAACGCATGCGTGGACATCACTGGGTTACAACCATTCCACGACTGTACTGTATTTGAGAATAAATTTGTAGAACCAGTAGGTCCCTGCAAATATTTGGTATTCAAAATGATATTTGACTCAATCATAATATTCAATTCGAATTTGATTCGACAATCGGCACAAATATCTCTCGAACAACAGTTATTTTCTTCAATGTTTTTGTTGTCGAAATGCAGTGGATATCAATGCAAATAAGATAAATCCATGCTCAAATAGTCTACAAACTTTTAAAAGCTGATTGCAAATCGCAACAAAATATGTTTTTCACCCAGCCTGCAGTGTCATAATAGTCAACTTAGAAATAATGATGCTGGAAGCCTCAACAGTCTCAGGCCTGCAACAATCAATTGAATCAATGAGTCGTAATAAACACGCAATGACTATTATCAAAATGGTGGTCTATTTCAAATGCCGCAGTGACTGTTTCTATAATTGGGTTATTCTGTGACATAATGAATGTTCTCCGAACTTCCTCCTGGCTGTATCACAAACAAAATCATGCCGGAGAGTCACACATATTTCAAAAAATATGTTGTGAATGTTTATGAGTGCAGGAGATGTAATGATGTATTCAAAATACAAGGTTTGAAGACATCTTGACACTTTCCGAATGTAATCAGTGGTTAGTCATTAATCACTGACTTCTTTCCGATTTCCATTGCCTATTAACTGTTATTGCTTGCCACATAGCCTACAACCTAGCTATTTCAGTTTTTCCTGTCTAGTGTCTGCGACTACTCATAGAGACTGGGTTCTTGCCAACATGCATTGGAGTATTCGTTTAGTTCCCATTATTGAATCGATTGCTGATGAATACTATGTGTAATATATTGGCAGTTTACAAGCGTTGATGCATTTCCATCACATTTCTCAGCAACAGCAAGGATAATAAATCAGACACCCTTTGGGATGGGGATGGTCTGTATTTTAAATGAACGTAGACTTACTAGAACACAGAGAATTTGGTTATGTGTTTAGTACTTGTAAATATGGCATCAACTGCAGAATGTTTGTGTGAATCTTTCCACCAGAGACCTCACATTATCAAATTCGGGTCAGCTTCCATAGGTGGGCAATATTTTTACAGATGCAATATTAGATTCCAAACACAAAAAATTTAATTACTGAAACATCTGGCATTACCCATTGCTTCATTAATTAAAGTTTACTGGCAATGATTTCTATTACCTGGTTGACGCCTGCTCATGCATGTATTATGACCAGTCCATGGCAGTTGTACTGTATGTCATTTGCATCAGGTTAACTTAACTGCATACTCTGGATTTAAATGTGATTTATTTTCCATCGAAGTGCTATCAATAACGATTGTTATATATTTGATTTGATTCAAGAATAGATAGAGGATATCTATGCTATTTTAGTGAATATTGAAGTGCTCATTAAAAATAAAACTTTCAGCTCCACACCAGTGACATACTGTATTTACTCTATGTATTGGGACAGCTAAAAATAATTATTTTCACAGGTGTCCCAATTCTTAGAAAATGGGGAAAGAACACAGCCTGGTCTTGATTTGATGCTGAATAAAGTTGTGTGTGATTCGTTTTCCATCACTATATACGAAAATCGCCGTCCAGTTTCTTTTATATTTTCATTTTTTGCTTCCAAAACATAGCTTATGATCCCTCATTGGAATATGCGCATTGCGCCCATAAGCTATGCTTTGGAAGCAAAAAATGAAAATTTTTAGTTACTCAAGAATTTTTTTTTATGAGTGTCATCTGCTACTAGCGACGGGTCACCTAGAAACAAAACTCCTGAATGTCCCAAACTTTGGAGCATAAAAAAAATATAGTTTTCTGGAAAAAATGCGTGTCCCAAATCATAGAGTGTCCCAATACATAGAGTAAATATGGTAATTCGTATTCACTAAAATAGCATAGATTTTCTTTTTATTATACAGTGTATTATCAATAAATCACCTGCAGAATGGAGATTCCACCCGAGCAATAATTGCAAATTTGTTGCAAAGCATAACCAGCACTAGCAAAGTTCCGCCAGTGGACCTCCGGGTTAAACCCGGAGGTCCATTGTCTGAAACATTGCTTGTGTTTTTGTCGATATGTACACAATTTGAAAGTTATAGCTTGGGTGATAACTCCACTCCATGGGAGATTTAGTTACAATCCACTCTCCACGTACTGTATGCTATGTGACATTTTACTGCTCAGTATTCAGCCCAATTCGACTGCAAATTGTTTCAAGACAATAACAAAGATCTGTTGATTGTTCCTTCAAGGCGATGACATGCGCCGAAGCGTGACATCATTCAGGAAACTACCGAGGAATATTTCTCAATATCCATTGAGTCGATGGATATCGAGAAATATCATAATTTGCGATAATTCACAGACTAGCATATAATAATATGCAGTATTCGATTTGGTATTCTATTGGATCATATTCAACTGAGAACCACCCAAAATTCAGTTTTTCGAACTGATTTGAACAGAAATTGTATTGTTGAATGACATAATTGATAAATGTAAAAAATCATTACCTGTACTCACTATAGAACCCCAAAAAAGGAGCATCATATTTGGACCTTCATTTAATGCTGCTGGTAATGGAAAGGTATTTCATGTCGCCATGTCATGAGAAACTGGCTGCAACAATTTGATATTTGGAATGCCACCTCCTTTTATCTTTTACCCAATGCAGACAATATCAAAATTTATTATTTTAAATATCATTTTTTTAAATTTTTCAAAAAATTTCAACAAAATCATATCCTGTGACCCCCTCATTGCAACAAGCTTGACAAGAACATTCCAAAAAGGGGTCACATGATATGGTTTTGTTGAAATTTTTTGAAAAATAATTTTTCAGCTGCTGAATTTGCATATTACGCCGGCAGATGTGGCCGATTTGTTGCATAAAGGGTTAATGTTATGTAGATTCATATCTGTACAAAGAAATTTTTTCAGAAAATATATGACCATTTCTTGGGTGGGGGATAAAATTAACGGTACCCTAAAGTTTCAATTTTTAAAACCAATTGGTCAATTTGAACTGAAAATGGTTAGTTAACCCTTTACCTAACATGAAAAGCAGACGACACTTGCAAAAAAAAATTCTTGAATAACTAAATTTTTTCATTTTTTGTCTCAAAAACATAGGTTATGACCCCTTGTTGGAACGAGCTCGACGAGCTCGTTCCAACGAGGGGTCATAACCTATGTTTTTGAGACAAAAAATGAAAATATTTTGAAAATTAATTGGCGATTTTTGAGAATAGCGCTGGCCGGTTTTGGCCGTTACGTTGGGTAAAGGGTTAATGAAAATTTCCCTAATAATACTTGGGCTTGTTTCAGACAGGGTAAAATTTACAGCCCCAACCTCTACACCCCTACCACCACCCCCCAACCCCCACCCACCTCCTTCTTAGCTTATCTGACTGAAAGTAAATATGAGATCCTCTAGTTATTTGGAATCTCCTGTGATCTAGTTTTTGTATATCAAACAAGCTATTAATTGAAAATAGAATATTGATTATATTTATTTATTTATTGGTGTTTAAGGTCACATACTTGTGCACAATGGCTAATGAACCCTGTTAATTCAAGTTACTTTAACAATGGCAATTATTCATTTAACAGGAGTATTCAGTTAACAGGGATTTGGTAACTGTTCGGTGGAGTGCAGTGGCTCAGTGGCTATGGTATTGGATTTCAAACTGAAAGATCCATGGTTTGATCCCCACCAGGGGGCACTACGTTGTGTTCTCGGGCAAGGCACTTAATCCCAATTACCAAGTGGAGGTCCGATGGTGCTGTTTGCTAAGTTGTACTGCACGTCACTGGTGCACTTGTCTTCTACCAATCTGGCCCTGCTTGTGTGGGATTAATATGTTGGTGAGTCTGACAGTTGCTTGCCATCGGTGGTTCAAGTGTTATTAAACCCCTCCAAAACAAACTATCCTGTGTTTTAAAGCCAGTGTGAATATTAATTATGTTACATGTTTATCTTGTTTAACAAAGCTTGTCTTACTTTTATTTATTTTTTTTATTATTTGTATTGACAGAGCTTCTAAAATTATTATATTGTTGTTTATTAGATGTGACATTCAGGGACCGACCTAATAAGGAGCCAATGTGAATTTGACTACTAAAATTCTGATCTGGTTCCTCAATCTTAAATATAGGCTTCCAAGTTGATTCATAACTGTAAGACCACATTTCTTCCATTGCTCACTCAGGCTGCCAAGACTTGACTTGGAACTATCATGAAAATGAATGGTTATTGGGTAATAAAAATATTTTCAGTAATTTCAGAATCAACTTTTAATAATGCCAAAAATGAATGGAATTAAATCAAATGTACGTCGGAAACAGCTGAAAGCTTCAAACAAGTACATCATTGTCAAAAAGTAATATAACTACAGTTAACTGATTGAGTGCTTGATGCCCATGTTTAGGCTTTATGCTGGTGTGAAGGTGCTACATGTACTACATAAAGACTTCATGTTCTGTAAATGTACTTCATACAGTAAAACCTGTCTTGAGAGACCACTGTCTTGAAAGACCACCTGTCATGAGAGACCACATCTGCCAGGCACCGATTGGTTTTACTCTATAAGGGATCCTGCTATGGGAGACCACCTATCTTGAGACCACCTGTCTTGAGAGACCACTCTGACCTGGTACCTACTTGTATTTTTATGCCATAATGGACTTTCTTGAAAAAACGCCCCTTTGAAGAATGCAACCATGACAAAAACTTTTTACCTGTTCTGGAATTGGAAAATCCATTGTGGTTATACTAACATAATTAAAAGTATTAAAAGCTCTTAATTGGGTTTCAATTGCTATTCAGTTCACATAACTCATTAAAGATTGAGATGTTTTTATAAGACCCCTGTGAAAAGCTTAGAATTGTTTCTGAATAAACAGTTTCATACATACCTGAAATGTGACAGATAGGATTATAAAAATAAATTAGTGTTGAAAATCTTCAATGAAGATTTTCAACACTAATTTATTTTTATAATTTTTAAAACAGTCCATTTCAATTTGTTACAAAAACTTCATAAAAAGAACAACTATAAAGTAATTACAAAAATCCATTCTTCTCCATTTCTGAATTTTGTGGTTGGTCATTCACTGACTTGAGAAAACCTGAAACCTGTTATGAGAGACCACCTGTCTTGAGAGACCACTTTTGAGTGGCCCAAATGGCGGTCTCTCAAGACAGGTTCTCCTGTATTATCTTTGAAGTAATGTTGTATCATCTGTCTGGTTTTGCCTTGTTACAATTTATAGGAGAGTGCCTATATGCACTCTCCAATAAATTGTAACAAGCCAAAACACATATACAAATTTTGACAATCAACAATAATTTAGCACTCTACCAGTGAAGAAGTAAATCTGGCTTCCACATTTCAAAACTAGACTCCGAGTCTGGCTCTTATTTTTAAATGCTTAGGTCGGTCTCTCATGACATTCTTTTCAAGAATTGACAATTATCATACCATACCCTGACCAGTATGACTTCAAAATATGGTGTCAATCTCAGCTGATATGAACCAAGCAAGAGTTGTCCCATTGATGAATCACTTCGCGTAACCATTTTGTTTGTAGTGAAATCATTCACTGTTATTCATCAAATGCAACCAATCAACAAATTGGCATTAATAGGCAAAAGGGAGCAGTTTTTGTGTGGCGAGGAATTAATGATGCCAAGAGGTTAGGATTTTGTGAATGAAGAGAAAAAGAAGACTGTTGTACACAAAATTCTAAGCAAACTAAGATTTAAAGTCGTAAGTGAAGATTTGTGGAGGCAAAAGAAGAGATCAGAGCATTGCAGCTGGGGAGGGTGGGGGGAGGGGGGGGGGGAGGAACCGAGTTGTTCTGATAGCTAAAGTAGGAGAAGAGGAAACTTCAGACTTTATGAAATGAATGAGAACCATTAAGACTTACATGTACGCTGCCGAAAGCAACTATTGTCACCTATTTTATGATGATTATCTGTTTGTTCTGGTATGCACAGATCAAACCTACCATCTGATTAATTGTTGGAAAGAGCTTAGAGAGCCCTTTTCAATAATTAATCAGATGATAGAGTTTCAAGTATGTCATAAATTTTAATAAACTTCCTTGCATACAGGCACACCTAGAGGTCCTTCATATACAGTACGTGGAGCGTGTATTATCACTAAATCACCCGCAGAGTGGAGATTCCACCCAAGCAATAATTTCAAATTTGTTGCAAAGAATAACAAGCGCAAGCAAAGTTTCAGCCATTGGACCTCCGGGTTAAACCCGGAGGTCCATTGGCTGAAACATTGCTTGTGTTTTAGTCAATATATACAAAATTTGAAAGTTATAGTTTTGGTGATAACTCCACTCCACGGGTGATTTAGTTACAATCCACTCTCCACGTACTGTATGGTTCAAGTGGGCATGCCAGTAAAATGGTTAACACTCTGAAAACTGTTACAATAACTAATTTAAGAACATTTTGTAATTATTTGGGTTTTTTCCTAATAAATAAAGAGGTCATTACTTGGGTTAGTTTCATATTGGCCTTGATTATTATTATCCCTGGTGGATGAGGGTGTGAGATGGGGAAATCTCATTCAAGGGCAAGATATTTGGGCAAGCCTCGTGTCTGGACGAAATATCTTGTCCTGAGAGTGAGATTTCCCCATCTCACACCTGCCCACATCAGGGATAATTTTTCTCCCCCTACCTACTCATCAAAAGTAATTCAGGGGCACATGCAGCTGTATCAAACAATTTTGTTGTCCATTTCTGAAGAAAGCTGATTTGCTTATCGGAAAAAGTGTACAAAATACATTACCACAGGTATATACCATGAAATTAAATCACAGTGCAGCAAGACAGGGGTTAAAGATTTGAAGTGAAATGAACATTGACCCATTCCGATCACATCATATTATGAATTCTACAATGTATTCGCATAACTTTTCAACGGGAATTTCATGCAACTCACTCCACTCATAATATCGTTCATCCAAAAATTGATTTTGCGGTCTGTGTTTTCATTTCTTATCAACCTACCATGCAATTGTTTACTACAGGCTTGCACTACAGTGGAAGAACCTAACTCGGATAAAATACTCTCTATTTTAATCTTTCCCAAGAGATTTGGGAAAGAAAAGTGATCTAAAAACACCACGAAAAAATAAGCCAAAACTGGGTCGAGCGCCATCGGCGCACACCCAGTATGGGATGCACTTCCATAGTACAAATCCACGACTTCCGTAAGCCAATGCGCAGTGCGTCATTAATTCATCATTCTTTTGATTATCCGTACACGTGGTGGATGTGTGCCATTTTGCTCCATAACAGTGATAATTTACCTCGTCGATAATGGTTTTCCCGTGACTGGAATTATGGATCTGAAGATCGTATAATAGCAGGACTGTGTTTTATATATTCTCGTTAATATTTTCAACCACATTCTCATTGTATATTATTTACTGTTCCGTTTTCGCAAATGTTTTGTTTTCGACATCGTATCAACGCGATTCGACAATGAATTTTTCGGTTGATAATTTAATTGTTATTGGAGTTAGGTGTCAATCTGCTGTCAATTGCTTATCTGCCTCCAGATAAGTTTGACGAGGTACAGGCTCCTTTGCGTGTGCTGTCCAAGGTGCTCATGCATCTTACTCACACGCATGCCTGTAACACGGCTAATCTGGAATTAGTTCGAAGGGAATCTGTGCTGGTCACAGGCCGATCCCTTCCTGAGGAGCAGCACGCTACTCTTTGATCTGCTTCTGTGGCAGGTCCGCAACTTTTCCATGGTTCCGTGTCGATGGTCCAGGATGACGTCCTACGTCATTCCAAAGATCAGCTGCTGTTTCTTCAGCTTGATCAGCCTTCTAGGGGAGGCAGGAGCCGTTCCAAGCCTAACAAGTACCCTTCTGCTTCCTCTGCGATGCAAAAGGCTGATCCTTCTGCCACCGCTTCTACTTCTTACTCAAGGGGTAAGAAGGGTAAGCGTCGGCAGACTAGAGGGAAGTCTCAGGATTCTTTATTCAGTGGAGGAGGTGGTTTCTCCTCTCGTGGGCCTCGTCGGGGCTCGAAATGAAGGTCCTCACCTTGACTCGTCCCAGGTTGGAGGATGGATAGCAGAGATCGCAAACCGTTGGGCCACCATCACATCCGATCCTTGGGTGTTAGATGTTGTTCGGTCCGGGCTGCGAATATCCTTCCGAAGGCACCCCACTCTGTCCAGATGCCTCTTCCAATCACAGTTCCTTCAGACGTTTTACGTCGGGAACTTTTGTCCTCGGAGATAGACAATCTCCTGACAAAGGGGTCAATCGAAGTCGTCAAGAACATTCAGTCAGTGGGGTTCTATTCCCACCTGTTCTTGGTGCCGAAGAAGGACGGCCGACTCCAACCGGTTATCGATCTGAGTATCCTGAACCAGTCTATCATTGCTCCCAAGTTCAGCATGGAGACTTTCAGGTCAGTCCGCCGTTCAATTCACCAGGGAGATTTTGCTTCCAGCATCGACCTGCGAGACGCTTTCTTTCACGTTCCGATTCACCGGACGTCAAGTAGTATTTCAGGTTCGCTTTTCTGGAGCGAGTTTACCAGTTCAAGGCCATGCCTTTCGGCCTCCACCTGGCTCCTTGGGTCTTCACCAGACTGATGTCGCATGTGATAGCTTTCCATCGCACATAGCCCAGGGTGACTACTTCGGCATATCTGGACGATATCCTCCAGAGGCATTCCAATGCTGCCTTACTGGAGTCGGATGTCTCCACTCTGTTGAGCTTGCTCACGTCGCTAGGATTCAGAGTCAACGAGGAGAAGTCGGACCTGGTCCCTTCTCAGTTGTTTTGTCATCTGGGGATGGCTTTCCGCACCCAATTCAATTTGGTGGTGGTTCCCCAGGCCAAGGCTGGGATTCTCTCAGCTTTTGCTCTGACTCTGTCCCAGTCCACATCCGTGACGGCACGTAGTATTTTCCGGCTGATTGGTCTCAGCGGTTCGGTGATGGATCTCATTCCTCTAGGTCGGATCAGTCGTTGGGGGCCGAATGTCGATTCTCTGGATCTGGTGCTTCAGTTACCAGATTCTCTTATCCTCACCTTCTCCACTGGACGAATGTTCAGTGGATCACGCAGGGTGTCCTGTTGGACTTACATACATCCGATCGCGTTTTGACGGCAGATGTCAGCGATCTCGGATGGGGTGCGATGTTGGATCCTCTAGGTATTTCCCTTTACGGGATGTGGGACCAGAATCGGGCATCTCTACACATCAGCCAGAAGGAGCTTTTTGCTCTTCTTCTGAGTTCAGGCAGTGGATCCCTCACCTGTCGAATCGTCAGGTCCTTCTGTTGTTCGACAATTCGAAAGTGGTTGCTTACATCCGGGACCAGGGCGGCACGCACTCGGTTCCAATGTACGAATTGGCTCGGGATCTTCTACTGCTCGCTTAGGATGTCAATGCCGGGGTGGTTGTTCGTCACATTTCCGGTCATCTGAACGTCCTAGCCGACTCCCTGTCCTGACGGGGCAAGTTCTTTTCCACCGAGTGGATGCTCCACATGGCGAGTTCCATCGATCTCTTTGCGACTTGTTGGAACCATCAGGTGGACACTTTCGTGTCCCCGTGTCCGGATACTCTGGCTTTCGCCGTGGATGCTCTGGCCCTCCTTTGGGACGGTCTTGTCGGCTACGCCTTCCTGCCGGTTCCGATTCCACCTCAGGTTCTCTCCCAGGTATGAACCTGCAGTCGTCGAATCCTTTCGATCACATCCATTGCCTCTGTGGGTGTGGATCAATCTGCTCCGCTCTCTGTTAGCGGCGGTTCTGGCATGTCTCCCTCTACATCGCGACTTTCTTTGCCAAAGTCGCCCGAGGAGGTTTCCAGTTGACCTGACTTATTGTGCCTTCGCACATGTCTTTTATCGGGTCCTGTCACCTCTGTAGTGTTTTTTCGAGACACGCAGTGGAGTTGCTTTTCTTCTTCAAGGAGGCACTCACTCCACTGGTTTAGCCTCTCGATGGTATGCGATCACTCTGTTGCTTCTGTCACTCCTTCGATCACACCGCTTGCTGAGTTTCTGGTATATGTTTGTTTCTAGGGGTCTCCAGCAATGGGTACAAGTCCATGCTTCGGAGACCTTTTTCATATGTGGTACTGCATTGTTTCGACACTCATCCTTGCCTCTCCAAGCTTGTTCGGATCTTTTCCTTGAAAAGGCCTAGGACTTTGCAGTTTACTCCAAGATGGTCACTTTCTTGGGCGATGCTCTGCTTAGGGGTGGGGGGGGGGGGGGCATTCGTGCCTTTATCCTGGATGGATATGCGTTTTCTCACATGCCAGATCTCTCCTGCATCCTTTTCTCGATGGATTTGTCTTGCTATTCGTGCAGCTTCCGCTTGTCTAGCTACTGGTGATTGTATTACCAATTGTTTTTTCTGCCACGAGGTGTGTGCATTGTCTTCCTCTTTTTATAACTCTGTCATATTGTCGGATGGCGGATGTTATACTGGCAGCATACTGGGGAAATGCTGGAGCCGACAGAGGACCTTTGTCCTAGGGGCCCTCTTTCTTCGGCTCAGGCTGTTGTCTATCCCAGCCATTCAGCTTTTTTCAGGGTCAGTTCCAGCTCTGTTCTGTTACTGCCCTTTCTGTCTGTGCGTCGCACTTCACCATACACCTCATCTTTCATTGTCTTTTACTAATGTTTGTGATGCTATGGTTTGATAGGCCTGGGGATCTCTTCCTCTATCCACGGTTCCAGTGCTATTGAGTTATGTGTGAGTTGGTTATGTGATTCCCTCCTCCTATTGTCTATTCAGCCTGTAGTAAACAATTGCAAGGTAGGTTGATAAGAAATATAAATTTTATAGTAAATTTCCTTTCTTTTTATACCTACCGCAATTGTTTATATGGAGGCCCTCCTGTCTTCTTATTCGGGTAAGAATCCTTCCTCCCCGCTGATCACATAACTCCTGTGTTGTCGGAATCAAAAGAATGATGAATTATTGATGCACTGCGCATTGGCTTACGGAAGTCATGGATTTGTTCTATGGAAGTGTGTCCCATACTGGGTGTGCGCCGATGGCGCTCGACCCAGTTTTGGCTTATTTTTTCGTGGTGTTTTTACATCACTTTTCTTTCCCAAATCTCTTGGGAAAGATTAAAATAGAGAGTATTTTATCCGAGTTAGGTTCTTCCACTGTAGTGCAAGCCTGTAGTAAACAATTGTGGTAGGTATAATAAGAAAGGATATTTACTGTAAAATTTATATTTCTATTTTCTTTGACAAATGTTTGTATGCTAAGATTTCCGAAATGTGACACCATGTTGTTTGTTTACAGAAGAACGTGCGATGATTGAATAGTCCTGCACTCATTAAATATGCTAATAAGCCAATATAGGTTGGTCATGTGGCTGGGGTGAGATAGCTGTCATGCGGGTGGAGCAAGACAGGCTTATCTCTCCCAGCTCTCTCACACAACTTTATATGTGTCTCCGTACCTCAGTGGTGGGAGAAATGTATCAGACCTTCCAACTTAGGCCAATATGAGTTACCTTGGTCTGATATCTTGGCTGATAGGAAAGTAACCAAGCAATAATACAAGGCCATGTGAGCTTTTCTCATCACTTGGTGTCCGTTGTTCATAAACTTTTCGCACGTTCATCTTCTTCTCTGTAACCGCTGAGCGGATGTGAACCAAACTTGGCAGGAATGGTCTATCTGAGGTCCTCTACAAACGATTCTCATTTTGTTCCCGTCAGATGAAAAACACGTCTTCCAGAGGCATTCTTTGATTCTGATTGGTGGATTTTCAAAAATCTTCTCATCTGAAACTGCCAGGCCAAATATTTTGATACTTCACATATGTGATGACTGGGACCCCCTCTACCAACGATCTTCATTTAATGTTGATCGGGTTGTAAACATGGCCACAATTGCAGCTTATAGTTACTATAGAAACCCTATAGGAAATTGCATTTTGATCTTCTTCTCTGGAACTACTGAGCCGACGTGAATCAAATTTCGCAGAAATGGTCTATGAGAGGATGGAAATGTGTGGCCACCAGAGGCTATATTCTAATGCTTCACCCAATGTCCCTCCTGTCTGCACGAAGATCAGTACTGTCAGAAAAATACTTGTTTTTTGAGAATCTGGTAAGGGTTGGTTCCAGTTTTCTCCACTGAGAACTGGGGGAAAAAAACACAAAAATATTGTGTATACAGTACAAGTCAAAATAAGCTGTAGCAAAACTGCAATAAACTAAGTAAACTGCTTCTCCTGCCCTGACAAGACAGAATCTGAGATTTTCTGGAAAGCTATCAGATATTAACAGAAAATGATGTCAGCTTCTGGTCTTATCAGTGTAGGAAGAGAAAGATACATAGTTTATAGGATTATCCTACACAACTTATTTTGACTTGTACTATAAACAAATGCAACTGTATGTTGATATCTTCAGCTGTAGACTAATTATGTATTCTCTCATGTTACTTATCAGAAAATACTGATTGATGACATGTGTTTGGAAAGCATGGAAGTTTGTTAAAATTCTGTTCCCATCATGTCAGCTTAGATGACAGTAATTATATATATCTTTTAAGATCTGACAAAATTGGTGTAAAATGTGTTTTCTGTAACCCTTTACCTATCCAAAGCTATTTTGAAAGAGAATACTGTCTGAAAAAATGTAATTTTCAAAATATTTAACCTTCTTTTACTGATTTCTTTTTGTTGAAACTGAATTCATAAATGTGTGCATTTTCAAGAAAATCTTCTTTGAAACTACAAGGCCAAATGGTTTGAAAACTTGGTGTGACTGATGACTGTAACCCCCTCTACCAATGATACTCATTTTAATCTTATCAAGCTGCAATTATGGCTGCAATTGTGCTTACAGTTACTATAGAAACCCTATAGGAAATCACATTTTCATCATCTTCTCTGAAAGTACTGAGCCACTGTGAACCAAACGTGGCAGGCATTGTGTATGAGAGGTTCTCTATAACTGTTAGTCACTTATGCACAATGGCTAATCATGACTGTGACATTTTTATGGGTGGAGGGAGCCGGAGAGAACTACCAAGCATCGACGAGCAACTGTCAGCTCCTCAACATTTTAACTCTGTTCAAGCTCCACTCAAGCAGGATTACAGCAGTTGAAGACATGTGCACCATCGACGTGCAGGACACCTTAGTGCACAGCGTCATCGGGCCCCATGTTGGCAACTGGGATAAAGTTCCGTGCCCAAGGACACAACGCGGGTCATCCCTGACAGGGATCAAACTCAGGACCTCTAGCATAGAGGTCCAACAGTCTACCACCGAGACACCGCGCTCCAGGTAAATGGTTAAACATTAAGTGACAACATCTAGTAACATTCCAATAGGAGTAAAATCCTCGCCCTCTGATTAGATGACAGCTGGTGTAATTCCTTTTATGTTTACGGCTCCAGTAGCAAATGTTGCCGTCTAACGTCAGCACGCAAAATATTTGAAATGACGTCGCCTGTTTCGTAATTGCTTCATCAAAGGAGTGACTAACAACCCGCTTCGTCTTTCTGGATTTTTCATACCTGCAGCAGATGGTGTTCTGGATAAAGTGTTCTTTAAATTACAAACCGATTTACGAACTGAACTAACATGGAATGAGTTTATCTGGTTTATTGATTATTTATCCAGTGCTGTTGTGGGTAAACGAGAGGTTCATTTACTAAACCTGTGATCGTTAAAAGTTGCAACTTTTAATGATCACAAGTTTTATTTTAGTAAATTTAGTTTCACAATGTCGGTTTGGGGCTATGGGTAGTATCTTATTGAAACAAAAACATTATTGTGATGAGAAGATGGTAACATGGTCTGAGGTTTGCGGTGCGGTGCATATGTTCAACCTCGACGCTTTGCGTCTTGGTTGAACATTACCGTCAATTCATCACAATAATTTATAATGTTAAAAAAATTAGGGATTATATCTTATTCAACAGAGCTTTTTTATATTACTATTATTTTTATGCATGGAGCTTATTCTTTTTATTGTATTTATATTATTTCTGCTAATTATAAGTAAACAGAACAGCATGTACATGTAAAATAATTGTATCTTGGTAATGTTTGCAAAAATTATGGATACAAAGGAAATATTTTTAATAATGAGTTTTTTATTATATTCTACTCAGGTTTTTAGATTGCTGTATTTTGGGCACATCTATTTCAGGGCATTAAGTGTGCCCAAAAGGCCCCAAATTACAGAAAGTTCCATTTTGAAGGGATATTATATATTTGTAAAGGTGAAAGTAAATTTGCACACCATAAAAAAGAGGAAACGCACACCACCAATTGAAAAATACTTCCAAGTGAGACAAATCAAGTGAGACAAATCACCATGGCAGCCATTCTCATTATGGTTTTCGTTAGTTAACTCAAGATTGCCTTTACTGATCAGTTTCCTCTCTTGGGAAGGTATTGAAGATGAGTACAGTATGCCACCATGGACTGGTCAATTTCCACAGGTGGGCAATATTTCCGCGGACTTAATACTATTAGATTCCAAAAACACTACTAATTATTGGAATAATCAAAAATTTAATTAATGAAGCACCAGGTACAAATCAGTGCATAATTAATTGAAATTTTTCTCAATATGATTTTTATTACCTGGTAAATGCATGCGTGGACATCACTGCCCATGGGTGGATTATGACCACGCCACTGTAAGTGTACAGTATTTTAGCATGGTTTTTATTTGGGACAGAATTTTTTTTATGAATTTTGGTAAATTTGATTCTACAAATGTATCCATATGGCTTCGCTTGTGTTCCTTTCCATCGAGTGAGTTTCCAAGCGAAAATAGGTGATTTAAACTATTATCTTTAGAAATCCACTTTCATTTAATTGCATGTAGTGTTAATAACAAAATCATAAACAAAATGGAATTAAACAATATATATATTTGCATCTTTCAAATATTGACTCCTTTTCACTTATTTCTCCTATTGACCTGTAACCCACTTTGATAGAGGCATGGTGGCTCGGTAGGTATAGGTGTGAGCCGAGAGGTCCTCGGTTCGAATCCCACCTGCGGCAACCGAGTCCTTGGGCAAAACACTTCACTCCTATTGCCACTGGGGGGCACGGTGGCGTTGTGTACTGAAGCATATTGCTCGTAGATGGTACACTTGTCTTCAACCAATGCGACCCCTGCTTTTGTGGAGTTAGTATATTGGGGAGCAGACAGTTGCTCGCTATTGCTCGTAAAACTGTCGTGGTCATGATCAGCCATTGTGCAGAAATATGTGATCTTAAACACCAATAAATAAATAAATACCTACTTTGATGGTTACAATGCACTATTTTCCATCAATTTGCAAAAAAATGCCTCTAGCAGTTGGCACCCCAACTGTTATATTTTTATCATGTTTGACTACCATAGTAGCCAAATATACAGAAAATATTGAAGCCTTGTTTTTATCTTCAGTCCATTTATTTTCGAAGGCATTCTAGGGTATTCGCACAATATGGATTTCTTATCAGTCTACCTTACAATTGTTTTCAACAGGCTTGCACTACAGTGGAAGTCCCCAACTCGGGAAAATACTCAGTATTTTCTTCTTTCCCACGCGATTCGGGAAAAAAAGTGATGCAAAAGCACCAAGAAAGAATAAGCCAAAACTAGGTCGAGCGCGACCGGCGCACACCAAGTAGGGGATACTCTTCTTGTACTAATCCACGACTTCGGGACCAGTGCGCAGACGTATAACCAACGTGTCATTCTATTTTTGTCTGCTATCTTGCAGTTTGCAGATTGTTTTGCTCATCAGCATTGATACCTGATGACAAGTTGTTAACGCAATTTCCAGTTCTGAATTCTGAATTGATTGTGGATTCATAGCTGTTTCTTCCTTATGTAGACATACAGGGTTGTCTTTTTATATATTCTCTCGATTATTCACTGTATCTTTTGTGACAAATTTCTATATACCAATTTCGCGCGCGATTTTCGCGTACCGTGCTGTTTCGGTCTTTTTAGCTCACCTGAGCGAAGCTCAAGGGGAGCTTTACTAATCACTTCCCGTCCATTATCTTTACATTATCGGTCTCTTCTCATGAACTGCTGGACCAAATTCAACAAACTTTGCTGTGCATGTTCCCTATCATATGTCAATTTAAGTTTGTTCAGATCAAGTTGACCGGCCCTTTGGTAGGGCCACGCCCAAAAAGTGTACTTAAATTTTTAAATTTTTTCTCATGTACCAGCAGTAGCAGAGACTTGATATTTGGTGTGCAGCTTCTTTTTGAGGTGTAGACTCAAATTGTTCAAGATAAGTTCGATGAGCTATATTTGCCTTCGTTATGGGAGGGGCAAGAATTTTCGCTCCACCCAAAATTTCTATTTTCCAAACTGAGAGGCAGATTTGAACCAAATTTGATATGAGGGCTTATTGGGTCATAAGTACTTAATTTATACAAACATTTTTCTTCCCGTCGCCCCATGGAAACCGCCGGAGCTAAAAATAGAGAAAAAATTAAAACGCCCATATCTCCAAAACTACACGGCACTGAGAATTCTTATTTGGTGTGAAGCTTCCTTGAGGACCAAGAGAATTGAATGGTAAAAAAATTGCTATCGGTTTTATCATGGGGTACTTTTTGGGGACTTTTGAAAAAGTGCTGAGTCAGCATTTTTAACACTGTGGGTAATGGGAAAAACATTTAACACTACTTTTCTCCCAAACCACTGGTCCAAAAGCTTTTAAATTTCACATATAACATCTTTGGAAGAGTGTTTCACATGTTTATTGAAATCAATTCCCGGGGTCCATATTTGGGCTCTCTATGGGAGCCCAAATGTTTAAATTAGTGCAGTATGAGGAATATTCTTTAAAACATCTTCTTCTTCTTCAGATCTACCAATGCGAATCTTTTGGTATGCAGCATGCTTAGTGAGGTGAGATTCAAGTTTGTTCAAGCCAAGCCCCTGGGTTCATATTTGGGCTCACTGTGGGAGCCTGAATTTTAACTTAGTTCAAAATGAGGAATTTTCTTTAAAAAATCTTTTTCTTCAGATGCAGCAGTCGGAATATTTTGATATTTGGTATGTAGCATCCTTATGGAGGTGAGATTCAAGTTCGTTCAAGCCATGTCCCTTGGTCCATATTTGGGATCACTGTGGGAGCTCGAATTGTAACTCAGTTCAAAATGAGGAATTTTCTTTTAAAATCTTCTTCTTCAGATCCAGCAGTTGGAATGTTTTGATATTTGGTGTGCAGCATCCTTGGGGGGGGGGGGGGGGGCGGTGTGATTCAAGTTTGTTAAATCCAAGTCCCTGGATTCATATTTGGGATCCCTGTGGGAGCCCGCATTATAACTTAGTTCAATATGAGGAATTTGTCTTTAAAAATCTTCTTAAGATTCAGAGTCGGAATGTTTTGATATTTGGCATGCAACATCCTTAGTGGGGTGAGATTCAAGTTTGTTCAAGCCATGTCGCTAGCTTCATATTTAGGCTCACTGTCAGTGTGGGAGCTCAAATTGTAACTTAGTTCAAAACGAGGAATTTTCTTTAAAAATCTTCTTCAGATCCAGCAGTCGGAATATTTTGATATTTGGTATACAGCATCCTTAGGAGTGTGCGATTCAAGTTTGTTGAAGCCAAGTCCCTGGGTTCATATTTGGGCTCCCTGTGGGAGCCCGACTTATAACTTAATTCAGTATGGGGAACTTTTCTTTAAAAATCTTCTTCAGATTCAGCGCACAGTTCGTGACAGGACTTCTAGTTTTAACTGTAGTATGGACTGTCACCGCCATTTAATTTTCTCATCACCATTCTAACTTAATTTATTGAAGCATGCAACGAGGTGGTTCATGGATAGCACATTTAAAGTAGTGAGTCGCCCATTCAAACCCGGTGGACAACTGTTTTCCATAAATGCTTTTGTTCAGAGGAACGGTGAACGAAAACAATTCCCTTTAGTTTTTGTCCTCATGTCTAGCAGGAGAACGGCAGATTATGTTTTAGGTGAAATTAAAGCAAAAATAGGTGAATGTGCTGTTAATGCATTTGTGTTAGATTTTGAAGCAGCTGCTTGGCGAGGTATTTCCAAGCAAGGAAATAAAAGGTTGTGTTTTTCATTGGACACAACATATGGAGAGAGACAAGGAGTGCACAATTATATTTGACAAATGCTTGCTCTGCCGTTTCTGCCGGCTGGACACATTGGAGAGGCCTTCAACCAGTTAAAAGAAAGGGCTAACACACCCCAATTGAAGGAATTGACAGAATATATCGATAGACAGTGGATAAACACTTCGATCTTCAATATCTCTTTGTGGAGCAATTTTGGACATACGGTATGCTCTAACAACGAACTCGAGGGCTGCAAGTGGCATCGTCGACTCAATTCAAAGGGAGGCAGCGGACTATCATTCTACAAGCTTATTGCAAATATAGGTAGAAACTGTTAAAGTGACTTGGAAACAAACACATGGTCAAAATATACCTAATAGGCAAGAAGTTGGAGGAGGTTTGGGACGCTTACTCGAATAATGCTTTCTATACAGGAAAAAAAAAATCTCAGCAGGATCACCAAACACTACAGAATGACTTAAAATCACTAGAGAAATGGGCCATTACTTGGGGCATGAGATTCAACGCTAAAAATTGTTATCTGATGAGTATAAACAACAAATCCTCGCATTTTTACAATCTCGATAACCACATTCTCCAACAAGTACAGCAGAATCCATACCTCGGCGCCATTATATCTGAAGACCTCAAATGGAATGTACATATAACAAAAGTTGTTGAGAAAGCCACCTCCCAAATTCCACCTTAGGTTTTCTTTGCAGGAATCTCCGTTACTGTCCGAAAGATTGCAGGAAGCAAGCCTACATAGCCCTGGTCAGATCACTACTAGAATACGCATCAATCGTTTGGGATCCCTACTACGTAAAGGATATCAACTCGCTAGAACGAGTCCAACGTCAGGCCGTGCGGTTTATAAGTGGTGACCACACTAGCAGAGAGGAAGGCAGCATCACCAGATTAATGAAAGAACTCGATTTGCCGAGCCTACAAAGCAGAAGACGCTCAAGTCGACTGACTTTCTACTAAAAGGTAACCGGGGGATGGTTCCAGCTATCCCACAAGACTCAATCCTCACGCCAGAGAGACCAAAGAGTAACATCAAAGCTAAACAGTACAGTAATTACAAATGTGTGAACATCATTGAGAAATTTGATCTTAACAACTGTAGGTGCTTTAAACTTCCAACTGGTTTTACAGAACAATATAAACATTCATTCTTGTTCAGGACCACTATCGACTGGAACAGACTACCAGACAGTGTCGTGAGCTAAGACGGTCGAGAGCTTCAAGATAGCTCTCCATTCGCAGGACTAGACTTCAAGCCAGCGCCTCTCCTCCGTTGCCATTGATGCCGTACCAGGCCCTGCAACGTGCACATCCGGATCCAGAATGAAATAACAACTGGACTGTTAAAAAAATGTGCTTGTATTTATTCTCCCCCAACTTCAGAATGAAATATTGAAATTTAATGGAAGTTTCCTAGAAATCCGCAACATTTCCCTGAAATAGAGAAAATCATCAGTTCCTAATCCGTGTACCCAATGAAAATTAGTTTCGACTTTAATGCATCTTCGTGTTTCCAATGGGTTATGAGAAAATGTATTAAAATCTAAACTAATAGACAATTACCAGGTCGGGATAGTAAGAAAATGAAAGTATGTTAATGGCAGTTTCCTAGAAATCCGTCAAGTTACCCTGAAATATAGACATAGAAATCCCTGTCCAATCGGGGGGGGGGGGGGGGGGGGGGGGCACTAAAAATTTGCAAGACGTGACATCCTATGTTTTATTCAGCTCCTTTTTACACCCACCCACCCCTACGTGCAAATTTTCTACTACCGTTCTCAGACACCCACCCCCCACTCTCCCATTAAAATCCAAAATAAACTTATAAACTTAGTAGGCGCAGCTGTCTTTAGGGGGGTTTCATAATGTTCTTAAACTGGCACCACCAATTTAAACCTCTGTGGGCTGCTGTGGGCCCCAATCTACAAATGATAAGCTGTTGATTATCAGGCTTGGCCAGAGCAGGTGTACATATACAGGAACAACATTTTCATTTGAATTGTTCTGTTAGTATTCTCAGGTGTTTGCTACTTTCCTCTTCTATCCATACAAATTCTATTAATAAATAAATAACTTGGGTTGAATTTAGTGCATCAGAGAGAATTTTCCCAAAATATTGTCTGAACATTTTCTACATTTCGAAAAAGACACCCACCCCCTATTAATGTGTGACATTTTCCCAGATTAAGCCCAATATTCTTACAAATAAAGCCTCCTGATGTTGTATTTATGCTAAGAGTGTGATGTACAACATCATCTTTAAGGTTTGAAACACAAATGATGGTATATATTAAATGATATATTGATATATTTTTAAAAAATTAAAAAAAACTGCACAAGTTGGAAATGCACATTTTTGGTGCACTCAAGAGACCCACCCACCCCCACGTCACGTCTTGCAAATTTTTGGTGCCCCCCTCCCCCCCCCCGGTCCAATGATAAATAGTTTCGATTTTAATATAATACATCGGCTAGTATGCCCGACATGGGCTCTGAGTCTTCCGACTCAGGTGATGGGTCAGACACACCTGACGTTGAGAGCCATCAGTCATTTGACTTGGGGCGGCCCTTGACTGTGTTTGGGTTCCTTCAACCCGTCAGAAAAGCCGGAGGTTTCAGCCAGGCCGTGATCATCGGTCGCGCGCCTACTGCCCGTGGAGCAGTCTGCTTCTGGGCGCATTCGACCGTACCAGTCGGTACAAGTGGTCGAAGCTTTTGCAGTATTGGACTTAAAGCTGTGTTCCAGGGCTATGAAGACTTCGTTCTTCACTAGGCTGATACCGTTTTACCCCTGCGCGTTATTGTTCCTGCGATTCCGCCAATCCGTCGGTCTGTAAGATTTTGACGGTCTTGGATCAGGACTCCAAGCCCAAGTCGGCTGTTATTCCTGTGGCGCCTTTGGAGTCCATGTTGGGCTTATCCAGAGAGATCCTAGGCATGCTTTCTCTCGCGGATCACTTCGTTTCTGCCTTGGCTGCTTATCTGCCACCAGATAAGTTTGACGACATACAGCCTCCATTGCGTGTGATCTCTGAGGCGCTCGTCCATCTAGCTCACACGCATGCCTGTAACGCTGTGTCGGACACAAGCCGTTTCCCTTCCTGAATGGCAGGACACTGCTCTTCGATCCGCTTCTTTGGTGGGTCCGCGACTATTCCATGATTCCGTGTCGACGGTCCGGGATGACGTCCTGCATCATGCCAAAGATCAGCTGCTGCTTCGCCAGCTTGATCTGCCTTCTGTTGGAGGCCCGGGCCGTCACAAGCCTAACAAACACCCTTCTGCTTCCTCTGTGAAGCCAAAGACTGATGCTAATGCTTCCGCTTCTTCCTCTTTCTCACGTGATAAGGGAAAGTGACGGCAGTCCAGAGGGAGGTCTCAGGATCCTTCATCTAGCAGAGGAGGTGATTTCTCCTCTCACGGGCCTCGCCGGGGCTCGAAATGAAGGTCCTCACCTCGATTCGTTACAGGTTGGAGGAGGGATATCTGAGTTTGCAGACTATTGGGCCACTATCACATCCGATCCTTGGGTGTTAGATGTTCGGCCCAGTCTGCGGATTTCTATTCGGAGGCACCCCCACTCTTCCAACCCAAGTTCCTTTAGACGTTTCACGTCGGGAACTTTTGATCACGGAGACAGACAATCTCCTGTCAAAGGGGGCGATCGAGTTCGTCATGAACATACATTCCATGGGATTTTATTCATGCCTGTTCTTGGTGCCGAAGAAGGACGGCCGACTCCGACTGGTTATCGATCTGAGTATCCTGAACCAGTCTACCATTGCTCCCAAGTTCAGCATGGAGACTTTCAGGTCGGTTCGCCGCTCCATTCACCAGATAGATTTCGCTTCCAGCATCGACCCGCGGGACGCTTACTTTCACGTTCCGACTCATCGGACATCGCGAAGGTACCTCAGGTTCGCTTTTCTATGGCGAATTTACCAGTTTGAGGCCGTGCCTTTCGGCCTCAACCTGGCTTCTTGGGTCTTCATCCGACTGATGTCGCATGTGATAGCCTTCCATCGCACTCAGTCCAGGGTGACTACTTCTGCGTTTCTGGGTGATATTGTCCAGAGGCACTCCAATGCTGCTCTTCTGGAGTCAGACGTCGACACACTTGAGTCTGCTCACGTCGATAGGGTTCAGAGTCAACGAAGAGAAGTCAGACCTGGTCCCTTTTCAGTCGTTTTGTCATCTGGGGATGGCTTCCGTACTCAGCTGAATACGGTGACGATTCCCCTGGCGAGGGCTGTGATTCTTTCGGCTTTTGCCCTGATCCAATCCACGTCCGCGACAGCTCGGAGTATTCTCCGGCTGCTCGGTCTCTGCGGTTCGGTGACGGATCCCATTCCTCTAGGTCGGCTGCATGTCAGACCTTTTCAACACTTTCTCAGTCGTCGGAGGCCGAATGTCGATCCTCTGAATCTGGTGCTTCAGTTACCAGCATCTCTTCGTCGTCACTTTCTTCCCTGGACGGATGTTCAGTGGATTATGCTGGGAGTTCCGTTGGACTTGCCCATGTCCGATCGTGTTCTGATGGCTGGTAGCCAGCGATCTCGGATGGTGCGTGACGTTGTCCTGTTATCTGACAATTCGACAGTGGTCGGTTACATCTGGAACCAAGGCGGCACGCACTCGGTTTCCATGTAAGAATTGGCTCTGGATCTTCTACTGCTCGCTCAGGATGTCAACGCCGGGGTGGTGATTCATCACATTCCCGGTCGTCTGAAAGTCCTAGCCGACTCCCTGTCCCGACGGGGCAGTTTCATTTACACCGAGTGGACGCTTCACATGGCAGTGTTCCAGTCCCTTTGCGGTCTCGAGGGTCGTCCCTACATCGATCTTTTTGCGACCGTTGGAACCCTCAAGTGTACACTTTTGTGTCCCGTGTCAAGATCCTCTGGCTTCCGCCGTGAATGCTCTGTCACTGAAAAGGCCTAGGATTTTGCAGCTGGTATCTTTCTTGGGTGCTGCTTTGCTTAGGGGGGGGGGGGGGGGGATAGGGGCGGTTCGAACCTTTATCTCAGGGGGATATGCGTTTTCGTACATACAAGACGGCTTTTCTGATGGCTTTTGCATCAGCCAGAAGAGTTACTGAGCTTCACGCCCTCTCTGTTGATCCGGCCTTTTTCGGAAGCTCCGCCAACAGTGTTACTTTACCACTGGTTGCTCCTTTCTGGCCAAGAATCAGATGACAGAAACTGCTCCACCTCAAATCTGTATCAGGGCTCTTCCTTCTGCTTAGGGTGATCTCCCTTTGCTCTGTCCGGTTCGCGCAATTCGCATTTACCTTAACCGGACGCAGTTCATTAGGAAAGGCAGGAAAAGATATTTTGCTGTTTCTTATCCCTGGTGGACAGAAGATCTCTCCTCAATCCATTTCTAGATGGATTTGTCTTGCTATTCGCGCGTCATACGCCCCCGAGCGATTGACGGTTGTATTACCAATCAATCGCTTTTCTGTTCACGAGGTCCCTGCATTGTCTACCTTCTGGGCTTATGCTAACTCCGTCACTGAGTTGTTGGATGTTATGCAGGCAGCCTTCTGGAGAAATACTTCTACTTTCTCCACCTATCTGCGACCTTTTTTCTTTAGACCATCTTTTCTTCTGCTCTGGCTGTCATCAACCCTAGGCATTAGGGTTCTTGCGAGGTCAGTTCCAGTCGTGCCCTGCTCTTGGTACTGTCCTTTCTGTCTGTCACACAGGACCATACGCCTCATCTCCCATTGTCATTTACTAATGGTTGTGATGCTATAGTTTTATAAGTCTAGGGAACTCTTCTGTCCATGTTCCAAAGCAGTCGGGTTATGTGGGGGGGGGGGGGGGGGGGGGGGGGGGGGAGGTGGTTATGTGGTTCCCTTCTCCTATTGTCTATCTAGCCTGCTGTAAACAGTTGTAAGGTATGTTGATAAGAAATGTAAATTTTGGAGTACATTTCCTTTCTTATTATACCTACCGCAATTATTTACATGGAGGCCCTCGGGTAAGAATCTTTCCTCCCGCCAATCACATAACTCCAATGTTGCCAGATTCAGTAGCATGACACGTTGGTTATACGTCTGCACACTGGTCCCGGAAGCCGTGGAAGAGTTTCTCCCACTGGGTGTGCGCTGGTCGCGCTCGACCCAGTTTTGTCTTATTTTTTCTTGGTGCTTTTGCACACTTTTCTTTTCCAAATCGCTTGGGAAAGAAGAAAATAGAGAGTATTTTTTCCGAGTTGGGAACTTCCACTGTCGTGAATACCAGTTCTAAACAATTGCAGTAGGTATAATAAGAAAGGAAATATACTATAAAATTTAAATTTTCTAGTACAATACAAAATGCACACATGACACCAACATTTAATTAATTTTTTTTTAAAAACAATATCTTATTTCTTGAAACAGAAATAGGTTTGGCAGACAGGTTATGCCTATAAATAGCCTCATCCTAAATGAATAAACGACACATTAATAGAATGCTGCAGGCCCAAACGGAGATAAGGATATGTATTCTTAAAAAGTATGAGTTTAATGGAAGATAAAAGTTCCCTGATTTTATCCAGTTTGTAGAAAATGAACTGATCTAGTAAGTGTGAATAAAATTTGGAAGTGCATGCTCTGAAAAAATAATAAAATATTGCTGATAACTGTCTTCTGAAAAGTGTGAGAGAAGATAAAAAATTGAGTGGGCGTGGTGACGGTGCGTTGATTTTATTCATTGCAAAACTGGACGGCAGTGTAGGAATCACCAAATTCAACCTCTATTGTTTCAGTATGTTATTTTCAAGAGGTGATAATTTGAATGGATACAGTTTTTTTTGCCCAAATTGACTTGATGAGGTGGCAAGATGGAAAAAAGATTTTACTGTTGCTAACAGACGCGAATGTAAAAAACAACAGTATTGTAACCTTAAGCAAATTTCTTGTGATTTCTGTCGGGTGATATTTTTTTTAAAAAAGTTTTGGATGTTGGATCTGCTGGTATTAATATTTCTATGGCTGAAGACAAGTCGGTTTGTAACTGACTGGGCGTTTCAGAGAAAATGTAATTTTGAAGATGTGAGATGCCTTTTTTCATGAAAAATTGGCTTCTTTAGAATGCAGATGTGCATGAAATGCTGACTAAACTAGAAAGCTGACATGTTAGCAAGAGCTCCGCTGGGGAATATACTATTAGAGAAAACATATTATGAAAGAAAAGACCAAGAAAATGTAGCTCCAAGCCAAGCAGACAAGTATTTGAATGGAAATACGTCCACTCTTGTTTTTGTCCGATATTTCAAAAACTAACCGTTTAGGCTCTTCTTGGTTTCTCAGAACATTATGTCATTTAACCCTTTACCTAACATGAAAAGCAGACGACACTTGCAAAAAAAAATTCTTGAATAACTAATTTTTTTCATTTTTTGTCTCAAAAACATAGGTTATGACCCCTCGTTGGAACGAGCTCGACGAGCTCGTTCCAACGAGGGGTCATAATCTATGTTTTTGAGACAAAAATTGAAAAAATAATAATAATTCATTGGCGATTTTTGAGAATCGCGCTGGCCGGTTTTGGCCGTTACGTTGGGTAAAGGGTTAAAAAGAACATGTCACAGCAGACTTGCGTTATTGTACAACATTTTGAAAATATCCATTCTCTTTCTTAGTCCCATAACTTTTGACCGACATAACATGTGAAACCAGGGGGGGGGGGGGGGGGATGTTCATCCCCATATCAGTTCACCAATAGTATCCCATACATTATCTTCAGGCTTATTATAAATGGAACACATCAGGTTCACCCTCACCATAACTTTGTTAACCAATAGTTGCCTGCATTCATGTATAGCAAACAGATCAGACTACAGTTAAAACTAGAAGTCCTGTCATGAAATGCACACAAATAGCACGTTGATCTGCGCGTTAGTCTACGCATTATGACCATAGTAAGGCTATCATATTCTGTGCATATGGCCTGTGCACAAGCAGTGTTTCAGCCAATGGACCTCCGGGTAACCCGGAGGTCCATTTGCAGAAACATTGTCTGCGGTTGCTATGAGTAACCAGGAGAACCTGCCGTGCTTTGGATGCCATTCGATATGGCACTTGCGCGCAATTCCTACGCGCACTTAAGCCTAGGTAAGCGCACAGTTCGTGACATGACTTCTAGTTTTAACTGTAAGAAGAAAAGTTGACCAGTGTAATAAAAATCTCTACAATCTGTAAAAACTGTCTGGTCAAGGGTTAATGTTAACATGAATCGAAGCATATAACACACGTGAAATTTGAAACCCCCTAGGATACCAGTGGTTGCATGTAATTATGTATGGCAAAACAGGTCAGAAATTCTCCAATTCCACTCTACTCCTTTAACATTGATGTCCTAAAAATTGCTATTTTTGACGATTCAAGTCCCATAATTCTGGAACGACAAATCTCAAAATTGTAAAAAATGAAAGGGAGCTTCGTTTCATAAATCTCAATAGTGTGTACATAAATTATGAGAATTGGTCAAAACAAACTTGAGTGATGATATGACATGTGAAAAATTGTCATTTTTTAATGATTAAAGTCCCATAACTCCAGAATGACAAAACTGAAAATTGTAAAAATTGTAAGGGTTGTTGTTGCCTTTACTGATTGTAACATTGCTGCAAAATTTCAAGAGATTTGGTGAAAGCGTTATTGAATTATCATACGACATGTAAAAAATTGCCAATTTTTTGAAGAATCAAGTCCCATAACACCCAGAAAGAAAAAAACAGAAAACAGTCAAAGAGAGCTTCGTTTGATCAATTTCAATATTGTGTGTAAATATTTTGATAATTGGTCAAAGGAAACTTGACTTTTCGTACAACATAGGAATATGCTGATGGACAGATGGACAGACAGAGTGATTACTATAGGGCTCCCGCCGAAAGTCAGCGGAACCCTAATGAACAGTTGATCTGAGGTGGAAGAAGAGAAGAAAAGATGGTATAATTGGGTTATTTTTATGTGTTTCCAGTGAATTAGAGTTGTACCGATGTGAAGTGGCAGGATTAATTGAACTAAAAGCTGTTATCTGTGCAAAGTAAGTGCCCCCCCCCCCCCCCCCCACAACATCCCACACCACAACCAGGAATGGAATGGAGCATATTTCCAAACATAAAAAAATTCAATCATTGATTTCCACATGCTAACTATCCCCCCATATTATAGTCAGTAGAAGTCTTGTTTCTTCCTGCTTAAGAATTTACTCCCTCCTTTTTGTATATATTTGCTGAAAGTGTGATTTTTACATTCTGGGGTATGAAAAAGTCATTGAATAGAGATTTTCTTTGTTTTGGCAGGTGTGATGGACAAATTCAGAACTTTGGTAACCCAGTTTTTCAGGAATTTTAAAGATTCAAAACAGTAAACAAATGCGAACAGAAAGTCCAAAAGTTAAATCCCACATAGTCCACAGATTTTTACTCCTGACAAATTTATAGCAGTATTTCACCCAGAATTCTAAATTTTAATTCTAATTTCAGTTATTTTTCTTCTGCTCTGTATAGCTCGGTATTTAGTATGACCCCACACAACTTGTTAGCTCCACTTGACAAAATGTCAGCAGAGCTTTTCTAATGCTAAGTAATGGAATCATTTTTTTCTGAAATGAGTCGAATGTGCGAGTCACTCGATCAAGCAATTGCTCTATAACTCATTTGCGCGATGGGATTCGAGTCGTCCGAGCAGTTGCTCATGGAGCAATTACTCTCTTGGCTCGATAGCTTATTGGGGAAAATCATCAACCCTGTTTCTAGGTATCCCAATATCGGAACCCCATTTTGAAAAAAAACGTCTGGCCGTTGGCACCCCTTTTTCCTAAATGATTCGAAGAGCAGTATTGTATGTGCGAGACACTCGAACGAGAAATTGCTCTATAGCTCATTTGCTCGATGGGATTCGAGGCGTTCGAGCAGTATGTGGTGTCACTCGATAGAGCAATTGCTCCAAAGCCCATTTGCTCGATGGGCTTCGAGTCGTTCGAGCAATGATTTTTTCAGTAACTGCTCGATAGCTTATAAGGGGAATTTGGAATTGGAAAGTCTTGGGGTGGCCTAGAAGGCTGGGCCAAATAGGTAATAGTATCCTTAGATAAGTATCCTATAAAAAGAGTCCTTGAAAGGTATCCTCAAATAATACAATACCAGGCCATAGGTATCCTGAAATACCGAAATGAGTCGAAGAACAGTATGTGCGAGTCACTCGAATGAGCAGTTCTATAGCTCATTTGCTCGATGGAGTTCGAGCAATATGTGGAGTCACTCGATAGAGCAATTGCTCCAAAGCTCATTTGCTCGATGGGCTTCGAGTCGTGCGAGCACTAGCCCGCACCACACCCACACTAGAGCCAAAAATAAGCTAATATCAAACAAAATACGCGCTTCATAAAACAAAGAAGAAATGATACTCCTACATGTAGCAAACTCAATTCTACAATAAATATATGTACTCGTCGTAGAACATGAGGTCACCAACGTCCTATTTAATTTAGCACGTACCGTGTTCAAAATTGGTCATGTTGGTCAGTTAGATTTCTAACCAGGGTTGGGGTACCATACAACATGCCATAGGCATGCCCCCAGGGGGAGCGCAGGTCTGTGTTGGGTGGAGTTCGGTGAGTGTATCTCCCTCTCGATGGCGGGAAGGGTCGGGTGGGGGGATTCCCCGAGAAAGTATTTAATTTTATAACACCTGAAATGAATTCTTAGGCATCCCTCTGGCTTTAAGTCTAGTCAATTTATCCACAACAAAAAGGCATTTCCCCGCATTTCAGCCAATACCACCTCCTTCCAACTGACTAGCAATCATAGTAGCAACCAGGAATGCGTAGGTATTGGCTGAATAGCTGTCAATCTATAGTCCATGTGTAGCCTGGACATTGCAAGGGAAAACTTCAGTCGTCAGTCAATTAAAATCTCGGAATGCGGAAACTGAAATCGACTGGTCGGAAAAGTTGAAAACATGAAGGAAATTGGTTTCTTTGTATTTTCAAGTATTTCAATTGATACCTTCGAATTTCCAACTATTGAAATTATGATGGTTATTTATTTGGGGGAGGGGGGGGGGGGGGGTAAGCCCCCCCCTACCCCGGCACCTCCGATCGTTACGTGCCTGACGGACACTCGCCACAGGCCAGTTGATTTAGCCCTTTACCCAACGTAACGGCCAAAAGCGGCCAGCGATATTCTCAAAAATCGCCAATTAATTTTCATTATTTTTTCATTGTTTTGTCTCAAAAACATAGGTTATGACCCCTCGTTGGAACGAGCTCGTTCCAACGAGGGGTCATAACCTATGTTTTTGAGATAAAAAATGAAAAAAAAATAGTAAGACTATTGTTTTTCTACGGATTATTAGGCTTTTCCCTCTGGAAAAGACTATTGTTTTTCTACGGATTATTATTTTTTTTTTTTTTTTTTTTTTTTTTTTTTTTTTTTTAGGCTTTTCCCTCTGGAAAAGACTATTGTTTTTTTACGGATTATTATTTTTTTGGGGTTTTTTTTTTTTTTTTTTTTTTCCACATATTTTGTCCGCACGATTCCGAAGCCATTTTCGGACTGATTTTCACAAAATTTTGCACACGCATAGAGGGGCACAAAATCTAAAAATGTACCGAAGCGGAATTTTCGATTTAACCCTTATTTCGTCAGAATTGGCAAAAAACTGTCAAAATTGGGGTTTATCGGCACTTTCTCGAAACACGTCTTGTAGATTTTTTTTAAACCTTCATCATTGATAGACCTGTCTGTGACACGACCTTTGATACACATGACATATCAGGCGATGCATATGGTAACCCTCCACAGGCTGCCAAACATCGAAATTTTGATGAAATGGGCCGGTTTCAGGCCCCCCAGAGCACACCAACGATACACGAGAGATAAACATAACTTCCTTTATTTGAAGTGGAATTCACAGGAGAGCATTTTTGGAAGTAATAATGGTGTTCAAAAAACCAAGTGTTAACCCGTTTTGGGCTGGTTAAACCGCAATACCCCCAAAAAGCTAAAAAATTCAGGTTTTCAATGGATTTCTCTAAACGAGTCTTGTAGATTTTCATGAAAAAATTGTCACTCCCAGGCCTTGATGTGACAATAGAAGTTGCATGGACAAAATACTCCGGTGAGCATTTGTTAACCCTCCACGGGCTGCTGAAAGTCAAAATTGTGATAAAATTGGCTGTTTTTGTACGCCAACGGCACCCAATGGGTACGCCACAAAGAAAAGTGCGTTCTTTTATCGAGCCCACACTCTATACGGAAACATTTTTGTAAGTAGTAAGGATATTCAAAAGTTGAAGTCTTAACCCATTTTGGGCAGGCTAAAGAGAGAGCCCCCTTAAAATCTTAAAATTCGAATTTTCTGTGGATTTCTCTAAAAACATCTTGTAGGTTTTCAAGAAAAATTGACTACTCGCAGGTCTTTGTGTGACATTACAAGTGGCATGGACAAAATATTCCGGTGAGCGTTTATTAACCCTCCACAGGCTGCCAAGCTTTGTAATTTTGTTGAAATGGGCTATTTTCGGACGCACACAGCACCCAATGTGTACCTGAGAAATAAACATAATCTCCTTCATTGGAAGTGGAATTCACCGAGGACCATTTTTGTAAGTAATAAGGGTATTCAAAAAACCAAGTGTTAACCCGTTTTGGGTGGTTTAAGAGTGATTCCCCCAAAAGCTTAAACAATCATGCTTTACGTGGATTTCTCTAAAAATGTCAAGTAGATTTTCAAGAAAAAACTGGTCCGTCGCAGATCGTGGTGTAACATTATAAACTGCAAGGACAAAATATTCTGATAAGCATTTGTTAACCCTCCACAGACTCTCAAATATCAACACTTTGATAAAATAGGCTGTTTTCAGCCCCTCACAGCACCCAACCTGTAGCTGGGAAATAAACATAACTTCCTCTCTTGGAAGTGGAAATCACCGAGGATAATTTTTGTAAGTAATAAGGGTATTCAATAAACCAAGCCTTAGCCCGTTTTGGGCTGGTTAAACAGCGATACCCATCAAAAGCTTAAAAATTCAAGTTTTCCCTGGATTTCTTTAAAAACATCTTGTAAATTTCAAGAAAAAATGGTCATTCATAGGTCTTAGTGTGCCATTACATGTTGCATGGACAAAATATTCCGGTCAGGATTTGTTAGCTCTACACCAGCATCTGAACATCAAAAGTTTGATAAAATGGGCTGCTTTGAGACACCAACAGCACCCAATGGGTATGTAAAGGCTAAACAAAACTTCTTTTACTGCGCGTAGAATTCACAGAAGATCAGTTTTGTATGTAGTAAGGGTATTTAAAAGAATGAAGCTGAACGCATTTTGGACTGGATAAGAAGAGACACCCCTCAGAAGCATAAAATTTACATTTTCCGTGGAGTTCGCCAACTGCTTGTTGGCGATTTTCAAGAACAATTAGACATTGGCAGGTCTTGGTTGGTATTACAAGTTGCATGGATAGAATATTCCCCTAATAATTTGCTAACCCCTCTACAGACTGCTAAACGTCATAATTTTGATAAAATTGGCTGTTACCGGGCTCCACATACGTATGTAATAGATAAACATATCCTCTTTTATCAGAATCAGAATTCACGAGGGATAATGTTTGATAGTATTAAGGGTATTCAAAAAACCAAGCCTTAACCTGTCTTTTCCTGATTAAAGACAGACAGCCCATGCCATGTATGCTGCCTATATTACGTGTAAAATCGACACCCCCATTAAATCTACTGCGAGGTGGGGTGTCAGACCCGACCACCTGACCTCATTAGATAACATTCCTTCGTCATATTTAGCAGCATGGATTTCCCCAAGAAGCAAAGATAAAAATACATCATCGAAAATAATGCCAATTGTTTTATTTAGTGTGTATTTTGTCCGTATACAAAATTTCTCACCCACATATACCTAAAAATGATTCAATGATACGATTGGACATGTTTCTCTCATAAAACATGCATAAAACGTGAAAAAAGACTTGATTTATTGCATTTTAGGATTGCACATGTATATTTTTAGAAGATTCTCTGTCTGTTTTTAATCTTCGGCGTCAGTCTTTGATCTTGTTTGGAACAATCAGTAATTAACACCTTTTCGACAAGAGCCATCGAAATTTAAAATAAAAAAAATGAAATCTCACTAAAACTTTTTGCAGAATCGAGTTTTTCAGAAAACTCTGTCGCGATTGCGTGTGTCATTTTCAAAATTCCGATCAGAAATAATGAAATTATAAATATGTAGTTAGCAATAACAAACTTGAAAGCATGTCGACCAAACTTGCATGACGTCAGAACTCGATTCGGGTGAAATACTGCAGTGATGCACTGAAAGGTTGAGAATAAGGGACGCTGATATCGAAGTAGGCTTTAAACTGTCCATGGAATGGTCCTAAAATCAAGTTCATGTTTGCAGCGTTACTGCAAATAGGTTTCCCGTATTTCTTCTTAAAATGTTTTGGACCGCCTCACTTCATATTCCACACTGCACTGCATGATATTGTTTATTTATTGGTGTTTAAGGTTTTTAAGTAGTAAGGGTATTTAAAAGAATGAAACTTAACCCACTTTGGACTGAATAAGGAGAGATGCCCCTTAAACGCTTAAAATTTACATTTTCCGTGGATTTCGCTAACTGCTTGTTGGGGATTTTCAAGAACAATTTGACATTGGCAGGTCTTACAAATTGCATAGATAGAATATTCCGCTAGTCGTTTGTTAATCCCTCTACAGGCTGCTAAACGTCAAAATTTTAATAAAATCGGCTGTTTTCGGGCAGCAAAATGGGTATGCAATAGATAAACATGACCTCTTTTATCAGACTTAGAATTCCTGAGGGATAATGTATGATAGTATTAAGGGTATTCAAGGGTGCGTGGTGGCTCAGTGGTAGACTGTTGTACGTCTATGCTAGAGGTCCCGAGTTCGATCCCCGTCCGGGACGACTCACGTTGTGTCCTTGGGCAAGGCACTTTGGCCCGGTTGCCGACATGGGGGCACGATGTTCCCGTGTACTAAGGCATACTGCATGTCGATGGTACACATGTCTTCAACCTCTGTAACCCTGCCTGAGCGGTGCATGAACAGAGTGAGAATGTTGAGGAGCTGACAGTTGCTCGTCGATGCTTGGTGGTTCTCTCCGGGTATACCGGCTTCCTCCACCTCTAAAACTGTCACGGTCACGATTAGCCATTGTGCAGAAGTATGTGACCTTAAACACCAATAAATAAATAAATAAATAAATAAATAAATAAATATATAAGGGTATTCAAAAAACCAAGCCTTAACCCTGTTTTGACGGATTAAAGACAGACAGCCCATGCCGTGTACGCTGCCTACATTACTTGTAAAATCAACACCCCCCACTAAATCTTCTGCGAGGTGCGGTTTCGGACCCGACCACCTGACGGTTCTGACCACATCAAATAACACACCTTCGTTGTATTTAGCAGCAAGAAATTTCCCCAAGAAGCAAAGACAAAAATACGTCTGCGGAAAATAATGGCAAATATTTTATTTAGCCTGTATTTTGTCCGTATAGAAAATTTCTCACCCACATATACCTAAAAATGATTCAATGATACAATTGGACATATTTCTCTCATAAAACGTGAAAAAACACTTGATTTATTGCATTTTAGGATTGCGCATGTATATTCTTAGAAGATTCTCTGTCTGTTATTAAACTACGGCGTGTCTTTGATCTCGTTTGGGACGATCAGTGATTAGCACCTTTTCGACAAGAGCCATCGAAATAGAAAATAAAAAAAATAATCAAATTTCATTAAAACCTTTTACAGAATCGTGTTTTTCAGAAAATGCTTTCGCGATTGCGTGTGTCGTTTTCAAAATTCGGATCAGTAAGCACGAAATTATAAATATGTTGTTGTCAATAACAAAATTGAAAGCATGTCCGTCAAACTTGCATGACGTCAGAACTCGACTCGGGTGAAATACTGCAGTGATGCAGTGAAAGTTCGAGAGTAATAAACGCTGATATCGCAGTAGGCTTTAAACTGTCCATGGAATGGTCCTAAAATCAAGTTTATATTTGCAGCTTTACTGCAAATAGGTTTCCCGTTGTTTCTTGTTGAAGTGTTGTTTCCGTCAAGGCCAAGTACCATAGAAAATTTGGAACACCGAGCAGTGGGCCTGCCCCATGAACACCTGCCTGTTATTAAAATTAATTAGCGGGGACATCTGCCCCCCCCCCCCTTCCTGCTGTTTTTTTTACCTAGGACACCTGCCCCCTATTGTTTCTTTTACCTAGGCCACGTGCCCCCCCCCCCCCCTGCCGTTTTTCACCAACTACATCTGCCCCCGTTTGTTTGCTAACGGGCCCCTCCCCATTGACCTTTCTATCTTTAGAAGCACCCGGACCGACGGGGAGAGGGCGTGGTTGTGAGCATGGCTAGATTTCGCTGAAGGAAGGTACCCTCAAATCTGGGTCGAAAGTGGCGAAAATGACAAAAGGCTACTTCAACGTATGGTAACGGTATAAACTTCAGACGATCTGGGCGATGTACAGACGAAAGATCATCCCTTGGAGCCGGTTAGGTAATTTGGCACAAAAAAACTCCGATTTTATGCTCAATCGCTGCTCTACAGTAGTCTACAATAGTGCCCAATTCCATTCCAAACTGATAGAGTCGGGACGAATAGTACTCTCACTTTCCACGCGATGCGTGGTGTTCTCCACGCGGTCTCGACACTTGCAACAGATGCCAAAATGTCGGCCAGGGTGCGTAGAATAAGTTCTGAAAATTAGAAGTCGCTGCCTTCGGCGGTCTGGACACGGTTCGTGTTTGTGAGAAGTGCAATTTTAATGTCAAATTGGCAAATTTTCGTTAATCGTTTCCTGCCAAAACACCTACTCACCGCCGATTTCTTTTCACTGCAACTTCTTTCGATTATCTAAGGTTTAAAGATAGTGTCAGGATACACCCCCCCCCCCCCCCCACCCGCACCGAAACCTGGGACTTTAAGCTCAATCGCAGCTCCAGAGTCGTCTACAACACTGCCCATTTCCATTCTGAACTGATAGAGTCGGGACGAATAGTACTCTCTCCTTCCAAGCGATGCGTGGTGTTTTCCAGGCGGCTCGGACGCTCCAAACGGATCCCAAAATGTCGGCCAGGGTTCGTAGAACAAGTTCTGAAAATTTCAAGTCGCTGCCTCCAGTGGTCTGGACACGGTTCGTGTATGTCAGAAGTGCTATTTTAATGTCCAATATGCAAATCTTCGTCAATCTTTTCCTGCCTGCCAGAAATCCAATCATCGCCAATTTCTTTTCACTTGAAACTTCTGACGATTCTCTTAGGTTTAAAGGTTGTGTTGGGATCCCTGGGTGGCGGTCTTAAAGAAGCAACTTCCATTTACAGAGAGAGGGGGGGGGGGTGCTCTAAAGGAGTCTGCGCCCATTCACGACGTCTTTTTTCGAACTGGCTTGAAAAGGAAGGACCAAATTCAGACAGTTACCTCCTCTCTTCAAAACGCTACATCCCAATCAATTCTAGGCACATTTCCATGAAATTTTCACTCGTTGTTCATGGATAGTTGCGGCATCACTTTCCATGAAGAGCGATACGAATTTCGCATTTCGTCACGTCGAATTCGAAAAGAGCGCATGCGCATGGATTTCTCTGAAAACATCTTATAGATTTTAAGTAAAAATGGCCATTCGCAGTTTTTGGTTTGAAATTGCAAGTTGCATGAATAAATATGCCTGTTAGCACATGTTAACCCTCTACAATTGGCCAGACATCAATATTTTGGATACATTTGAGATAAAATTGACCATTTTCAAATAGACAGAGCACTCAAAGGGTATGTGTCAAACAAACATAACTCCTTTTGTCGGTCATTAACTTGTGGGACGACGATATTGATATTAACCCACTCTACCATTAATGATGGTTTTTACCTAAACAATTTTTTTATAAAACCGAGTCATTTGAGACTACTATAACCACCTTTCTCAACATCAATGAAAGAACTTCAGTGAGACAGTTAAAAACAATTCATCAGACACTGTGGGGGCATGAAAAATCAAGGAATCTCATCGGGAAAAGCCATGATTCTCCAGAATCATAAAGTCTAGTTTTTGTACCTGATACATTTTGTTTGGGAATTTTGTATAGCAAATAAAATCTTTAACGGTGATAATCGGTTCGGTAAATCCCGTTATTCTGTGTGATAAATTTGACCCAAAAAATGGGAATTTCGCCGATCACGTGCAACAGTGTGGCTCTTCCGTCAATTGGATCTACACTGCATGAAATATTATGAAGTCATTGGAGACCGGCGAACAAACTCAGTATTCAGTCTGTTTTTCAACAGACACTGAAAGCTATAGATTGCTTATACATTTTTATTTTTGAACATCAAGGGAATTTACCTGCTTTTGTCAGGGGAATAACATCATAATCCGCCCAAATGTCAAATTATGACACGATTTTTGTGACATATCTGGCAGCTATTTACAGCCTCGGAAATTCAGTGAAGTGGATTGTTGTCGAAACAGATCAGATCCACCCGCGCTTGCCTTTTTCCGGAGCTATTTTAAAACACTGCATCCAAATTCAACTCGGGACCTTTCCGATCGATAAAGCGTGTCCCCACGAAAACGAAATGATGCCATACCAGAAATACATAACTTGAATTTATGGTTGCGAGAACAACGCCGCAACATCTTATGGTAACTGGGGGAGACGGTCGTAGCAGCCTCGAAATCGCCGAGAACACCAGTTTTGCCATTTTTGTGGTGGTGGGGTGGGGGGGGGGGGGAGGGAAGGGAAGGGAAGGGAAAAAAATCGACCAAACTCGTTACTCTCAACCCAACTCGGATGATGCCATGCATCATACTGATACTATGAGGATAATTACCCCCCCCCCCCCCCCTTCTTCGTGAAAGTCTTGAACAGCCACTGCACCGTCACGATTGTCTCTTAACCCTTTACCCAATGCGGATAGAAGACGATGCTTGCAAAATAAATTCTTGGATAACATTTAAAAATTTCAAACTTTTGTCTCAAAACATAGCTTATGACCTCTCCTTGGAACGACTCGAGATCACCGAGCTCGTTCCAATGAGAGGTCATAAGCTATGTTCATTTGAACAAAAAATTAAAACATAATAAAATTTGAATGGAGATTTTTATGTATAGTGCTGGCCGAATTTGGCCGTTGACGTTGGGTAAAGGGCTAACAGAAGAAATTTTGCGAGCAATTTTGTCAGTTATTGAAAGTTGTGTTGACGTGTGGGAAATCCACCTGCAGATGTCACTTGCAGTAATTCATTACCTCCGTACTCTGGAGGATGTGCATCTATAACGTGCCGAAACTGTGACGACTGAGAATTTGGGAAAACCTGACTATATATATTACTGCTGGTTTAAGTAACAGGAATAAGAAGTGGAACTGGTATTCAGTTGATGTACACGGAGAAGAAAAGGCGTGAATATTTTGAGTAACAAGAACAAGAACGATACTTATTTTGCACTGAAGTTTATATAGTTTATTTTGAAAAAACAACCTTTCTTTCTCTCACACACACAAACATAGCACATACAGTGGCGGCGCCAGAAATTTTTTCGTGGGGGGGGGGGGTGGGGCAAGTAGAGGGCAGACTCTCCATGAAGGGGGGCAAATACGTACAAAATGATCATATCATTACTTTATTCTGAGGTAGTCGAAACTTGGACACAAAATCCGTAATATAATTTTTTGGTTTGGTACGTCCTGTGGACGTACCAAACCAAAAAATGATATTACGGACTTTGGGTCCAAGTTTCGACTAAATGTAATGGTAATTAGCGCTCCTCCTTTCAAAAAATCCTGGATCCGCGTCTGGAGAGAGAGAAGGCAGAGATAGAGAGAGGGATAGAGAGAGGGAGGGAGGGAGGGAGAGAGGGAGGGAGAGAGAGGGGAGAGAGAGGGGAGAGAGAGAGAGATGGAGGGGATAGAGAGAGAGAGAGAGAAGGGAGAGAGAGAGAGATGGAGGGGGATAGAGAGAGAGAGGAGAGATAGAGAGAGGGAGGGGCAGAGAGAGGGAGGGAGGGAGGGAGAGAGAGTGTGTGTGTTTGTGTGTTTGGATGGATGTGTGTGTGGTGGGTGGGGGGCAAGTGGGGGGCAGAGCCCACGTTTGGGGGGCAAATGCCCCCCCCCCCCCGTGCCCCCCTGTAGCGCCGCCACTGAGCACATAATGTCATCTCGGCACAGTATCTATATACATGAATAATTATACAAGTATTTACAGTCCTGTATAAAAAAACATTTAAACAAAATGACAGTCATAGCACATTTTAGCACACAAATGGAGTGGGGCGGTGTGTGTCGGGGAGGGGGGGGGGGGGTTGAACACATTTTATTCACTGAAATACTCGTTCTAATCCATAATTTCATTTAAAAAATACAGATGAACCGTTACGAGAATGAACGAAGACAAGATCATTTCGACGGAGACAATACAACCTTCAATTACACGGTGAGTGGGGGGGGGGGGGGGGGGGGGGGGGGGGGGGGGAAGGGATATTTTAATATGAAAACAAATCGAAAATTTCACGAATTAACGAACGGATTTTTTCAATTCCTATATTAAACCGCCGTACAGAGTTCTGGAAATGAAAGATATAGCATTTGTATCTGAATATTTTATTAAATGTAGGTATTAGAAATTTTCTGACTGAACAATATAATTGGTAATCAGGGACAGTCTTTGAAAGATTTTTCTCTCGAAAAATTAATTGGTTATGTAATCATTCTCACGTGACTAATGAAAATGAAAAAAATAATGAAAATTGAACGGTATTTTTGTGAGTAGCGCTTTTATTTTGTCAGTTACGTTGGACAGAGGATTAACATATAAATATGAAGTATGTTTTCTTATTATGAAATATATACTCTTTGCTCTAATATAGATATAACAGTACTTTCAAATTCTAAATTATTCTAAGAGCTAAAATTTGATTCTAGCACCATGAATTCGCGGGTCGACTTTTGCAAACCGTATTTGTCCAGTATTGTGTTAATGTAGAGGGACATTCCTTCGTTAATGGCGGTATTTCATAATATCTGGTCGTTCATGTGACTTTCTGACATCATGCAGTACATTTTGTGTAGGCCCTCTTCTCCAAGTTGAACATAGTATAGACTTGTTTAGTAACTCTGCTGTCATGATTTATAATTTATATTAATTTATTTTCATTGGAGTTTAACGTCGGCCCCAGCGAAGCTTCGAGATTCGAAATCGATTCCGAATCTTAAGACATTATTCGGTTCGATTCGAATCGGCTGCACGATTCGTTTCCATTCGAATCTTTTCACTGGAATATAACTGGGCATCAGTCATTTTCGTTGTCTCACAAGACGTACAGTTAAAACTAGAAGTCCTGTCATGAAATGCGCACAAATAGCACGTTGATCTGCGCGTCAATGTACGCGTTATGGCCATAGTAAAGCTATCAAATTCTGTACATATGGCCTGCGTACAAGCAATGTTTCAGCCAATGGACCTCCGGGTAACCCGGAGGTCCATTGGCAGAAACATTGCATGTGTTTTCCATGAATAACCAGGAGAACCTGCCGTGATCTGGAAGGCATTCGATATGGCAATTGCGCGCAATTCCAACGCGCAATTAAGCCTAGATAAGCGCACTATTCGTGACAGGACTTCTAGTTTTAACTGTATAGTTCTGTTGGAAATTATACATAATTAATATTGAAAATAAGGACTGGCTGTAGTTTTCGCTATCTAAATAGAAACAACATCTGTACCCATGCCGCCAACCACGCTAATTCCAGTCTCACTAGACACTACTAATGTTGAAATAAAATTTGAAGTTTCCAGGCAATATCAATGATGAGAGGTTGCTAGCGGCTAGCCATATGCAATCCCTAGTATCGACATTTCTTTCGCAACACGCTTATCTCTTACAAATTTTTACAATGCACTACCCGTGAAGCCCAACCGCTCTCCCATACTAATCAACTGTTCCAAGCTTGGGGTATCCATTATCAAAATTTATCACTAAAAATTTCACACAAAAAAAATATATATTTTTGTTTTACTCTAAGGGTTAAATATTACCTATCCCACACTGCGTCCTATTATTATGCGAGAATTTCCACCACCGTTATTTAAATTCGCTGATCGAATTTAAGAGCTAATCTAACCAACGATTAACCCCTGAACAACGTATGAAAACTATTAAAATTCCAATGCGGCAATCTGTATGAACATTAAAAAATTAAACATGTATTAACATTATCATTGAGTGAGTCTGTTGATTTTGAACTTTTCAATTGTTACCTTTTAGGACGATCCTCGTATTAGCCTCGCCAGATGTAACTGGTCTTTGTCGCTGCAAGGGGAATACTGTAGATTCACGCCGCGTATTCAGCCAAATCTCAAGGAGTGTTGCCTGAACCCATGCGTGAACGTGAAAATCACCGTAACGAACTCGTCCGCTTTCGTTTTTATTGAGGCGGTTCTGATCCTGAATGGGTCAGTGACTTCTAGTCAAAAAGCATGAATCAACCAAAAACAACAATTTTAATACACATATATATAGAAATGAATATGGGTAATTTGTGACTTACATTAAATCCAATGAATCGGAGAAAAAAATGTCAATCACCCCCTACCCACAGAGATTTTGAGTTACTTGCAGGCCAGCATTCTCTTTTGTCGCTATATTTTCCCCCTTCTCTCTGATGTTTGTTCTTTGGTCGCCTCTTCACTTCACTCGTTCACTCCCGTCGCACGGCCACTACGTATTGTCACTTCACTGGACGCCCTTCCTCTAAAACGTGACGGAATGTCAGTGTACCATTGCCGTCGCACGGACACTAACGTATTGTCACTTTGCTATATCCACTTCCCCCTAACGAGTGTCGGGATGTCACTCTTATACTGCCATCATACGACCACTAGTTTATTGTCACTTTACTGGACGCTTACCACTCAAGTGGTCGCCACCAATAGGACGCTTGGCTTGCCTTCTACAGCAGATATGCCGTCTCTCTAAATACCAGTAGCTCCCTGAGCTCGTACTTCCTATTTCTGATCCACACTCAGATATGTCCAACGATTTGACCCGCGACTGTTCCTATTCTGACCATGAGCTCTGTGGCTCCCCTACACTACAACGTGCTTTTACTCTCGCACCGATGCGGCACCTCCTCTAACCTATAGCATGGGACATCCCAGCTCCTCTGACCTACGATCCACAGCCTTACGCACCTTCAGACTGGAAAGAATTTCTCGAGAAATTCCCCGATTTTTATGTCGATAGCCAGGACATCAATTCCCAGTTTAATTGCTTCTTGTGAACTTGGCCGCTTGGATCTATCTTAATTTAATATTCGCTTTAAAGTTCCTTTGAAAGTCTCGCATTTTGGTATATCCTGACATTCGGTGACAAGCTAGATGCGTAATATGGGTGTGTGTCCAGAACATTTGCGATGTAATGTTTTTACAACAATTACCTATTAACTGGCCATAATTACACAGATAATGACTGCAGGAGAACACTGGTCTCTCTAACTTCTTTAATCAGTTATCAGATAGCTCCTAAATGGGTACACCAGACCCGCGATAATGAACATAAAATTCCACGCTTCATTAGCAGCGTTTGAATTATTGCTAGTCTGTTTAAGTTACAAATCGGTTTTAAGGGTTCGTCATATACCCATCTTTACGCTTTATAATTAGCCCGAGCTAGAAAGATTATCTAAAATGTATAAACTTTTAAAATCGCAACTATAAGCTATCACCTTGACAGAACGCAGTGGACGATAATGGTTATTCGGGTTCCCCTCGCTAATTTGATTGGCGGTAAAATGTGTTCTTTGTGTTGAAAATTGTCAAATGAATTGCTTAGTGTCCTTCTAATAATTGCTTTTATAGACGACAAGGCGTATAATAAACACAGAACGACACGCGCGTGTGAATGGGTTAATCGATATGGCACTTGTGCTATAGCGGAAGGATAAACTCGAACCCTGCGGTCTCTCGTTCCGCGCTGTCACTCATGCCATATCGCAGGCCTCGAGTTCATCCTTCCGCGATGACACAAGTGACATATCGATTAACCCATTCACACGCGTGTGACGTTATGTGTATTTATAAATGACTAATAACCAGCATCGAAGCCGGCTCATTGACTTTTATGACAGCCTGCATCATGTTATGGGTAACATGGGAACGTGTGTAATTAACTCACACTGTTTATCTGACAGTTTTTACACACTGTGTTGGGATCGGATCTCACAAATTTCCATGCGCATGCAGCCAACTATATTAGAGTACCACGTTTATATCTGAGATTGCAGGGTTTGAGATTGCAGGGCACATCTCAGTGAAGAAGTGCATTGACCATCAAAGCTCTAAAATGTTTTAGAACCCTTTCACAGCCTACGGTCCATACTTCACCGCAATCTGTTGCGAATCAGCAGACATGTGACATTTTAATCCTTAGAACCTTAGCGGCCGTTTTTTTTCCGGCCTGCACCATGATACGTCATAACGTCATTATATAGGGTGGCTGTCAGTAAATGTGTGGGTTAGACCAATCAATATTTCCAACGTGCAGTCCCGAAGCTGCACGTTGAAAATATTGATTGGTCTACACCAAATAATGAATCTTTTAATTGCTGCCATTGAACTGGCATGGAAGATACCACTAGAGTTTAAAGGGTTAAGAATATCGGCATATCAACTCGAACAACTCTTACGTTGTGATGTCATCATTATTGACAGGAAATCTCCTTGGGAGTGTAACAGGAAAGCACTCCCAATCTCCCCAACACATCTTCTATCTATCCAGCTCACTATAGAAACCATGAAACAGGAGTGGGTATCTTCGCGCTATAGGCAGGGGCTGATTACCTCAATCCAAGGGGCAATCAACACCGCTATTTGACAGCGACACCTGCCCAGTTTATGTGGCGAGAAAACCTAAAAGTCATAAATTCCAATGCCTATAACTGACTCAAATTTTCTGTGTCAATGACTGAGCTACGTCGATCAACTAATCCGGGTGCAACCATTGTAAGTGTGCAGACTGAGATGTAAAACTGTAAACACTGAAGAAATGAAGGCTGGCACTATATCGAAAAGCATTTAGCACTCAATCCCCCATACCCCAATGTTGACAGTATGGCGAAAAAAATAACATAGGATTCTTCATAGGTTTTTTCGCCATAGCTCAATTTTTGGAGGCAGGAAAAAGATTTAAAATCTTTTTCCTGCCTCCGAAAATGGCATTCTGGCGAAAAAAAAAAATCCTATGTTAATTTTTTTGCCAGAGTACCAACATTGGGGTATGGGGAATTCAGTGCTAAATGCTATTCGCCAGAGTGCCAGCCTTCATTACTCACTGAAATATTTCGAGCAAAATATTGGCAATAAATCTGTTGGTAACGAGAATTTCAAATTAGTCTCACAAAGAATGGATAAAGTAATCCATCTGTAAAGTTTCCAAATCAGACTGGTGGCCTGTGAGCTTGGGTATGAATATTTGACCTCGGTTCTGATACAGTGTGGAGAGAGTTTCTACCATGCAGAGTGATTGCTATATAAGCTTGCGTTTTGGTGACATCATGCTTATGAATTCTTTTACTGGCTGGATGGAATTCTCGTTGACATGGGAAGGGTTTCTTACATTCAGGTTTGCTGTGATAAGAACAAAGTGCATGTGAAGCGTGGGGAAAGGTTTTCCGTGAGATGACCGAACGCAGTTTATATCCGCTGTGCAATATGTTTACACACTGTGCATGTTTAGTTATTGTTATAACCCACTGCTGCAAAGGTTCAATTTTCTTCTCTCAACGGCGATACGGATTCTTTCTCCGCGGAGGTACTTTTACAGCATCCATACACCGCTATTCATTCTAGTGAGTTTATTAACGCTTACGCTACCGAAAGCTACTATTGTCACCTATTTTGTGATGATTATATGTACGCTCTGGTATGCGCAGATCAAACCTACCATCTGATTAATTGTTGGAAAGGGCTCAGAGTGCCCTTTCCAACAATTAATCAGGTGATAGATTTTTGAGTATGTCATAAATTTTATTAAGCTTCCTCGCAGACAGGCGTACATAGAGGTCCTCCATATATGGATAAAGTGGGCGTGGCAGTAAAAGGGTTAAACCACAGTTAACCCTTTATCTAATACGGAAGGCAGACGACACTGGCAAACAAAATCCTTGAATAACTAGAATTGTGCCGACCGACCGAAAATCTGATACAAACTATTGGGCATGCACATTGGTCATGATAATGCGTTACATAAAGCCCGTCTCCCCTATTTTCCAGTTAAATTTCCGAGTTTTGAGTTGCAAATTAAGTTGAATGTTAGATAAAGTGTGGGGAGGGTTTCTGCCATACATGGCGATAGCTATACAAGCTTGTGTTTAGGCAACATCATGTTTATGAATTATTTTACTGTTTGGGTGGAATTCTTGTTGACAGGCGAAGGGTTACACCCAGGTTTGCTGTTATAGGAACATGAATGTGAAGCGTGGGGAAAGGATTTCCATGAAATGACGTAACAAAGTTTATATCCGCCTGACACAATGTTTAAAAGTGGTTCAATTTTCTTCCCTCACAAAAGCGATATGGATTCTTTCTCCACGGAGGTATTTTTGCTGTACCCATACACCGCTTTTCATGCTGGTAAGTTTATTAAATTCTAGTTAACCCTTTACCTAACACGAAAAGCTGACGATACTGAGAAACAAAATTCTTGAATATCTATTTCATTCATGCATCAAAAACACGGCAAGCTCGTTCCAACGAGGGGTCGTAAGCTATGTTTTTGAGACAAAAAATGAAAAAATAATGAAAATTGAACGATATTTTTGTGAGTAGCGCTTTTATTTTTTCAGTCACGTTGGGCAAAGGATTAATATATAAATATGACCTATGTTTTCTTATTATGAAATATATACTCTTTGCTCTAACATAGATATAACAGTACTTTCAAATTCTAAATTATTCTAAGAGCTGAAATTTGATTCTCGCACCATGAGTTCGCGGGTCGACTTTTGCAGCCTGTATTTGTCCAGTATTGTGTTTATGTAGACGGACATTCCTTCTTCGCTAATGGCGGTATTTCATAATATCTGGTCGTTCATCTGACTTTTTTGACATTACGCAGCACATTTTGTGGAGGCCCCGTCTCCAAGTTGAACATAGTATAGACTTGTTTAGTAACTCTGCTGTCATGATGTTAAATTTATTTTAATGGTGTTTAACGTAGGCCCCAGCGAAGCTTCGAGATTCGAAAATGATTTCGAATCTTAAGTCACTATTCGGTTTGATTCGAATCGGCTGCACGATTCGTTTCCATTCGAATCTTTTCACTGGAATATAACTTGGCACCAGTAATTTTCGTTGTCTCACAATATTTATAGTTCTGTTGGAAATTATACATAAATAATATTGAAAATAAGGACTGGATGTAGTTTTCGCTATCTAAACAGAAACAACATCTGTACCCATGGCACCAACCACGCTAATTCCAGTCTCACTAGACACTACCAATGTTGAAATAAAATTTGAAGTTTCCAAGTATAATCAGTGATGAGATGTTGCTAGCGGCTAGCCATGTGTAGTGCCTAGTATTGATGATTCTCGAACCCGTTTCCGTTTTTGAACTATAATCCTTACTGGGTAATATTCCAACTACATCACCAAGGCATGGCTTCGAGGAAGGCATGCCTTGGTGAAGTAGTTGGATTTTTTGATCAGTCGGGACTTCAGCCATCACTGTCAGACCAAATTAGTTTTACAGCACACCTTCCCTCAGCCGATCTACAGCACCACCTTCCCTCAGCCGATCAACTTCAAGTCGCCCGTGATTTGATTCGCGAATCGATTCGATTCGATTCGAATTTGAATAATAGACCCGATTCGATTTGACAATTGATTCGAAGCGAAAATGGGTGATTTGCAGGCCCCTAGTTTAATGCCTCTTTCAACAGCCAGGTTCATATTGTGTCGGGCAGTTTAGCGACTAGAGGTAGCCAGTGTACCCGGGGAGAACTAGCGAGTAGCGGCGAGTAACTGTCGGACTACCCAACTTACTAATCCCACACCAGAAGGGTCAGCCTTCATTTGAAGGCACGTGTACCGTTGACGTTCATACTCCCTTCATACAGGGCCACCGTTCTACCACTTGTGTAAGTGATATTTAGTGTTTTGCCCAAGGATACAACGCAGATGGCAGGGGATGGTTCAGAATCGAATCTTTAAATTTCCATCTCAAGCCCAATGCTCTATCGAATTAGCCATCGTTCTCTTTATATTTAGGGAATAGTAGGAAGGAAGATTGCTCATTAGGCTGTATTATTCAATGCAGAGTACGTGCACTTTTTTGTTATTTGAATTCAGCCTAGTAACAAACTGGAAGGAAATGCAGGGGATGTTACGCCCGCAAACATTTCTTCCAGTCGAAACATATTCGTCTCATTTGGAATATTACATATCGATTCATCAAACTGTCTCCATATAGCGCCATTTGGGCTTTGTTTCTAAAAAAATGTTTCTGGCATACTACCAGGCCTGGGCCTTCCCGAAAAAAAAGTTTGAAAATGATACCCTTGCCCCCCCCCCCCCCCCCCCCCACCACACACACACACACCAACTAGAGAGTAGCACCGTATTCATACATTTCCTCCAAATCAAGATTTCGATCTTCGTGATATGCATGCAAAATGAGTGGAACATCCATCCCCTCACCCGAATGATCCCAGGCCCTTCCTGATATAGATATATGGGTACGCGCCTATCATGTACTTTCTTACAAGTCCAACGCCCAGTACTGTAAAACTTTTACAACTGCATTTTCTAGATTTATATTTTCTACCTATTAATATAACTGATTAAATGAATCATTAACATTTAAAATATATGACAATTTTCCCACTGGCATATTGCCAAATCTTTGCAAATGCTATTGCTTCATTTTAACCCATTTAATGTCATAACAAGAAAGTACAATTCTAGAAAATACATTTGTAAACGTTTTATATTATTGTCCCAAGAATGGGTAGTTGGACTGATGTCGGTCAAATAAACACGGTCTATCGGTCATATATATAATAACAAACCAACGTTTCTCGTACACCTGACACTCTTTTGTCATATACAGTGCAGCTTGCAATAAAATGGAAACCAGCACGTGTTATTTAGCGCCTAATAGCGCGATACTTACGCCACATTTCACTTCAAAACTCAGATTTATAAGGTTCAACTCTGCACTTTCGCTCTATTGATCAGGGGTAAAATTCTAAACACAGGGCATATGTTGAAACTAATGCCATGTAAATTGGAGATATATTTTTAATATCACATACATGTTTACATTAAGCTAATTGTTTAACAAAATATTTTGAAATTTTAATCACAGAGTTGGGAGTCTGATGCATAGGGGTAAATTACCGGAGGAATTATGGGAGACGGTGTCTTCGAAAATTGACTATTTTGTAAAATGCCAGTTGTTGCCAGGCATGTAACTGAAAAATGATTCGTAAACATATATTTTTTCACATTTTAGAAACAGAATGTTATATGCTCTAGGGTTAGGTAAGTAGGGGTAGTGCGAAAATTACACTTTTGATGCTGCTGGGTGACTAAAAATGACTGGTATCGGTATTTCGTCATGCAATTCGTCAGGTTGAAGACTTGCTTTAGACAATATAATATTTCACCGTATTTCAGATTATTTATTTCTACTTTGTTAGATAGTGTTATATGTTTTTAGTGGATTTGGAAAATGTAATACATGTTATTGGTTAGATAACTTAGTTAAAGAATATTCGTATTTGAAGTTGGTTTATGGCATGTCATTTTTTTGGAAATATCTGGAAATTTGTAGTGCGGAACCTTAAGAGCATTTAGCTTTCAGTATCAACTCTTGAACTAAGAAGTTCTTCATTTGTGTTTGAGCAGTAAATACACCACGTATTATTATTCCTGGATGGTTTAGAATTGTTAGTGGTAGTTAACATTCAGCAAATGACATCTCAGCACAACTGGAAGGAAATAAGTGGATGTTTTTTTTCTTTTTTTATTCAGATAAATTATGCATACTTTTTACAAATAGAGCTGTAAGGTTGGCAGACATCTGCGTTTTTTAACAGATTTATAAACGTATTTTCAAATGAAACAAAATACTGAATTTTGATTGACTGAGAGGTACGGTGTAACTTGCAATCCTCTACAGGTTTTTTCACACCGTGTTTAACCACGGCGTAAAAACAAGAATACACAACAGCAGGCTATACGGATAAAAAAGTACCCATCTTTAAATATTAACTCATATCATATGCTCTGTTATGTTAGAACTAAAATAAAAATACAGGAAATTTAATATTCATGTGCAATAAAATATTACAGATATGGATGTCATTGGAACTGACTCATTGAGCCAGTTCCAATGACATCCATATTTGGCTGGTTTTATAAAAAAAACTTACAAAGCACAAATTTCTGTCATTTTTTCCCACAATGTAGGTTAAAGTATTAAGTACACCGAAATTATTGGAAATAAATCTATTATCCTTGTGTTTTCCATGGTGTATGGGAGTTTACACCAGTATGGGAATCACACACCCTTCGGCTTTGCCTCATGGTTTATGAGTTACGAAACCGGTGTAAATTATCATACACCCTGGAAAACACACGGATAACTAATAATACACAGAGTAATATAAGAACAAACAGATAGCGATATATGATAATTGTGTAATTTAAGCAGATGACCTATTTTTAATTTATTTTTTTCAGCTCTATATTAATTCGACGCAAACATTTCACAGAAGGAAATGTATTTGTGATTTTGAATTCAAAAGAAAGGCCCTTTATTGTCAGTGGCAGTTGTGGTAGCTAATAGAAAGGACTGTTAGGCGGCACCTGGCAAAGACACTCATTGGCATCCTCAGACAGCAAACAGGACATCACCAGTTCAGTCAAAGTGGAGAATCACATTGGCTGTACGGATGTTATCTTTTCCTGTTGAGGATAAGCAAGCAGTATGCCTCGCACGTTTCGAGCCCCTTTTGGGGGATCTCAACGGGGGATATCATGTGACGTCATAGTCACGTGACCCATTGGCGTGTGAGTGGCCATGTTGGGAATTCATCTCAATAGTGATACGTGTGAGTGTTGTTAGGGTGATACGTGTTTCCGTCGTCCATTTTGTATACTGGAGGCCGCAATCTTGGTTTCTATGGTAACACGTGGTTGCTATGTTACCCAAAGGCCTACAACAAGACAGGGGTATGTTCGGAGGGTGTGTTCGATTGAATCGGAGTAGATCTAATTACCATAAACAACCCGACTAGTTTTACTGTTTCGAATTCTTTTAGAATTCTCTGCAATTGTTTTCTTCAACCTGACCATGTTCCTTTCTTCTGGAGTATACTCATTAGCGTAGAAGAGTCTATCAGTTGGAACAGTTTACCTTATTACTATATTTAGCAATCAGGGGAAATCTGATTGAACATTCTGAAAGCGTAAAGCTATGAAGTTGTGATACAAGTCAATATTAATGGATGGTAGTTTAGTCAATAGTACTGGTACAAGGCCGCAATGGAACAAGCCTGCTGTAGAAGCTAATGATAGGACAGATAGACCATAGACCAGCAGTGGCCTTGGAGCATTGGCGACAAGATGGAAGCGGTTGTTAAGACTTCATTAGACCTCATTGAGGGATTACTCATGGTCATCATGGCCTCATACGATAAAAAAGGTCTCTCCAAAAGTATCCTCGAAAGATATTCTCAAATAATACAATATCAGGCCATAGGTATTCTCAAATATTGAAATGAGGCTAAGAGTCGTAATAAATTATACCTCATTGGGGGATTTTTCATGGCCCTCATAACCTCAACATTCAATGAGGCTATGAGGGATAATACATGAGGACTCATTGAAAACTTTTACATACGCCTCATGGCCTCATACGACAAAAAGGGATTCCATAGCCACAGGTGTTTGCCCAAAAATGGGGTTCCATGGGATATGGCTGTTAAATACCGAGATGAGGCTAAGAGGGATAGTATATTATACCTCACTGAGGGGTTTTCATGATCCTCATGGCCTCAAAAGGAAATGAGGCTATGAGGGATAGTAAATGAGGCCTCATTGAGGGGTTTTACATAACCCTCATGGCTTCATGCGACTAAAAAGGGGTTCCACAGCCCCAGGCGTTTTTCCAAAATGGGATTTCGCAGCATATACCTGTTAAATACTGAAATTAGGCTGAGAATCGTAGTAAATTATACCTCATTGAGGGATTTTTCATGGCCCCTCATGACCTCAAAAGAAAATGAGGCTATAAGGGATAGTAAATGAGGCCTCATTGAGGGCCTTTACATAGCCCTCATGGCCTCATACGACAAAAAGGGATTCCATAACCAGAGACGTTTCACAATAAGAGAGTCCATGGGATATGGCCATTGGATATTGAGGCGATGAGAATCGGATAGGACCTCACTGTAATAAAGGGAGTTAACTCGGCATTGGTTAGTTATAATCTATATAAAGGATCTAGATAAAGGAAACTACAAGTATACCCGGATTAGGGTCAGAACTAACAAGAATAGACCAGAGATTGCTAAATATAGTAATAATAAGGTAAACTGTTCCAACTGATAGACTCTTCTACGCTACTGGGGTATACTCCAGAACAAAGGAACATGGTTAGGTTGATGAAAAACTATTGCATATATAGATGGAAGCAGAGAATTCTGAAGGAATTGGAAACAGAAAAACTTGTCGGGTTGTTTGTGTTAATTAGATTTAGATTTACTCCGATTAAATCGAACACACCCCCGAACATACCCTTGTCTTGTTGTAGGCCTTTTGGGTAACATAGCAACCACGTACTACCATAGAAACCAAGGTGGCGGCCTCCAGTATAAAAAATGGACGACGGAAACATGTATCACCCTAACAACACGCGCTGCGCATGCGCACTCACACCACGTATCACTATAGAGATGACACCCCAACATGGCCCCTTACGCGGATTACCATGACAACACAACATGGCGCCAATAGGTCACGTTACTATGACGTCACATGAGATTCCACGATAACCCAAATGAGGCTCGAAACGTGCGAGACATACTACTTATGTAGATACATGTTTTATTTACTCTAAGAGGAGATTCCTACAATATTCTTCCGTGTTTTCGGCTTTTTGGGGAGCGTACATATAGCTCCATATCACTTCCAGGCATTGACAAAATTTCTGTTATTTGATCAGAACTTGAAATACCGGCTGGCATCCCCTTGCCCCGCAGGACTAAATATATATATTTTTAAAGATAAGTATGCCTAGAGCTGCTTTGTCTCAGATAGCTTTTCATGGACGGAATGCCCAAGAATTGTGAATTCTCGCTCGAGTTGAATAGACACATCGCATCTGTTTCTCAGTTGTTTTTTTACTCTTTACGACGAGCTCGTTCCAAAGAGGTGTTATAACCTATGTTTTTGAAACAAAAATAAAAAAAACTAATGAAAATTTATTGGCGATTATTGTGAATAGCGCTGGCCGTTTTTGGCCGGACCGTCAGGTAAAGGGTTAAACTTTTACATGACAGTTTTTGTTTTCTAAGAAGAAATGAAATAGTGACACTCTTGTGTTGCTACAAAAAGTAAGTGTATATTTCCGCTTGCATTTGAGTTGTCTGGAGTTTGTATATAATATATTGTGTAGTATTTTATATTCTTAACACCTCAAATAAGTATTCTCTGTGGTTTGTGATAAACATTTGTATATCAGCTGACAGACATTTGGTCGTAGGTTGATATTCAAACGTTGATTCCATTTTTCCTAGGTTTGGGTAGACATTTTTGCATACATTTTAGAAAGTATTGATAAAATGTTTGACAAACTTTCTTGGAGTTTTTAATAGTATATAAATTTTGTCACTTTATTATTTCGAGTTTTTAATTTTTGTTTGTTTAACCAAATTCCAAACAGTAGGGATAGACTTGATTTTTTCTTTATACACAGTAAATGGTGTTACAATATTATATTTACTGGAAAACACAACTATTTGTAAAAAGAAAAAATTTCTGTTTATATTCTTTTTTAACCCTTTACCCAACGTAACAGCCAAATCCGGCCAGCTCTATTTACAAAAGTCGTCAATTAATTTTCATTATTATCATCGTCGAGCTCGTTCCAATGAGGGGTCATAACCTATGTTTTTGAGAGAAAAAATGAAAAAAATAGTTATTCAAGAATTTTGTTTGCAAGTGTCGTCTGCTTTTCATGTCCGGTGAAGGGTTAAAATAATGGATCCAAAAGGATGTCTGTTGGATTAGTTGTAGGGTCATTGTCTTATAGAGACCATATGGTTATCTCTCCAGAAAGGGTTCGTATGCATAATACTTTTTGTATTCCTTCCTTGTGCATATACCATTTTTGTAATTTCCTGAGGGCTTAAAGTTGTCTACAACTTGTATTTTACACGGAGCTAACACCCTGGGGATCTATTAATTTTTGAATCCAGACAGTTTCAAGGCGTAGCTGTTGAGGAATGTGTTGGTGTAGCCTAATTTCACAACTTCTTAAATTTACATCAGACTACAGTCTCGATTAGCCATTGTGCGTAAGTATGTGATCTTAAACACCAATAAACAAATAAATAATACATCAGAATGCGAAAAGACATTAACCCTTTACCCAACGTAACGGCCAAAACCGGCCAGCGCTATTCTCAAAAATCGCCAATTAATTTTCAAAATATTTTCATTTTTTGTCTCAAAAACATAGGTTATGACCCCTCGTTGGAACGAGCTCGTCGAGCTCGTTCCAACGAGGGGTCATAACCTATGTTTTTGAGACAAAAAATTAAAAAAATTAGTTATTCAAGAATTTTTTTTGCAAGTGTCGTCTGCTTTTCATGTTAGGTAAAGGGTTAAGATAGAGCATTGCATGTCCTAAAAAACTGAGCTCTGTATTGATAATAGATATATACAGACTGATTGTTATTATTAACGACATAATTGCAGTCCTGGTGTCTACTTTGTTATTTTGGTCATTGATGCCATGTCCGTGTGTCATCCGCCCGTTGAGCTCTTTGCCTTTTTTTTATATCTAGAGCAATAGCCTCGCCCAAAATCAATGGTCGGTATCTCTAGTGATTCAAAGCAATTTGGGACTGATGAGGTGTGGTGCGACCTGGTAGTGAAAATGAGACGAAAGCTTCCCGCAAAAGCTATTCGGCAGTCAAAAAGACCATGCTGTACCTATTTAATGGTTGAAAAATGCGACTTGTGATTTTTGTTCATTCAACTCAGGATGGACTCCAAATTATTTTGCCTGCGTGAAATCCAAGCGGTCATGACTCTTGATTTATTTTAAGGTTACAATTGCACAAATTTTAAACACAGGACATATGCTGAAACTTATACCATCTAAATTGGAGATATATTTTTAGTATTAGATATATGATTACATAAGGGTAATTGTTTGGACAAAGGAATTTGAAATGTTGCTCACTGAGATGGAGTCTGATGCATAGGGGTAAATTACCAGAGGAATTATGGGAAACAGTGGCTTCGAAAAATTGACTAATTTTTTAAAATGTCATTTTACACTTAGTTGTTACAAGGCATGTAACTAAAATTGAGAGGAAAACATTTAATTTTTTTTTCACATTTTAGAAACAGGGATTTGTTTGCTCCAGGGTTAGGGAAGTGGGAACATCCTCTTTAGAGGCTGCTGGGTGGCTGAAAATGACTGGTATCGGCATTTTGTCATGCAGTGTTGCAGATTGAAGCCTTGCGTTTGACAGTATATTATTTCACACTCATTCAGATTGTTTATTTCTACTAATTCAGACAGTGTTGCATATTTTTAGTGGATTTGATAAATAGAATACATGTTATGGGTTAGACAACTAAGATGATGAATATTCGCATCTGAAGCGTGTGTATGGCATGTCATTTTTGGAAATGCTTGGAACATTGTGGAGCGGAATCCTACAGCAATATCGCGTCAGTGGGTAAAAATTTCGCCCAAGGAACGCTCGTAATTACCCCAACGAAGTTGTTAATGTGACGTTCCCCCTAAAACATTTTCACTCTTTTGGCGCGGAATAATTTGAGAAACAGAATTCTTAGCGCCTAATATTCATCAGGAATTTTCAGAAAGTATAGGTTGTTAGACAAAAGCGTTATTATTTTAAGGGATGTTCTAATGATCTCATTCACAGTTTTTCAAACGATTTTCTGTATATATTTAAATGGCACCTTTATACTTTCAAGGGACGATATCGTTGTTCATGGATATGACATAAATGGTGCATGAAACATAGGAATGCGTATCTCTGTTTAACCCTTTACCCAATGAATCGGCCGCATCCGCCCGCGAACTATGCAACTTCAGCAGTTGGAAAAATATTATTTTTCAAAAAAAAAAATCAACAAAACCATCATGTGACCCCTCGTTAGAACGAGCTCGTCGAGCTCATTCCAACGAGGGGTTACATGGTATGGTTTTGTTGAAATTTTTTGAAAAGTGTGAAAAAATGATTTTTAAAATAATAAATTTTGATATCGTCTGCATTGGGTAAAGGGTTAAAAGCACTTAGAAATGGACACACACAGTTGGGTAAAATGACTACTGCAGTATGTTTCCGCTGTCAGCCGTCTGCAAAAAAGAGTAAACATAAGTTATGGTATACTTAGTTGCAGAAAACGATGCAATATGAGACGAATCAGAAACAATCAGATACAGGGCATACAACGTCATAAGATATGAGCGTGACTCACTTTCAACATATTTTGGCCACACCCACATTTTTTAGTGGAAAAATGCATGTAAGAACTTTAGGAATGTTTCAGGGGGTCACAAAATGTGATTTTCAGCAATTCTAAAAAATGCACTCAATGACCCCTGGTTGACATCAATAACCTTGACCCATATTTGAACCTCCATTGAGTTTCGACATAATTTGCTGTTTTTTCCCAGGTCCATATGTCATACCATGCTTGAGATATGAGCACGACACACTTTTGGCAACAGCCATTTTTTCGTACAAAACTGGATATATGAACTTCAGTAATGTATTGGAACGTCAAAGAGGGTCAAAGAATGTGATTTCCAGCAATTTTGAAAAAATGACCCCTGTGACCTCAGTGACCTTGACCCATATTTTAAACCTTTATTGGGTGTCGACTCATTTGCTGTTGATCCATAGGTCATACCGTGCCTGAGATATGGGCGTGACCCACTTTCAAAACACCCTACGGACACCCCTAATGCCACAGGAATCTGAAAAAAACATTGGTGTCCGAGTACTTCTGACTGTTTATCAGCAAGCCGAAATAGCGAGATAGGACTATTTGTTTTCGAATTATCGTGCGGACAAGGGATCGAAGACGGAAGACAGGAGAATAAGAAAAAAAGAAAAAGAAAAGAAAAGGGAAAGAAATCATACCATAACAATAATCTGTGTGTTTCACACAGACTAATACGATGAAAAATAGTCTTTCTGTTCAGTAGTTTGATTTGTCTATACAGTTAAAACTAGAAGTCCTGTCACGAAATGCGCACAAATAGCACGCCGATCAGCGCGTTAATCTATGTGTTATGACCATAGTAAGGCTATCAAATTTTGTACATATGGCCTGTACACAGGCAATGTTTCAGCCAATGGACCTCCGGGTAACCCGGAGGTCCATTGGCAGAAACATTGCCTGTGTTTGCTATGAGTAATCAGGAGAACCTGCCGTGCTTTGGATGCCATTCGATATGTCAATTGCGCGCAATTCCTACGCGCAATTAAGCCTAGATAAGCACACAATTCGGGACAGGACTTCTAGTTTTAACTGTAGCTATATAGCTCGCAAGTATACATTTTGTACTCTGGCATATTTAAGTCAATACTACACCTGACTTTATCGTCGACGATACGATACGGCCGTTGTGGACTGATTGCTTTCCACGGGTGGGTAAGCGGACGCAGTAATATTAGATTCCAGACACTAATTATAGGAATAATCATACAACCCGCTTCTTCATTATATGCTGCTGATTTTTGTTATTATCGACTAAATACATGCGTGTACATCACTACCCAACCGATGATTACAACCCGTCGACGATGGTTGTACTTTTTGTAACTGGTTAAGATTAATTATTGATGAGCGATGACGTTGTATACCCTGTATCTAAACTCTGCTCTTATTATTACACGACACGTTGACCGTAAATTTTCTTTGCCCGCCGACAATAATACGGATGCCTGTTGTGGGACCCGAGTACCAATGTTCTATGACAGTCAGTTCTGTGACACACTCATGTTTTCTGCCCAGTGAGTGGACTACAATGGGAATGGGGGGGCGGTGGGGTGGGGGGACGCCACTCCCAGACCCTGTCTATAGGAAATTTTTGTTATCTTTTGGAAAAGCTGCTAACTGCCAAACTACCAACATTCTTTTTCAAACCGATAATTTAAAAAAAAAATTTCCGATAAGTTACGCGGAATTCCCCCACTTAATTTGATCTGGGTATGAATGTGCGTCACCTGTGGCAGGTTACTGATCTGTCAGATTCGTAAAAATGGCAGGATCCGCAAGAACTGTACAGAAATATACAGTACAACCTATAACAAAAGGGTACCTTTAAGCGATATTCTTTTGTGAATAATGCCATATATGCGCCCTAGAATTAGCACGATATTTTTGAAATGGTATAAAGTATATCACAAAACGAACTCTCCTTAACCCTTTACCTAACGTAACGGCCAAAACCGCCAGCGCTATTCTCAAAAATCGCCAATTAATTTTCATTATTTTTTTCATTTTTTGTCTCAAAAACATAGGTTATGACCCCTCGTTGGAACGAGCTCGACGAGCTCGTTCCAACGAGTGGTCATAACCTATGTTTTTGAGACAAAAAATGAAAAAAAATTAGTTATTCAAGAATTATTTTTGCAAGTGTCGTCTGCTTTTCAGGTTAGGTAAAGGGTTAATGCAGTCTCGAGCTATTTAGTAACCCATCGATAAGGCCAAAAAAATTACAAATCTCTTTCTCAGGCCCTCCCGCGTGGCCCTTTTGGTTGCCTCGTGCTCTATTTTTATAACAAATGCGAATTTGAAAAAAATAAAAGATTAAATGGTTTATGTCTGATATTTTACACAAGTTAATCAAATTGATGTATTTGTCGCTTGAGTGAATGAAGACTTTGCAATCCTTGAGCATTGCAAAGCCTTCCTACACTCACGTGACGGAATACACCACCACCATGCTATTCTGTAGATTGTGAGGCCTAAAACATAAAACAAATCACGAACATGAACTTCTGATGGCAAAGTAATAATTACAAAAATAAAACATAAAATAAAAATCCGCCCGCCCAAATGCAATTTTACACCCCCCCCCCCCCCCCACACCTCCCAAAAAAGAAGAAAACTGTCAGAGAAACAGAAGATCTACTCATGTATAAACTCAAGCGAAAAATCTGTTTGGGCACTTGCATCACTCGAGGCAGACCGTTTGTTTATAAACAAAAACACTCGTTTAAAAACCGGTCAGTTGCACTTTGAAACGCTTCGCCGGAACAAGATGTGACGGGAAAATAGATGAAAGTAACACTCACTCTGTAAAACACAACAAATTCGAACGATCGGGTTGCAAATACCTTCTTGTAGAAGAGACGCTGGTAGCCGGAAAATAAATACCTTATGAGGTGCTGAGTTTGCGGGTACAGTGTCATATGAGGCGATACCAAAACGGCATTGGACTAGTCGTAGCAGTTGGGATAATTACGACCGTTCGTTGAGCGACCTTATGACCTACTGACGCGATATTGCTATAGGGTTCCGCTCCACATCCACATATTCCAGACATTTCCTAAAATGACATGTCATACGCGCTTTTCAGATGCGAATATCCTTCATCTTAATTACCTTGCCAATAACATGTATTCTATTTTTCAAATCCACTAAAAATATACAGCACTATCTGACTTAGTGGGGGCGCGGTAGCTCAGTCGGTAGAGGTGCAGGATGCCAGCCGAGAAGTCCTCGGTTCGATCCCCACCTGCGGCAACCGCGTTGTGTCCTTGGGCAAGACACTTCACCCCCATTGTCCAAGTGGGGGCACGGTGGCGTTGTGTACTAAGGCGTACTGCACGTCGATGGTGCACTTGCCTTCGACCAATGCTAACCCTGCTTTTGTGAATTTAGGATGTTGGGGAGCTGACAATTGCTCGCCGTTGCTCGGTGGTTCTCTCCGGGTATTCCGGCTTCCTCCACCCGTAAAACTGTCACGGTCACGATTAGCCATTGTGCATAAGTATGTGACCTTAAACACCACTAAATAAATAAATAATAATAACAACTTTGAACCCTTAAGAAATTACATTTCAAGCTCTTAATGAAGAATTGAAGGAATAATCATACAAGCCGGTGCTCTATTAACCCTTTACCTAACGTAACGGCCAAAACCGGCCAGCGCTATTCTCAAAAATCGCCAATTAATTTTCATTATTTTTTCGTCGAGCTCGTTCCAACGCGGGGTCATAACCTATGTTTTTGAGACAAAAAATGAAAAAAATAAGTTATTCAAGAATTATTTTTGCAAGTGTCGTCTGCTTTTCAGGTTAGGTAAAGGGTTAATTACAGTTTTGATGCTGATAATTTTCATTATTACCTAGTAAACACATGCGTGCATATAACTGTCCAGCCGATGACTTCGACCCGTTCACGATGGTTGTTCTATTTGTCAAGGGTTAACATTGTTTTTGGTATACTATATGGACCTGGGACCAACAGCAAATGAGTTGAAACTCAATGGAGGTTCAAAATATGGGTCTTAGTCACGGAGAACACCCAGGGGTGATTGAGTGCATTTTTCAGAATTGCTGGAAATTACATTTTGTAATCCGCTAATGCATTCCCGAAGTTCATATATCTATTTTTATACGAAAAATAGTAAAAAATATCCATTGCTGATATCTTTATAGAACACATTTAATCCTATGCACAGAAGTTATTACCAGTGTCTAGAAAAATTGTATTTGAATCCTGTTTCAAATTCTTTAAATGCGGTTTACGGAAAACTATTACTGAATTCTTTAAATATATTTTAGTCCTGAAAAAAAGTCTCCATCAATTCTTTTTCTATATAATTTAGTTCTTATACTTTCACCATTTTCACACAGACTCGAATTTACTGGTGGCAGTAAATTCTGTTTCTCTAGCTCTGATTGTGTTTGTGTGTTGCTGGGTTGTTTATATAGAGGTATTATAGCGGCCATTGCTTCAGCCCTTTACCTAAACGTCGGCATATCCCCCCAATGGGGATCACCGTGGCTCATTTGGGTAAAACACTTGACTTCGGATCGCAGTTTTGATCATGACCCGCGTGATCCTTGAGCAAAATGTTTGAACCCAATTTTCCAGGGGGTAACACCGTAGAACAGTGTGTAGAGCAGTACTACATGTCGATGGTATGCACGCCTAAAACCAATGCTAAACCTGCTTGTGTAGAGTAAGTAGGTTAACCCTTTACCAAACGCAGACGATATCAAAATTTATTATTTTAAATATCATTTTTTAAATTTTTTCAAACAATTTCAACAAAACCTTATCATGTGACCCCTCTTTGGAACGAGCTCGTTCCAAAGAGGGGTCACATGATATGGTTTTGTTGAAATATTTTGAAAGATAATATTTTTTTCAGCTGCTGAATGTGCATATTACGCGGGCGGATGCGGACGATTCGTTGGGTAAAGGGTTAAAAAATCAGACTTGTCACTGCTCGTAGGTTCTGACCGGGTAATCCGGATTCATCCGCCCGTGAAACTGTCCGACATGATATGAATCTGGCTTTTTAACTGGCTGAATACTAGAAGCCACTTTCAGGACTTTCTTAAAACGAGGGTGTCAGATCAAATGCCAACATGTCCCTGGACATGCTTAATTTTTTTCAAACACAAATAAAATGTTGTTTATATAAATTTGTTTAATTACAAATTATTAGAGAGTACCTCTCCAATAATTTATAAGAAAAGATAATTTTGATGAACAAAAACAGACCACCAAAAATAATCTAGCCCTCAACCAGTTAAAGTATTGTTACCCCCCCCCCCCCCCCCCCAATATATAAATAAATTATCCATCCAGCCTGATGTAAAGAAAAATTGCTATATATAATTGATTATTTTCGTTTAATTGTTGCCTTCAAATCATAGCTCATTCTACTGGTCTGCTATGTACTTGATATAAATAAAGTAATTTTTAATTGCTCAGGGCAAAAAATGCAAGATGACTTTGTCTCTGTTTGTGTAATAAATGATTCATTATCGTTTTATATGCACGCATCCTGATGTTCTAAAGAATTAAACTGAACGGAAATGTAACTTGCTTGGAGTCAATCCAGAAAATAAGCAGACTATCATCTGCAAAATGAGGTTCCCAGAGGGTGAATTTGGTGATACTACCCTGCACAGCAAAGTAGCATCACTACAGTTACCCTCAGTGAACCTCAATCTGAATCAGGGTCTCAAACCTGAACAGGAAGAGGTACCCAGAGGATAAATGGGGCCACTGTATGGGGTAGCATCAGCGAACCCCATTCTGCAAATAACAGATTGTCCATTTTCTGGCTTGTTTGGAGTGAATTCATAGTTCGTAAAAATATGGAGACACATAAATCTTTCAACTAAAATTCAAACTTTATCTACAAACTCCTGTTGAGAAATCCACATTCACAAATTTTATCAGACAAGGAATTTCGAAAACACGAATCTAGTCTAGAATTGGTTCTGCGATATCATTCCAACTGTTATCGAATCCAAGACATCGCATATTTTCGAATCGTTTCACGGGCATGTTTATCCGCACTCAGATTGAAGAATGGTAACGTTTTATTGCCATGGTCGCATTGAGCATTTTTTCGATGCAGGATATCAATCTAAACCTCGATGAACAACGTGATTACAACGGTCATTTCGTGCCAAATCGTTAGGGTTAACGAAAAATTTGGAGTGGAGAATGTACGAGCGTTAGAGGAGCAGAACCGTATTTATTATTTTACTGTACGCCCACATCCCAACAGAATAATTGTACAGTCGGCGGAATAACTGTCCAGTAGATAAGATTTTATGAACCCTGGATATTATTACCGCTTGTCAGAAACATATTTACAGTACATGGAGAGTGTATTATCATTAAATCACCCGCAGAGTGGAGATTCCACCTGAGCAATAATTGCAAATTTGGTGCAAAGCGTGACAAGGACAAGGAAAGTTACAGCCAATGGACCTCCGGGTTAAACCCGGAGGTCCATTGGCTGAAATATTGCTTGTGTTTTTGCCAATATGTACAGAATTTGAAAGCGATACTTTGGGTGATAACTCCACTCCACGGGTGATTTAGTTACAATCCACTCTCCACGTACCATATTCTGATACACAAGAAATAACAACCAGAGATGGCCGCAGTGTGTCGGAAATTCCGAGACCGAGCGGCAACCGCTGGTTGTCACTTGTCGTGTATGAGAATATCTAAATATTCGGCTTTTCAATGTTCTTGCACCTTGACGTACACCTCTATACCGCACTGATGAAATATAACGACCATATCCACCGATGGCTATTCACAAAAATAGTCGCTCTGATTTTAGTTTTCTAATTTTCGCTCCGAAAACATGACACCTCATTATTTCCGAGAAATGTAAAAGTTGGGAGTGTAGGCCTGAAGAGAAATAATAAATGCGTTTTTTTTTACTTCAGCACGATATTAACTAATAAACAGCTGTAAGCTCTGCCCGATTCCATTTGAAATTCGCTTCAATTTCGAATACCTATCTTGATCCGATTCCGGATTCGATTCAGTCCGGGCATTCACGATTCACGGGGCACTAATGTAGATGTACAAACGATTGTTTAGAAACTGAGATAAAAATAGCACTCGGCTGAGTATTTCTTTTTCCTTCAAACGGAGCCTAAAAAAGTTTTTACACAAAATGATTTAACAGAATAATAATTAATACGCTTTTTGTCTCACAAATCGTGTATATTATAAAAATATATATATGCCTCACCGCATCGCAATATTCACGACATGACCGAGCTAGACAAGTCATTGGATCAAATTACAAGAACCAAATTGAAAAATCTAGTACTGACAGGCGACTTCAACTGCCCAAACATCTCTTGGTAAAACCTCACAGTTGACCATGCTGCACCAGATAAAGACGTGCGAAACATGTTGGTGGACATCACAACAAAGGCACGTCTATCCCAAGTACATGGTCAACCAACAAGAGAAAATAACAAATGCGAGTCCTGTTATAAACTAAACCACAAATCCAACATTCACAATCTAGAACATGTTACCAGTACCCAACAGCATCGCGGGATGAACTAAAAATGGAGGTTAAAAAACTGTCGACGAACATCACAAAACAGTACGAAGACAGGCAAAATGTAGACACCCTAGGGGACACACTCAAAACCGGTCTATTAGAAAGTATGAACAAATACTTGACCTCAAAATTAATAAATCCTCAAAACAAGTTACCGTTGCTCGGCCCCAAAGAGAAAAGGCTGATACGCAAAAGGGAAGGATTATACATCCAGGCAAAATCCACTAAAAAACTCGTCAAACCATGAACACGACAAAAAAGAACTGTAAAGATCAACCAAGGAAAGCAGAATGGAATTACATAAATACAAACATCCTAAAAGGCCTAGAAAATAAAAACAATAGACCATTCTGGAAATACATCTGGTCCAAACATCAACATTCGGTCGGAGTAGAACCACTAACAAACAAAGGACGACTAATGAATGACAGCAAGGGGGGAAGGCCGAAATACTAGTAGAGCAATTTAGATCTGTAAAAGAACCAACATCATCAACAAACCTAAACAGCAACGAGAATATATTACACTCCTGTTCTATGAAATCCCTATCTACAGCAACACTAAGCCGTGCGGAAACTTAAAATCTGTTCCGCAGCTGAAAAAAATATTATTTTTCGAAAAATTTCAACAAACCCATATCATGTGACCCCTCTTTGGAACGAGCTCGTCGAGCTCGTTCCAATGAGGGGTCACATGATATGGTTTTGTTGAAATTTTTCGACAAAAATTAAAAAATGATATTTAAATTAATAAATTTTGAGATTGCCTGCGTTGGGTAAAGGGTTAAAGTCGTAACTAGAAATACATTTCTAGAAAATATTCACTAACCCCCCTAAGACAAAGTAATTATTTGTCTGGTCGAGCAATAGTAGGGCAGAGTTTTCGGCACAAATGACAGGCGTATCACAATTTTGTTACACACCTTTTCTATGAAATCCCCATCTACACCAACACTACACCATGCGGAAAATGAAAATCCGTTCTGCACACATGTGTGGAACGGAAATCGTTGACGGACTATTTTATAAAGAAGCGAAATTTTACTGAAATTTTCTACAAATCGTGTACCGCAATTACAATTTCAATCCCTAGCGATAGCTAAAAGTCGTCCCCTGAGTTCCAATGTGTTCTACGTGCCAGGTACAGTGTTTGGACCGCTCCTTTTCCTTTGCCACATCAATGACCTTCCTGATGCAGTGAACTCACAAGTACTCCTTTTCACTGATGACCGTCTATTCTATAGACCAATGCAATCCTTCCAGGATCACAAATTCCTCCAACATGATCTACAAAATCTAGAAAAGTGGGCCGAAACTTTGGAATGCGAGTCAATGCCAAAAAATGTTACATTCTATCAATAAAGAAAAAGTCAAACAAGTTCTATTCATTAAATAACCACATCCTCGAAAAAGTTCAGAACAACCCATTATCTGGGTCTACAAATATCCAAGAACCTGAAATGGGGAACCCACATCAACAACTTGGCACAAAAAGCAAGTGCGACATTAGTATTCCTAACTAGAAATCTAAAACACTGCTCAACAGAATGCAAAAGGACCGCATATATATCCCTAGTCAGATCCATTATGTACTATGGAAGCATAATATGGGATTCATATCTGAACGGAGAAACAGACAAGCTAGAGAGGATACACAGAAGAGCAGTACGGCTAATTACCGGGAGCTATAAGAGCCGAGACGAAAGATGTGTCACCCAGATGATCTAAAACTGTCTCCTTCCAGTCGAGGAGATGCGACCAGCGCCTGATCTTCATGTATAAGGTGGCTGAGGGTTTAATGTCTCCTGACGAATTCATATCTTTCTCAAAATGAACTACAAAATTCACGGACTTTGAAACATCTTTGAAACTGCAAAGAAATATTATAAACAAAACCCGTCCAGATCTGTCAGCAACTCATAGTATCACTGAGCGTCCCCCCCCCCCCCTCCCTCCCCCGTCGTGTTATACCAGCAGTGGGTTTTAACGACGTAACGGATACAGATATAACATTTGAAGCGAGTTCTGTCATTGCCGCGACCCAATAATTGTCGTGAAGACATTACTAGTGAAATCCTCCTAAAACAATCTCGCCTGATCATAATTCGCACAAAGATGGAGGCAAGAAAAGGCTTGGGCAGCGGGGCGGAATTGAAACGCATTAGAGGGGAACACGAAAGTGTTTGGGATTTTTTAAGAATTGGGCTACGGATTAATAGCAATCTTGCTCCATTAAAATATAGAAAGTCTCTAACAGCAACGACGAAAGGATAGAGCAAGAAACAGGTGGGATTTGTTTTAGCGAAGGGGATGCGAGTAAACATCTCTTCTCAACGCACTAGGATATCTAATTAAAAGAAAACAGCGACGACGAAAGCGGAACAAATTGTAGGGTAGAGGAAGAAACAGGTAGGATTTGTTTTAGCGAACGGGTTGCGAGTAAACATTTCTTCTCAACGCACTAGGATTTCTAATTCCGAAAAGAAAAGCATTTTCTAATTTCTTCCATTGTAGAATCATTTCATTTTCTGAAAAAAAATGATTTCCGATAAAAAGTAAGCATGAATTACAAAGCGCTCAGACATAAGAAAATAAGAGGAGAATATTAACCAATTTTGTATCAATTTATTTTCATAGCAATCCATTTTATTATTTGGCTAGACAATCTAGCCTTGTCCAATGACAGGAGAATAGTCATATTTAGTTCGTTGTTTGTTTGCTTTTTTTTTCTTTTCTTTTCATTTTTGTTTTGTTTGTTTGTTTGTTTGTTTTTTTTTTGTTGTTGTTTTTGTTTCTTCTTGTTGTTGTTCTTGTATTGTGGTTTGTTTTTTGTTCGTTTCTCTTTTTTGTTGTTGATTTTCTTCATTCCATTACGTTATTGGATGGGGGAAATGATTATGAGGCTGTAATATTACTTATTTCTACACAAAACGTGCCCCCTTCCGTGCCAATTTGTAAATTAAATTGATGCCTCAAAGCTATATGCATGCTGTTTTCTATATCACAAACGTCACGCGAATATTGTTACTTCCTCATCCATCTTTCAATTAATACTCACACAAATGAATATTTCCTCAGTAGCTGAATCGATCAAAAATGCATCCGACAGAAACGTATTGACTAAGAGTGTCAGTGGTCAAAATGACTTGCATCCGATATGTGCGTATCCCTGAAAATCGGAAGAGAAAAAAAAAAAAAAAAAATAATAAAAAACAAATGAGATTCTTTCGTGACTTACATAACCCATAAATGACTCATCAAGCCGCGTTAATGAAGTCGATTATTAAGGAAGCACGATATATTGGCTCCTTTCCAGGATAGAAATCATTTGAACGACAGCATTCACCACAGAAAGCTCTGTCTATAAGTATCTTCAATGGGTGCAGCCTTACTTCCCTTTAATCATTCTCAAGGGTTCTAGGGATCAGTTATTACGCCTATTCGGTTAGAAAATAAAACAAAATTAGGGTAACAAATGTATGACTATAATCTATGTAATGTTCTCTTTGTCACATCGTCGCCTGAGTGCTAGAATGTTCTATGTCCCCTGTGGAACTATATATTATTTCCTCTATGGGACATAGAATATTCTAGCACTCAGACGACGACATGTTATCCCTCATTGACACGTCCGATGGAAAAATCAATAAAGGAGAAAATATAACAATGAGGACACAACATACAGTACGTGGAGAGTGTATTATCACTAAATCACACGCAGAGTGGAGATTCCACCCAAGCAATAATTGCAAATTTGTTGCAAAGCATAACCAGCACAATCAAAGTTTCAGCCAATGGACCTCCGGGTTAAACCCGGAGGTCCATTGGCTGAAACATTGCTTGTGTTTTTTGTCGATATGTACGAAATTTGAAAGTTATAGCTTGGGTGATATCTCCACTCCGCGGGTGATTTAGTTACAATCCACTCTCCACGTAATATACTGGCCCCTTTCCCGGATAGACTAAGTAACGAGAGTACATTGGTGCCAATAGTCTAGTTCTCTGTCGATATTTTATTTATTTAATTAATTATAGGAGTTTAATGACACTTTGGACAGCCACGGTCACCTCGTGTCGAACAGTTATACGGATGGAGGAACCCCGAGTACCCTTAGAAAACCACCGAGCAACGGCGAGCAACTGTCAGCCTCCCCAACGTTTTAACTCCACGCAAGCAGAGTTAGCATTGGTTGAAGGCAGGTGCATCATCGACGTGCAGTACACATTAGTACACGACGTCACCGTTCCTCCATGTAGGTAATCGGGATTAAGTGTCTTGCGGAAGGACACAACGCAGTAACGCCTGGCGGGATTGAGCCATGTACCTCTCGGTTTGAAGTTTAATGCAATAACCACTGGGCCACCGCTCTTCCTCCCTGTCGGTAAGATAGTTTGATCGAACAGTTTATGCACAAACACGGTAAACCATTTGGCCGATTTTTTCTGGAACTTGTGGTTCAGTAGAACCCGAACCGAACCGCAAAACAAAAAAAGGTGCCCAGTTCTGTCAGGCAATTTTCCCAAAACTGAACAAATAAAACAACTGCTTGCCTACTTTCGTATTTTGAAAGGGTAGTTGTTTCAATACTAACCTGTTCCGAGTTGTGAATGTTCATGTATTTATCTTGGATAATATCGTTGCTCTTGGTCTCGGTTCTTGTGAAAAAAATGTTGAGGTCCATACAATACTTTGTGTAGCACTCCCTCCTCTGGATCCTCCCATGATTATATTCACTGTTGTGTCTATCATTGCTAGTTTAGACGCTGCCATATTTGGCTTGGGGTTTAATCCCGGGAACGGGAATTCCCGGGTTCCCGGTTTCGAACGCCGGCCCCGTTACCCGAGAAATCTACAACACGGAACCGTGATTGAAGCGTGGCACTGTTTGTGTACTGAATTGAAGTTTTCTGAGTTGAAAGATTGTAGGATTTCGTCAGCCCTTCCACGCCTGAAATTTTTACAGACCTGATTCCTGACGAACCATTTTCAACAAATCACTATAACTCTCAACAAGTTCTGGAGGACCCACCCTCCACTCCCGCTTTCCCCACTTCAACATTAAGATCTTCTTCACTCGCTTCAAAGTTCTAGCTCGTCGTCATTTTCAGAATCACTGTTCACTACCTCCTCCAACACCTCATCACAGCCGTCACCAGTCTCCTCTGCTCAACAAGGATGTAGATGTTGGAGAAATTAGAGGTGATAAAAAAATAAAGACGAGACTGAAGCGGGTTTGCGTTTTCATACTTATCTTAGGAAAAGAACTTTTCCGTTTGGAGATGGGAGATTGTTAATGAAATATGCTCATTATCATTCAAATAAATGCGTCATGTTACCCTCGTTACCCTCGTAAATTTGCCTGATATTACCCGGGAAATTTCCCGCCGACTCCCGGTTCCGAGAGCAATTTCATTCCCGTTCCCTATTCCTAGGGAATATATTAAACCCTAATTCGGATTATACAGTGCGTGTAGAGTGTAGTATTACTAAATCACCCAAGGAGTGAAGATTACACCCAAGCAATAAATACAAATTTATTGCAAAGCATAACAAACACGAGCAAAGTTCCAGCCATTGGACCTGCGGGTTAAACCCGGAGGTCCATTGGCTGAAACATTGTTTGTGTTGTTTGTCCATATGTGCAGAATTTGAAAGTGATACATTGGGTGATAACTCCACTATACGGATGATTTTATTATAATCCACTCTCCACTCTCTGTATTGTATTAATATCAAGAGCTGTATTACCATTCAAATTAAACCATTTTAATTCGGTATGAATAAAAAATATTTTCAATATTGTGGATTAATTGGTAGAGTACTACATGTTTCTTGACCACATATTTCCTTTCATCATATACTGCTCTGTTACATTTGATAGGATAATGCCAACAGGCCAACAGGCGCTATCCAATCATATGTTACTGAGCAAGGTGTCAACAAAATTTGCTTATTGCCAGGGTCAGTATGAAACCAACAGTAGAGTGTAGATGTTATATTCACAGCCTGGGGCATTTAGTAAAGCCCAAATGTGAGCTTTCAACACTCAATCAGTTAGGAAATTAATCTGTTATGTTTCATACAATTAATGTATTCGGGATAAAGGTGCAGTAAAATAAAGTGCAGTACTGTTATTTGAGATGCGGACAGTGAAATTTGACCAATTTGTTCCCCGTAGGTACCCTGGGAAGTGAAGCAGTGCTTGTTTACTGTGTAAAACAAGATCTGTTTTACAGGTAAAATAGGACACAGTCACCAATGCTTGAGGTGGAAGTCCTCCAAAATGGGCAACATGGGTATAAACGGTTGACTAAACTTGCATCCGTCTCCATATTGTGGTCATGATTAGCCATTGTGCAGCAATATTTGACGTTAAACACCAAAAAATAAATAAATATTTGTGGTGTTAAATAAACAGTTGGAAGCAGAAAAGTAGACGGAAAAATGAACAGCATACGAGTGAAGAGCACCAGTAATATTTTAACCTAAGAGCCTCACAAGCCTGTCAAATTACTTTATTATTAAGCCTCTTCACGGTTGAAGATCGATACTAGGAACAGAGAGCGTCTCGCAATCTGATTTAGCTGGCGGGTTTCTAGTCAAACATGGCCTGAAAGTTCGTAATTTCAGTTTTTGGTTTGGTTAGTCTTTTCTAGAGGGTTTCATGCATCAATTCAAGGTGAATACGTGTTGAATTATTGCTGGAAATGATCAGTATCCACTCACAAATACTAGATTTACTTTTCATTATACGTTTTTAGAACAAATTGATCATTTCCAGTGATAATTTGACTCGTATTCACCTTGAGGTGATGCTTTGAAAGCCGCCATTTTACTCGTACACTATAGCCACCACTATATATATCGGTATCGCGCACGGACGCAGGCTTCAACGTTGTAGAATAACTGCAAGAAAAAGCTGATATTGTCGCAGGAGCAAAAGGAAAGATTGGGAAAGTCAATGAAACGGGGTGTCAAATGTGTAATATCGGAGTAATGGAGACCCTGAAACACTTTCTATCAGAATGTCCAAAATATCAGTCTGATAGATAAAGATTTACTGAGGATATAATGGGGAAGTGGGATGGGAGAATACAGGATACATGTACAGATAGGATATCCAGTGTTTCTGAGTGGATACCGAAAATTATCTCATGAGCAACAGAGACAAATGTTTATTTTTCGCGAGCGCTTGCGCGAGCGAAGATGACCATTTGTCTCGGTCACAAGTGAGATAATTTTCGATATCCACTCAAAAATACTAGATGTTCTTCATATTATACGCTTTCATAAGAATCTGATAATTCTACTCGTTTCAACCTTGAATTGATGCATGAAAGTAAACAGCGGAATGAATCATTGATACGCGGAAGCGATTTGATCGATACTAGGAACAGAGAGCGTCTCGCAATCTGATTTAGCTGGCGGGTTTCTAGTCAAACATGGCCTGAAAGTTCGTAATTTCAGTTTTTGGTTTGGTTAGTCTTTTCTAGAGGGTTTCATGCATCAATTCAAGGTGAATACGTGTTGAATTATTGCTGGAAATGATCAGTATCCACTCACAAATACTAGATTTACTTTTCATTATACGTTTTTAGAACAAATTGATCATTTCCAGTGATAATTTGACTCGTATTCACCTTGAGGTGATGCTTTGAAAGCCGCCATTTTGATTGATACCGTGAAAGTGAAAGTTTCTATATCTTCTCCGTGGGGGATACGATTTCTATCATTCCGCAATTTCTTCGATAATCTATCGTTTAGCGTATAATAAAAGGTTATTTTAATTACAAAGCTCACATGACTATACATATTGTTTAATGTCATCAGACATCAAAGGCCAATAATATTTGTCTAAGGATATGCATTATACAAATCCTGTGGGAATGATTTGTATATCGACTGGTGGGGGCATGGATCTTTTGGGAGATTTACTCTTAACCTGCTGAGTATTTTCCAAATTACTTTCATCAAATCTACTCATGGCTGCTGTGGACCAGCCATGACTAGATTTGATGAAAACCGAATCGAAATGTAGTTCCCAAAATCATTGGTCAAAAAATCAATTCAACTTACAGGGAGAAAATTTGGTAAAATGAGCCCGGATTATACTTAATTTGTTGGCAGGAGGTTTCCCGTCTTGTGTAGGAATATCCGTCAGCAGCATGCAAGGAGATAACATCGACCTGATGAGGAGTTCAAGAAGGTTTCACATCTAAATCTCCTTAGATTCCGCTTTGATATATTTCCTTTTTTATTGATTTGCCAAACAGATGAGTCTCCGCTGAATACCAAGATTACCTATTGTACTATATATAAAAGGCCTATGACATAAATTTTAGCTTTACACACCAACCGTGGTGAACACGCCAGCAAAGGGATTTCAAAAGTTAAAATTTACAACTAAAGGGGAACTACATCCAAGTTGACCTTTCGTGACCTCAACTTAAATGCGAACTTGTCTAAATTTATCACACATCGCCTCGCGAAGAGTGAAATGAAAGTGGCAATTATTTATTACGTTTTTATATGCGTTTATCCCATAAAACACCAAAATTAACACACATGCATTGCTTTATGTTAATAAAGCATCCGCAACTCGAAATAGTATGTTATTACGTTATTAAAATGAAAAAGGCCCCTTTTCGTTGTCCATTTTGTTTCGGAGATAAAATTGACAGCGGAAGTACGACGCAACGATTCTCATGTAAACAAAAACAGATTCGCGCTTATGTACGTCTGCTGCTCAGTAAAATCGAGAAAAAATCATAGCGACTCTTAATAATCTGATGACCATGGTATAAATAAAATATACCCAAAGTAGCTTGGTGTACCAAATGTTCACCACTCGTGGTGAAAAGGTGTTAACTGCACGCCAAAGGCTCGCGGTTAACACCATTTCACCACTTGTGGAGAACATTTGGTACACCAAGCTACTACTTGTATATTTTATATGAATACAATACTGACCACTAACAACATTTACGGTTTTCAAGAAGTGCAATAGGTACAAATTGAAAAGCAGTGAGATTTTACTCCAGATTCGATTTGAAAAACTCCACCGGACTCGATTTTGGATTCGATTCTATCCGAAATTAGAGTTTCGCTTGGCCCTAAAATAAATGTCAAGATTATATATGGAATATACCCATAGTAGCTCGGTGTACCAAATGTTCATCATGAGTGATAAAGTGGTGTTAACCGCGAGCCTTTGGCGCATGTTTAACACCACTTCACCACGAGAGGTGAACATTTGATATACCAAGCTACTTTGGATATATTTTATTTATACAATGATCGTCAGATTAATAAGAGTTTCAATGTTAAATAAATCCATATTCACACTTGCGAATCTGTTTTTGTTTACATGAGCACCTGTGGGCAGTACTTCCGCTTGTAATTTTATCGCCGAAAAGAAATAGAAAACGAAAATTATGGGGCCTTTTTTTATTTTAATAACATAATAACATACTATTTCGAGTTATGTATGCTTTATTAACACGAGACAACGTATGGTTGTTAATGTTTGGTACCTTATGACGTAAACGTATTTAAAAATGTAATAAATAATTGCGGGATTCAATTCATTCTTCACAAGGCGACGAGTGATAAATTTAGATAAGTTTGCATTCAAGGTGAGGTCACCAAAGGTCAACTTGTATGTAGTTCCACTCCAGGTGTAAATTTGTACGATTGAAATCCCATTGCTGGCGTGTTCACCACGGTTGGTGTGTAAAGTTGGAATTTATGTTATAAGTTTTTATATGTAGTAGATATGATAATCATGGTATAAAAAGAGATTACGAGTTTATCACAAAAACATAAACGACATACTTTAGTATGCCTACATGTATACACTTTAAAAATTAGTATTGTTTTGTTTTTTTATGTGTGTGGTTCCGCCCACACCAGTATCAGAAAATTAACACTTTTTATTGTCGAAAATACCTAACATGTGTTTCAAATATTTAGCTTGCATTACCGGGAAAAATGTTCACGTCACGAACATATTAATTGTTTCACAGACATCAAAGTATATAAACACATTAAAAGGCTGTCAGCGATTGTGAGGCGTCGGAAAAGGTAAAACCTTTGAGTTTTTTTCTATTCTTGGGTATTGTTTATTTATAGTAACAACAGTCATACCTCTACCCTAAGATGGCGGCCGGCGAAACACTTTTGATTACAATAAACTATTTTTTTGTGTGTTCAGATTTGGGGATTCCCCAACTGCGGTCCAGTTTCACACTCGATTGAACAGGAAACTTTTACTTGTCTCCCTCAACAAATGTTTTTCAATCCTCACAATTTTGAAAGAATGGCCAGTGTAAAGATTTAAAGTATTTTCCAAAATAGACACCGTGGCATATTTATTTATTGGCTCACATCTAGGCTATTGTAGCCATGTTTATTTGTGACCAGTGATCATTCCAGTAACCCGGATATATACTGATCTGGGCTGTTTTATCATTTCAGGATACTCGTTCTGTTATCATAGTGTCGAACAGGTATAAGTGAAGCGTCATACCAACAGCCATCATTCACACAATAAAGAGAGATTACGCAGTTTATGAACAATACAATCAGCATGACAAGTATCGCCGTTACAACACCAGGACATATCGACTACAACAGTAATTCTACAAACCAAACGTTGAAATCATTAAATGATGAAAAGGCTCTACTCTTTGCGCCCATTATAGTCGCCATAGCCTTCTTAATGCTGATTGGAATAATCGGAAACATTTTTGTTTGTTATATCTACGGATTCATGCTCAAGAAAAACACGTCTAACTTCTACTTCCTTTTTATAGCAATCATTGACTTATTAAGCTGCTGTCTTGCAATGCCATTCAAAATATCAACACTCCTGTTCCCATTAATGTATGATACTCCAATGGTGTGTAAAACATTTTCCTTTGTAACGAGCGTTACCGTAGGTACATCTGGGCTAGCATTAGTTATAGTTGGTTTTGACCGATATTACAAGATTTGTAAACCCACGAAATCAGTAAAACCAAGGAAAGCCAAAGTGTCGTGTTTTTTAGCATTTGGAGCCGGGCTATTCTTCTCGTTGCCTTATTTTATTGTATACGGCCAAAGGACCGTAAACACTACCGTCACCGGGATTCGAGGTTACGAGTGTCATATTGATGACAACATGAAGCATACGATTTATCCAACGCTTTATGCTGCATTACATCTCGTATTTATTCTGGTGTGCTTTGTTACGTTGGCAGCAATATATTCAATAATTGGATACCACCTGTACAGGCATAAACGTGCACGCATTGAAAAGAAGCTAACCGGAAATACAAGCGGGAATTTAAAGTCGACATCAACCGCCATGCTAACAACATGTAGCCCGAATGTTACAGTTCCATCATCCTTCACGACCAGTCACTCCGATATATCACTGGATTATGTCGGTAAAATGGATGCTGTTGAAAGCCAGAAAACTCTCATAAAGCCTCAGAAACCAAATGCCAAACAGTCAACGGATAAGCATGCAATAAATACAAAGAAAATTACAGCTATTTTTCTTTCAATAACTGTGTTATTTGTTCTCACGTTTGTCCCGAGTCTGGTGGCTATAACACTACGTGCATCAGGAGTCGTTTTCCACCCTCAGATGTCACCAACAGCCGAACTGTGGTACGGTATTTTGAGCCGATCGTTATTTCTGAACAGTTCGCTGAATCCGGTAATATATGGAATCACAAACCCCCAGTTCCGTGAAGGATGTAAGGAGGTGATAAGGAAACTCGTCAATGCTGTTTTGATTTTTAGAAATAGAACTTAACCCCTTGAAACCTCGTTTCCTGGAAGTGTATCGCTTTTGTGTACACTTATATTGGGATGGGTCAGTCCAAAATCAGTTTACAGGGAGGACAAAATAATAAATGCAGTCTGCAGCCGTCTGGCGGCAGACTGCATTTTATTATTTCATCATCAATACCCCGTATATAGATTTGTTATAATAAGACAGAAAGTTGACACAATAATGCCTTGGACCGAAAATCGGTCATAGGAGTTCAAAGGTTGAGACCTTTTCATTTCCATTCAAGTCATTATTGTTCAGTACATGAATTACTCAGCAAGATGCTAAGGTTTCGTGGACAATAACCTCAAGCAATTTATTTTGTTGTTGGAATTTAAATGGTTGATTCCGGTTGAGTGTGGAGAAATCATTTTCAGACACAACTGAAAATTCAACGTTCAGTGGTCAAAGACTTTATATTTAACAAATGGCTGTCAAATGCTGTCAGAATTCGAAACAGTTTTAACATGATTTTGTCTTGTTACTATGTAATAGAGGATGCCTCCAGGGACCCTCTTATAAATCGTAAGATAACAATTTTGAACTAATTCTGACTATAAAATTATTCTTGTAATCTACCAATTATATCACATTTTGCATTCAGCTTTTCACTTCATTAAGTTTGCTGTCGCGAACTGTGCGCTTATGTAGGCTTACTTGCGCGTAGGAATTGCGTGCTATTGCCATATCGAATGGCATCGAAAGGTTCTCCTTGTTACTCATAGCAAACACAGGAAATGTTTCTGCCAATGGACCTCCGGGTTACACGGAGGTCCATTGGCTGAAACATTGCTTGTGTACGGGCCATATGTACAGAATTTGATTGCTGTACTCTGGCCATAACGCGAAGATAAACGCGCAGATCGGCGTACTATTTGTGCGCATTTCATGACAGGACTTCTAGGTTTAACTGTATGTTGCCTTATGGGTTTTCGAATCGAAATTCAGAAATAATCACAAAATAATCAAGATGCTCTCTTCAGTGCCACTATATTGTATCCACTCGTATACAAAATGTTTGTACGCTTCCGGTTTCCAACTGGAGAATGAACTTCTGTCGTAAACATCGTGGAAATATGCTGTATGAAACGTTAATAACGAATGAATAGATTAGGTTAGAGAGATTTATTGGTGTTTAATGTCACATAGTTGTGCACAGTGGCTAATCGTGACCGCAGTTCTGGAAATACGCTGTGTGTTATTAATGTCGGAAATAACCAGAGTTGAGAAATCAGGGCTGTTTAAATAAGTTTCAATCTCACTCAAAGTGAACATTTGTCATTTTTTTTGCTAAAACTTCCTCGACCCACATTTTCGAATTTACTCGAAATTAACTGCTAAAATTAACTTTATAATATCTCTCTGAGATCAATGTCTGAATTCCGTCTCCATTGCACCTGAGAAACGTTGTTAAATGCAATTATCTGTAAACGGTTGAGATTTCGTTCCAATGAAGGGTCAGAGGCTGTGTTTTTGAAACAAAAAAAATCATAAACATTGATTGGTGATTTTTGTGAAAGCGATCCTTCATCCCGTCCTGTGTTGATATCTGGAACATTCTACCCGAGTCAGTAAAGAATTCTACTTCAGTGCTGGAATTCAAAAAGAAGTTAGGACCTCCAATTTATAATCCTCCCGTACATTGTAATGTGGGTAGAAGAAAACTTAACATTCTCCACTGCATGATTCGAAATGAATGAAGTGATCTCAATACACACAAGTTCATGAATCATATATCGGAAACATCCTCGTGCTCATTTGGGGAAACCGTTGAAGACGCTCATCTCTTTTTTATGACATGTCCAAAGTATAACGCGATTAGAAATGAAATATTTGAGAGCATTCGATCGTGCCACATCACAGATACGTCGCAATTGTTGTATGTCGTTACTAGTCAGAGTAATGATGAAAACACATGGTTGTTCAAAAATGTTCAAAGATTTATCCGCGATTCAAACTGTTTTTAAGTTATCGTGTAAATATATAATTTTCGATACCTCTCTATGTGGTTAAGGAACACTAAGCTTAGACAAGCTCACGAAGCTCGACACTCCTCGGTGGGTGTGGTCTAATTTCTCCACACATGAACGTTATCCAAAATTCGTCAGGAATAACTTGTATTTCTACCAATTGAGCTCCTTCCTGACTTGCAATGCGTCTAATCAGCCTCGATTTGTGTTGTTGCACTTTTTTCTCTGTCCTCTGACCTGTCTGAGCCGCAATCAGAAAAAGAAGAATAGAAGAATATTTGGGTGTATGTTAGTGTGTAAGTGTGTGTATCTGCGTGTGTGTGTGAGTGATTTCTGTACGGGTACACATGTGAGACTGTGATTGCGTGTATGCGCGCCTGAGCTAGCTCTTCCCTTATCAATTTAACCTATTCAGATGGTGAATAGTTCTCACGAATAGAAGTTGAGAATTGTATTCCTGAGCGGTTTATAAGTATTTCTCTTTATTAGTTTTATTTCACGAAAGTGTAATTTTATTTTTAGTTTATATGTGTGTTAGGGGAGGATTATAGGGTGAAATAAGGAAGTTTAGGTAATAGGTTTTCCCGAGTTTGAATTTGTTTATGTTAGTTGCCTTTTTCGCGTGTTTTGTGTTTTGCCGATTTAGGTCATTAGGCCTCACATACATTATTTTTGTAAACATGAATGGTAAGTGTTCGACCGGTGTCCAGATGGAGGTAAGTATGGTTATTAAAGGGGGTCAGGGGCAGGTGAGTCGAGGGGTGCAGGTGCAGGTGGGGGAGATTGAGGATACACAGGCGTGCAGGCAGTGTGATACGAGGTATGGTGTGGTCGGCCAGTGGATATTAGTGGGAGGTGTGCCAACTGCAGGGATATTTTACAGTTGTTAGAGAAGTGTGTTGGATTCAAGCGGAAAATTGCGGTGCTGAAGGGGAAGTTGGGGAGGGCTGATATCTGGAGTCACACCAATGAAGGTTACCTATGATGGGGAGGTGGAAGGAGGATGGAAGGTCGTTGTGGACTCAAGGAGGAACCAAGGAGGCAGGAAACATGGAGAAAGAATGCTTGATGTGGGGGTGTAACCAAGGAGGGGGGATCTAGTAGGAAAATTCGGAAAGTGACGTCAGGACAGGGCTGCGTAGAGTCAGTCCAGAGACGGCGTAAGGCTGCCAAGGTTGCTAGGCGGTGTTTAGAGAACAGATTCAGTGTTTTAGATTCCGATACCCCTGTGGATGAGAGAGAGGGGACATTGAGGGGGAGAGGTGGATGGTAATGTTGATAGGCCAGATGGGGTAAGGAGGGCGGTGGAGAGAAAGAGGGGGCCAGAGGCATGCAAAACGAGGCGAGTTGCAGATGATTTTGGAACTGGGGGAAGAAGAAGAAAACTACATGTAGCGGGGAGTAGCATTGTACGGGGGATTCACAATGTGGTTTGTGGTCCTGATAGCTCTAATCGAACAGTCTTGTGCTTTCCGGGAGCGAGCGTACAGGATCTGAGGGACCGGGTAGATGGTATTGTAGCAGGGTCAGGATAGGAACCGGTAGTGGTGGTCCATGTGGGGTCCGACAATATCAGGGAGAGAAGATCAGTAAGTCTGGTGGAGAGGTATAGAGGTTTAGTCAGCAAACTGCTAAGTAGGAAAGCAAGAGTAGTTGTATCCGGGGTCCTTCCTGTCTTTGGAGGTGGGGGACGAACGGAAGGCAAGGATTTTGGCACTGAATGAAGAGTTGGAGGACTACTGTGTTGACCTGGGAATACCCTTTATCGACCATTGGGACACGTTTTTGGGACAACGCGAGCATGTACGGTCATGACGGACTGCATCTTAGGAGGATGGGGAAACGGGTATTTGTTGATAAAATTCTACGGGTAGCGGAGCTTTTTTTGGAGAGGAGTAGGGTGGGAGGCCAGAGGCAAGTATAACAAGAGTGAACACAGGTGGGGTGAACAAGAGCGAGGGGTACAGAATAAGTTTACCAAGTCTAGCGCTAGAAAACAATGGGACCAGTAGGCGGAAGCCAATGAACCTCGGTACCCTGAAAGTGGGTTATAGCAACATCCAGGGTCTCCACCGGAAAGTAAGTGAAATTGCTGCATTGATCGAGGCAGATGACTTTGATGTCATGGGCTTAAGCGAGACGTGGGTAAAACACGAGGAACGGGTAGACCAAGTAAGGTGGTGCGTGTGGATAGGTGTAGGTCGAACGGAAGGCCATCAAAAAGGTGTGTGTGTGGGAGGCGGGCGAGGGGGGGGGGGGGGTAGGCATGTACATTAAAGAGGATTTGAAACCGTCGCTGATCAAAGACCTGGAAGATGTCAGCACCTCGGCTGAGGTATCGAAAGAAATTGGATGGGTAAAGATCCATCTAAGAAACAATAGTATTGCCCTTGAGATTGTGTACTGAGCGGTAAAGGGAAGCAAACCCGAGTGGAATGACTCGATATACTCAACACTAAGGTCCAATATCACAGAACTAGAAAACAGGGGGCTAGGTATAATTCTGATGGGTGACTTTAATGGACTCATAGGTGACAAGGAAAAAGGCATAGAGGGCGGGGGCAAGAAAGTCAATAGGAATGGAAGGAAGCTGTTGAACAAATTAGCTCGGTCTGAAGATTCTGAACAGGAACGCGAGGTGTAAGGGAAATGGACCTGGGAGAGGAACGATATATATATAGATAATCGACTATATCCTCACAGATATTAATTTATAGAGGGAGGTGATAAGAGTGGAAGGGGGTGATAAGGGTAAAATGGAGGTGGATAGTGATCATAACTTGATTACAGTGACGAACAGGGCAAAAAACCTAGTAAAAAGGAAATAAAGCTTCAAGGAGATTTGGTAACTCAAAAAGGATGCTGACTGGGCGAAGTTCGAAGAAAAATTGAAAACAAAGCTTGAACCGTACTCACGGGAGGCAGTGTCCAGAAGATGACCGACTAGTTGCGAACCTAGTGGAGGCAGGAAAGGAAAGTGTATGAAAGATTAGGGTGCCAACACGGGAACTTGGGTACAGAGTGAACGAAGAACAGAAAAGGGCCATAAAGGGTAGAAAAGCTAAATGTGCTGCATAAAGGATAAGTAAAAAACTTAAGAGGGCGGAAAACAACGAGACCACGGTTGCAAAGGAAGAATAAGAACAAGTACGAAATAAAGTAAATAAGATTAAAGACGACAATCGGAGAGTGCGAAATAGCAGTCTTATAAGGACGATAAGAATCACAGGGGGTCGAGTTCGAACGTATTTTGGAAATCTGAGAATAAACTTGACAAAGGAAGTAACCCACAGAGTATTAAAGTAGATGGCAAAGTTACAGACGATCAAGATCAAATCACATTAGAACTGGGAAAAGGTAAACGATAAGCGATGGGGAACCCACAGGAGTGTCCGAACTAGGTCGAGGAAAATCTATCGAACTTCGAGTGCAGCGAAAAAAAGGAGGAGGTGCGAAATGTGATCTCAAAATTAAGGAATGGAAAAGCGGGAGGGGTGGACGAAATTCCTAACGAGTTTATCATAAAGGGGGGGGGGGGAGGAATTCTTGGAAAGCCTAACTGCCCTATTCAATTTAGCTATAGAAAAACAATAGGTCCTAAATGAGTGGAGAGAAAACAAAGTGACATTTATTCACAAAAAGAAGGGAAAAGACGTTTGGGATAAATATCGAGGGGTCTCTGTCAGTGGCAACCTTGAAAAAGTTGTCTGTAAAGTCATGTATGGGAGATTAGAGGTGATTGATGAGAAGAGTTTTGGGGGAGAGATCCAGAATGGCTTCAGAAAGGGAAGGAGAGTCACTGACCATCTTTTCACGCTATCCCAAATGAACCCGCGAAAGCAAAACAAGAGAAAGATGTTTATGGCCTTTTTGGATTTCAAAAATGCATACGATAGAGTATGGAGGGAGGGTATGTGGCGCACGCTTGAGGCTGTGGGCTTGGGAGGCGAGTTTGTTGGAATTATGAAAGCATTATATAAAGATGTACAGAGTAAACCTAGCTTGGGAAAAATAACAACAAAACGTGTGTCTATGGAGATAGGCCTAAAATAGGGGTGTATCCTTTCGCCAATTCTTTTTGCATTGTTCATCAAAGGTTTAGGAGATGAACTCCTGCATAGCGACGAGTGGGTAGCAGTTAGGGACTTGAGGATCCCAAGGCTATTTTTTTGCAGACGATATGGTGCTAGTGTCAGAAAGTGAAGAGGGACTAGCGAAATTACTGGAAATTGTTGGGAAATATGGGAGCTAATGGAGACTCGAACTTAATGAAAGCAAGTGCTACGTTATACCTGTGGGCCGCAAAGTATACCCCATACGAAGGTGGGGAGTGGGGGAGTTCTGTATGCCGGAAGGTAACATCAAACTTCTTAGTGTAGGAGAGACAGGTGACTACGAGTATTTGGGGGTAAATATAAACATCACAGGAAGAGGCATCTACCGGAACCACACAAATAAATGGATTCTGAAGGGGAAGCGAATCCTTAACCAAATGAAACTTACAGGGAGAAACAGTTTTAATAAGGTTTTCGTGGGGAAAAATATATGGGAAATGGTGGGTCTGCCAAGTATAACATATGATACGGAAGTGGTACCCCTAAACAAAGACGGCCGTAAAGAGCTTGGAAGCCTTGCAGAACGATGCATACCGATGGATAACGGGGTCGAGTAATGCCGCAGCACTAGAAGCTATCAGGGGTGAGCTTGGTTGAATAAGGATCAAGGACAGGATCGACTTAATCTTAATTATTTGGAAATTCTCCCCGATAGCCGATGGTGTAATGTTCCTGAGCATTTTCAACTCAAATATCTAGACAGGGTGGGGGGGGGGGGGGGGGGGTCCAAGTGAGGGAGCTAATAGAGAACTACTCATTGGAGATCTCGGACCTAGACGTTCGGGCAAACCAGGATAAAAAAAAATCATCAGAGAAAGGTTCATGGAGGACGGCAACCTTAATTGGCGAGAGGCGGTCAAATCAAAGAGGTCTTTGGGTGGCCTGCCTGATAAAGAGAAGCCTGGTTTTGAAGAGTACCTTGGTGACACCTTTGGGAGGTCACTGTTGTTCATGCTGAGGTCGCGGTCCCTGGAGCGGAGGGGAAAAATTGGGAAAAAAACAGTACCAGTCTAAAAGAATAAGATTCACTGGGAGTATAATGGGGAAGAGGGGTGAGAGAATGAGGGACATGTGGTTAGTGGGAGACTCAGAGGAGAGGGTCAATATGCTAATCGGAGAGATTGGGAAAAATGGGGCAAGGGATGTCATCAAGCAGTTCGTCTCCGAGTGTGGAAGGTCACCAAGGCCTTCTCATCCGAGAACCGCGACAAACCAGCTGCCCTTCAAAGTGTTATTATTATTAGTGGAACGTTTTATACATCAAATGTTTAATCAATGTATCTAAATTAACAAAAGCCCTTTTCCCTTCTCTTTTGCCTTATCTTTCTACCACATATTTGTTCGTTAATGCCTTTCTTCTTTTCCTTTTCTCTTTTTAATCTGCAAAAAAACCCCATTATTTTGTACATTGTCAGCTGCTGGTATGACAAACTGGATTCTTACATGTTCAGGCTTGGCATTTTCAGGAGAGCGATTTTTTAGCTCTCTTTACTGCCCTCCTGAAAGAATTAAGGAGAGCGAAAAATTGCCCTCCTAAATATTTTGGTCTGGGATGATTGAGATTACATGTATTATGCTCACATTAAATTTTTGTTGAAAAGCAAAAATGTAATTTAACTTCGAAGTCACATAACATCACGTAATTTCATTTTGAAAGTGGTTTAGTGGTAAAAGCTAATGGCTGCAACCATACCCAAACACAGTTTCTATCATTTGAAGCAAAATGGGTCACAGCAATATTTTTTTTTCTGTCAGTTTCAAGTTCAACAACTGATATCACAGTTTGAGGGGTAATTATTCAAGGAATATTGACACTATAATATACTACCATTACTACTATCCTGTCACTTGAAGCACTTGTACCAGGATGTGACTGTAGATTCAAGCAGACCTGTTGTCCAAGAAAGTCATACGCCTACCACTACCACCTTCAACCCCCCTTGGGGGTTGAAGGTGGTAGTGGCAGGCGTATGACTTTCTTGGACAACAGGTCTGGGTACACACACAGGTCTTGTCAAGTGTGTGTTCGGTTGTTGAGTGAGACATCTAGATGTCTAAGAGATTTCGCTTTACCTTAGTAAAGTTAATAAAATCTGTTGGTTTCAGTTTCAATGAGTTTGTTCAACTGGATACTTAAAATGCTGTGTAAAGCTAATTGCTCTCCCAAGCTGATTGAGGAGAGCGATTTTTTGCCCTCCTACATTTTTCAGAATGCCAGGTCTGCATGTTAGGAGGAGGCTAAGCTAAGTATTGAGCACTTGTTCTCCAACCCCTTTGCTTTCTTGTTTGCAAATAAAATATGTCTAAAGCGAAACATGGCTGTTTGTAAGGCAAATAAATTAGAAGCAACTAAGGAACTCTCCACTTTGGCTCGGTGTTTAGCGATTGTGATTTTACAATAACTTGAAAGTTTTTATCCTTCCCAAGAAAATATTAGTAAATCGTACCCTCTCAACTTTAATAATAAAGGAAAGGATAGTGTCTGTATTATATGTCGCGATGCGAACACTGTTGATTTAATGAACAGAAAAAAAGAGAATCAAAAGATGGTGAAAAAGCAGTTTTCTTATTTTTTAAATAGGTACATTTAAAACTAGAAGTCCTGTCACGAACTGTGCGCTTATCTAGGCTTAATTGCGCGTAGGAATTGCGCGCAATTGCTATATCGAATGACACCAAAAGCATGGCAGGTTCTCCTTGTTACCCATAGCAAACACAAGCAAAGTTTCAGCCAATGGACCTCCGGGTTACCCGGAGGTCCATTGGCTGAAACTTTGCTTGTGCATAGGCCGTATGTGCAGAATTTGATAGCCTTTCCATCGTCATAACGCGTAGACTACACGCGCAAATCGACGTGCTATTTGTGCGCATTTCAGGACAGGACTTCTGGTTTTAACTGTACAAAGAGATTGGGAAAAAAACTGTAAAAAAACAGCTTCTGTATTTTATACTTCTCAAGGTAAAAATGCCTGAAGTTCGTGAAATGATGCGCTCGTCGATAATACAACATTGCTAACATTTCGAAATTTCAATTATTATATGGAATTCGCATTTCTATAAGGCTAAATTTACTGTTTTGAAAATCTCATCCAATCATGAAAATTGTCAGCCACGATTTCCGACTTTGTAAAAAAAACGGAGTCCAAGACATAAAATCTATATTCCATCCACTCAATATAGCCCAAGACACTATATAGTGGATGGAATATAGGCGAAGCGTTCCACAAGTGAGACATTACATAATGCATGTTAGAGGAGACAACTTGATAATGAATAATGAAATGTTAGACTACTCTTATGGAGGGTTCATTTATGAAGTTCGCAAAGGCAACAATGACGACATCGTGGGAACACACTATTCGAAATTTTGAGCGCAAAACAGCGGAAATAATTTTTTTTGCGTTAAAACCTAAAGGGTTCACATCGTATCTTCTCGTCTGTGATTTGTTTGATTAATAATGATTCCTAGTCGTAAATGGAACAGCAAACTGTTTGAAAATATTCCATTCAAATATCCGTCGACAAGCTGTTGGATAGTTCTGCAGTGTGTAATGTAATATATGACAGAAAAATCTGTTAATTTTATTGTCTAAAACACTCCTCAGAAGAGTTAATATACTCAAGTATTACGGATCCATCTATTCTTTTTATTGAAATCGAGTTGGTATTTCTCTGCTCTGTCATTGTTGTCTATAAATATCGTAGGTACAGTTATATCTTCAAGTCCGGTCATGAAATGGGCACACATAACACGTCTCTCTGCCCGTTAATCTACGCGTTGTGACATCAGTAAGGCTATCAGATTACGTACATATGTCCTGTGCACAAGCAATGTTTCAGCCAATGGACCTCCGGGTAACCCGGAGGTCCATTGGCAGAAACATTTCCTGCGTTTGCTATGAGTAACCAAGAGAACCTGTCGGGCTTTGAATGCCATTCGATATGGCAATTGCGCGCAATTCCTACGCGCAATTAAGCCTAGATAAGCGCACCGTTCGTGACATAGCTTCTAGTTTTAACTGTAGGTTGATATAGTGATATATGTTGAAATAAAATTTATTTTGTTGCATGTGTAATCTGCTGTTTTTCTTCGAAAATTATGTAATAAAGGGAGAAATTTACAAACATTTTTTTCTGTCATAACAATAAAACAATAATTTTGTTTCCTTCAGACTGATACAAGGATTTATTATATGACTACGTAATTTAACCACTAAATATCACAACTGTTTGACGATCTCCTCCTGGTCCCTGGAATATTCACAGTGTGGAATCCGATTCCGTATCACTATAGTATCACGAACTATTTACAGGGAGTTCGATATCGCATAATTAGCTGTTCTGGTCGAAGAGAGTACTTTACTCCAAGCTGGAATGGGTGCGCTCGGGCGGCGGTCCGGGTTTTTTTTTATCGTATTCATAATATATTTTGTGTCGTATTCATGCGCATCGGTGGATTCCCTGAAAGTGTGCACCTGTTACATAAATAAGTATAAACAAAAATAGTACATTTTTACTTCAGTTCAATTTATCAAATGGTTGGGGCAATTGTTAATACTAGGGTTGGCATGCAATGTTGAACTATAAGTCATATAATAAACCTTTTATCTCTTCAGTGAAGTGATCTGGGTCGTCGCTTTGTGGAAGAATCCTTAAAAATGTACAATGGTAAACCACCATAAGAAGATATTAAAAACTTTTACAGACGCCATTCATTGTTATTCACAAGTTTATAACTGGCTTGTCCTAAGCTTAAGGGAGCGCGGAGGCTCATTCGTAGACAGCTGGACTTCTATGCTAGAGGTCCCGAGTTCGATCTCTGTCCGGGACGAACCGCGTTGTGTCCTTGGGCAAGGCACTTTATCCCGGTTGCATACATGGGGGCACGATGACGCAGTGTACTAAGGCGTACTGCACGTCGATGGTGCACATGTCTTCAACCGCTGTAACCATGCTTGAGCGGAGCTTGAACAGAGTTAGTATGTTGAGGAGCTGACAGCTGCTCGTCGTTGCTCGGTGGTTCTCTCATGGTACTCCGGCTTCCTCCACCCGTAAAACTGTCACGGTCACGATTAGCCACTGTGCGTAAGTATGTGACCTTAAACATCAATAAATAAATAATTAATAAATAATCCTACGCTAGAGAGGTGAATAGTTACGCATCCAATGGCAAATTGTTGGATATTGAACAATTATTGACTTTTCGAGAGGTTGATACAATGAATTATCAACCCGAGAAAAGTTATATGATAATTACTAATCAAGAGTTGATAAATACATATTATCGATACAGTGAAGTGATCGGGGTCGTCACGTCTCGTTAAGGAGGTCAGATCGCCGGTTCAAACGAGCTGCCGCAGTTTACCATTGGATCGCGGTGGCTCAGTTGTTAAGGAATTGAACTTCAAAACCGAGTGGTTAACCCTTTACCCAACGTAACGGCCAAAACCGGCCAGCGCTATTCTCAAAAATCGCCAATTAATTTTCAAAATATTTTCATTTTTTGTCTCAAAAACATAGGTTATGACCCCTCGTTGGAACGAGCTCGTCGAGCTCGTTCCAACGAGGGGTCATAACCTATGTTTTTAAGACAAAAAATGAAAAAAAATAATTATTCAAGAATTTTTTTTTGCAAGTGTCGTCTGCTTTTCATGTTAGGTAAAGGGTCAATGGTACGATGCTCGCCGGGGTTAACTGCCTTCTACCTTTTGGCAAGACACTTAATTTCGTTAGCCCACGACGGGGAGGGGGGGGGTGGGGACAGGGAGCAAGGAGGTGCTGTGTACTAAGGCACCTGTGCACCAGTCTTCACCCAATGCTTACCCTGCTTGTGTGGAGTTAGTATGTTGGGGACAGTTGCTCTCCGCTGTTCGGTGGTACTCTCCGGATACACCGGCTTCCTCTACCCATAAAACTGTCCAACTTGAGGTGACCCTGGCTGTCGAAAGTGTCAATAAATTAATAGAAAGACGAGTTCTACGAACACGGAAGCGATTACCTAATCAGCGAGATCCGCTGCACCACTTGTTTGTTCTTCCGTCGAAGCTTCGTGCAGTTTTGAGAAGGAAGTTTGTTTTCTTTCATAAAATATTATTACGTTTTTTATTTATAAAAATATTTGCATTTATAAACAATTACTGTTCTTTTGTACTATTATTAATTTTGGTGTAAATTCTGCATTGTTTCTTAAAATGAATTATTGTCACTTGTGTCACTTTTCTCATTTTCTGTTTTTTAGCAAACCTAGCATTTAAAAAAATATGTACAGTTTGAGAAATGTGTAATATCGTAAATTCTATTAAATCTCTACATGTATCTACTTGACTTGTGATTGTTGATGTGTAGTGATACATTGGCTAGCCAGTTATCGGTGTTGTCCTTTCCATTACCAATAAGTGTGAGCCAGCTTTTATGATGTATTGTTTTATTCCTCTACAACAAAAAAAAGTTCTGACAGAAATTATAACAGAGCATGCCAAGAACAAACAATACATACCATACTTTGCCTATATTTTAATTAACTGAAAGTATTTTACATACCCGTGTGGCATAAAGTTTGACCACGGTCTTGGTACATTTATATTTCAATAAAGTTCACACAAACAACTCCGAACCCTGTGAAAATTCAGCGGCTCAGAAATAAGTCCATTTATAACGGCGTTCGCATAAATCGCCAAACATACATCATCTTATGAAGACCGTGTCGAATCTATATCTTTAGCTGTCTCTTCAAATGCAGAAAAATATGCCCCACTGACAGACTGTACGAGCAGCATGTCTGAAAAATAAATGAAAAAGCCCCAGCAGAATCGGCAATACTCAAGGGTGGGTGGGAGGGTGAGAAATTTCTATTCCATCAACCGATGACCAAACTGAAAATAATTAAAACTTCATTCTTCAAGAAAATGTTCGTACTTTGTTTACTCTTCCGAAAACAATTGAGGATAATCCACCAGAGGGCGTCCGAGTTAACTGAATGTAATTCAAGCTGTCTACATTGGAAGGGAGCTAGCTCTAACTTTATATCCCAAATCAAAAGCAATTCCTGTAAAAAGTGGGTTTATATTTTATGGTATAAACCCTCATTATAACAAAGCATGCCAAGAACAAACAATACATACCATACTTGGCCTATATTTTAATTAACTGAAAGTATTTTACATACCCGTGTGGCATAAAGTTTGACCACGGTCTTGGTACATTTATATTTCAATAAAGTTTACACAAACAACTCCGAACCCTGTGAAAATTCAGCGGCTCATAAATAAGTCCATTTATAACGGTGTTCGCATAAATCGCCAAAAGATCAGCCAACACACCATGGCTGATCTCCGCCACCCAGGAGGTGGAGGAGCGAACACCATTTGTAGCCAATCCCTTTCCCCAGATAATTGCACCAAAACCGCGAACAAAATCCATGCCATGCCCTACACAGAAGTCCGTAACCAGTAGACAACCTACCATACACTTCCCCTGATTATTTCACATTCCCCTGGTCCCCAGTTGCCAAGCACTCAGAAAACATGTCGCAGTATATATAGTACAGACTGGATATAACACTTGATAGAATGGTTTGCTCCAACTGCCCATAAATCAAACACTTCCACCAATACTACTCAAATGCAAAACTGATGCTATAAATTGAGCAATATCTGACAGAAATATCCGATTTCCAGGGACAGACAAATGCACCCCATCTGGACAAAAGTATTTTGGATCTTTAGTGATGCCAACATGCTTTAAATAACCCCCCCCCCCCCCCTGAATCTATGACTGTTTTTGCTACGGCCGAATTAACTCTAATGCGAGCCTGGTTCAGTCTGTCCGAGGCCAAACCAGTCATATCCGACCGCCATGATGTTCTGGGTAACATTTGAGACCAAACTAATGACGCGCAGGGTAACCGCATCCTTATCTCCGCCATAATGTCCTTCAGTAAATGCCTCAAACGATGGGCAGGAACATAACCAATATCATTTGCCCCGACATGCACTATCAGCATACAAGGGGGATCTTCATATTTTAACAGTTGTCTAACTTTTGGCACTAAGTGGTGGCTTAACATGCCTCCTGTTCCCTGCCACCAGATTACCACCCCCTGGCCACCCAAATTCAAATGAATACCTTCTGGGCTGTTTCTGGCAGCAATAAAGGCATGCTTCACAATAGACAACCCTACAATCCAAACAGATTTCATGAGATCTGCAAAAAATGAAAACACTACATGGTGGTACCAATGATGCATAAATAGATCAAATATTTAAAAGTGAGCAAGCAAATGAGTTGGAATGCGAATATAATTTTTTACCACATCAGAATGCCACCGACCCAGACTTTGTACTTCTTTATCCGAGATGCCCGCTAAACTAGCTGAAGTCGCAGCACCAATTCGGAAAGAATGGGATTTAAACAGCTGTTGATTTAAGCCCAAAGTCCCAATTGCTTTACCCAACACAGCCGAAAACTGATATCGAGTAAGTGGGCCCCCTCCAAAATGACAAAATAGTGGTCCCCTTAATTTTGGACAAACTGCTAAAAATTCGCGCAAAAGTCTAAAAGGGCAGACGCCCATAGAGCTATTGGGAATGACAATAACAGACCCTTGACGATATTGATCAGTTTTAGAGTGTTTGATCCTAAGAATTATGGTTTGCTCCTTATCATTGAGTGCTGCATCATCAAAACGCAAGGAATGGCCCTCGGCCAATCTGTGGGTTTCAATCAATTCCCCGACCCTCAAAAAGCCAAAATAAGCTACAGCATAAGCCGCAGAAAAAAGTTTACATTCAAAGGAAGATTTACAAATGGCTGGTAAAATCCGGATTATTTGGTGTAAAATATCATATGTAATCGGTAATCTGACATCAGTTGAAGATTTTAACCTTTTCAAACTTTCTAACATTTTGCCGACAACAAAATTTTTTGTTGTATCAGTCACATGCAGCATCTTGCATTGATAAGCAATTGACGACACAAAAAGCCGAATCGTTGATTCTGCTTTACCAACCAATGACATGTGTGCAATAAAATTAGTCAGATGCAGAACTGAAGGTGGCCATGCCATTTCAAGTTTATAAGCCAATCGAAAGTTCTTAAATGCCTCAAGACCCCGGCTATAAGCAAGCTCAGTGTTCACTGCCATGGATGCTTCAATCAACCGACCGCGTTCACTTTCGAGACGAGCTTCTGAAAAGATAGTGGTAATGCTGCTGGAATCTGGTCTGCATCTGGAGCGACTACTCGAAACCGTTGCCAATCCTTCCTCGAAATAGAATCAGATATTGTATTATTAAAACCTGCTATGTGCTTAGCCTTGAAGTTGATATTGAACTGCATTCCAAAGAAAATTAAATGTCGAATAAGTACCATGACCAAAGGGGACTTGCATGTCCTTTTATTCAGAACTGTTACTAAAGCTTTATTGTCCGTATAAAACAAAATCTTTCTATTTCTCATTTGCTCACCCCATATTGAAAGGGCCAAAACTATGTGAACTAGCTCTAAAAAGTCACATTTTTCAAAATACCATTATGACCCCACTCTTCTGGCCAACCCGCAAAAAAACCCAATGCTGTTGAAAGTAGCACCCACACCCAAGAGATGCCCCACCCGCACTGTCTGTAAATAACTCAAGAACTTCATTTGTAGACCACCCTGTATCTGAAAAATAACAGGTCCCATTAAAATGCTCCAGAAAAATTAACCACATTTTCATATCCTCTCTCTTCCCAATATTGACCCTGATTAAATGATGAGGGCGACTCGCACCTATCATAGCATTGTAAAATCTCCTATTAAATGCTCAGCCAATAGGGATTACCCTGGTACAAAAGTTTAAAAGACCAGCTAATTACTGCAATTGTTTGAGAGTAATTTTCCTCCTTTCCAACAATGAGACCAGCAGGGATTGCAATTCCTCAAGTTTCGGATAAGGGATCCTTATTTCCATCCGTAATGTATCAAGTTCTAAACCCAAATAAATCAAAGTCGAAGAAGGGCCTACTGTCTTCCCGTGGGCTAATGGCACTCCAAGGTTCTCACAAATTGACTCAAAAGAACTCATACCTTTCCCACAATCATCTGTCCCCTTCTGCCCAGCAAAAAGAAAATCGTCTAAATAATGCTTTACCAGATCAGAACCTGTTTTCCGTTTCACACACCGCTCTAAAAAACATGCAAATTTCTCAAAAAGGCAACAAGAAATTTTACACCCCATTGGTAAAAATTTATCCTCATAAAAACAGTGATCCACTTTGTAACCGCGCAAATTGAATTCCTGCGGGTGTACAGGCAATAGTCTAAAAGCAGATTTAACATCCATTTTACCCAATAGAGCCCCTGGCCCCAATTTTGCAATCATGTCAACCACAGAATCAAAGGTGGTGTACTGTACCGAGCAAAGTTCTGGATCAATAAAATCATTCACGCTAGAATTTGCCGGATAAGAAAGATGAGTAATTAGCCGGAAACCCCCGTCAGATTTGGGGACCAAACCCAATGGGGAGAGCCTTAAATTATCAATGGGAGGAGCATCAAATGGACCCGAAATTCGACCCAATTCAATTTCGTGCCATAATTTTTTCAACAATTCCTCTTTGTGTTCATCAGCAGATTTAAGATTACCACAGGAGGAAGAAACCCGTGGACCCTCGTATTTTAATAAAAAACCCTCAGTGAAACCAGAGAGTAAGTCAGCTGCAACTGCTTGGTGTGGATAATTTATCAACAGATCTCTCAACACATCAATGTTTATTGCGGACAAACCTGGGCGATTGAAATTTTGACTGGTTTGGCTGACGAAAGGCAGGTCCCGCAGGGCGCTGATCGAAAATTACTCACATTAGCCAAAGTATTAGTATTTTGAAAATTACCCTGGAATGTCCTAAAACACTTTACAAAAGGATGACTCTAATTACAGTTAATACAGAAATGCATGAACTGACACTGAGGTCGAGAGCAAACACCTTTGTAGTTGAAATCATAACATTTTTTATTTTTAAGCACTGTGTGACTTGGCTGGGAGACTGTGTCATCATGCATGTAAAGGAGCCACAACTCAGTGTCCGCACTACCCCAAGACAATCCTGCATCTCTCACTCGCTTCAATCTGAATTGCTTGTCGTAAGCTTTCCACCCCAGACCCCGTATCCTACTTTCTCCAAGCCGCACCGTGGAAATATATTTGAGCAAAGCCTGTGTTTCATTTGAGTGAACTGATAAATATACAGAAGCAAAAATCAACATTGCATCTGTCCATTGCGAGATATTAGATATCTTTACTTTTTTAGAACCCGAGCCCACAACAAGAACTTTCCCATCCTCAAAACGGAGACACTGCTCACCACTTTCTGTTTCTGGTGCGAGGTTTAGTAAACTAGCTAAATCAATATATTCCCCATTAATAATGCGGTCCCGTTGTTGGGAGGTTAGGTGTATCCCAAAGGAATCAGAAACCAAAGGAACGATTTCAACATTAGCAGCACTATGTGAAAGTAAACACCCACCGGCTGGAAGAGGCTGCATTTGATTGCAGGCATCTGGTGTCTGTGGTGTGCTGTGGCCCGAGTTCAAAGTTACAGACTGTGATGAAATATGAGCAGAAGCATCCGACACTGCATCTTTGTCAACCACCACAACATCTGCCTCCTTTCCAGATGTCGCCGGTTTCTTCTTCTTCTGCTGACTGGCATAAGGACTCGTGCTTTTCCTCTGGCTCTTTCTTTGCTTTGGCATAATGGCTGTTATCTGGAAAAAAAAACTAAAACCTTGCTGTAGTATTATTCCCCCCCCCCCAACCTGCCCTGACCCCACGACAGTTTGAGGACTTGTGAACCAATTAAACTGTTACCTGTAGCATATCGCCACTTTCCCCAAAATAAATTATAGCAAGCTCGTAATAGTAACAATTTCATCAATTTTAACAGTACAACAATTACAGCAATTTCATTCCAGAGTAGTCAACAAAATGACCATCAACACATATTTCAACAATAATGTGAGCTATCAGTCGCCCCAACAGACAACTGAGGCAAGCCACAATCCAATATTGTGCTCACCGGCCAACATATTTTTTGTAAATTTATCCGGCTGCCGACCAACAAAATGGCAATTATGGCAAGCCCCTCGGAAAATAAAATACTGCACAAACGTATATGTTATCTGGAACCCCCAAATACTTATCCCAATTAACATTCACAAGAGTCCATGAAGGACCCAAGCAACGCAGTAATTATACATGACATATGCGCTCTGTGGTGCGTAACACGATGTTCACAGAGACGAATTAAAATCAAGATTTATCACAAAACTGTGTGTCGATCCACGCATAATGAAATAAGCAATGAAACAAGAAAATTAAATCTTCCGACATGAGAAATTTATATTCCATCAACCGATGACCAAACTGAATATAATTAAAACTTCATTCTTCAAGAAAATGTTCGTACTTTGTTTACTCTTCCGAAAACAATTGAGGATAATCCACCAGAGGGCGTCCGAGTTAACTGAATGCAATTCAAGCTGTCTACATTGGAAGGGAGCTAACTCTAACTTTATATCCCAAATCAAAAGCAATTCTGGGTTTATATTTTATGGTATAAACCCTCATTATATTAAACTTTCTCGCATATAAGCGTACATAGAGGTCCTACATATATGGATAAAGTAGGCGTGGCAGTAAAAGGATTAAACCACAGTTAACCCTTTATCTAATACGGAAGGCAGACGACACTGACAAACAAAATTCTTCAACAACCAGAGTTGTGCCGACCGACCGAGAGTCTGATACCAATTAAAGGACATGCACATGGTCATGATAATGCGTTACCTAAGCCCGTTTCCACCATTTCTCAGTTTAAATTGGGTTGAAATTGGTCAAAATTTTGAATTTCAGGAATTATATTTTTATGCGTAATAACAACAATGCATATATGTGAATGTTTACTCGAAATTGAATCTGTCTGATACGGAATCGGAACGGCGGACTAATACAAACGTTTTATCCGAGTTTTGGGGTGCATCATAAGTTGAGTGTTAGATAAAGTATGGGGAGGGTTTCTGCCATACAGAGCGATTGCTATACAAGCTTGTGTTTAGATGACATCATGTTTATGAATTCGTTTACTGGTTGGATGGAATTCTTGTTGACATGGAAAGGGTTACACCCAGGTTTTCTGCGATAGGAAGAATGTGAATGTGAAGCGTGGGGAAAGGATTTCTGTGAGATGAGATAACAAAGTTTATATCCGCCTGACACTGTGTTTAAACGTAATGCATGTTATGTAAGTGTCATTACCAATTTCTGCAAAGATGTGCCTTCAACCAAGCTTAACTTTTCTTCTCTCACAAAAGCGATACGGATTCTTTCTCCACGGAGGTATTTTATGGTATCCATACACCGCCATTGATTCAAGTGAGTTTATTAACACTTACGCTGCCGAAAACGACAACTGTCGCCTATTTTATGATGATTATCTGCACGTTCTGGTATGCGCAGATCAAACCTACCATCTGATTAATTGTTGGAAAGGGCTTAGAAAGCCCTTTCCAACAATTAATCAGATGATAGATTTTTGAGTATGTCATAAATGATATTAAACTTCCTCCCATACATGCGTACATAGAGGTCCTCCATATATGGATAAAGTGGGCGTGGCAGTAAAAGGGTTAAACCCAAGTTAACCCTTTATCTAACACGACAGGACTTCTTGAATAACTATCTTTTTTCATGCACCAAAAACATAGCAAGCCCGTTCTAATGAAGGGTCATTAGCTGTGTTTTTCAGATAAAAAATGAAGAAATAACGAAAGTTGAGCGGTATTTTTTGTGAATAGCACCTTTATTTTGTCAGTTGCGTTGGGTATGGGATTAATATATAAATACGAGGTTTATTTTCTTTCTAATATGTACTATTTGATCTGATATGGGTATAACAGTACTTTCAAAATCTAAAATATTTAAGAGTTGAAATTTGATTCTCGCAGCACGAGTTCGCGGGACGACTTTTACGGCCTGTATTTGTCCAGTATTGTGTCAATGAAGACGGATATTCCTTCTCTAATGGCGGTATTTTATAATACCTGGCCGTTCATCTGACTTTTCGCATATCATGCAGCACATTTCGTGTGGGCGACTTCTCCAAGATGAACATATTATAGACTTGTTTAGCAACTCTGCTGTCATGAAGCTAATTTATTTTAATTTATTTTTATTAGAGTTTAAAGTTGGCACTGGCGAAGCTTCGAGATTCGAAATCGATTTCGAATCTTAAGTCAATATTCGGTTCGAAACGAATCGGCTGCTCGATTCGTTTCCATTCGAATCTTTTCACTGGAATATAACTTGACATCAGTCATTTTCGTTGTCTCACAATATTTATAGTTCAGTTGGAAATTATACATAAATAATAAAAAAGGAGTGTAGTTTTTGCTATCCAAACAGAAACAACATCTGTACCCATTCCAACAGCCACGTTTGAAACTTTAAATTTTCTTTCAACAGTGGATGTGTCTAGTGAGAATGGATAGACACTTCCACTGTTGAAAGAAAATGTGAAGTTTCCAGTTACCTATTTTATGATGACTATCTGTACGTTGTTTCAACAGTGGATGTGTCTAGTGAGAATGGATAGACACTACCACTGTTGGAAGAAAATGTGAAGTTTCCAGTCAATATCAACGATGAACTGTTGCAAGCGACTAGCAATATACACTGCCTAGTATCGGTAATTCGCGAACCCATTTCTGTTTTTGAACTATAATCCTTACTGGATAATATTCCAACTACATCACCAAGACATGCCTTCGAGGAAAGCATGCCTTGGTGATGTAGTTGGAATATTTCATCAGTCGGGACTTCAGCCATCACTGTCGGGCTAAATCAGGTTTACATCACCCTTTCCCCCAGTCGGTCATCTTCAAGACACCCCTGATTTGATTGGCCATTCGATTCGAATTTGAATAATAGACCAGATTCTATTTGAGGTTTCATTCGAAGCGAAAATGGGTGATTTGCGGGACCCTAGTTTACTGCCACTTTCAACAGCCAGGTTCCTATTGTGTCGGACAGTTTTACAGCTAGAGGTAGCCAGTGTACCCGCGAAGAACTAGCGAGTAGCGGCGAGTAACTGTCGGTCTCACCAACACATTAACCCCACACGTGGAGGGTCAGCCTTTCTTTGAAGGCATGAGTACCATTGACGCCCGTAACTCCTGTCACACCGGGCCACCGCTCGTCCACTTGAGTAAGTGATATTTAGTGTTTTGCCCAAGGATACCACGCAGATGGCAGGGAATGGTTCAGCATCGAATGTTTGAATTTCCATCTGAAGTCCTATGCTCAATCGAATTAGCCATCGCTCTCCCTAATTTATCTTTCAGGAAAAGTAGGGTGCAGATGGCTCGTTATGCTGTACGTACACTTGTTCTTTGTTTTTATTCAGCGTCGTAACTAACCGGAAGGCGATACAGGGGATGTTACACACGCACACATTTTTTTCCAGTCGAAACATTTTCGTCTCATTTGGAATATTACATATCGATTCATTAAACTGTCTCCATATAGCGCCATTTGGGCTTTATTTCTAAAAAATGTTTTTGGTATACGACGAGGCCTTGGCCTTTCCAGAGAAATGTTTGAAAAATATACCCCCGCCCCACCAACCTGAGAGTGGCACAACATTTATACATTTCCCCAACTCAAGATTTCGATCTTCGTGATATGCATGCAAAATAAGTGAAACATCCACCCCCTCACCCAAATGATCCCAGGCACCCTACTGATATAGATATATGGCTGCGCACCTGTCATGTACTTTCTTGCGAGCTCAAGCACAGTACTGTAAAACTTTTACAATTGAATTTTCTAGAATCAGATTTTCTACCTATTAATAAAACTGACTAAAATGAATCATTAGTATTTTAATAGATATGGCAATTTGACAGCTGGCAAATTGCCAAATCCTTGAAAATGCTAATGCTTCATTTTAACCCATTTAAAGTCATAACTAGAAAACTCAATTCCAGAAAATTCAATTCTAGAAAATTCAAAACAATGTATTAATTTCTATAAATACACAATAACCTTTTATATTATTTGCTCCAGAATAGATACTTGGACTGTTTTCGGTCAAATAAACACGGTATGTCGGTGATATATATAATAACAAACCAACGTTTTTCATTTACTTGACTCTCGTTTGTCATATACAGCGCATCTTACAATAAAGTGGAAATCGGAACGTGCTATTTAGCGCCTAACAGCGCGATATTTACGCCACACCTTTATTGGAATATCTCAATATTCTTAGGTTCCACACTATAGTCTCGCACTATTGATCAGGGATAAAATTCTGAACATGGCGTATACGTTGAAACTAATGCCAACTAAACTGGAAATATATTTTTAATATCAGATATGTGATTACATTAAGCTAATTGTTGGTCAAAACAATTTGAAATTTTGGTCACAGCGTTGGAGTCTGATGCACGGGGGTAAATTACCAGAGGAATTATGGGAAATAGTGTCTTCGAGAAATTCACTATTTTGTGAAATGTTATTTTTACACTGAGCTGTTACAAGGCATGTAACTGAAAAATGAGTCGGGGGCATATCATTTTTTTTCACATATTAGAAACAAAAGGTTATATGCTCCAGGGTTAGGTAAGTGGGGGTAGTGGGAAAATTCCGCTTTTGATGCTGCTGGGTGGCTAAAGATGACTGGTATCAGCATTTGTTCATGCAATTCGTCAGGTTGAAGACTTGCATTTGACAATATATTATTTCATCCTATTTTAGATTATTTATTTCTACTTTGTCAGATAGTGTTATATGTTTTTAGTGGATTTGGAAAATGTAGCACATGTTATTGGTTAGATAACTAAGTTAAAGAATATTCGTATTTGAAGTGAGTTTATGGCATGTGATTTGTTTTTGGAAATACCTGGAAACGTGTGGAGAGGAACCTTAGAATATTTATTTATTTATTTATTGGTGTTTAAGGTCACATACTTATGCACAATGGCTACTCGTGACCGTGACAGTTTTACGGGTGGAGGAAGCCGGGGTACCCGGAGAGAACCACCGAGCAACGACGAGCAGCTGTCAGCTCTCCAACATCGTAACTCTGAACTCTGCACCGCAGCACAGGTAGGGTTAGAGTGGTTGAAGACATGCGCACCATCGACGTGCAGTACGCCCCAGTACACAGCGTCATCGTTCCCCCATGTAGGCAAGCGGGGTGAAGTGTCTTGCCCAAGGACACAACGCAGTTGCCGCAGGTGGGATTCGAACCGATGACCTCTCGGCTTGCAGCCTGCACCTCTACCAACTGAGCCACCGCGCCCCCAGGAACCTTAGAAGCATTATTTCAGTATCAACTCTTGAACTAAGAAGTTCTTTATTTGTGTTTGAGCTCTAAATACACCATTTCCAAAAAAAACCATTTTATTATTTCTGGCTTGTTTAGAATTGTTAGTGGTGGTTAACACTCAGCAAATGATATCTCAGCACAAGTGGAAGGGAATAAGTGGATTTTTTTTTTTTTCTTTTTTTTTGAGATAAATTGTGCATACTCTTCACAAATAGATCTGTAAGGTTGGCACACTTCAGCGTTTTTTACAGATATATAATCTTATTTCCAAATGGAACAAAATACTGCATTTTGATTGGCTGATAGGTACGGTGTAACTTGCAATCAAATATAGCTTTTTTTACACCGTGGTTAACCACGGTGTAAAAACAAGAATACACAATAGCAGGCTATATGGATAAAAAAGTACCCATTTTCAATCATTAACTCATACCTTCTGCTCGGTTATGTTGGAACAAAAATAAAAATACAGGACATTTAATATGTATGTGTAATAAAATATTACAGATATGGATGTCAGTGGAACTGGCTCGTTGAGCCAGTTCCAATGACATCCATATTTGTCTGGTTTTATTAATAAACTTACAAAGCACAAATTTTCTGTCAGTTTTTTCCCCACAGTTCAGGTTAAAGTATTAAGTACATCAAAATTCTTGGAAATAAATCCGTTGTCCTTTTTTCCAGGGTGTATGGGAGGCATTGCCACAGGGTGTATGAATTACGAAACCGGTGTAAATTCTCATACACCCTGGAAAACACAAGGATAATAATACACAGAGTAATTTAAGAACAAACAGATAGCGATATATTATAATGGAAAATATATAATTGTGTAATTTAAGCAGATGACCTATTTTCAATTTATTTTTTCAGCTCTATATTAATTCGACGCAAACATTTCACACAGGGAAATGTATTTGTGATTTTGAATTCAAAAGAAAGGCCTTTTATTGTCGGTGGCAGTTGTGGTAGCTAATAGTAAGGACTGTTAGGCGGCACCTGGCAAAGGCACTACCTGGCATCCTTAGACACTTAACAGGACATCATTAGTTCAGTCAAAGAGGAGAATCACTTTGGCTGTACGGATGTTATCTTTTCCTGTAGCGGATACGTAGAGTATATGTATTTTTATTCAAAGAGGGGGTTAAAATTCATACAATTTTCTTTTGTGTTTTCGGCTTTTTTGAGTGCGTTCATGTAACCGCATATCACTTCCAAGCGTTGACAAAATTTCAATTCTTCGATATTATTTATTGATGTTTAAGGTCACATATTTATGCACAATGGCTAATCATGACCATGACAGTTTTACGGGTGGAGGAAGCCGGAGTACCCGGAGAGAACCACCGAGCAACGACGAGCAGCTGCCAGCTCCCCAACATCGTAACTCCGCACTGCAGCACAGGCAGGGTTAGATTGGTTGAAGACATGCGTACCATCGACGTGCAGTACGCCTTAGTACACGGCGTCATCGTGCCCCCACATGGGCAATGGGGGTGAAGTGTCTTGCCCAAGGACACAACGCGGTTGCCGCAGGTGGGATTCGAACCGAGGACCTCTCGGCTTGCAGCCTGCACCTCTACCTACTGAGCCACCGCGCCCCCCAATTCTTCGATAAGAGCTTGAAATGCAGTTTGCCATCCCCTCGCCCTGCAGGACTAAATATATTTTTTTAAAGATAAGAATGCTTAGAGCTGCTATGTCTCAGATAGATCATGGACGGAATGCCCCAGAAGTATGAATTCTCGCTTGAGTTCAATAGACACATCGCATTTGTTTCTCAGTTGTTCTTTAACTCTTTACCTAACATAAAAGCAGACGACACTTGCAAACAAAATTCTTGAATAACTAATTGTTTTCATTTTTTGTTTCAAAAGCATAGGTAATGACGAGCTCGTTCCAAAGAGGGGTTATAACCTATGTTTCGGAGACAAAAATTGAAAAACTAATGAAAACTAATTGGCGATTTTTGTGAATAGCGCTGGCCGGTTTTTTGCCGTTACGTCGGTTAAAGGGTTAAACTTCTACATGACAGTTTTTGTTTAAAGAACAAATGCAGAACGTGACTCCTTTATGTTGCCACAAAAAAGTAAGTGTATAATTCCGCTTCTGACAGCTTGCATTTGAGAAGTCTGGGGTTTATATATAATATAAGTATTCTCTGTGGTTTGTGACAAACATTTGTATATCAGCTGCTAGACATTTGGCCGTAGGTTGATATTCAAATGTTGATTTCATTTTTCTGGGTTTGGGTAGACAGTTTTGCACACATTTAGAAAGTAGTGGTAAAATGTTTGAAAAACTTTTTTGGAGTTTTTAATCGTAGCTAAATTTTGTCACCTTATTATTTCGAGTTTTTTATATTTTTTTGTTTAACCAATTTCCAAAAAGTAGGGATAGACTTGATTATTCTGTGATACACAGTAAATGGTGTTACAATATTATATTTACTGGAACATTCTGGGAAAGGTAAAGAACTATTTTATTCTTTGAGAAGGTCGTTGACAAAGAATATCCACTTTTCACAAAAACATTTGTCAAACAAACGTTTGCCATTTATCTTTATATTCTTATTTAACCCTTTACCCAACGTAACGGCCAAAACCGGGCAGCGCTATTCACAAAAAGTCGTCAATTAAAAATGTCATTATTTTTTTTTGTCTCAAAAACATAGGTTATTGCCCCTTCGTTGGAACGAGCTCGTCGAGCTCGTTCCAATGAGGGGTCATAACCTATGTTTTTCAGACAACAAATGAACAAACTAGTTATTCAAGAATTTTGTTTGCAAGTGTCGTCCGCTTTTCATGTTTGGTAAAGGGTTAAAATAATGGCTCTAAGAAGATGTCTATTGGATTAGCTGAAGGGTCATTGTCCAATAGAGACGATACGGTTATTACATCTCCCCACAAAGGGTGTGTATGAATACATACTTTTTCTAGTCCTTGTGCAAATACCATTTTTTTTAATTTCCTACGGGCTCAAAGTTGTCTCCAACTTGTGTTTTCCACGGAGCTAACACATTTGGGTCTATTACTTTTTTAATTCAGGACATTTCAAGGTGTAGCTGCTAAGGAATGTGTTGGTGTAGCCTAATTTCACAACTTCTTCAATTTACATCAGACTACAGTCTCGATTAGCCATTGTGCATAACCACCAACCAATAAATAAATAAATAAATAAATAAATAAATAAATAAATAAATAAATAAATAAATAAATAAATAAATAAATAAATAAATAATGCATCAGACTGCGAAAGGATATTAAGATAGAGCATTGCATGTCCTAAAAAACTGAGCTTTGTATTGATGATAGATATATATAGCCTGATTGTTATTATTAACGATAGAACTGCAGTCCGAGTGTCTACTTTGTCATTTTGGTCATTTCTGCCAAATCCGTGTGTCATCCGTCCGTTCAGTTTGCTGTTTTACATTTTAATTGTATTTAAGAGTACTATCGATAGGACCTGTGTGGTCAATGAAACTGGTGGTAATAATAAAAAATGCTATCTCCAGTGGCTCAAAGCAATGTGGGGGCTGAGGAGGTGTGGTATGGAGTGGTAGTAAAAATGAGGCGAAAGCTGCCCGCAAAAGCTATTCGGCAGTCACAAAGACCATGCTGTACCTCTCTACTGGTTGAAAATAGAGACTTGTGATTTTTGTTCATTCAACTCAGGATGGACTCCAGATTATTTTATCTGCGTGAAATCCAAGCGGACATCATTCTTAATATCTTTTAAGATTACGCTCGTCAGTTTCGCACAATTGCATACATTTTAAACACAGGACATATGCTGAAACCCATGCCATGTAAATTGGAGATATATTTTTAGTATAAGGTGTATGATTACATTAGTGTAATTGTTTTGACAAGGGAATTTGAAATTTTGGTCACAGAGATGGAGTCTGATGCATAGAGGTGAATTACCAGAGGAATTATGGAAAACAGTGGCTTCGAAAAATATATAGAGGATATCTAATGTTTTCTTGTGAATACCCTGTTAATGGAATGGCCACAATATTCAATTAACAAGAGCATTCAATTAACAGGGATTTGGTCATCTCCTGTATTTTAGAGATCTAGATGATATCTAACGTTTTCTTGTGAATACCGGGATTTATCTCATGAGTGAGTGAGAGAATTCGTATTTGCACGAGCAGCTTGCTGCGAGTGAAAATACAAATTCTCTCACTCACGAATGAGATTAACCCTTTACCCAACGAATCGCCCGCATCCGACCGCGTAATATGCAAATTCAGCAGTTGAAAAAATAATATTTTTCGAAACATTTAAAATAAAACATATCATGTAACCCCTCGTTGGAACGAGCTCGACGAGCTCGTTCCAACGAGGGGTCACATGATATGGTTTTGTTAATTTTTTTTGAAAACTTTGAAAAAATGATTTTTAAAATAATAAATTTTGATATCGTCTGCGTTGGGTAAAGGCTTAATCCCGGTACTTACAAGAAAACATTAGATTTTCTTTTTCTTATACCCCTTTCATTTGAAGCTTCAACTGAAACGATCCAAACTGACGCCCATACCCCGCAAGAAATCTGTTAACACAATCAGCTGATCGCTGTTTCCTCTGACACAGATCACATTGTTACCCTCAATAGTGGGGCGAGAACAACTTTTGTTTTGCGCTTGTGAAAATTCATTTGTAAATTTCTAGTACACACGAAATGTTAATCACCGAGGTGTTTGATCTAACTAGTGAGGGGAGAACACATTTTATTTTTTACCCATTCCTATTATAATTAGATTTTAGGGGTGTAATAAAAAAATAAATCTTCACATTTTAGAAACAGGGATTTGTATGCTCCAGGATTAGGTAAGAGGGAGTAGTGGAAAAAATCCGCTTTAGAGTTTGCTAGGTGGCTGAAAATGGCTGGTATCGGCATTTTTCAGGCAGTTTTGCAGGTTGAAGCCTTGGGTCTGACAGTAAATTATTTCACACACATTCAGATTGTTTATTTCTACTAAGTCAGATAGAGTTGTATATTTTTAGTGGATTTGAAAAATAGAATACATGTTATGGGCAAGATAACTAAGATAAAGAATATTCGCACTTGAAGAGACTGTACGGCATGTCATTTTAGGAAATGTCTGGAATAGGTAGGTCATAATTTCGCCCAACGAACGTAATTATCCAAACGAAGTTGTTAATGTGACGCTCCTCCGAAAACATTTTCATATAACTTACGGTATGCTTAGTTGGAAAATAAGGTGAAATATGAGGCGAATCGAAAACAATATATATTATGACGAGTCCAATGCTGTTTTTGCTTCGCCTTATATGACACTGTGTCTGCCAACAAAGCACTCCATAGAGTATTTTTTTCTGGCCACCAGTTACTTTTACAAGAATGTTCTTGAACCCGATCGTTCAAATGTCTTATGTTTTCAGAGTGTATTTTCATCTATTTCCCCGCAACATCTTGATCCGGAGAAGCGATTCAGAGTGCAACTGACTGATTTATACACGAGTGTCTCTGTTTATAAACCAAAGGTCTGCTTCGAGTGATGCAAGAGTCTAAGCAGACTTTTCGCTTGAGTTTAAACATTAGTAGATCTTCTGTTTCTCTGGCAGTTTTTTTGTTGTTGTAAAATTGCATGTGGGCGGGCGGTTTTGTTTTGTAATTATTACTTTGCCATCAAAAATTCATGTTCTAGATTTGTTTTATGTTTTAGGCCTCATAATCTAGAGAATAGCATCAGTGATGGTGTGTGTCGTGTATGTCGTCCCGTGAGTGCAAGAAGGCTTTGCAGTGCTAAAGCATTGCAAAGCCTTCTTGCACTCAAGGGCCAAATATATCAATTTGATTAACTTGGGTAAAATATCAGACATAAACCATTTATTTTTTTATTTTTTCAAGTTCACATTGGTTATAAAACTAGAGCGCGTAGCAGCCAAAAGGACCATGCAAGAGAGCATGAGAAACAGATTTGTAACTTTTGTAGGCCTTATCGATCGGTTACTAAATGGCTCGCGACTGCAGTAAGGAGGGTTCGTCTTACGATGTACTTTTTATCATTTCGGAAATATCGCGCTAATTCTAGGGCGCAAATATGTCATTATTAACAAAAGAATATCGCTTAAAAGTACCCTTTGTTATAGGTACATTTGTGTACAGTTCTTGCGGATCTGCCCTTTTCACAAATCTGGCTAATCAGTAACATGTTACATGTGACGCCCACTCCTATCCCGGTCAAATTAAGCGGAGGAGTCCCGCGTTACTTACTGGAAAAAGTTTTTTTTCAAATTATCGGTTTATAACGTGAATCTTGGTGGGTTGGCAACTAGCAGCTTTTCCAAAAGATAAACATTTCCAACAGACAGGGTGAGGGAGTGGAGTGATCTGCCACACCGCAATCCCATTCCAATCCACCCACTGGGTAGAAAACATGAGTTATTATCGGTGGGAGAAGAAAATTTACTATCAACCTCTCGCGTAATAAAGGGAATTAAAAACGGTCAGATACAGGGTATACAACGTCATCGCCCACAAAAAAATCAATCTTAACCCTTTACCAAACATGAAAAGCAGACGACACTTGACAAAAAAATTCTTGAATAACTAATTTTTTTAATTTTTTGTCTCAAAAACATAGGTTATGACCCCTCGTTGGAACGAGCTCGACGAGCTCGTTCCAACGAGAGGTCATAACCTATGTTTTTGAGACAAAAAATGAAAATATTTTGAAAATTAATTGGCGATTTTTGAGAATAGCGCTGGCCGGTTTTGGCCGTTACGTTGGGTAAAGGGTTAACCAGTGACATATAGTACAACTATCGTGGTCGGGTCGTAATCAGCGCGTGGACAGTGATGTGCACGCATGTGTTTAGTAGGTAATAAAAAAAATCAGCAGCAAAAGTTTAATTAATGAAGCACCGGCCTGTATGATTATTCTCATAATTAGTGTCTGGAATCTAATATTATTGCGTCCGTGGAAACATTGTCCACCCGTACAAAGTGACCAGTTCACGACGTCCGTACCGTATGGTCGACGATAATGTCATGCGTGGTAATGACCTAAATATACCAGAGTGTAAACTGTATCCTTGTATAGCTGTGAAATAGCTGTGACACATTCACCCACAAGGAGCTAGTCAAATCAAACTACTGACCAGAAAGACTATTTTTCATCTTATTGAAACACACAGACTGTTGTTTTAGTATGGTTTGTTTTCTTTTCTTTTTGTTATTATTCTCTAACTCCTGTCTTCTGTCTTCTGTGCGTTTCATTGTCGGCACGATAACTCGAAAACAAATTGTCCTCTCTCGCGGAGTTTGGCAAAATGATAGACAGTCAGAATTACTCCGCAACCAATTTTTTCAGATTCCTGGGTCGTTAGGGGTGTCCGTAGGCTGTTTTGAAAGTGGATCACGCCCATATCGCAGGCACACTATTTCCTATGGACTGGGGCCAACAGCAAATGAGTCGAAACACAATGGTCAAGGTCAAGGTCAATGAGGTCACTGATAATTGTTGGAAATCACATTCATTCCTTGACCCCCTCCCCCCCCCCCCCCAATGCATTCCTGAAGTTCATATATCCATTTTATATGAAAAAAGTGGGCGTTGCCAAAAATTTTGAAAGTGATTCATGCTCATATCACAAGCATGGTATGACATATATACCTGGGAAAAACAGCAAATGAATCGAAACTCAATGGAAGTCCAAAATATGGGTCAAAGTCAGGGAGGTCACCCAGGGGTCGTTGAATGCATTTTTCAGAATTGCTGAAAATCACATTTTTTGACTCCCTAATGCATTCCCAAAGTTCATACATGCATTTTTACACTCAAAAAGTGGGTGTGGCCTAAAAAATGTTGAAAGTGGGTCATATCTCAAGTACGGTATGCCATATGGACCTGGGACCAACAGTAAATAAGTTGAAACTGGAGTTTCACAATATGGGCCATGGTTACTGATATCACCTATGGGTCATTCAGTGCAATTTGCAGAACTGCTGGAAATGACATTTTGTAACCCGCTCATCCTTTCTGAAGTTCATACACGTATCTTTAACAAAAAATAGTAAACAATATCCATTGCTGATTCCTTTAAAAAACACATTTAATCCTATGTACAGAAGTTATTTCCAGTTTCTTGAACTATTGTATCTGAATCCTATATGAAAATCTTTAAATGATGTTTATGGAAATCTACTTCTCAATTCTTTGAAGATATTTTAGTCTTGAAAATAAGTCTCCATAAATTCTATTTCTATGAAATTTTAGTTCTATTGCTTTCACCATTTTCACACCGACTCGTATTTACTGGTGGCAGTAAATTCTGTTTAACTAGTTATTATTGTATTTGTAGGTTGTTGGGTTGTTTATATCGAGGTACTAGAGCGGTCATTGCTTCGGGCCTTTACCTAAATATCGGCATATCCCTCCAATGGGGACTGTTTATATAGAGGTATTATAGCGTCATTGCTTCAGCACTTTACCTAAATATCGGCATATCCCTCCAATGGGGATTGTTTATATAGAGGTATTATAGCGCCATTGCTTCAGCACTTTACCTAAATATCGGCATATTCCTCCAATGGGGACTGTTTGTATAGAGGTATTATAGCGGCCATTGCTTCAGTCCTTTACCTAAATATCGGCATATCCCTCCAGTGGGGATTGTTTATATAGAGGTATTATAGGGGCCATTGCTTCAGTCCTTTACCTAAATATCGGCATATTCCTCCAGTGGGGAAAGTTTATATAGAGGTATTATAGCGCCATTGCTTCAGTCCTTTACCAAAATATCGGCATATTCCTCCAGTGGGGATTGTTTATATAGAGGTATTATAGCGCCATTGCTTCAGTCCTTTACATAAACATCGGCATATTCCTCCAGTGGGGATTGTTTGTATAGAGGTATTATAGCGCCATTGCTTCAGTCCTTTACCTAATTATCGGCATATTCCTCCAGTCGGGATTGTTTATATAGAGGTTTTATAGCGCCATTGCTTCAGTCCTTTACTTAAATATCGGCATATTCCCCCAGGGGGATTGTTTATATAGAGGTATTATAGCGTCATTGCTTCGGTCCTTTACCTAAATATCGGTATATCCCTCCAGTGGAGTTTGTTTATATAGAGGTATTAGAGCGGCCATTGCTTCAGCCCTTTACCTAAATATTGGCATATCCCTCAAGTGGGGATTGTTTATATAGAGGCATTATAGCGCCATTTCTTCAGTCCTTCACCTAAATATCGGCATATCCCTCCGGTGGGGATTGTTTATATAGAGATATTAAAGCAGCCATTGCTTCAGGCCTTTACCTAAACAACGGCATATCCCTCCAGTGGGGATTGTTTATAAAGAGGTATTATACCGCAATTTCTTGAGCTCTTTACCTAAATATCGCCATATCCCTTCAGTGGGGATTGTTTATATAGAGGTATTATAGCGCCATTGCTTCAGCTCTTCACCTAAATATCGGCATATCCCCCCAGTGGGGATTGTTTATATGGAGGTATTAAAGCGGCCATTGCTTCAGGCCTTTACCTAAATAACGGCATATCCCTCCAGTGGGTATTATTTATAAAGAAGTATTATTAGCGTCATTGTTTCAGCTCTTTACCTAAATATCGGCATATCCCTCCAGATGGGATTGTTTATATAGATGCATTACAGCGGCCATTGCTTCAGCCCTTTACCTAAGTATCGGCATATCCCTCCAGTGGGGATTGATTATATAGAGGTATTATAGCGCCATTGCTTCAGTCTTTTACCTAAATATCGGCATATCCCTCCAGTGGGGATTGTTTATATAGAGGAAATATAGCTGTCATTGCTTCAGCACGTTACCTAAATAACGGCATATCCCTCCAGTGGGGATTGTTTGTATAGAGGTCTTATAGAGCAATTGCTTCAGCCCTTCACCTAAATATCGGCATATCCATCCAGTGGGGATTGTTTATATAGAGGTATTAAAGCGGCCATTGCTTCAGGCCTTTACCTAAATAACGGCATATCCCTCCAGTGGGTATTATTTATAAAGAGGTATTATAGCGTCATTGCTTCAGCTCTTTACCTAAATATCGGCATATCCCTCCAGATGGTATTGTTTATATAGATGCATTACAGCGGCCATTGCTTCAGCCCTTTACCTAAATATCGGCATAACCCTCCAGTGGGGATTGTTTATTTACAGGTATTATAGCGCCATTGCTTCAGTCCTTTAGCTAAATATCGGCATATCCCTTCAGTGGGGTTGTTTATATAGAGGAATTATAGCTGCCATTGCTTCAGCACGTTCCCTAAATATCGGCATATCTCTCCAGTGGGGATTGTTTATAAAGGAGTATTATAGCGCCATTGCTTCAGCCCATTACGTAAATATCGGCATATCCCTCCAGTGGGGATTCTTTATATAGAGGTATTATAGCGCCATTCCTTCAGCCCATCACCTAAATATCGGCATATCCCTTCAGTGGGGATTGTTTATATAGAGGTATTATAGCGTCATTGCTTCAGTCCTTCACCTAAATATCGGCCTATCTCTCCAGTGGGGATTGTTTATATAGAGGTATTATAGCGCCATTGCTTCAGCCCTTTACATAAATATCGGCATATCCCTCCAGTGGGGACTATTTATATGGAGGTATTATAGCGGCCATTGCTTCAGCCCTTTACCTAAGTATTGGCATATCCCTCCAGTGGGGATTGATTATATAGAGGTATTATAGCGCCATTGCTTCAGTCTTTTACCTAAATATCGGCATATCCCTCCAGTGGGGATTGTTTATATAGAGGAAATATAGCTGTCATTGCTTCAGCACGTTACCTAAATATCGGCATATCCCTCCAGTGGGGATTGTTTATATAGAGGTATTAAAGCGGCCATTGCTTCAGGCCTTTACCTAAATAACGGCATATCCCTATAGTGGGGATTGTTTATAAAGATGTATTATGGCGCCATTGCTTCGGCTCTTTACCTAAATATCGGCATATCCCTCCAGTGGGGATTGTTTATAAAGGGATATTATAGCGCCTTTGCTTCAGCCCTTTACCTAAATATCGGCATATCCCTCCAGTGGGGATTGTTTATGTAGAGGTATTATAGCGCCATTACTTCAGCCTTTCACCTAGTTATCGGCATATCCCTCCAGTGGGGATTGTTTATATAGAGGTATTAAAGCGGCCATTGCTTCAGGCCTTTACCTAAATATCGGCATATCCCTTCAGTGGTGATTGTTTCTATAGAGGTATTATAGCGCCATTGCTTCAGCCCTTCACCTAAATATCGGCATATCCCTCCAGTGGGGATTGTTTATATAGAGGTATTATAGCGGCCATTCCTTCAGGCCTTTACCTAAATATCGGCATATCCCTCCAGTTGGGGATTGTTCATATACAGGTATTATAGCGCCATTGCTTCAGCCCTTTACCAAAATATCGTAATATCCCTCCAGAGGAGATTGTTTATATAGAGGTATTATAGCGCCATTGCTTTACCCCATTACCTAAATAACGGCATATCCCTCAAGTGAGGATTGTTCATATTAGTGCCATTGCTTCAGCCCTTCTCCTAAATATCGGCATATCTCTCCAGTAGGGATTGTTTATATACAGCTATTATAGCGCCATTGATTCAGGCCATTACCTAATTATTGGCATATCCCTCCAGTGGGGATTGTTTATACAGAGGTTTTATAAGACCATTGCTTCAGTCCTTTACCTTAATAACGGCATATCCCTCCAGTGTGGATTGTTTATATGAATGTATTATAGCGCCATTGCTTCAGCCCTTTACCTAAATAACGGCATATCCCTCCAGTGGGGATTGTTTATATAGAGGTATTATAGCGGCCATTGCTTCAGCCCTTTACCTAAATATCGGCATATCCCTCCAGTAGGGATTGTTTATATAGCGATATTATAGCGGTCATTGCTTCAGCCCTTTACCTAAATATCGGCATATCCCTCCAGTGGGGATTGTTTATATAGAGGTATTATAGCGGCCATTCCTTCAGGCCTTTACCTAAATATCGGCATATCCCTCCAGTTTGGATTGTTTATAAAAAGGTATTAAAGCGCCATTGCTTCAGCCCTTACCTAAATATCGGCATATCCCTCCAGTGGGGATCGTTTAAATAGAGCTATTATAGCGCCATTGCTTCAGCCCTTTACCCAAATGTCTGTATATCCCTCCAGTTGGGGATTGTTTATATACAGGTATTATAGAGCCATTGCTTCAGCCCTTTACCAAAATATCGGCATATCCCTCCAGTGGAGATTGTTTATATAGAGGTATTAGTGCCATTGCTTCAGCCCTTCTCCTAAATATCGGCATATCTCTCCAGTGGATGAGGTATTATAGCGCCATTGATTCAGGCCATTACCTAATTATTGGCATATCCCTCCAGTGGGGTTGTTTATATAGAGGTTTTATAAGGCCATTGCTTCAGCCCTTTATCTAAATAACGGCATATCCCTCCAGTGTGGATTGTTTATATAAATGTATTATAGCGCCATTGCTTCAGCCCTTTACCTAAATAACGGCATATCCCTCCAGTGGGGATTGTTTATATAGAGGTATCATAGCGTCATTGCTTCAGTCCTTTACCTAAATATCGGCATATCCCTCCAGTGGGGATTGTTTATATAAAGGTATTATAGAGCCATTCCTTCAGCCCTCTACCTAAATATCGGCATGTCCCTCCAGTGGGGATTGTTTATATAGAGGTATTATAGCGCCATTGCTTCAGCCCTTTACCAAAATATCGGTATATCTCTCCAATGGAGATTTTTTATATAGAGGTATTATAGCGCCATTGCTTTAGCCCTTTACCTAAATATCGGTATATCCCTGCAGTGGGGATTGTTTATATAGACGTATTATAGTGCCATTGCTTCAGCCCTTTACCTAAATATCGGCGTATCCCTCCAGTGGGGATTGTTTATATAGAGGTATTATAGTGCTATTTCTTCAGCCCTTTACCTAAATATTAGCATATCCCTCCAGTGGGGATTGTTTATATAACGATATTATCGCGGCCTTTGCTTCAGCCCTTTACCTAAATATCGGCATATCCCTCCAGTTGGGATTGTTTATTTAGCGATATTATAGCGGCCATTGCTTCAGCCCTTTACCTAAATATCGGCATATCCCTCCAGTGGGGATCGCCGTGGCTCATTTGGGCGGAACACCAGAGTTCGGATCGCAGTTTCGATCATGACCCGGGTCATCCTTGGACAAAATGTTTGATCCCCACTTCCCAGGTGGTAACACCGTAGATCAGTGTGCAGAGGCGTACGGCACGTAGATGGTATGCACGCCTTAAACCAATGCTAAACCTGCTTGTGTGGTGTAAGTAGGATGGGGAATCAGACTGCTAACTTGCCGCTGCTCGTTGGTTCTGTCCTGGTAATCCGGATTCTTCCAGCCGTAAAACTGTCCGACATGATATGAATTTGGCTGTGTAACTGGTTGACTGCTAGAAGCCACTATCAGGGCTTTCAAAAAATGAGGGCACCAGATCAAATGTCAACATTTCCCTTGGTCATGCTTCAGTTTTTGTCAAACACATTATAAATGTTGTTAATATAAATTTGTTTGATTGCTCGTGCGTTCTCTCAGATAATTTATTACAAAAGATAATTTTGATGAAAAAATTCAGACCACCAAATATAATCTAGACCTCAACCAGTTAAAGTGTTTTTGACCCCCAATATATAAATAAATTATTCATCCAGACTGATATGTAATGAAAAATTGCCATACATATTTGATTATTTTGTCTTAATTGTTGCCGTCAAATCGTGGCTCATTCCAGTGATGGTAAGCTTTGTACTTGATATAAATAAAGTAATTTTTAATTGTTCAAGGCAACAACCGCAAGATGGCTTTGTTTCTGTTTGTGTTATAAATGGTTCATTATCGTTTTAAATGCACGCATCCTGATGTACTAAAGAATTAAACTGAACGGAAATGTAACATGTTTGGAGTCAAGCTCGAAAATATACAGTTTATCATCTGGGAAATGAGGTCCCCAGAGGGTGAATTTGGTGATGCTACCCTTCACAGCAGGGTAGCATCACTAAATATACCCTCTGTGAACCTCAGTCTGAATCAAGGTCTCAAACCTGAACTGAAAGAGGTTCCCAGAGGATAAGTTGGGCCACTGTATGGGATAGCATCAGCAAATTCGCCCTCTGGGAACCTCATTCTGCAAATGACAGATTGCTTATTTTCTGGCTTGTTTGAAGTGAAATCATAATACGTAAAAATATGAAGACACAGAAATCTTTCAACAAAAATTCAACGTTTATCCACTTACACCTTTTGAGAAATCCACATTCACAAATTTTATAAGACAATGAATTTGTTCTGTGATATCATTCCAACTGTTTTCTAATCCAGGACATCGAATATTTTCTATTCCTTTCACGGGCACCTTCATCCGCACTCAGATTGAAGGGTGGCAACGTTTTATGGTCATTGTCGGATAGAGGATTTCTCCGATACATGATATCAATCTAATCCTCGCTAAACGACGTGATAACAACGGTCACTTCGTGCAAAACGATGAGCTTAACGAATAATTTGGAGTGGGGGAATGATAGAGGAGCTGAACCGTATTTATTATTCTACTGTACGCCTCCATGCCCACAGAATTATTGTACAGTCGGCAGAATAACTCTCCAATCTGTAAGACTTTTTTTTTCGCTTCAGCACGACATTAATCACTAATAAACAGTTGTCAGCTCTGCCCGATTCAATTTGAAATTCGTTTCAATTTCGAATACCTTGCTTGAACCGATTCGGAATTCGATTCAATCCGGGCATTCGCGATTCGCATGGCTGTAGATGTACAAAATACATATACCCACTCTTGAAATGTTCAGTGATAATAATCATCCCTAAAATGTCTCTTGTCGAAACTATTGTTCCATAATCTATACGAATTATTTATTCTTCTACCTTCTGGACTTCTTTGGAATGCTGCAAAAAATGTAACAAATTTATACAGAAACATTATAAGAACAGAATTAATCATTTAATAATCTATTAAGGGAGCGTGGTGGCTCAGTGGTAGACTGTTGGACTGTTGTATTTCTAACTTTGGAGATGGCATAACACAATACGATTATTGAAAATATTGAATGCGGTGAATCCCAGTTTAATAACGAATTCCGCATATTAGTGGATCCAGTATATATATACAGTTCTTTTGATTTCCAATTCATTTTTGAATCGATCTGAGAATTCAATACAGCATCATCTGGGTAATTATCTCCCAATATACCGGTGTGCTAAATAACGTGCCGTGCCCCCTGACTGAGTTAAATTGCAGCTACAATTTAGTTTGACCAATGAGAGTGAAAATGCTAAATTGTAGCTACAATTCGGTGAACTGTAGCTACAATTACCTAAATTGCAGGTACAATTTACTAAATTACAGCTGTAATTTGATAACTAAAAATTACGTGGCGCTTATAAGACACCGTACCTGTCAAATAAGACAATGATCCAAGTAATGCAAAAAAGACTTTTAACCCTTTACCCAACGCAGACGATATCAAAATTTATTATTTTAAATAACATTTTTTCAAATTTTTAAAAAAAATTCAACAAAACCATATCATGTGACCCCTCGTTGGAACGAGAAATTTTTTGAAAAATAATATTTTTTCAACTGCTGAATTTGCTTATTACGCGGGCGGATGCGGCCGATTCGTTGGGTAAAGGGTTAAAAACTGCACTCGACTGGGTAATTCTTATGCGTTCAGGCGTGGCTTTTAAAACAGTTGCATTTTTCAGACAAAAAGATTTAACAGTAATAATTAATATGCTTTTTTTGTCTCACAAATGTGATGTTTATCAAAAGAGAGCGCATGCGCGAATATGGACGGACACGATTTCTGAGCAGACGAACACCCTTCGTGCAAAGTTAAAATCCTAGAACTTCCAGTTTACTCCATCAATGACTGGAATGAAAAGAAAGGCCGCAAATCACCCGACGACTTTAATAACCAGGTTAAAATAATATAACAACAAATATTCAGTTACTTAATGGAAAAATAAGAGAAATAACCATCAATACCAACTAATCCCACCCCCAACCCCACCCCCTGCTTCCGCGTAGACCTAATGCACAACTCTAACGCCAGGAAAGGGAAAAAGCAAAACAACATATTCGAAAAGCGCAGAAAATTAAGTCAACGGTATTCACCCTGGCCCTCTCCTAGCAAAAACATGGCAAAAGAAAATCACTTAATTTACTCTCAAGACAGCAACGGAGAGTAATCCACAACAGACAAAGACAGCAAACCAGTAAGGGCATTTCTTGCTAATCCATAATCACGTAATTTAAATTTGGGTGCCCCCATTGCTCCCACACCTGATAGTCCTATCGAGAGTAATGTTGACCGGCCCTCGGTGGGAGATCCTGAGGGGAGAGAGACGTTCGACGGGGAAGCTCCGACTAGTAGGCGTGGTCGTACCCTCCGGCGACCACGTCGACTAGGTTCTCAAGACTTTGTTTTTTATTAAGTATTTTTTTTCTTTCTCTCTGCCTGACACCACACTTGGTATTTGAGTTAAGTGGCAGTTCTCGGGGGCCTGAATATATATATATTTTGTTGAGCGCAATAAAATGTAAAAATTTGATATTATATTTAGCGCTTATGTATTGGCCTCCGAGGTGGTGCTGCCTTTGAAGTGTATTTAGTGTGGAACCAAATTTTCATGTAGATAATGGATAGATGAGCATTATTGGCTTGTCCATAATACGAGCTTTGTTGCATTATTTTAAATTGCGTCATTTCCCTGGTGTGGGGAGTTGCCGTATTGTATTGGTTCCGAGAAATTGGGTTTTTTTTATTGGCTGTTGGAAATGGCAAATACAAGTGTGGTCGTCAAATTTCTATACCTGTTAAGATTTTTCTTAAACCCGCTGACCGGTTTGTTTTTTTATTTCGGTACGCAGGAGGGTTGGGATGTTAATAATTGGGGGGTTTTCGTGCGCGTGTGTATGGAGGGCGGTGAGAGTTATATGTTAGGGTATGATTCGGAATATAAGAGTTATGGAAGTTAAGGCACCGGTGCCAAGTATAATTGGATTTTTTTTTTTTTTCGCGAGAGATGTGTCCGTGGTAGAAAATAAATCAATTGACGGGTCAGCTTGGTTGGAGAAATTATCTTTCGGGAAATATTGAAATGGTTGTCCTTTTTAGTTGCTGGGTCCTCATCTTATCTATGTAGAATTATTGTATGAACAAAGATACTGTTCTGTTTGTAAATTTTCTTCTTGTAGCATTATGGCTTTAATAATGGGCCATTCCTTTATAAGAAGACTTGCAGCATGGTCAGGGGAAATACCTGGACGTCTGAGTTCGCTGGAAGCATATGGTGTTCCTGGTGCAACTATCCAACAACTTGAATGGATTTGTGTGGAGAGTGCAGAGACCGTACTTGTGCAGGTTGGCGAAAATGACATTGACTGTGATACTTTTTGTTTTTCACATTTTAAACTTTCTGTCGAAAGACTTTTAGAGAATTTGTTACGCCAAGGCGTTAAAAAAAATTATCATTCTAGGACTGTTTCCTCGTGTGAAGACCAGAGTGTCTGGTATTGTGTACAAACTCCGTAGGGTGGCTGTCACCCAGTTTTACGAAACACTTAGAAGGTCTAATGTATTTTATAAAGCCTTATTTAAGGTGTCACGTTTACATTTTGCACGAGATGGTGTGCATTTGAATAACCTGGGTCAATGTCAATACCTAAAATACCTTGCTTTGGTCTTGGAGGAGCAGTGCTCCGTTGAATAAAGGTTCTACAAATAATCTTACCAATTTCCCGGGGAAATTGTGTGAAAGCTGAATGCTTTAGAATAAATGACATAAAAAGAATTGTATGTGCCTGATAAAGGTCATTACATCCAGAAAGTGAGATGAGTTCCTTGAGAACTTTCAGTTGTAATAGAAAAGATTTAATATTCCTTTGTTTTGGAAAGATAACCTTGAACTAAACTGGGTTCTAGATGGGACCATTATAAATATTGTCATCGTTTTATGCTTGAATGAGCTCAATCTGACGCTTACATCTCCTGTTGCATGACCTCGTCGGCTTCAGGCAGTGCAGACCCTGTACGTGGGTCAGTGCTGGTCGGGGACTCATTTCGGCCTAAAGCTATGACTGATTTCCTAAACGGAACCCCAGTTGGATGGATTTAAGGTGAATTATTTAAATAGTGATTTATTAATTTTTTTAAAACGAAAATACATAGAAATTATGAAGAAAAATTTATGTGTTTCATGAGGAACCAGCGACTACTTTTATTCAGCCAACAACTATTTCAATTCAACTAGCAATTATCTGGCTATTTTTTTTTAAATGGCCAGTATGACAAAATCTACTACCTTTGTTTGCGGAGGGGTGTATATATCTTTCCCCTTTTCCTTTTTCCTCTCCTATCTTTTTCAACAGGGACGTTGAATCTCGGGGTGGGGGTGGTGTAAGAAAAAGTGGAATTGTACAATAAGGGACACACACACGGTGTGTGCACAGTGGCCTATATCTATGTATGTATATTATATATATATGTAGGTATGGGTCTGTGTGTACATATCGAGTGTGTGTTTGCCCGCTTCAGTATTGAAAGTGCTAAAATACTCTGAGGTGGCCTTAAATTGTTACATTGATCATTAACTGATAGCGTTATGGATCAGTGGTTCTTACTTCATTGACCACTATTGTGAGAGACATGTAGTTTCTCGTGCTCGACGGTGTTGACTTCGCACGAAATAATTGCGTCTGCAATATTATATTATTCTGAATCGGAGTCTAGTGGATCAGAACCGTGTGGAGCTTCCTATAGGTGAGTCGAATATTTATTTCTCCGTAGTTGTACCCTGCCGGGGCCGGTCATATTTTATGTAATTTACCGATCCTCGCCGTAAGCCGAAATATGTTATAAAAGGCTATATTAAATTGGTTCTAGGATTATTCACGATTGATCCAGGGCATCTTATTGCTGTTGCGATAGGATGCTATGGCCTAATCGTGATCTTTCGGCTTGGGGCGAGTTTCGGTGGCCCGATGGATTGTACCCCCCCCCCCCCCTTTCCTTTTATGGCATTAGCTTGAATGTACAGACGTGAATACTGAGATAACGCTACCCCCAGTGAATATTTAGCAATATTTAGGAGGGTAGGTGGGTCACAAATAATGAAGTAACCCTTCTGCTGGGTGACATGTGAAAGTAAATATTTGGTATTGCCGTATCTTGGACTCCCCTTCTTTAGTTAAGGGTAGTAGTCATGTAGTCTGGTGTGCATATTTTAAGGCGGCATAAGTGCCAGATTGTAGGGTTTTTCCCCCTCTTTAGTAGGGGACGTAACTGTTTTATGAGGAATTATGATCTCACCTTGAAGGGTGAATGAAATGAGTTGGTCTGTACAACTTGAATGTAAATCTGAATGTACTGCTGAATTGTGGGAGGGTAGAGACGATTTGGGGATTTGTGAATAAATTTGCTAATAATTTAGTGGAATTGGGTCTTTTTTGTATTTTTAATTCCTATTCTGTTTCAGAGTCCTAGTCCTAACATATATCTTAACACAAAACTCGGTTTAAGGGTGGATTGGAATCATAGAAAGATGTTTGTTCCTTGGTTGACTGTTGTGGCGAGGTTCTCGGTAAGGGCTCACTTATTGTAAGTGAGTCCGGCCCGAGAACAGCGGCACAGCACGGGTGCCAGGGTAGTCTGGAATAATTTTGTAGAGGTTCTAGGTGATTGATTACGCTAACTAATTTTCGGTTTGAAATTGCGAACTTGTAACTAACCCCTCGACAACAAATCTGTGCTATGGCTAGACCTTGTTTGGCTTTGTGGCGTGGCTCTCGGCCGGAACTCACTTCATGTAAGTGAGTTCGGGGCCGAGAGACTCGACACAAAGTGAGAGCAGGGCGGGGTGGGTCGAGTTTCGCTACAAAAGCTCTACTTCACATAAACAGCTTACTGGTAAGGGTGTACCTTGCTAACCTGCTTCCATTAAACCCGACAGCAGACCGGTAAGGACATTCCTAGCTAACCTGCTCCACATCACACAGCAAACCAGTAGGGGCATTCCTTGCAACTCCATACAGCTAACTAATAAGGATGTTCCTTGCTAACCAGCTCCACAGTATACCAAATAGTAAACCACTAAGGGCATGCTTTGCTAACCTGTTCTACACCAAACAAGAGAGGAATGACTTCAATCAACATCTTCAAAATGACCCTGAGTCCATTAGGCCTACTACTGCTAGCAACTCGCTTGCAGAACTTGAAAACCAGTCACACCATTACGAATGTCTTCACAGAGCTAAACCCACAAATGTCACACACAGGGCGGAAACTAACAACCATCTATAACGCAAACAGGAGAAATACATTCTTCTTCCTCGAGTTACTGTTATCATGAGATCTAGAAACAAATCCTGGACCAAGATGAAAACATCCTTTGCTCTGTGTACCCCTGTGGCCAGTCACATGCTCAAACATGGGCGTGTGTTGCGCTGAGTGTAACCTCTAGCACCATAAATCTTGCATCGAACATTGTACTATAAGCTTTGAGCTATTTGAGCGTTCAACTGTTCATTGGCTATACTGTAAATGTGAAAGCGTCCACAATGTAACAACGTTCACCTTTAAACGTCATGAAACCACAACACAAATTATTATGAATCCTTATCTGATGTCAGCATAAACATGGAATCACTACTTAATGACACCTTTATCCCACTAAAACCCAGCAGTCCCAAATTCGGACAACACAGTAAATCATCAACAAACATAGAGACAAGTAACAAAGAGGAGAAAGTAACATCTACACTCCTCCAGAAAAGAACAATCTCAGAATACTCATATTAAATTGTAGAAGTGCAAGGGACAAAAAACAAGAACTTGATGCAGCGCTGCACTACCTCAAACCAGATATCGTCTGTGGAACAGAATTCTGGTTGAAAGGAGTAAATCCGGGTAAAACACTGGCAAAGACGCAATAAAATCTAGCAAATTCCTTCCAGAAAATTACATCGTATACACAAATGACCGAGGAAACAGGAGGTGGGGTGTTCGTATTAATAACGAAAACATTGGTTGCAGTGGAAAAACCGGAATTCGTAACGGAATGTGAAATAGAATTTGTATAGATAAATCTCTAGGGATATAACTTAATTGCAGGTTCATACTATATGCCCCATCGCAATATTCACGGCATGACCGAGCTGGACAAGTCGTTGGATCAAATTACAAGAGCCGAACTGTAAAATCTAGTACTGACAGGCGACTTCAACTCCCCAGACATCTCTTGGGAAAACCTCACAGTTGACCATGCTGCACCAGATAAACCATGTTGGTGGACCTCACAAAAAAGGCTCACCTATTCCAAGTACATGATCAACCAACAAGAGAGATTAACATACTAGACCTAGTATTCACATCAAATGCGAGTCTTCATAAAAGCTCTATCAGTGTACCAGGAATATCGGCTCATGACATGTTCGTTACAGGCTTAGAGTCTGAACCACAAATCCAACATTCACAACGTAGAACATGTTGCCAGTACTCATCAGCACCGCGGGATAAACTGAAAACGAATGTTAAAAAACTGTCGACGAACATCATAAAACAGTATGAAGACCGGGAAAATGTAGACGCCCAATGGGACACACTCAAAACCGGTCTATTATAAAGGATGAACAAACACATCCCCTTAAAATTAATAAATCCTAAAAACGAGTTACCGTGGCTCGGCCCCTAAGAGAAAAGGCTGATACGCAAAAAGGAAGGATTATACATCCAGTCAAAATCCACTAAAAACTCGTCAAATCATGACCACGACAAAAAAAATCTGTAAAGATCAGCTGAGGAAAGGAGAATGGAATTACATAAATACAAACATCCTAGAAGGCCTAGAAAATAAATAAAAACAATAGACCATTCTGGAAATACATCTGGTCCAAACATCAATATTCGGTCGAAGTAGCACCACTAACAAACAAAGGGCAACTGATAAAGGACAGCAAGGGGGAAGGTCGAAATACTAGTAGAGCAGTTTAGATCTGTATTCACAATCAGAAAAGAACCCATACGACAAACACACCAAAACATCAAAGCGAATATACCACATCTCGAAATAAAAGAAAATGGAGTAATCAAATTAATGAAAGACCAAAATGTGTCAAAGGCATCTGGTCCAGACGATATACCAAACAGATTACTGAAAGAATGTCCAGAACAGATAGAGCCAGGATTGACCAAAATATTCCAACGCTCGGTCGACACCGGAAACCTACCACCAGGCTGGAGGAATGCAAACATATCATGTATTTTAAAATGGACAAACACGCAGCTGAAAACTATCGACCGGCATCCCTGACATCGGTATCATGCAAACTGCTCGAACATATCATCTGCAAACATATGCTGAAACACATTGAAAGAAATAATGCACTTACAAACTTCCGTTCGTGTTATTCCTGCGGAACACAACTCCTGATAATAATGAACGACTTTCTCCTATCATATGACATGGGAATACATATTGGACTTCCCCAAAGCTTCTGATACTGTCCTGTACAAGAAACTCCTTCATAAAGTACATCAGTATGGCATCCGAGAATCAATACACAACTGGCTAACCTCATTCCCCACACAAAGACAAATGAAGGTGGTATTAGAAGGAACCTCCTCAAAAAATGTCACGATTGGCTCAGGAGTACAACAAGGTACAGTGTTAGGACTGCTCCTTTCCTTTTGCAACATCAATGACCTCCACGATGCAGGGAACTCCCAAGTACGCCTTTTCGTTGAAGACTGTCTACTATATAGACCAATCCTATCCTTCCAGGACCACAAATTTCTCCAACATGATCTGCAAAATCTAGTAAAGTGGGCATACACCTGAGAAATGCGATTCAATCCCAAAAATGTTACATTCGATCAATAAAAAAAGTCAAACAAGTTAAATAAACACATCCTCGAAGAAGTTCAAAACAACTCCTGTTTGAGTCTATCTTGGCCTACAAATATCCAACAATCTGAATGGGGAACTAACATCAACAACGCGTCAAAAAATCAAGTGCGACATTAGTATTCCTAGGGAGAAAACTAAAACACTGCCAAACAGAATGTAAACAGATAGTCCTTAGTCAGATCCATCGTGGACTATGGGAGTATAATATGGGATCCATATCTGAACTCAGAAACTGGCAAGCTAGATGGGATACAACGAAGAGCACGACGACTAATTACCGTGGACGAAAAGAGCCGAGACGAAGGAAGTGTCACCCAGATGATGGAAGATCTAAAATTGTCTCCCCTCCAGTCGAGGAAATGTGACCAGCGTCTGGTCTTCGTGTATAATGTGGTTGAGGGGTTAATGCCTCATGACAAATTCATAAATGTCTCAAAAAGAACTTCACTTGTTAAAACAACAAAATTCACGGACGTTGAAACATCTTTGAAACTACAAAGAAATATTATAAACAGTACCCGCCCAATCACTATTCGGAATGCAAAAACTGAACAACTCAAACACTCCATCTTTGTAAAAACAGCCACAGACTGGAACAAATTTCCCAAAAATATAGTCCGTGAAAAAACAGTTGAGAGATTTAGATCTGCCAGCAACTCATAGCATCACCAAGCGCTCTCTCCCGTCGTGTAATACCAGTAGTGGGTTCTAACGACGTAACAGATACAGATATAAACTTTGAAGCTAGTTCTGTCATTGCAGCGACCCAATAATTGCCGTGAAGACATTACAGTGAAAACCCCTTAAAGCAATCTCTGCCGATTATAATTCACACAAAGATAGAGTCATGGAAAGGCCTGGGTAGCGAGGCGGAATTGGAATGCATTAGAGGAGAGAACACGAAAGTGTTTGGAAATTTTTAGGGATTTGTTTAGTGATTACTAGCAATCTCGCTCGATCATAATTCACCCAAATATACGGATATAGAAAGCCTCTAACAGCTACGACGAAAGCGGAACAAATTGTAGGGTAGAGCAAAAAACAGGGGGGATTTTTTTTAGCGAACGGGTTGCAGGTAAACATCTTTTCTCGACGGATTAGAATTTTTAATTCAGAAAAAAAAAAACATTTTCTAATATCTTCCAATATAGAATCATTTCATTTTCTGAAAAAAATGATTTCAGATATAAAGTAAGCATAAATTTCAAAACGCTTACTCATAAGAAAATATTAGGAGAATAATAATCAATTTTGTATTAATTTATTTTCATAGCAATCCACTTTATTATTCTGCTAGACAATCAAGCCTGGTCCAATGACAGGAGAATAGTAATATTTAGTTCGTTGTTTGTTTTTTTTTTTGTTTTGTGTTATTTTTGGTGGCTTTTCTTGTCTTTTTGTTGTTGTTGTTGTTAGTGTTTTGTGGTTTGTTTCTTTGTTTTTGTTGTTGTTGTTGTTGTTTTTCTTCATTCCATTACGTTATTGGATGGGGGAAATGATTATGAGAATGTAATATTAAATATCTTCTGCACAAAACGTGCCAATTTCATGCAAATTTGTAAATTAAATTGACGCCTCAAAGCTGTATATGCATGCCGTTTTATATTTCACAAACGTCATCTGAATAATGTTACTTCATCATCCAGCCTTCAATTAATACACACCAAATTAATATTTCTTCAAAAGCTGAATCGATCAAAAATTCAACTGGCCGAAACGTATTGACTTGACGCACAAATGAATACAATTGTCAGTGGACGAAATGGCTTGCATCCGATACGTGCATATCCTTGAAAATCAGAGTACAAAAAAAAGAAAAAAGAAATGAGATGCATTTGTAACTTAAATAATCTATAAACGACCCACCAAGCCGAGTTAATAACGCCGATTATTTAGGAAGCACCCAGGAAGCTTATTTCTGTTCCCGGAACACTTTGGCACCGCTGTGAAGACAAATGGAACACGACCAACGGTATTCAATGCCCCCTGTAAAAAAAAGTAGGGTCAGGTTGTTTTCATGTCACTGTTTCAAAGACACTTTTGCAGACGACATAAAAGCATATATATGTATTACGGATTGTTTTTCGTGCATAGTTTAAAGGCAATGCACAAAAATAAAAATCAAGCAAAATAAAATAATGGAGAAATACAAATATTCGATTCTTATTTTGCAGATGTCCATTTTATCTTCCGTAAATTGAATCTTACTGAGCATTGAATTCCCCGTGATTTGTGCCAAAAATTGTTCAAGATACTACGCTCGCATGCGCGTTAAATAACACATAAGGTCCCATAACTTGGCAAAAATCCGAAATCATTTGAACGACAGCACTCACCACAGAAAGCTCTGTCTATAAGTATCTTCAATGGGTGCAGCCTTACTTCCCTTTAATCATTATCAAGGGTTCTAGGGGATCAGTTATTACGCCTATTCGGTTAGAAAATAAAACAAAATTAGGGTAACAAATGAATGCCGCTCATATAATATATGTTGTGTTCTCTTTGTCACATCGTCGCCTGAGTGCTAGAATGTTCTATGTCCCCTGTGGAACTATATATTATTTCCTCTATGGGACATAGAACATTCTAGCACTCAGGTGTCGACATGTTATCCCTCATTGACACGTCCGATGGAAAAATCAATAAAGGAGAAAATATAACAATGAGGACACGACATACAGTACGTGGAGAGTGTATTATCACTAAATCACACGCAGAGTGGAGATTCCACCCAAGCAATAACTGCAAATTTGTTGCAAAGCATAACCAGCACAAGCAAAGTTTCAGCCAATGGACCTCCGGGTTAAACCCGGAGGTCCATTGGCTAAAACATTGCTTGTGTTTTTTGTCGATATGTACGAAATTTGAAGGTTATAGCTTGGGTGATATCTCCACTCCGCGGGTGATTTAGTTACAATCCACTCTCCACGTAATGTACTGGCCCCTTTTCCGGATAGACTAAGTAACGAGAGTACAATGGTGCCAATAGTCTAGTTCTCTGTAGGTCTCTTATTTATTTAATTAATTATAGGAGTTTAACGACCCTTTCGAAAGCCAAGTTCACCGCGAGCCGAACAGTTGTACGAGTAGAGGACGCCAGAGTGCCCTGAGAGAATTGCCGAGCAAAGGCGAGCAACTGTCAGGCAGCCGCAACGTTTTAACTCCACACAAGCAGGGTTAGCATTGGTTGAAGAGAGGTCCATCAGCGACGTGCAGTACGCCTTAGTACACGAAGCCACCGTGCCTCCACATAGGCAATCGGGATTAAGCGTTTGCCTAAGGACACAACGCAATTTTCTCTGGTGGGGATCTCACCGTGTACCTCTCGATTTAAAGTCCAATGCCGTAACCACTAAGCCACTGCGGTCTCTCCCTGTCGTGAAGATTATTATAATCACCCGAGGGCAAGATATTTGGTCCAGACACTCGGCCCTGATGGGTACGGGTGTGGAATGGGAAAATCTCACCCGAGGGCAAGATATTTGGTCCAGACACTCGGCTCTGATGGGTACGGGTGTGGGATTGGAAAATCTCACCCGAGGGCAAGATATTTGGGCCAGACACGAGGCTTGTGTCTGGCCCAAATATCTTGCCCTCGGGTGAGATTTTCCCATCCCACACCCGTACCCATCAGGGATTATTTTTCTCCGCCTACCATACAGCGATTACGTTTGCCAGAGCTAATCGGCGATCACGTGCTGATATAATCAACTCATTTGGTATTCGTTGTTTTGAAAAACTAATGACACCATCGGAAAGAACTTTATCAGTTTATGCAGAAACGCAGTAAACCATTTGGCCAGTTTTTGCTGGAACTTGTGGTTCCATTTTCCGGCTAGCCGCTAAAACCGAAACCGAACCGGTAAACAAACAAAAAAAACCGCCTAGTTCTGCCAGGTTATTTTCCCACAAGTGAACAAACAAAGCAACTGCTTGCCTACTTTCGTATTTTGAAAGGGTAGTTGTTTCAATACTAACCTGTTCCGAGTTGTGACTGTTCATGTATTTATCAAGGATAATATCGTTACCCTTGATCTCGGTTTTTGTGAGAAAAATGTTGAGATCCATACAATACTTTGTGTAGCACTCCGTCCTCTGGATCCTCACACGATTATCTTCACTGTTGTTTTTATCATTGCTCGTTTAGACGCTGCCAACAGTTGGAATTCCCGGGTTTCCGGTTCCGAAAGCCGGCCCCGATATCCGAGAAATATACAGCACGGAACCGGAAATGAAGCGTTGTACTGTTTGTGTATTGAACTGAAGTTTTCTGAGTCGAAACATTGTAGGATTTCGTCAACCCTGCCACGCCTGAAATTTTTACAATCCTGATTCCTGACGAACCATCTTCAAGAAATCACTGTATCTCTCAACCAGTTCTGGAGGACCCTCCCCCCCTCCCAACACTTCCCCACTTCAGCACCAAGATATTCTTTACTCGCTTCAAAGTTCAAACTCGTCTTCATTTTCAGAATCACTGGTATCACTATTCACTAACTCCTCCAACATCACGACCCTCTTCACGGCCGTCGGCAGTGAAGAGGGGGTCGGTGTAAGAGAAGGTAGGGGTGATCAACAACATTTAAGTAAGACGAAACTGAAGCGGGTTTAGGTTTTCATACTTATCTTACGATTTAGTAAAGCCCAAATATGGGGTTTCAGCGCCCAGTCAGTTGGGAAATTAGGCTGTTATGTTTCATAAAATTAATTTATTTAGGATAAAGATGCAGTTAAATAAAGTGTAGTATTGTGATCACAGATGCGGACAGTGAATTCTGACCAGTTTGTTGCCCGTGGGTACCCTGGGAAGTGAAGCAGTGCTTGTTTACTGTGGAAAACAAGATCTGTTGTACAGGTTAAATGGGATCCAGTCACCAATGGTTGAGGTGGAAGTCCTCCAAAATGGGCAACATGGGTATAAACGGTTGACTAAACTTGAATCTGTTTCCATGTTGTGATTATGATTAGCCATTGTGCAGGCAATGTTTGACTATAAACACCAAAAAACAAATAAATATTTGTGGTGTTATAAAACAGTTGGAAGCGGAAATGTAGACGGATAAATGAACAGCATACGAGTGTAGAGCACCAGTAATATTTTAACTGGTAGAGTGCTGAATTATTTTTGGTCATCAAAATTTGTTCACATATATTTGCCTTGTTACAATTTCTGGGAGAGTGCCAATAGGCACTCTCCCATAAATTGTAACAATGCAAATCCTAACAGTCTAAATAATTTCACTTCAAAGGTGATATGAACAACATCCACAGAATATGAAGCCTTTAAGTTGTGGTATTGACACTTCAGAATAAAGCCCAAATATGGGCTTCCAGCACTCTACCAGTTAACCATAGAGCCTCACAAGCCTGCCAAATTACTTTATTATTAAGCCACTTCACAGTTGAAAATTGAAGCTACTCGTACACTATAGCCACTATTATATATATCGGTATCGCGCACGGCAGGCCTCAAAGCTGTTGAGTAACAGCTAGAAAAAGCTTATATTGAGGCAGGAGCTAAAGGGGAAGATTGGGAAAGGCAATGAAACGGAGCGTCAAATGTGTAATGTCGGAGTAATGGAGACCCTGGAGAACTTTCTATAGAATGTCCAAAATATCAGTCTGATAGATAAATATTTACTGAGGGTATAATGGGGAAGTTGGATGGGAGGATGCAGAAAACAAGGTTATTTTAATTACAAAGCTCTCCTGACTATACATATTGTTTAATGTCATCAGACATCAAAGGTCAATACTATTTAGGCTTTTCCCTCAGGAAAAGACTATTGTTTTTTTACGGATTATTATTATTTTTTTTTTTTTTTTTTTTTTTTTTTTTTTTTAGGCTTTTCCCTCAGGAAAAGACTATTGTTTTTCTACGGACTATTATTTTTTTTTTTTTTTTTTTTTTTTTTTTTTTCCCACACATTTTGTCCGCACGATTCCGAAGCCATTTTCGGACCGATTTTCACAAAATTTTGCACACGCATAAAGGGGCACAAAATCTAAAAATGTACCGAAGCGGAATTTTCGATTTAACCCTTATTTTGTCAGAATTGGCAAAAAACTGTCAAAATTGGGGTTTATCGGCACTTTCTCGAAACACGTCTTGTAGATTTTTTTTAAACCTTCATCATTGATAGACCTGCCTGTGCCACGACCTTTGATACACATGACATATCTGGTGATGCATATGGTAACCCTCCACAGGCTGCCAAACATCGAAATTTTGATGAAATGGGCCGGTTTTAGGCCCCCAGAGAACCCATAGGATACACGAGAGATAAACATAACTTCATTTATTGGAAGTGGAATTCACCGAGGATCATTTTTGTAAGTAATATGGGTGTTCAAAAAACCAAGCGTTAACCCGTTTTGGGCTGGTTAAACAGCAATACCCCCAAAAAGCTAAAAAATGCAGGTTTTCCGTGGATTTCTCCAAACGAGTCTTGTAGATTTTCAAGAAAAAATTGTCACTCCCAGGCCTTGATGTGACAATAGAAGTTGCATGGACAAAATACTGCGGTGAACATTTGTTAACCCTACACGGGCTGCTAAAAGTCAAAATTGTGATAAAATGGGCTGTTTTTGGACGCCAACAGCACCCAAACGGTATACCACAGAGAAAGTGGCCTTCATTTATCGGACGCAAAATTGATCGGAAAATATTTTTGAAAGTGGTAAGGGTATTCAAGATTCGACGTCTTAACCCATTTTGGGCTGGTTAAAGAGAGATACCCATTAAAATCTTAAAATACCTATTTTCTGTGGATTTCTCTAAAAACATCTTGTAGGTTTTCAAGAAAAAATCGGCTATTCGCAGGTCTTGGTGCGACATTACAAGTTGCATGGACAAAATATTCCGTTCAGCATTAGTTAACCCTCCCAGGGCTCCCCAACGTCAAAATTGTGATAAAATGGGCTGTTTTTGGACACCAACAGCACCCAATGGGTACACCACAAAGAAAAGCGCCTCCTTTTATCGAGTGTACAATTTATACAGAAACATTTTTGTAAGTAGTAAGGGTATGCAAAAGTCGAAGTCTTAACCCATTTTGGGTAGGCTAAGAGAGATATCCCTTAAAAGCTTTAAATTCCCATTTTCTGTGCATTTCCCTAACAGTAACTCGTAGGGGTTCAAGAAAAAATGACTATTCGTAGTAGGTCTTTATGTGACATTACAAGTTGCAGGGACAAAATACTCCGGTGATCGTTTATTAACCATCTACAAGCTGCCAAGCATCGTAATTTTGTTGACATGGGGCTGTTTTCAGACATGCACAGCACCCAAAGTATACACGAGAGATAAACATAATCACCTTTGTTGGAAGTGGAATTCATAGAGGACCATTTTTGTAAGTAATAAGGGTATTCAAAAAACCAAGCGTTAACCCCTGTTGGGGAGGTTAAAGGGATACCCATCAAAAGCTTAAAAATCGTTTCACCTGGATTTCTTTACAAACATCTTGTAGGGTTTCAAGAGAAAATGGCCATTGATAGGTCTTGGTATCACATTACCAGTTGCATACATTATTCCGGTAGGTATTTGTTAACCCTCCATGGGCTGCTAAATGTCAAAAAATTTGAAGAAATAGTCTGTTTTTGGACACTGACAACATCAAATGGAAATGCCACAGAGAAACGTAACTTCTTTTACTGGACGCAAACCTGATAGAGAAACATTTTTGTAAGTAGTAAGGATATTCAAAAATCGAGGTCTTAGCCCATTGTCGACTAGTTAAGGAGATATACCCCTCAAAAGCTTAAAATTTCCGTTTTCTGTGGATTTCTCAAAAAAATCTAGCACGTTTTCAAGAAAAATTGACCATTTGCAGGTCTTTGAGTGACATTACAAGTTGCATGGACAAAATATTCCGGTAAGCAATTATTAACCCCCAAAGCCTGCAAAGTATAGACATTTTGAGAAAATGGGCTGTTTTGGGGCACCCATAACACCCAATGTGTACCTGCGTGATAAACATAACCTTCCTCATTGGAAGTGAAATTCACTGAGGATAATTTTTGTAAGTAATGAAGGTATTCATAAAACCAAGCATTAATCCGTTTGGGGCTGGTTACAGAGCGATACCCCTCAAAAGGTTAAAAATTCGTATTTTCCGAGGATTTCTCTAAAAGCCTCTCGTAGGTTTTCAAGACAAATATTGGCCATTCTCATTTGAGACAACTATACTCACCTTGTATGATCTCAAAGTAAGTGTATAGTTATTTATCATCAAGAATAACTGCCCATAAGTTCCACTCTCACTGTGTCCTGCTTCATCGGTCAATTCCACGGTGTCCCACGCCAGCGGTCGATTTATCCAAACAAACTTACCAAGGTTACCACATCCTCCCTGCCTCTTTCTCCAACCAAACACACATTGGAAGGTACGCCTCCCCTCCTTTTCCACACTGCCCTGCATGATATCATTTATTATTTATTTATTGGTGTTTAAGGGCATATACTTATGCACAATGGCTAATCATGACCGTGACAGTTTTACGGGTGGAGGAAGCCACAGTACCTGGAGAGAACCACCGAGCAACGACGAGCAGCTGCCAGCTTCCCAACATCGTAACTCCGAACTGCAGCACAGGCAGGGTTAGAGTGGTTGAAGACATGCGTACCGTCGACGTGCAGTACGCCTTAGTACATGGCGGCATCATGCCCCCATATGGACAATCAGAACTGTTTTCAGACACGCACAACACCTAATGTATACATGAGAGATAAACATAATCTCCTTTGTTTGAAGTGGAATTCACAGAGGACCATTTTTGTAAGTAATAAAGGTATTCAAAAAGCCAAGCGTTAACCCCTGTTGGGGAGGTTAACACGGATACCCATCAAAAGCTTAAAAAATCGTTTTCCCTGGATTTCTACAAACATTTTGTGGGGTTTTCAAGAGAAAATGGCCGTTGATAGGTCTTGGTGTCATATGACCAGTTGCATGGATCAATTATTCTGGTAGGCATTTGTTAACCCTTCATGGGCTGCTAAATGTAAAAAAAAATGAGGAAATAGTCTGTTTTTGGACACCAACAACATCAAATGGAAATGCCACAGAGAAACATAACTTCTTTTACAAGACGCAAAACTGATAGGGAAACATTGATATTGATATTAACCCATTCTACCATTAATGATGGGTTTTACCTAAACATTTTTTTATCAAACCCAAACCGAGTCATTTGAGACTACTATACTCACCTTTCTCATAACATGAATGAAGGAACTTTAGTGAGACAGTTAAAAACAATTCATCAGACACTGTGGGGTCAAGAAAAATTATGGAATCTAATCGGGAAAAGCCATGATTCTCCAGAATCATAAAGTCTAGTTTTTTTTTTGTTTTTTTTTTTAGGCTTTTCCCTCTGGAAAAGACTATTGTCTTTGTACGGATTATTATTTTTTTTTTTTTTTTTTTTTTTTTTTTTTTTTTTTTTTTTTTAGGCTTTCCCTCTGGAAAAGACTATTTTGTTTTTCTACGGATTATTATTATTTTTTTTTGGGAGGGGGGGGTTTTTTGGGTTCTTTTTTTTTTTTTTTTTTTTCCACACATTTTGTCCGTACGATTCAGAAGCCATTTTCGAACCGATTTTCACGAAATTTTGCACACGCATAGAGGGGCACAAAATCTAAAAATGTACCGAAGCGGAATTTTCGATTTAACCTTGTTTCGTCGGAATTGGCAAAAAACTGTCAAAATTGGGGTTTATCGGCACTTTCTCGAAACACGTCTTGTAGATTTTTTTTAAACCTTCATCATTGATAGACCTGTCTGTGCCATGACCTTTGATACACATGACATATCAGGCGATGCATATGGTAACCCTCCACAGGCTGCCAAATATCGAAATTTTGATGAAATGGGCCGGTTTCAGGCCCCCAGAACACCCAAACGATACACGAGAGATAAACATAACTTCCTTTATTGGAAGTGGAATTCACCGGAGATCATTTTTGTAAGTAATAAGGGTGTTCAAAAAAGCAAGCGTTAACCCGTTTTGGGCTGGTTAAACAGCAATACCCCCATAAAGCTAAAAAATTCAGGTTTTCCGTGGATTTCTCTAAATGAGTCTTGTAGATTTTCAAGAAAAAATTGTCCCTCCCAGGCCTTGATGTGACAATAGATGCTGCGTGGACAAAATACTGCGGTGAGCATTTGTTAACCCTCCACGGGCTGCTAAAAGTCAAAATTGTGATAAAATGGGCTTTCCTTTATCGAGCACACAATCTATATGGAAACATTTTTGTAAGTAGTAAGGGTATTCAAAAGTCGAAGTCTTAACCCATTTTGGCAAAGCTAAAGAGAGAGACCCCTTAAAATCTTAAAATTCCCATTTTCTGTGGATTTAGCTAAAAATATCCTGTAGGTTTTCAAGAAAAAATGACTACTCGCAGGTCTTAGTGTGACATTACAAGCTGCATGGACAAAATATTCCGGTGAGCGTTTATTAACCCTCTGCAGGCTATCAAACATCGTAATTTTGTTGAAAATGTTTTCGGACACCCACAGCTCCCAACGTGTACCTGAGAAATAAACTTAATCTCCTTTGTCGGAAGTGGAATTCACCAAGGACCATTTTTGTAAGTAATAAGGGTATTCAAAAAACCAAGCGTTAACCCCTTTTGTTGTTGTTAATAGTGATACCCATCAAAGGCTTAAAAATTTATGTTTTCCCTGGATTTCTTTACAAACATCTGGTAGGGTTTTCAACAAAAAATGGCCATTGATAGGTCTTGGTGTCACATTACCACTTGAATGGATAAATTATTCTGGTAAGCATTGGTTAACCCTTTATGAACTGCTAAAAGTCAAAATTCTGAAAAAATAGTCCATTTTTGGACACCAACAACATCAAATGAGAAGGCAACAGAGAAAAATAACTTCTTTTACCGGACGCAAAGCTGCCAGGGAAACATTTTTGTAAGTAGTAAGTGTATTCAAAAATCAAGGTCTTAACCCATTTTTGGCTAGTTAAGGAGATATACCCCTAAAAGCTTAAAATTCCAGTTTTCTGTAGATTTCTCAAAAAGATTTTCAACAAAAAGTTTGCATTCGCAGGTCTTGAAGTGACATTACAAGTTGCATGGACAAAATATTTCGGTAAGCATTTGCTAACCCTCCAGAGGCTGCCAAGCATAGACATTTTTAGAAAATGGGCTGTCAATTCCATGGTGTCCAACGCCATCGGTAGATTTATCCCAACAATATTACCGATCTTACCACCCCCACCCCTTCCCCTCTCTCTTTCTCCAACCAAACACACATTGAAAGGTACGTCTCACTTCATATTCCACACTACAGTGCATGATAATATTTGCACAACGGCCAATCATGACCGTGACAGTTCAACGGATGGAGGAAGCCGGAGTACCCGGAGAGAACCACCAGTCAATGACGAGCAGCTGCCAGCTCCCCAACATCGTAACTCCGCACTGCAGCACAGGCAGGGTTATATTGGTTGAAGACATGCGTACCATCGACGTGCAGTACGCCTTTGTACACGGCGGCATTGTGCTCCTATTTGGATAATTGGCGTTAAGTAGTCCGGTTGCCGACATGGGGGCACGATGACGCCGTGTACTAAGGCATACTGAACGTCGATGGTACATATGTCTTCAACCTCTGTAACTCTGCTTGAGCGGAGCTTGAACAGAGTTAGAATGTTGAGGAAAAAAACTGTCACGGTCACGATTAGCAATTGTGCATAAGTATGTGACCTTAAACACCAATAAATAAATAAATAAATAAATAAATAAATAAATAAATAAATAAATAAATAAATAAATAAATAAATAAGGGTATTCAAAAAATCAAGCCTTAACCCTGTTTATAGGATTAAAGACAGACAGCCCATGCCGTGTACGCTGCCTACATTACTTGTAAAATCGACACCCCCACTAAATCTTCTTCGAGGTGCGGTGTCGGATCGACCACCTGACGGTTCTGACCTCATTAGATAACACTTCTTCGTTGTATTTAGCAGCATGGATTTCCCTAAGAAGCAAAGACAAAAATACGTCTGCGGAAAATAATGGCAAATATTTTATTTAATCTGTATTTTGTCCGTATAGAAAATGTCTCGCCCACATATACCTAAACATGATTCAATGATACAATTGGACATATTTCTCTCGTAAAACCTGAAAAAAGACTTGATTTATTGCATTTTAGAATTGCGCGTGTATATTCTTAGAAGATTCTCTGTATGTTATTAATATACGGCGTCAGTCTTTGATCTCGTTTGGGACGATCAGTGATTAACACCTTTTCGACAAGAGCCATCGAAGTTGAAAATAAAAAAAAATAATCAAATTTCACTAAAACCTTTTGCAGAATCGTGTTTTTCAGAAAACTCTTTCGCGATTGTGTGTGTAGTTTTCAAAATTCCGATCAGTAATCACGAAATTATAAATATGTTGTTGTCAATAACAAAATTGAAAGCGTGTCCGTCAAACTTGCATGACGTCAGCACTCGACTCGGGTGAAATACTGCGGAGAGTAAGAAACGCTGATATCGCAGTAGGCTTTAAACTGTCCATGGAATGGTCCTAAAATCAGGTTTATATTTGCAGCTTTACTACAAATAGGTTTCCCGTTGTTTCTTGTTGAAATGTTGTTTCCGTCAAGGCCAAGTACCATAGAAAATTTGGAACCTGTGCAATAGGATTGGACACCTGCCCCATGAACAACTGCCTGCTATTAAAATTAATTAGCGGGGGCATCTGCCCTCCTCCCCCCCCCCCCCGCTGTTTATTTTACCTAGGACACCTGTCCCCTGCTGTTTCTTTTACCTAGGACACGTGCCCCCCCCCCCCTGCTGTTTTTACACCAAGTACACCTGCCCCTCCCCATTGACCTTTCTATCTTTAGAAGCACCCGGGCCGACGGGGAGAGGGCGTGGTTGTGAGCATGGCTAGATTTCGCTGTAAATTGGGGTTGAAGGAAGGTACCCTCAAATCTCGGTGGAAAGTGGCGAAAATGACAAAAGGCTACTTCAGCGTATGGTAACGCTATAAACTACAGGCGATCTGGGCGATGTACAGACGAAAGATCGTACCTTGGAGCCGGTTAGGCAATTTGGCACAAAAAAACTCCGGCTTTATACTTAATCGCTGCTCTACAGTAGTCTACAATAGTGCCCAATTCCTTTCCAAACTGATAGAGTCGGGACGAATAGTACTCTCACTTTCCACGCGATGCATGGTGTTCTCCACGCGGTATCGACACTTGCAACAGATGCCAAAATGTCGGCCAGGGTGCTTAGAACAAGTTCTGAAAATCAGAAGTCGCTGCCTTCAGCGGTCTGGACACGGTTCGTGTTTGTGTGAAGTGCAATTTGAATGTCTAACTGGCAAATTTTCGTTAATCGTTTCCCGCCAAAAAACATACTCACCGTCGATTTCTTTTCACTTCAACTTCTGCGGATTATCTAAGGTTTAAAGATAGTGTCAGGATACCCCCCCCCCCCCCCACCGCTGCAGCCCCCCCCCCCCTCCCCTGCACTTCCCCACCTTGGCGGCGTTCTGGGTCGAAAGTCTCGAAAACGGCAAGAGGCTACATTAAAGTATGGCAACGGTATAAACTACAAGTAGTAAGGACGATATTGAGACAAACAATCATACCTTGGAGTCGGTAAGGCAATGAGGCACCGAAACCTGGGACGTTATGCTCAATCGCAGCTCTACAGTCGCCTACAACACTGCCCATGTCCATTCTAAACTGACAGAGTCGGGACGAATAGTACTCTCACATTCCAAGCGATGCGTGGTGTTTTCCAGGCGGTCCGGACGCTCCAAACAGATCCCTCTTGTTTAGCCATTGTAATGGAACACTTCCGTAGGAGTTTGAGCAACATTTATCAGTGGAAATCTCTGCCCCTTCACTGTGAGCCTTACTTCTTCTTTTTTCTTCTTCTTCCTCTCTCTCTCTCTCTCTCTCTCTCTCTCTCTCTCTCTCTCTCTCTCTCTCTCTCTCTCTCTCTTGCCTATTTTTATTTGGCAGAAAATATAAGTGTAAATCTATTAGTAAAGTTTTGTACATTATTTAATTGCTACCATTATTACAATAATTATATTATTAAATGTTATATGTAATGGAGAGGAGGGTTTGCTAAGTGTTGAGCACTTGTCCTCCAATCCTTTTGCTATGCTTTTGTTGGCAAATAAATATGTTTAAACTAACAGATCCCAAAATGTCGGCCAGGGTTCCTCGAACAAGTTCTGAAAATTTCAAGTCGCTGCCTCCAGCGATCTGGACACGGTTCGTGTATGTCAGAAGTGCTATTTTAATGTCCAATACCAGAAACCCAATCACCGCCAATTTCTTTTCACTTTAAACTTCTGACGATTCTCTTTGGTTTAAAGGTTGTGTTTGGATCCCTGGGTGGAGGTCTTAAAGAAGCAACTTCCATTTACAGCCAACTCTCCACCAGTCACACACAATTGTAACATTTAAGTGGACTTACTCCAGAGAGGGGGGGGGGGGGCACTAAAGGAGTCTGCGCCCATTCACGACATCTTTTTTCAAACTGGCTTGAAAAGGAAGGACCAAATTCAAACAGTTACCTCCTCTTTTCAAAACGCTATATCCTAGCCAATTCTATGCAGATTTCCATGAAATTTTCACTCGTTGTTCATGGATAGTTGCGGCATCACTTTCCATGAAGGGCGATACGAGGGGGCGCGGTGGCTCAGTAGGTAGAGGTGCAGGCTGCAAGCCGAGAGGTCCTCGGTTCGAATCCCACCTGTGGCAACCGCGTTGTGTCCTTGGGCAAGACACTTCACTCCCATTGCCCACGTGGGGGCACGGTACTAAGGCGTACTGCACGTCGATGGTGCACCTGTCTTCAACCAATGCTAACCCTGCTTGTGTGGAGTTGGTATGTTGGGGAGCTGACAGTTGCTCGCCGTTGCTCGGTGGTTTTCTCCGGGTACTCCGGCTTCCTCCACCCGTAAAACTGTCACGGTCGTGATTAACCATTGTGCAGAAATATGTGACCTTAAACACCAATAAATAAATAAATAATAAGAGCGATACGAATTTCGCATTTCGTCACGTCGAATTCGAAAAGAGCGTATGCGCATGGCTTTCTCTGAAAACATCTTGTAGATTTTTAGTAAAAATGGCCATTCGCACTTTTGGGTTTGGAATTGCAAGTTGCATGAATAAATATTCCTGTTAGCACATGTTAACCCTCTACAAACTGCCAGACATCAATATTTTGGATACATTTGAGATAAAATGGACCATTTTCAAATAGACAGAGCACTCAGTGCGTATGTGTCAAACAAACATAACTTCTTTTGTCGGCCATTAACTTGTGGAACGACGATATTAATATTAACCCACTCCACCGGTAATGATGGTTTTATCTAAACAATTTTTTTTATCAAACTGAGTCATTTGAGATCACCTTTCTCATAACATCAATGAAGGAACGTCAGTGAAACAGTTAACAACAATTCATCAGACACTGTGGGGGCATGAAAAATCAAGGAATCTCATCGGGAAAAGCCATGATTCTCCAGAATCATAAAGTCTAGTTTTGGTTTTTTTTTGTTTTTTTTTTTTTCCACACATTTTTGTCCGTACGATTCAGAAGCCATTTCCGAACCGATTTTCACACAATTTGGCACACGCATAGAGGGGCAAAAAATCTAAAAATGTACCGAAGCGGAATTTTCGATTTAACCCTTATTTCGCCAGAATTGGCAAAAAACTGCCAAAATTGGGGTTTATCGGCACTTTCTCGAAACACGTCTTTAGGATTTTTTTTAAACATTCATCATTTCTAGACCTGCCCATGTCACGACCTTTGATACACACGACATATTAGGCGATGCATATGGTAACCCTCCACAGGCTGCCAAACATCGAAATTTTGATGAAATGGGCCGGTTTCAGGCCCCCAGAGCACCCAAACGATACAAGATAGATAAACATAACTTCCTTTATTTGAAGTGGAATTCACCGGAGATCATTTTTGTAGGTAATAATGGTGTTCAAAAAACCAAGCATTAACCCGTTTTGGGCTGGTTAAACAGCAATACCCCCAAAAAGCTAAAAAATTCAGGTTTTCCGTGGATTTCTCTAAACGAGTCTTGTAGATTTTCATGAAAGAATTGTCACTCCCAGGCCTTGATGTGACAATAGAAGCTGCATGGACAAAATACTTCGGTGAGCATTTGTTAACCCTCCACGGGCTGCTAAAAGTCAAAATTGTGATAAACTGGGCTGTTTTTGGACGCCAACGGCACCCAATGGGTACGCCACAAAGAAAAGTGATTTCTTTCATCGAGCGCACAATCTATAGGGAAACATTTTTGTAAGTAGTAAGGGTATTCAAAAAACGAAGTCTTAACCCATTTTGGACAGGCTAAAGAGAGAGACCCCTTAAAATCTAAAAATTCCCATTTTCTGTGGATTTCTCTAAATACATTCCATAGGTTTTCAAGAAAAATTGACTACTTGCAGGTCTTTGTGTGACATTACAAGTGGCATGGACAAAATATTCCGCTGAGCGTTTATTAACCCTCTACAGAATGCCAAGCATCATAACTTTGTTGAAATGGGCTGTTTTCGGACACACACAGCACGCAATGTATGTCCGAGAGTTACACATAATCTCCTTTGTTGGAAGTGGAATTCACTGAGGACCATTTTTGTAAGTAATAAGGGTATTCAAAAACCCAAGCGTTAACCCCTTTTGGGGTTGTTATTAGCGATACCCATCAAAAGCTAAAAAAAATTATGTTTTCCGTGGATTTCGTTACAAACATCTTGTAAGTTTTCAACAGAAAATGGCCATTGATAGGTCTTGGAGTCACATTACCGGTTGCATGGATAAAATATTCCAGTAAGCATTTGTTAACCCTCCATGGGCTGCTAAATGTCAACATTTTGAAAAAATAGTCTGTTTTTGGACACCAACAACAACAAATGGGAATGCCACAGAGATACATAACTTCTTTTACCGGATGCAAAACTGACAGAGAAAAATTTAGTAAGTAGTAAGGGTATTCAAAAAATCGAGGTCTTAACCCATTTTCGCCTGGTTAAGATGTACCCCTTAAAAGCTTAAAATTCCAGTTTTCTGTGGATTTCTCCAAAAAATCTAGTAAGTATTCAAGAAAAATTGACCATTTGCGAGTCTTGGAGTGACATTACAAGTTACATAGACAAAATATTCCGGTAAGCGTTTGTTAACTCTCCAGAGATGCAAAGCATAGAAATTTTGAGAAAATGGACTGTTCTTGGGCACCCATTGCACGCAATGTGTACCTGCGAGATAACCATAACCTCCTTCTTTGGAAGTGGAATTCATCAGACCAAGCATTAACCCATTTAGTGCTGGTCTTAACCCGTTTTGGGCTGGTTAAACAGCGGTACCCATCAAAGACTTAAAATTTCATGTTTTCCCTGGATTTCTTTAAAAACATCTTGTAGATTTCAAGAAAAAATGGCCATTCACGGGTCTTCATGTGACATTACAAGTTACATGGACAAAATATTCCGTTGAGCATTCGTTAACTCTCCACGAGCTGCTAAACATCAAAATGTTGATAAAATGGATTATTTTCAGACACCAAGAGCACCCAATGGATATGTAACAGAGAAATATAACTTCTTTTACTCGCGTAGAATTCACAGAGGATCAGTTTTGTAAGTAGTAAGGGTGTTTAAAAGAATGAAACTTAACCTATTTTAGACTGGATAAGGAGAGATACCCCTTAAAAGCTTAAAATTTACATTTTCTGTGGATTTCGCTAACTGCTTGTTGGCGATTTTCAAGAACAATTGGACATTGGCAGGTCTTACAAAGTGCATAGATAGAATATTCCACTAGTCGTTTGTTAATACCGGTACAGGCTGCTAAACGTCAAAATTTTGATAAAATCGGCTGTTTTCGGGCAGCAAATGGGTATGTAATAGGTAAACATAACCTCTTTTATCAGACTCAGAATTCATGAGGGATAATGTATGATAGTGTTAAGGGTATTCAAGGGAGCGTGGTGGCTCAGTGGTAGACTGTTGTACTTCTATGCTAGAGGTCCCGAGTCCGATCCCCGTCCGGGACGACTCACGTTGTGTCCTTGGGCAAGGCACTTTAGCCCGGTTGCCGACATGGGGGCACGATGACGCCGTGTACTAAGGCATACTGCACGTCGATGGAACATATGTCTTCACCCTCTGTAACCCTGCTTGAGCGGAGCTTGAACAGAGTTAGAATGTTGAGGAGCTGACAGTTGCTCGTCGTTGCTTGGTGGTTCTCTCCGTGTACTCCGGCTTCCTCCACCTATAAAACTGTCACGGTCCTGATTAGCCATTGTGCATAAGTATGTGACCTTAAACACCAATAAATAAATAAATAAATAAATAAATAAATAAATAAATAAATTCAAAAAGCCAAGCCTTAACCCTGTTTATAGGATTAAAGACAGACAGCCCATGCGGTGGACGCTGCCTACATTACTTGTAAAATCGACACCCCCACTAAATCTACTTCGAGGTGCGGTGTCGGACCCGACCACCTGACGGTTCTGACCTCATTAGATAACACTCCTTCGTTGTATTTAGCAGCATGGATTTCCCCAAGAAGCAAAGACAAAAATACGTCTGCGGAAAATAATGGCAAATATTTTATTAGGCTTTTCCCTCTGGAAAAGACTATTGTTTTTCTACGGATTATTATTATATTTTTTTTTTTTTTTTTTGGTTTTTTTTTTTTTTTCCACACATTTTGTCCGTACGATTCAGAAGCCATTTTCGAACCGATTTTCACGAAATTTTGCACACGCATAGAGGGGCACAAAATCTAAAAATGTACCCAAGCGGAATTTTCGATTTAACCCTTATTTCCTCAGAATTGGCAAAAAACTGTCAAAATTGGGGTTTATCGGCACTTTCTCGAAACACGTCTTGTAGATTTTTTTTATACATTCGTCATTGCTAGACCTGTCTGTGACACACGCCCTTTGATACACACGACATATCAGGCGATGCATATGGTAACCCTCCACAGGCTGCCAAACATCGAAATTTTGATGAAATAGGCCGGTTTCAGGCCCCCACCGCACCCAAACAGTACACGGGAGATAAATATAACTTTCTTTACTGGGAGTGGAATTCACCGAGGATCATTTTTGTCAGTAATAAGGGTGTTCAAAAAACCAAGCGTTAACCCGTTTTGGGCTGGTTAAACAGCAATACCCCCAAAAAACTCAAAAATTTGTATTTTCCGTGGATTTCTCTAAACGAGTCTTGTAGATTTTCAAGAAAAATTTGTCACTCCCAGGCCTTGGTGTGACAATAGAAGATGCGTGGACAAAATACTGCGGTGAGCATTTGTTAACCCTCCACGGGCTGCTAAAAGTCAAAATTGTGATAAAATGGGCTGTTTTTGGACGCCAACAGCACCCAATGGGTACGCCGCAAAGAAACGTGCCTTCTTTTATCGAGCGCACAATCTATACGCAAATATTTTTGTAAGTAGTAAGGGTATTCAAAAGTCGAAGTCTTAACCCATTTTGGACAGGCTAAAGAGAGAGACCCCTTAAAATCTTAAAATTCCCATTTTCTGTGGATTTCTCTAAAAACATCCTGTAGGTTTTCAAGAAAAATTGACTACTCGCAGTTCTTTGTGTGATATTACAAGTTGCATGGACAAAATATTCCGGTTAGCGTTTATTAACCCTCTAGAGTCTGCCAAGCATCGTAATTTTGGTGAAATGGGCTGTTCTCAGGCACGCACATCACCCAACGTGTACCTGAGAAATAAACATAATCTCCTTTGTTGGAAGTGGAATTCACCAAAGACCATTTTTGTAAGTAATAAGGGTATTCAAAACACCAAGCGTTAACCCATTTTGTGGTTGCTAATAGTGATACCCATCAAAGGCTTAAAAATTTATGTTTTCCCTGGATTTCTTTACAAACATCTGGTAGGGTTTTCGAGAGGAAATGGCCATTGATAGGTCATGGTGTCACATTACCAGTTGATTGGATAAATTATTCCGGTAAGCATTTGTTAACCCTCCATGGGCTGCTAAATGTGAAAATTTTGAAAAAATTGTCTGTTTTTGAACAACAACAACATCAAATGGGAATACAACAGAGAAACGTAACTTCTTTTACCGGGCGCAAAACTGACAGGCAAACATTTTTGTAAGTAGTAAATGTATTCAAAAATCGAGGTCTTAACCCATTTTTAACTGGTTAAGGAGATATACCCCTTAAAAGCTTAAAATTCCAGTTTTCTGTGGATTTTTCAAAAAAAAAATTCAAGAGCACTTAACCATTCGCAGGTCTTCGAGTGACATTACAAGTTGCATGAACAAAATGTTTCGGTAACCTTTTGTTAACCCCCCAGAGGCTGCCAAGCATTGACATTTGGAGAAAATGGGCTGTTCTTGGGCAACCATAACACCAAATGTGTACCTAGGAGATAAACATAACCTCCTTCATTGGAAGTGGAATTCACCGTCGATCATTTTTGTAAGTAATGAAGATATTCACAAAACCAAGCATTAACCCCTTAGAGTTGGTTAAAGAGAGATACGCCTCAAAAGTTTAAAAATTCATGTTATCTGAGGATTTCTTTAAAAACATCTCGTAGATTTTCAGGAAAAAATGGCCATTCTCATATCTTAGTGTGACATTACAAGTTGCATGTACAAAATATTCCTGTAAACATTTGTTAACCCTATGCAGGTTCTCAAACATCAAAATGTTGTTAAAATAGGCTGTGTTTGCGTACCCACAGCACCTGAAGTTGGGAGGAGAGATCAAAATAAGTGGAAGTAGAATTCACTGAGAATTATTTTTGGAAGTAATAAGAGTATTCCAAAAACAACACTTAACCCGTTTTGGGCTGGAAAAACAATGATACCCATCAAAAGCTTAAAATTCCTGTTCTCCCTGGATTTCTCTGAAAACATCTTGTAGATTTTAAAGAAAAAATGGCCATGCACAGTTCTTGGTGTGACATTACAAGTTGCATGAATAAATATTCCTGTTGGCACTTGTTAACCCTCTACACGCTGCCAGACGTCAATATTTTGGATACATTTGAGATAAAATGGACCATTTTTAAATTGACACAGCACTCAGTGAGTATGTGTCAAACAAACATAACTCCTTTTGTCGGTCATTGGCTTGTTGGACGACGATATTGACATTAACTCACTCCACCTTAATGATGGTTTTTACCTAAACAATTTTTTATCAGACTGTGTCATTTGAGACTACTATCTTCACCTTTCTCATAACATCAATGAAGGAACTTCAGTGAGACAGTTAAAAACAATTCATCAGACACTGTGGGGTCATGAAAAATCATGGAATCTCATCGGGAAAAGCCATGATTCTCCAGAATCATAAAGTCTAGTTAGGCTTTTCCCTCTGGAAAAGACTATTGTTTTTCTACGGATTATTATTTTTTTTTTTTTTTTTGGGGGGGGGGGGGGGGGGGTCCCACACATTTTGTCCGCACGATTCCGAAGCCATTTTCGGGCCGATTTTCACAAAATTTTGCACACGCATAGAGGGGCACAAAATCTAAAAATGTACCAAAGCGGAATTTTCGATTTAACCCTTATTTCGCCAGAATAGGCAAAAAACTGTCAAAATTGGGGTTTATCGGCACTTTCTCGAAACACGTCTTGTAGATTTTTTTTTAAACCTTTATCATTGATAGACCTGTCTGTGCCACTACCTTTGATACACATGACATATCTGGCGATGCATATGGTAACCCTCCACAGGCTGCCAAACATCGAAATTTTGATGAAATGGGCCGGTTTTAGGCCCCCAGAGAACCCAAACGATACACGAGAGATAAACATAACTTCCTTTATTGTTAAAAAACCAAGCGTTAACCCGTTTTGGGCTGGTTAAACAGCAATACCCCCATAAAGCTAAAAAATTCAGGTTTTCCGTGGATTTCTCTAAACGTGTCTTGTAGATTTTCAAGAAAAAATTGTCAGTCCCAGGCCTTGATGTGGCAATAGAAGTTGCATAGACAAAATATTGCGGTGAGCATTTGTTAACCCTCCACGGGCTGCTAAAAGTCAAAACTGTGATAAAATGGGCTGTATTTGGACGCCAACAGCACCCAACGGGTACGCCACAAAGAAAAGTGCTTTCTTTTATCAAGCGCACAATCTATACGGAAACATTTTTGTAAGTAGTAAGGGTATTCAAAAAACGAAGTCTTAACCCGTTTTGGGCAGGTTAAAGAGAGAGACCCCTTAAAATCTAAAAACTCCCATTTTCTGTGGATTTCTCTAAATACATTCCATAGGTTTTCAAGAAAAATTGACTACTTGCAGGTCTTTGTGTGACATTACAAGTTGCATGGACAAAATATTCCGCTGAGCGTTTATTAACCCTCTACAGAATGCCAAGCATCATAATTTTGTTGAAATGGGCTGTTTTCAGACACACACAGCACGCAATGTATGTCCGAGAGTTACACATAATCTCCTTTGTTGGAAGTGGGATTCACTGAGGACCATTTTTGTAAGTAATAAGGGTATTCAAAAACCCAAGCGTTAACCCCTTTTGGGGTCGTTAATAGCGATACCCATCAAAAGCTAAAAACAATCATGTTTTCCGTGGATTTCGTTACAAACATCTTGTAAGTTTTCAACAGAAAATTGCCATTGATAGGTCTTGGAGTCACATTACCGGTTGCATGGATAAAATATTCCAGTAAGCATTTGTTAACCCTCCATGGGCTGCTGAATGTCAACATGTTGAAAAAATAGTCTGTTTTTGGACACCAACAACAACAAATGGGAATGCCACAGAGATACATAACTTCTTTTACCGGATGCAAAACTGATAGAGAAAAATTTAGTAAGTAGTAAGGGTATTCAAAAAATCGAGGTCTTAACCCATTTTCGCCTGGTTAAGATGTAGCCCTTAAAAGCTTAAAATTCCAGTTTTCTGTGGATTTCTCCAAAAAATCTAGTAAGTATTCAAGAAAAATTGACCATTTGCAGGTCTTGGAGTGACATTACAAGCTGCATAGACAAAATATTCCGGTAAGCGTTAGTTAGCCCTCCAGGGGCTGCAAAGCATAGAAATTTTCAGAAAATGGATTGTTCTTGGGCACCCATTGCACGCAATGTGTACCTGCGAGATAAACATAACCTCCTTCTTTGGAAGCGGAATTCCCCGGGGAACATTTTTGTAAGTAATGAAGGTATTCATCAAACTAAGCATTAACCCGTTTAGGGCTGGTTACAGATCCATACCCATTAAAAGGTTAAAATTCATATTATCCGAGGATTTCTCTAAAAACATGTATATTTTCAAGAAAAAATGACCATGCTCAGATCTTAATGTAACATTACAAGTTGCATGTACAAAATATTCCTCTAAGCATTTGTTAACCCTATGCAGGTTCTCAAACATCAAAATGTTGATGAAATGGGCTGTGTTTGCGTATCCACAGCACCCGAAGTTGAGAGGAGAGAACAAAATAGGTGGAAGCAGAATTCACTGAGAATTATTTTTGGAAGTAATACCAGTATTTTAACTTTAAAACAACACTTAACTCGTTTTGGGCTGGATAAACAATTATACCCATCAAAAGCTTAAAATTCATGTTCATGCCGGCCAAACTTGCATGACGTCAGAACTCGATTCGGGTGAAATACTGCAGTGATGCACTGAAAGGTTGAGAATAAGGGACGCTGATATCGAAGTAGGCTTTAAACTGTCCATGGAATGGTCCTAAAATCAAGTTCATGTTTGCAGCGTTACTGCAAATAGGTTTCCCGTATTTCTTGTTAAAATGTTTTGGACCGCCTCACTTCATATTCCACACTGCACTGCATGATATTATTTATTTATTGGTGTTTAAGGTTTGTAAGTAGTAAGGGTATTTAAAAGAATGAAACTTAACATATTTTGGACTGGATAAGGAGAGATGCCCCTTAAACGCTTAAAATTTACATTTTCCGTGGATTTCGCTAACTGCTTGTCGGGGATTTTCAAAAACAATTTGACATTGGCAGGTCTTACAAATTGCATTGATAGAATATTCCCTCTACAGGCTGCTAAACGTCAAACTTTTAATAAAATCGGCTGTTTTCGGGCAGCAAATGGGTATGCAATAGATAAACATGACCTCTTTTATCAGACTTAGAATTCCTGAGGGATAATGTATGATAGTATTAAGGGTATTCAAAGGATCGCGGTGGCTCAGTGGTAGACTGTTGTACTTCTATGCTAGAGGTCCCGACTTCGATCCCCGTCCGGGACGACTCACGTTGTGTCCTTGGGAAAGGCACTTTGGCCCGGTTGCCGACATGGGGGCACGATGTCCCCGTGTACTAAGGCATACTGCACGTCGATGGTACACAGGTCTTCAACCTCTGTAACCCTGCCTGAGCGGAGCCTGAACAGAGTTAGAATGTTGAGGAGTTGACAGTTGCTCGTCGATGCTTGGTGGTTCTCTCCGGCTACTCCAGCTTCCTCCACCTCTAAAACTGTCACGGTCACGATTAGCCATTGTGCAGAAGTATGTGACCTTAAACACCAATAAATAAATAAATAAATAAATAAATAAATAAATAAATAAATAAATAAATAAATAAGGGAAAAGCCATGATTCTCCAGAATCATAAAGTCTAGTTTAGCCTGTATTTTGTCCGTATAGAAAATTTCTCACCCACATATACCTAAAAATGATTCAATGATACAATTGGACATATTTCTCTCATAAAACGTGAAAAAACACTTGATTTATTGCATTTTAGGATTGCGCATGTATATTCTTAGAAGATTCTCTGTCTGTTATTAAACTACGGCGTGTCTTTGATCTCGTTTGGGACGATCAGTGATTAGCACCTTTTCGACAAGAGCCATCGAAATAGAAAATAAAAAAAATAATCAAATTTCATTAAAACCTTTTACAGAATCGTGTTTTTCAGAAAATGGTTTCGCGATTGCGTGTGTCGTTTTCAAAATTCGGATCAGTAAGCACGAAATTATAAATATGTTGTTGTCAATAACATAATTGAAAGCATGTCCGTCAAACTTGCATGACGTCAGAACTCGACTCGGGTAAAATACTGCGGGTGTGGTGAAAGGACGAGAGTAAGAAACGCTGATACCGCAGTAGGCTTTAAAATGTCCATGGAATGGTCCTAAAATCAAGTTTGTATTTGCAGCTTTATTGCAAATAAGTTTCCTGTTGTTTCTTGTTGAAATGTTATTTCCATCAAGGTCAAGTACCAGTGGGATAGGACACCTGCCCCATGAACAACTGCCTGCTATTAAAATTAATTAGCGGGGACATCCCCCCCCCCCCCCCCATGCTGTTTATTTTACCTAGAACACCTGCACCCTGCTGTTTTTTTACCTAGGACACATGCCCCCCCCCCCCCCCCGCCCTACTGTTAGATTAGATTAAACATATTTTATTTGCCATTTGACAATGCAAAATCAGGATTGGAGGACAAGTGCTTACCACTTAGAAGCCCTTCCGTTCCTGTACGGTGACTAATAATTTACAATATGGCAGAACGTATTCCATAAATAACAGAATCTAGCAAAATCAAAATATTATAAACATTATAGACAAAACACAAATTAAACTGAGAGAGAGAGAGAGAGAGAGAGAGAGAGAGAGAGAAGAGAGAGAGAGAGAGGAGAGAGAGAGAGAGAGAGAGAGAGAGAGAGAGAGAGAGAGAGAGAGAGAGAGAGGGAGAGAGAGAGAGAGAGAGAGATCAAAAAAATAAATAGAATATAAAGAAAACATGAAATACAACATTAGATCCAGTGATGATGCCCGCCACCCACCCATTTGCATTCTGTAGGCTTTCGAAATTTCGGATTCACAGTTCAATTCCAAGAATATTTTCTGTTATAAGGTTGCTGTAAAGTTTAACGCAGTCCCTGTCTCGGATGCATAAAGGTAGGTGCCGTCGAAAAAAAACTCTCATTTTTTTCAGAATTTCGCTGGTTTAAGTGACAATTTACTCCATTCCTAATTCATTGAGCGCTGAATGTTTTCTATGCCTGCATGCAGCAAGCGTAGCACGACAACTTCTGTTTTATACGTTATTATTAAAAATGTAACCCTTACAGATTTAGGAGTTCCCATGTGGGTACAGTCGGAATAATTGTTTTTTTTCGCAAAATCAGTCCCTGAATATATTGGTAACCGTGCAGTGGCCTTTCGGTGGTGAAACACGAGGCCGCAAATAGTTAAGGTTGAAAAGTTCATCAAATAGACAGATATAATGCCAAACTCAGCCGGTGACAGGTAAATAATGAATAGGAAAGTCGTTGAATTGAGAAGAAAGTAGGGACGAATCGTCCCCTCGGTTTCCACCTGATCCACGGTGTTTCCACGCGGTCTTGGCACTTGACAAAGATACTAAACTGTCGGGCAGGGACAGGAGAAAACATTCTGAGAATCTGAAGTTGCTGCCTTGTATGGTCGGACATAATTGGCGTGTATCCGACATTGTATCTGTTCAGTTTGAATGTCAAATTAGCCAGACGACGGCTTTTTCGCCACCGGGTCGAGTTGTCAGTGTCCTGCCGGTACGCTCTGAAATAAGCAGTTTAACTACAAACTTTCAGTCCCACGTGAACCGTGTGAATATTGAAAGCTGAACAGTTCGTCAAATAGACAGAAATAATGCCAAACTCGACGGGTGACAGGTGAATAGTGAATGAAACGTCGTTGCATTGGGAATAGAGGAGGGACGAATCGTCCCTTCGGTTTCCACGCGATCCACATTGTTCCCACGCGGTCACGCCACTCGACAAAGATACTAACCTGTCGGGCAGGAAGAGTAGAACAACTTCTGAAATTTCGTGTAGCTGCCTCCAGTGGTCTGGACGTAGTGGGCGTATGAGCGACACTGCTGTCTCTTCAATTTTAATGTCAAACTAGACTTTATGATTCTGGAGAATCATGGCTTTTCCCGATGAGATTCCTTGATTTTTCATGCCCCCACAGTGTCTGATGAATTGTTCTTAACTGTCTCACTGAAGTTCCTTCATCTGATGTTATGAGAAAGGTGATCTCAAATGACTCAGTTTGATAAAAAAATTGTTTAGGTAAAACCATCATTACCGGTGGAGTGGGTTAATATTAATATCGTCGTCTCCACAAGTTAGTGGCCGACAAAAGAAGTTATGTTTGTTTGACACAACGCACTGAGTGCTCTGTCTATTTGAAAATGGTCCATTTTATCTCAAATGTATCCAAAATATTGATGTCTGGCAGTTTGTAGAGGGTTAACATGTGCTAACAGGAATATTTCATTCATGCAACTTGCAATTCCAAACCCAAAAGTGCGAATGGCCATTTTTACTAAAAATCTACAAGATGTTTTCAGAGAAAGCCATGCGCATACGCTCTTTTCGAATTCGACGTGACGAATGCGAAATTCGTATCGCTCTTATTATTTATTTATTTATTGGTGTTTAAGGTCACATATTTCTGCACAATGGTTAATCATGACCGTGACAGTTTTACGGGTGGAGGAAGCCGGAGTACCCGGAGAGAACCACCGAGCAACGGCGAGCAACTGTCAGCTCCCCAACATACCAACTCCACACAAGCAGGGTTAGCATTGGTTGAAGAAAGGTGCACCATCGACGTGCAGTACGCCTTAGTACCGTGCCCCCACGTGGGCAATGGGAGTGAAGTGTCTTGCCCAAGGACACAACGCGGTTGCCACAGGTGGGATTCGAACCGAGGACCTCTCGGCTTGCAGCCTGCACCTCTACCTACTGAGCCACCGCGCCCCCTCGTATCGCCCTTCATGGAAAGTGATGCCGCAACTATCCATGAACAACGAGTGAAAATTTCATGGAAATCTGCCTAGAATTGGCTGGGATATAGCGTTTTGAAAAGAGGAGGTAACTGTTTGAATTTGGTCCTTCCTTTTCAAGCCAGTTCGAAAAAAGATGTCGTGAATGGGCGCAGACTCCTTTAGTGCCCCCCCCCCCCCTCTCTGGAGTAAGTCCACTTAAATGTTACAATTGTGTGTGACTGGTGGAGAGTTGGCTGTAAATGGAAGTTGCTTCTTTAAGACCGTCACCCAGGGATCCAAACACAACCTTTAAACCAAAGAGAATCGTCAGAAGTTTAAAGTGAAAAGAAATTGGCGGTGATTGGGTTTCTGGTATTGGACATTAAAATAGCACTTCTGACATACACGAACCGTGTCCAGACCGCTGGAGGCAGCGACTTGAAATTTTCAGAACTTGTTCGAGGAACCCTGGCCGACATTTTGGGATCTGTTAGTTTAAACATATTTATTTGCCAACAAAAGCATAGCAAAAGGATTGGAGGACAAGTGTTCAACACTCAGCAAACCCTACTCTCCATTACATATAACATTTAATAATATAATTATTGTAATAATGGTAGCAATTAAATAATGTACCAAATAAAAATAGGCAAGAAGAGAGAGAGAAGAGAGAGAGAGAGAGAGAGAGAGAGAGAGAGAGAGAAGAGGAAGAAAAGAAAAAGAAGAAGTAAGGCTCACAGTGAAGGGGCAGAGATTTTCACTGATAAATGTTGCTCAAACTCCTACGGAAGTGTTCCATTACAATGGCTAAACAAGAGGGGTCTGTTTGGAGCGTCCGGACCGCCTGGAAAACACCACGCATCGCTTGGAATGTGAGAGTACTATTCGTCCCGACTCTGTCAGTTTAGAATGGACATGGGCAGTGTTGTAGGCGACTGTAGAGCTGCGATTGAGCATAACGTCCCAGGTTTCGGTGCCTCATTGCCTTACCGACTCCAAGGTATGATTGTTTGTCTCAATATCGTCCTTACTACTTGTAGTTTATACGGTTTCCATACTTTAATGTAGCCTCTTGCCGTTTTCGAGACTTTCGACCCAGAAACGCCGCCAAGGTGGGGAAGTGCGGGGGGGGGGGGGGGCTGCAGTGGCGGGGGGCGGGGGGGCGGGGGGGGGTATCCTGACACTATCTTTAAACCTTAGATAATCCGCAGAAGTTGAAGTGAAAAGAAATCGACGGTATGTTTTTTTGGCGGGAAAACGATTAACGAAAATTTGCCAGTTAGACATTCAAATTGCACTTCACACAAACACGAACCGTGTCCAGACCGCTGAAGGCAGCGACTTCTGATTTTCAGAACTTGTTCTACGCACCCTGGCCGACATTTTGGCATCTGTTGCAAGTGTCGATACCGCGTGGAGAACACCATGCATCGCGTGGAAAGTGAGAGTACTACTAGTGAGAGTACCGACTCTATCAGTTTGGAAAGGAATTGGGCACTATTGTAGACTACTGTAGAGCAGCGATTAAAGCCGGAGTTTTTTTGTGCCAAATTGCCTGACCGGCTCCAAGGTACGATCTTTCGTCTGTACATCGCCCAGATCGCCTGTAGTTTATAGCGTTACCATACGTTGAAGTAGCCTTTTGTCATTTTCGCCACTTTCTACCGAGATTTGAGGGTACCTTCCTTCAACCCCAATTTACAGCGAAATCTAGCCATGCTCACAACCACGCCCTCTCTCCCCGTCGGCCCGGTGCTTCTAAAGATAGAAAGGTCAATGGGGAGGGGCAGGTGTACTTGGTGTAAAAAACAGCAGGGGGGGGGGCACGTGTCCTAGGTAAAAGAAACAGCAGGGGACAGGTGTCCCTAGGTAAAATAAAACAGCCGGGGGGGGGGGGGAGGGGGGGGGGGGAGGAGGGCAGATGCCCCCGCTAATTAATTTTAATAGCAGGCAGTTGTTCATGGGGCAGGTGTCCAATCCTATTGCACAGGTTCCAAATTTTCTATGGTACTTGGCCTTGACCGGAAACAACATTTCAACAAGAAACAACGGGAAAACCTATTTGTAGTAAAGCTGCAAATATAAACCTGATTTTAGGACCATTCCATGGACAGTTTTAAAGCCTTCTGCGATATCAGCGTTTCTTGCTCTCCGCAGTATTTCACCCGAGTCGAGTGCTGACGTCATGCAAGTTTGACGGACACGCTTTCAATTTTGTTATTGACAACAACATATTTATAATTTCGTGATTACTGATCGGAATTTTGAAAACTACACACACAATCGCGAAAGAGTTTTCTGAAAAAACACGATTCTGCAAAAGGTTTTTAGTGAAATTTGATTATTTTTTTTTATTTTCAACTTCGATGGCTCTTGTCGAAAAAGGTGCTAATCACTGATCGTCCCAAACGAGATCAAAGACTGACGCCGTATATTAATAACATACAGATAATCTTCTAAGAATATATACACGCGCAATTCTTAAAATGCAATAAATTCAAGTCTTTTTTTCAGGTTTTATACGAGAGAAATATGTCCAATTGTATCATTGAATCATGTTTAGGTATATGTGGGCGAGACATTTTCTATACGGACAAAATACAGATTAAATAAAATATTTGCCATTATTTTCCGCAGACGTATTTTTGTCTTTGCTTCTTAGGGAAATCCATGCTGGCTAAATACAACGAAGAAGTGTTATCTAATGAGGTCAGAACCGTCAGGTGGTCGATCCGACACCGCACCTCGAAGAAGATTTAGTGGGGGTGTCGATTTTACAAGTAATGTAGGCAGCGTACACGGCATGGGCTGTCTGTCTTTAATCCTATAAACAGGGTTAAGGCTTGATTTTTTGAATACCCCTTATTTATTTATTTATTATATTTATTTATTATTATTTATTTATTTATTTATTTATTTATTTATTTATTTATTGGTGTTTAAGGTCACATACTTATGCACAAATGGCTAATCGTGACCGTGACAGTTTTTTTGGTGGAGGAAGCCGGAGTACCCGGAGAGAACCACCAAGCATCGACGAGCAAAATGTCAGCTCCTCAACATTCTAAACTCTGTTCAAGCTCCGCTCAAGCAGAGTTACAGAGGTTGAAGACATATGTACCATCGACGTTTCAGTATGCCTTAGTACACGGCGTCATCCTGCCCCCATGTCGGCAGACCGGGCTACTTAACGACAATTATCCAAATGGGAGCACGATGCCGCCGGTGTACAAAGGCGTACTGCACGTCGATGGTACGCATGTCTTCAACCAATATAACCCTGCCTGTGCTGCAGTGCGGAGTTACGATGTTGGGGAGCTGGCAGCTGCTCGTCGTTGACTGGTGGGTTCTCTCCGGGTACTCCGGCTTCCTCCATCCGTAGAACTGTCACGGTCATGATTGGCCGTTGTGCAAATATTATCATGCCACTGTAGTGTGGAATATGAAGTGAGACGTACCTTTCAATGTGTGTTTGGTTGGAGAAAGAGAGAGTGGAAGGGGTAGGGGGGGTGGTAAGATCGGTAATATTGTTGGGATAAATCTACCGATGGCGTTGGACACCATGGAATTGACAGCCCATTTTCTGAAAATGTCTATGCTAGCGCAGCCTCTGGAGGGTTAGCAAATGCTTACCGAAATATTTTGTCCATGCAACTTGTAATGTTCACTCCTCCAAGACCTGCGAATGCAAACTTTTAGTTGAAAATCTTTTTGAGAAATCTACAGAAAACTGGAATTTTAAGCTTCTTTAGGGGTATATCTCCTTAACTAGCCAAAAAATGGGGTTAAGACCTTGATTTTTGAATAGCACTTACTACTTACAAAAATGTTTCCTTGGCAGCTTTTGCGTCCGGTCAAAAGAAGTTATTTTTCTCTGTTGCCTGTCTCATTTGATGTTGGTTGAGTGTCCAAAAAATGGACTATTTTTGTTTCAGAATTTTGACTTTTAGCAGTTCATAAAGGGTTAACCAATGCTTACCAGAATAATTTATCCATTCAAGTGGTAATGTGACACCAAGACCTATCAATGGCCATTTTTTGTTGAAAACCCTACCCAGATGTTTGTAAAGAAATCCAGGGAAAACATAAATTTTTAAGCCTTTGATGGGTATCACTAT